>BRKX01000006.1:52237234-53481520 GCA_026008535.1 Perilla frutescens
TTGATGTCAATAATTTCTTTTTGTCATTAGGTGAACAGTATGATTGTAACTGGAATCAATGTTGTACTGGTAAGTTAATAATTTTGCCTATTTAAATTCTATTTTGCTATTTAATATTTTGTTTCTTTTAGTAATTTATTACTCTACACATATTATAAATATAAATATAAATTACATTAAATATTTTTTTAACATTTAACATTCATAACAGTATCAGACTACTCAGATCTTGGTGATCCCTTCTTTATTTGTCAATTTTGTGGAGCACATTTTTGGTATGATGAGAGGTTGGCGAAAAAATCAAATTCACGCATTCCGAAATACTCTTCATGCTGTGGCGGAGGAAAAATTAAATTGCCACCTATTTAAATGCCACCTGGAGTTTTGGAAAGTTTACTCTATGAAAATGATTCTAAGAGTAAACATTTTCTTGATATTATTCGTTCCTACAATAGTATGTTCTCTTTCACATCAATGGGAGGCAAGATAGATCTGAGTTTAAATATTGGTAATTCTCCACTGACATTCCGACTGCACGGTCAGAATTATCATATGATTGGAAGTCTACTGCCACCGCAAGGTTCTACACCAAAGTTTGCTCAATTATATATTTATGATACTGAAAACGAGGTTGCAAATAGAATGCTTTCTGTGAGGTAATTTATATTTATTATTATAATTTTGTCAATATATCTGTTAATATTATGTATGTTCCTTCTAATTCAATTTTATATTTTATATTTATGTAGGAAGAAGAAGACCCTAAGTACACTTCATGCAGAGATTGTTTCTGAACTTAAAGACATGTTGGATGAATATAATGTTTTTGCAAAGTCATTCAGGATGGCAAAGCACACTATTGTAGATCTTGGTCAATCTGATGTCAAGTTGAAACTAATTGGTAGACGTGGAGGCGATGCTAGAATGCATAATCTCCCAACTGTGTCTGAAGTTGCTGCATTTTGATCACTCTTTTGGAGATAGAGACATAATCTTGGAAACTCAAACTGGAGAATTGAAACGTATTAATGAGCTAAATACAGCTTATTTGGGTTTACAATACCCTCTCCTGTTTCCATATGGTGAAGACGGTTATAGAGAAGATATACCATTTTCAAATTTCGTGTCTTCAGCAACTAACTGCAGAAAAGATGGTCAGCATCAGAGAATATTTTGCATATCGATTGCATGAAAGAGATTGTGATACAAAAACCATTCTAAGCTCAAGGAGATTATTTCAACAGTTTATCGTTGACACCTACACAATGGTTGAATTTGCTAGACTTTTATATATACGAACACATCAACAGTCATTGAGATGTGATGTGTACAAAGGTTTAGAAGAGGCTCTAACAAGAGGTGAAAGAAATCCCGCAAATCAAGAAAAACGAGTTATCTTGCCTTCCACATTCATTGGAGGAGCTCGATACATGATTCAAAATTACCAAGACGCAATGGCAATTTGTCAGTGGGCTGGATATCCAAATCTATTCATCACATTCACATGCAATCCAAGGTGGCCAGAAATTGTAAGATATGTGCAGGAAAAAGGATTGAAACCTGAAGATCGTCCCGATATTGTTTGTCGAGTTTTCAAAATGAAGTTGGACAATTTGATTTACGATCTGCGCCAAAACAATGTCTTTGGAAATGTTAAAGCAGATATATATTAATTTTATTCAAATTATTCTTTCAAAGATTTATTTTAATAAAATTAATTTTTTTTACTTTGAATTTTAGTTGTGTACACTGTTGAATTTCAAAAGAGGGGTCTTCCACATGCGCATATCTTGCTTTTCATATCGAAAGAGGATCAAAATCGAGGATTAGAAGTGATTGATCAAATTATATCAGCTGAAATACCTGAGAAAGACCTGGATCCACAATATTACACAACTGTACAAGAATTCATGATTCATGGTCCATGTGGTGTTGCGAAAAAAAATTCACCCTGCATGAGAAATGGTCGCTGCAGTAAATATTTTCCAAAAAAATTTATTGAGACAACAACCACAGATGAAGAGGGATATCCAATATATAGACGCAGAGACAATGGAAGAACAATTTTGAAGAATTGAATGTTGATGGATAATAGATATGTGGTTCCTCACAATCGATTCCTTCTGATGAAATATGTTGCCCATATAAATGTGGAATGGTGCAATCAGTCAAGATCAATAAAATATTTGTTCAAATATGTGAACAAAGGTCACGATCGTGTCACCGCAGCATTTTATTAGAGCACTAAAGATGATGAAAATGGGAAAAATATTGATGAAATAAGTATGTATTATGATTGCAGATATATTTCCCCCTGCGAGGCTGCATGGAGATTATTTGGATTTCAAATTCAATACAAATATCCTCCCGTTGAGAGATTAAGTTTTCATCTTGAAAATGAACAGACAGTTTTCTTTCAAGATTCTGATTCAATGGATGAAGTCATCAACAGACCAACTGTCCATGAAAGTATGTTTTTAGCTTGGTTTGAAGCAAATAAGAAGTATCCGGAAGCGCGGAAACTTACTTATGTTCAATTTCCAACAAAGTTTGTTTGGAAACAAGCTAAAAAAGAATGGGTGCCGAGGAAACAAAATTTCTCAATTGGAAGAATTTTCTTTGTTCCTCCGGGGAGTAGGGAGATATATTATTTGAGGTGTTTGCTTAATGTTGTGCGGGGACCTACGTGTTATGAAGACATCAGAAAAATTAATGGTGTGCAGTATGCTTCATTCATAGATGCATGTTATGCTTTAGGATTGTTAGATGATGATAAAGAATTTATTGATAGGATTGTCGAAGCAAGTTATTGGTCATCTGCTGAATCTCTGAGAAAGTTATTTGTTACATTGTTAGCCTCTGATTCAATTGGACGTCCAGAAGTTGTGTGGAATAATTGTTGGATGTATTTAGCAAATGATATATTATATAAGCAATGATTAATACTGCAACACCCTGGTACTTCAAATTATAATTTGTTAATCTTTGTTTAATTTTTGCATAATATATTAACTTCTATTATTAACTATTCTTATAAATGTACAGAATTGCACTTGACTGATGAACAAATTAAAAGTTATTGTCTGGTGGAAATTGAAAAGTTGATTAAGAGTTTTGGAAGGACTTTACGAGAATTTGAAGGTATGCCATTTCCAAGTTCTGACTTTTTTCAATCTCAGAAAAATAGATTGATAAATGATGAAATGAGATATGATAGGACGGAATTGGAAAATGATCACAAAGTATTTGTTAGCAAACTAACAGATGAACAACACAATGTGTATCGAATTGTATTGGATGCTATATCATCGGAATACAACTTGTATTGAAATGGTTAGGAGATCCAATTTCAGCAATTGTTCACAGTACCTTTCCATCATATGGTACTGATATTACAGATACAACTTATCTAGAAGAAAGAGCAATTCTTGCTCCAACTTTAAGTGCGGTTGAATCTGTAAATCAATACATCCTTTCTCTGAACAAGGGTGAGGGCAGATTGTATTTGAGTTCTGACTCGACATGCAACTCAAATAATAATACAGGTTTGCTGCATGAAGTTCATACTCCGGAATTCCTAAATGCTCAGTAAATGGTACTAATTCCAAGAATATCTCTTACGCCTGCTGATCCAAGATTGCGATTTAAGTTTCAGAGAAGACAATTTCCTTTGATGCCCTCATATGCAATGACGATAAACAAGAGCCAAGGACAATCACCGTCTCACGTTGGTTTATTATTGCAGAAGCCGGTATTCACTCATGGACAATTCTATGTTGCTGTTTCAAGTGTTAGAAGTCATGGTGGATTGAAGATCTTACTTGATGATAATGATACAAATACCACCACAAATGTTGTATATAGAGAAGTTTTTCAGAATTTGTAAAATTCCTGCTTTTTTTTTTAATAGTGACTTTGATTTTTCATAACATAAAGTGTATATAATTTAAATATGAATTAATATTCATTTAAAATGTTAAGAATTATATAAGTACCTATTATATATATAGAGAGAGAGAAGTTTTTCAGAATTTGTAAAATTCCTACTTTTATTGTTTTTTTTAATAGTGGCTTTGATTTTTCATAACATAAAGTGTATACAATTTAAATATGAATTAATATTCATTTAAAATGTTAAGAATTATATAAGTACCTATTATATATATATATATATATGTGTGTGTGTGTGTGTGTGTCATGTAAAATTTGTGTTAATAATTGTTTTGGTAAATTTAATAATTATTAGCGACCAATTTTATAAATTTATAAAAAATTAAATACCAGTATATGTAAAATTACAGAAAAATATAACATAATTTTAATTTTAAATATATTTGTATTGCAAATAACGCAACGGTGAAATAACAATTCGCTTCCACCGTGCAACGTACGTCTCACATTCCGCGTTACTTCCATCGCGCAACGCGCGGGCACTATACTAGTAAAATTTAATAACAAAAATCCATGATATAGATTTTTGATTAGCACGATTCTGTATGAAAGTCTCAATTTAATTAAATAAATTTCTTGGTATAATTTGATCAGAGACAATATAATGGCATGGTAGCCAAATAATTTTCTTCAATCCATTCTTCAATAAAATGTCAAACTAGCATTCCACTTGAATTAATACACTTACAAAATATGAACTGAATTCTATTTCATTGTTTGATGAATTGGATGATATGCTAGGAAAGTGGGGTGCGTTTCTGAAAATATTTATGTGATTTAGAAAATTAATATGCCACGTACATCCCAATTATTTTTCTTTACATATATAATTCCAAATTTAATAATATATATATATATATATATATTCTTATAACCCCATACTTAAAGCTCTAAAGCTCTAGCAAAATAAAATAAAGAGATAAATTTTTAAATAGCCATTATTACTTAGTAAATAATGTAAGACAAAAACTTGTATGAGACGGTCTCATACATGAGACGGATCAATACATGTGAGTTAATGATACTTCACCCATAAATAATGATACTTCACCCATAAATAATGATACATGTGAGTTAATGATACTTCACCCATAAATAATGGTACTCACATGCGGGTATAAATAATGATACTCACATGTGAGTTAATGATACTCCACCCATAAATAATGATCTCCGCATGTGAGTATTGACCCGTGTTAGGAAAAACTATCAAGGAACCCCTAGATCAGGTTTTGATGAGATGTCAAAATTATTTATGAAAAACTGACTAGAGTTCAAGCTGTAGATTGAAGCTGACCAGCCCAGGGCATCATCAAAGAAGAACTCAAGTAGAGTCAAAGTCAACCGATCTAAAGAATGGCTTACAAGTTGGAAGACACATTATCTAGTCTAAGTTCAACTCAGCTGAAGAGTCATACAAGTCAAAACAAGCTGACAACCAAGTCAGCTGAGCTGAGGGAGAAAGGAGTTGACTAAAGACTGAAGAAACTGATAGAATGATAGTTTAAGCTAGAGACTGGAAGCATCGAACTGATGGTCAGACTACAGTAAGCAAGACAGATCAGCTGAAAGTAATAACTGTAGTCAGTCAGCTTGTGATTAGTCAGAGCTGACAAGAAAACTCAAAGAGAAATCAGTCAAGCTGACAAGCTAGCCAAGAACTCGAGATCAGTCGAACTGGAGAATGACAAGCTCAGAACTGCCAACTGGAGCAACAGTAAGACTCAGCTGATAAGCTCAGAACTGCCAATTGGAGCAACAGTAAGACTCAGCTGATAAGTTCAGAACTGCCAACTGAAGCAACAGTCAGACTCAGCTGATAAGCTCAGAACTGCCGACTGGAGCGATAGCCAGACTCAGCTGATAAGCCCAGAACTGCCAACTGGAGCAACAGTCAGACTCAGCTGATAAGCTCAGAACTGCCAACTGGAGCCATAGTCAAACTCAGCTGACAAGCTCAGAACTGCCAGCTGGAATGATAATCTAACTGAGCTGAGAAATCCATAACTGCCAACTGAAACTCTAAACTGCCAAGAAAGCTGAAGCCAAAGGATCCCTGGAGTGTATTAGTTAAATCAGCGTATCTTGGAATAAATGCTCCTTTAATGATCCTGGAATTTAATGAAGATCGATTGGCAGAGTAACGGCTACTTCAAGCAAAAGCTCCAAGCGATTATTAAAGACCACCTGCCATTGATGAGCCAATAGAGCCACCGGTCAATGGACAATGGAACTCAATGGTCATAAAATCACTCCTCTTTAAAAGATGGGTGAATTAGAGTTTTAAACACTCTTCACCTCTACAACTTTCGCATATACATTCTTGAAATATTCAAGCAAGAGCTTTTCTTTCTCCATCCCACTTAAGCTCAAGTTCAACATTTGATAAAAATTGCGAGAGTCCAACTGAGAAGAAGAATTCACAGAGCCAAGATATTTAGCCAGCTATTGACGATCCAGCCAGGGCAGCCTTCTCAGTTTCAGCTATACAACGATCAACTACCCAGCTCAATTGAAGGAGCACATCAGTTGATACCCCCTGTTCAAGATTAACCTCTTGAAGATCGAAAGAGATCTAAAATCTTATAAAGATGACAATAGCACCTACCTTCCTAGCGAGCAGTTAGGGACTTCAAGTGTGAGCCGTCGACCCGCTGAGGTAGCGAGCAATTATCAGGTTCAGCTAACTGTCTTTCATTTTGTAATTTGTAAAGAAACTCAAGTTATATAGTGATGTTGCCCTTCTGCAGAAGGAAGAGAGGACGTAGAAGTTTGAAACTTCGAACCTCTATAATTCACTTGTGTGCTGTACTATATTGATTATCGCATATCTTTGAACTGCACACAATATCACACATGTTGCACTCAAATTGTCTTAACTGATCAACAAGTTTGTGCATAGATAAGTTTCATCAAGCGAGTCAAAGGGCCCTATTATTCCGCATCAAAAGCAAAAGTTTTTGAATCAGTTTATTCACCTCCCCCCTCTGAACTGATACCGACTCGCCCAGGACCAATAAGTGGTATCAGAGCGGTTGATTCTAAGGATCAACCGTTTCTGCAGATCAACTGAATCAAATCTACTTATCTGTGCTAACATTTCAGCAATGGGAAACCATAAGCTACCTTTATTTTCAGTTGAGAATTATAATAACTGGAGCAGGAGAATGAAGGCGCATCTCTGCTCAATCCATGAGAATATGTGGGAAGTCATCGAAGACGGTCCAATCATTATCATGATGGACAATGACGCTCACATAGTTGATATCAATCAACCAGTAAGGATCCCGAAGCCAACTAATCTTCTCACCAGTGAAGAAAAGAAGTTGAAGAATCTAGAGTTTGTTGCTCAAGCCGCATTATTTCAAACTCTAGATGAAGATCGTATGAAGGATACAAAGAACTGCACCACTGCCAAAGAGATATGGGACCTACTAGCAGATCTTTGCAGAGAGTCCGAAGCCATAAAAGGACACAAGCTCCAACTGGCAGTTGACAAGTATGAATCCTTCAAAATGCAGGCAGAAGAGTCCATCTCAAGCCTTGAAACTAGATTTCTAGGCATCATCAGTGAGATGAACAACCTCGGGAGGAGTTATCCTAATTCAGAGATGAATTCCAAAATATTGGATAATCTCACTGACGAATGGGATATGAAAGTGATAGCTACAAAAGAGTCAAGAAACCTAAACAACATCACTTCAAGGGAACTATTTAGTTCTCTTAAAGCTCTTGAGTACAGTCTAAACCGAAAAAGGGAAGCATCGACATCGTCAGCTCAAGACGCAGCTTTCTACGGAGAAAGAACCAGGTTTAGAGATACTCAAGGAAGAAACAACTTCCGACCTAGGAGCTCACCAGCCAAAGAAAACCAAGGCGGATCTTCAACTGAACAAAAAAAGGGAGGTAACTGAAAAGAAGGAGAATCTAACTAATGACATCAATGTTCAGATCCAATCAGTTACTAAGTTGCTAGAAAAGTTGAAGAGAGCTCAGGATAAGTAATCAGTTTCACCTCAAACTGATGAAATTCCAAAAGTTGAAAAAGCCTACCAACCAGCTGAACGGCCAGCTGAACCTTTCAGGAGTGGCAATCGCAATCTTGGAAAATGTTTTCATTGTCATAAACAAGGACATTACATATTTGAATGTCCAAAACTCCCTGAAGACAAGAAAGCCAAGGTAAAAAGAAGCTTCTTCAAAAGAAAAGCAATGATTGCAAATCTCGAGAATGCCGTGCTGGATGATTCAGACTATCCTTCTGGAATCAATTCTGACGGCTACAGTCAAGATGATGAAGCACTATTCTGCCTCATGGCTGACCATGATGAAGAGGTTAGTACAGCTGACTCTCAAACCTCTTTTTATCATATCAATGAAGCAACTGTCTCTAGTAATGAACTTGATGTGAAACTTATGATGCTAGAAGACCAATTAGCTTCAATCTCCTGTTTGCATGTTGAACTGAAAGATGAAAATGATGAACTAAGAAACAAGGTTAGGAAACTGCGCATTAATCATGCAAGATTAAATTATCTTGAATCTCAGTTTATAGAATTTGAGAAATTGAAACTGAGAACTGGTGATCTAGAGGGAGAAAATCAAAGACTCAAGCAAGAGATCCTTGAAAAAGAAAAGGTAAACCTGAAGTTCAAAAAGGGATCTCAGACTCTAGATGAAATACGAAGTCATCAAAGGGCTGAAACTTCTGCAACTTACAACACAAGGCAAACTGCCATAACGTTTATGGCCAGGTAGTTAACATTCGAAGAATCCCCTCAGCCAGATGACGTTATCATCGATCTTCTTGATGACTCACCTGAGACACCAGCTGCTGACGAGCGCACAGCTGGTGATCTGGAATTTGAAGAACTGCTCAAGTCCCTCATTCTGTCAGATCTCCCAAGTAATGAAGAGCCACATGAGCCAACTGAAGAGACTCGACTACCTGATGAGCAAACTGAGGCACAAATTGCGCCTTCCCAAGAGTCAACTCCAAAGACAGCTAAGCGTGACCAGTCAGCTGACCAGATAGCTCAAGCAGCTGAACAATCTGCATATCAAGGTACACTAGCCATAATTGTGTACATTGATTCAATCCAGAGAGCACTTCAAGCTGCCACTCAAACTGCCGCGCCAGAGACCTCATCAGAGTCAATTTATGATGAGATCATCATTATGGAGACAGAAGAGATATCGCACACAGTTCCTTGCGAGGAACTTGTTGGAACTGAAGAAGGAGAGGAAGTGGACTCAAGAGCAGTCCAGTTCTACAACCGAGTAGTTCCACAATCCAGCTCCCTCCACATTATGTGGAACTGATCGACTCCCTGCAGCAACAGGTTAAACTGCACACTGAGCAAATCAAGCAGCTGCAAGCCCAATAGAGACTCCAGTTTGCTGAAACTGAGTCGGCAAGCAGCGATGAGGATGAAGAAGATAACAGCTCAGAACCACTGGCAAAAAGAAGGAAAACTGATCACAAGAAGGACTAAGAGGCCGATCAAATTAAATATGATTAGAAAAGCCCTAAGTGTACTTCTTGTTAATCAGTTGTAATTATCATTTGATTCATATTTATAAAAGTTAATCTTTTTGATTTCAAATAAATGTCAATCTTTACATTTATTTTGAAATTTTGACCGTTGCAAAACAATGACACGTGTCAAGGTCATTAATTACCAACGACCAAAAGAAATCAGAGGCTAGTACCATTTCAACCATCATATCTATGAGCTTGTCCTAACACTCATAAAAATGCCTCTCTCTCTCTCTCTCTCAAGCCTCTAAAAAGCCTCCTCATCTGAAAATCTCAAACCTTTCTCTCTCAAAAGATCTTGAATTTTCCAAAATTTCAGCCAACCTCAAAGATGGCCGAATTATCCAGATCTTCAAATTCCTTCAAAAACAAACTCATGAGAGATAAATTCCTTCATAGGAAGAAATTTCAATTGATTCTTGATGAATCAAACAATCCAATCCTTCTGTCAAATCTTTACAAAACAAGAGTTCTTCACTACCTGGAAACACCACCAAAATTCTTTAGACAAAATTTGGTGAGTGAATTTTTACTTCAAGCCAAATTATCTGCAGATGAGAAGATGATATCTTTAGTGATTCAAGGAAGGATGTTACATATCAATTAGAAAACAGTTGCTGAAGTATTCCAACTTCCACAAGAAGGCTCATCCGTTCAAGACCTAAAGGAATCTGCAGAGTCACACTAGAGAGAATGGAAAGCTTCAACCTCCAACAAGCAATTCAGTTTTACCACCGCTAAAACTGATCTCAAGCCCGAGTATGGAGTTCTACTTGACATAACGAACAAGATGATGTTCGGAGCAATTGGAAGCCTAAGCCAACTCACCCAAGAGAGATACAAGGTCATGATTCACCTTGCTGAATGGAGACAAACAAACTGGGCAGAATTTGTCTTTCAACAATTCAAGCATCAAGTCATCAAGGCTACAGACTCAAAGATATCTGGAAAATTTGAGTCCAAGGTAGGACTTGTTCCAAGGATGAGCAAAATGCTTGAAGACTTGCTGAAACTTCCAAGTGATGAATCACTACCAGTTCTAATCTCCGACTGGATCCCCAAGAAAGGAACTGCTCATCTACAGTCCCTAAAGAAGAAGAGAAGAAGAAAGGCCAAGATGAGCAACCAGAGTTCGAGCAACTCAACTGCCAATGTCGTTCACTCTCCAAAATCAAAGAATGGATCGCCAGTTGATTTCCAGGTTTGCTCTGATCCAGATGAGCTTATTCCATTCATTGGAATACCTCACCTAAACTATAGAGCAGACTACTTCAGAGGCACATGCCCTCCGCTCCAACTGACTGAAGAGAATATTCGCACTTTCTACAGTGGTGAATATGCAGTCAAAAGTGCACAAAAGGAAGTAACCAATCTCCTTCTCACTCACTTCACTGTTGTTGCACAACGAGATCAAAAGTTGTTTAAATAACTTCACCGATATTTCTATTGGTATAACTGGAGACATTCTATGTCAATCCAATCACACTTCTTGCTAACTGCCTTTCATGGCATGAGCTTCTGGCAAAGAGAAGAAACTTGGAGCATCAAATGGATAGGTTCATCAAATCCATTCCCTCCAACCATTGTGCAAGTTCAGCACATCATGAATCATCGGCTAGTTAACAAGATTCCAGCGATCGCCTTATTAGCAGAGCTCAAGACAAGCATCATGCCTCAAGGAGTTGGGATTGCAAATTAATCAACCAACTGCCCAACTAGCTCGTTCTGTCGACAACTGAACTTTGATAATCTATGAAGTCAGTCAGCTGAGCCATCACGACGAACTCCAACTGTTGTAAAGAGGATAGAACCCCACCTATCTCACACTGCAGTCATAGCTTCTCAAAAGAATACAAGGCACATTGATGCAAGAGACAGTGACGATGAGGATACTGCCACGTCACCAAGTCTCCTATCCAAAAGCTATGTGACTCCACTACTCACGTCAGGCTCAAAAGGTACGCAGTTGACTAAGAAAATTGTTGATTAGATGATCACCTTGTGAATATTTCCCTCTTGCTTCATATTTTTAATTTCTTATTTGCTTGACGATAAGCAAAGAGCTAAGTGTGGGGGAGTTGTTTAGTGTCTAATTGTGTTATTTTAATTTATTTATTTTATTATGTTTAGTATTTATTTTGTTTAATATATTGTTATGTGTTGATTTTATGTGTTTATTTGTGATTATTGCTCTAATGTTGGATTATGCCAAGTATTGTAAAAACTTTAGCTTTTTAATCATAAAGTAGGTATTTTATGGCAATAAGGAGGCAAGTACAAATCGAGTAATTGAGCTGGATTATTTTAAAGATCAAGATTGCTAAAAGAAATGGAGAAAAAAGCACCTGCACGGGAGGGCTAAGGAGCGCGGGCGGGGAGCGGAAAGGCCGAGAGCCTCGCGCCCCCAAGCCGCGTGTCCCCAAATCCTGCCGCGCTCAAGGCCCCCGCGGGGCTAGCCCCCACCGCGCTGACGGCCCCCGCGGGGCTAGCCCCCGCCGCGCCATACAGCACGCCGGCGTGCGGGCTGTCCCCTCTCCCTCTCAGTCCAGTTTTTCCCATGTTCGTTGCAACATCGCTCCTTTCCACTCCAGTTCCAACTGATCTTATTTAAATCAGTTCAAGGACTCTATTGAGCCATTTTTTTTAATTTCTAAAATTGGTAGCTTATTATTACCTAAATTTCTAGAGTACACTTTTTGGCACAAAATCTTCCACAAAATCCCTTCATTAATTGATCTCTTATCATCAACTCCCATCACCTTTTCTATCTCTCTCCCTCTTACGGATCTCTCTCTCCCTCTCATATCTATTGAAGATTTTTGGGGAATCATATCATTCACTCTCAGCACATCATCTTCTCCAACATTCACTCACATTCATTCCATCATATATCATTCATTCTATTCACTCTCACTCCACTTTCACCACTCTCACCCATACCATTCTCTCCATTCTCTCTATTATCTATCTTTTCACACACACTACACACACTAAATCTCTACATCATTTTCCTTCACCATTTCCACCATTTCCACCACCATCACCTTCACAAGAGGAAGAGGAGAAAAGGAAGAAGAAGGAAACCAAGCCAAGCTCGGAGAAAGGAAGACGAGAAAGGCCCGACGATGAGCCATCTATGGAAGCTAAGCTCGGAGGAGGTTCATCTTGTATTTTCTTTGTATTTCTTGGATGTTTGTGGGGATTTGTATCAAAAATCTTGAAAGATACTTTATATTGTAGAAATTTGAGTTATTTGCAGTTGATTTATGAGATGACTTTCTTCTATGGTATTTGTATTGTTTTGAGCATGTTTAGTGGCTAATCTCTCTATTAGGGGGTAGAGGATCGATGTGGTTTTGATCTATGCTTGTTCTTGTTGATTGTTGTTGTTGGAATCGTGCTCTTTCATGTTTAGGTACTTGATCACTACTTGAACATTGATAGGATTTAGAGGAGTCTTGATTGTGAATCTAAATCCGCAAATTGGTTCCTTTGACGTTAGGTGCATGGGGTTCCTAAGCCTAATATGTTAATCTTGCTTGTATGATATAGCTAAGAGAGGTTTAATGGATAGACGGTGACAGGAATTGAAGTTAAACTAATTGGAAGGGTTTATCATATTTGTGAGAATAACATTATCAACTTGACTTAAGCATAGTGATAAAATCATTGAGAGAATCTACACCCTAATACCTTAATCAAACTTATTTCCTCTAATCTCGATTTAATTTGTGTTGTTGCATTTAATTATCTTGCTTATTATCTCTTTTGAATTCCTAGCATAATCATCATCAAATCCCCTTGTTAGAATGTTTAGATTTAATTTTAGTTATTTTGTTGAAAGAATGTGTAGTCTTTAGATAATTCTTTCACATAAAGTCTTCATTGAAAGATCGACTCGGGTTAAGCTTATCGCCTCTACAATTGACCCCGTCCAATTGCGGGTGTGGTCATAAGTAGTGTCTAGTGAGCATAAACCGGAAATTATAAGTGTAAATTTGGACCCCAATAAAATATCATGTACAAAACGCAAACTACAAAATATTATTTAAAAATGCTTCTCTTAGCATTTTTTGAAGAAACTCATGTATAAATTTTTCAAAATTAATATTTTCTAGCAACTCTTGTTCAATGAATATCAAAGCAAGTCTATTCAATCTTTTGACATGGTCAATTGCATATAAGATTTTAATAAATAAATAAATAAACAGCAACTTTGCATACGCAACTGTAATAGGTATGATCAATAAAATTCTATAAACTATGTATACATTGAGACAACTATTCAACCTCTTTTTGTAAGCTAGTATATCTAAAGTTTTATATTCTTTTGGTAAAAGACACCGCACAGTTTTTAATTCAAAGTTTTATTCTTGAAACACCTCTTGACCATCAAAATCACTAAACTCTTCATCTTTAGAATATTTTAAAGATTTTCACATATATTAATTGGGCTTGGCCTAGTATTATTTATAAAATATTAGGCCAAATATTGAGCTGGTCTTTCTTATATTATTTTTAAAAGGTTTGAATTAATTTTTATAAGTTAAAAGACTATTTTTTTTATAAACTAACATATGTTAATATGACTACTAGTACTAAAAATTTATAAAAATGGCACACCTAAATTTGTGAGGACCTTGTGTGGCGCACCTCTCGCACGCCCTCAGGACCGCCACTGAATATAATCTTCCAAATTGTTGAACACAATCGTGTCAACTAGGCGAGAATCACCATCTATGTCTCCACGAACATGATCATCGTCTCTTATATTTTCATTCACCACATCATCCTCCACCTCTAACCTTCTTCTCTAGCCTCAAAATATCTTGATATATATTAATCAATTTATTTCATCTTCCTAGATAGAGTTAGAAGCTTAGATAGAGAGAGATATTAGATACGCAGTGAGAGTGAGAGATGGCCCACCAACAACAATACCAAATGGGTAAAATAGTGGATCCATATAGAAAATAACCCATATCTAACATAGAGTTTGGAAGAAACGTTTTTATAACTAATATGTATAAGAGATTGGGTTGGGATGGCCTAATGTTGTCTAAATCAACCTACTGTAATTGTGTACGTCCATGTTAGAGCATCTATTTTTATATATACAACAGCACCTGAAGCTTTTCTCTAAGAAAAAAGCATAAATGGAGAAATTATCAACAATCATCATGGTTTATTTGTTAGCTTTTGCTATTCCAATTCCCATGGCCCGTAGCTTTGATAAACGCCCCGAAGCAGTTCAAGCATGGTTCAAAAACCTTCCCAATTTGAAGGAAAAGATTGCTCGAATTCATTTCTATATCCATTACATCTATAGCGGCAAGAATCAAACATCGTTCGTGGTGGCCGAAGCCAAGATCAGTGCCACATCCCCTACGAACTTTGGTATGATTCAAATGACGGATAGCCAATTGAGAGTAGGGCCCGAGCCTGACTCCAAGATAATTGGTCGGTTTCAGGGCACAGACGGTTGGTCTTCATTTGAGGAGATAAGTCTACTTTCCACCTTCAATTTCCTATTCACGGAAGGTGAGTATAATGGAAGCACGCTTAGCATGCTCGGCCGTGAGACATTCCTTGGTGAGTATCGGGAGTTGCCCATCATTGGTGGCACTGGTGTTTTTCGTCTGGCGCGGGGAATCGTCATCGCCCAAACGGTTTGGTATAATAGTACCTCCGAAGACATTGTCGGTGAGCTCACAGCCATGGTGTTGTACTATGTAGGGTGATGCATTGCGTGCATGTTTTATTTTACACCCAAGCTAATTAAGTATAACGTTTTACTCCCTCAAAAATAATGTTCTATGCTCGTTTATATATTTGTTGTCACTTCTGGTACACCGAGTGGTGGACACCCCTATGTAAAAGAAAGACGTTTTGAATTTAATACTCACCACTCTTTCTTTCCCAAAGCTCTGAAAATATATAATTGTTGGAATAAACTTTGTTTTAATTTGAGGTCATTGGGCTTGCTTCAATTTCAATTGAACCCATAATTTAGTAAATAAATAATTATGATCATCTGAAAAAATATTTAAGGAAAATTCAAAACACGTCCTGATTTTACTGTTTAGAATATCCACTATTTTATAAGATACTAGCTTGAAAAACGGGCGTTGCATGTATATGCTCAATGTTTATTTTCATATTACGATCTTCTGATGTACTGATAGTGTATGTATTATAATTTTTATAGGTCGCACAATTGATCATTTTTATGCATGTAATTTTTATATGGAATCGACCAATTATATGTATTTTAATGAATTTTTTTAAAAAAATAACATACACATTCAAATAAATCAAGTATCATATGGTTATCTTATTTTAGAATTTCATATAAGATATGTAATATCAATTGGTATTCACATTATTATATATTATAGGTATTAATTAGATTACAATATTGTGGTGATTTGTCTATTTTAAAATGGTTAATTGCTTTAAAATATACGAACTTTAGGGGTGTTTTGATTTTTCATATGTATTAAAAAATGTAGTTTTAATAATATAAACTTAACACATGTTTGATTTTTCACACAATTTTGAAATTCTGATACATTTTAATTTATTAGTGATAGTGGTAATATACTGAGAATTCTATTTGAAGACTTAGGAATCACAGAGGAGTTAGGTTTCACACTAATCAAAGATCATAAAAAAGGTAAAGACAATCATTCCATACTCCAATTTATATTTTACATTATAAGTCTAATTAATGTTTTGCATTAAATTTGCATGGACTTTTGCTTGAACGCAATTCCTTCCATCCTCTGGTAGCCACACCAAATAAATTGATCATGATTTAAAAATTGTCTGTAAAATAAAACAAGTTTTAAGAGTTTTTAAGTTCATATTATTAAAATTATATTTTTTAAACTGTGTGAAAATAAAAAAAACCCCTGATGTTCGTGTATTTTAAGGCAATTAACCCATCTGAAAAAATATAAAAATATAATTTTTTTTTCTAGCCTGCATTATTGGATCGAATCTTCAATATATATAAATCTTAACAAGTTTAACAAATTCATATAAAGTGCATAAATATTCATAGTATTTCAAAATTATTCAAATAAATATATATCAATACTAATATAATAATAGGCATATAAGAATGTAATGCATTTATGAAATTTGAAAAATCCTACTTTTGATGAATATAATAATAATTTTGCAAAAATAAATGTTCTATATCGTCTTCTTCACACTATTTTTTTTTCTTGTTTGAGTGGTGAAGCTTTACACTTTCTTCTTCATGGTCTCAGAGCTAAATTTGTCCAACATTCGATCATCTTCACTTGGAATTTCAATGCATTCATCAATTTTGTTTTCCCTTTCATTGATCTTCAATCGGCTTCATTTCTGTAATTGAATTTTGTTTTTCACCCACTTTAGTTTTTCTTAGTCTTTTTAAATTCTTCTTTCATTTTCTTTGATTTAATGAACTTAGGATTTTCAATTGTGGCCCTTTTTATTTTTTGCATATGAACATTCTCATGAAGATGTTCATGTACTTTGTCTGCAACGATTAGTTCGCGACTCTGCAAATTCAAAAGACTTACTACGAATTTGTGGAATTTCTTTCCAAAATTTTGAGTCTGACGGATATTATTACGACGTGACAAGAGAGAGATTATCTGTTAAATCTAGTGCACTGAAAAGTTTACGATAGTTCATTAGTTTGTCTCTTTGTGTATATAATTGTTACTCTTACATCTTGATCATTGATTTCTTATCTTTAATAGTATTAGTTTCATAGTTAATACAATTAATTTCATTTTATTTTTAATGAGAAGTATTAATTTGACAAAAATTACAGAATAAAGAAATAATATTTTAAAAATTACAAAAGTAATGTGTCTCGAGTTCTAAATTGAATAGCTTGCGAAGGTGACTCGAGTCTGGCTTGTTTAAGTACTCGCAAGTCAGGCTCATGAGATAGCTCACGAGTTCGGCTCGTTTAAGTACTCACAAGCTAGGCTTGCGAGATAGCTTGTAAGCTTGGGTCAACCTCGACCTGTTTAACTACTCGTGAGTCGGCTCGCAATATAGTTCGTGAGACAGCTCATTAAAAAATCAAGAACCTCACAAGTCGAGTTAGCTCATGAGCTCAACGAGCCAAACTCAAGCCCGGCTCAAAGAAAATGCCTAGCTCGTTTAGTAGGCTTGAGCTTGACTCATTTAACAAACAAGCCAGTCTCAGGCCAATTTTTTCAAGCCGATACCCAAGTATTTTGCGAGTAATTTGACTCATTTACAACACTATTAATAATTAAATGAATGCATTCATATTTTTCCTTGACTTAAAGATACTCGATTTGATGGAATAAACTAATTAATAACTTCAAAACTAAAAAAAAGTAATAATAAAAATGAGTAGTTTTGTATCAGTTTATGCTAATATTTTGCCCAGTTTTGATTTTTATTAATGGGTTTCTGATGAGTTTCTTGTTTTGTATTAGTTTTATGATAATTTTTCTCTACTAATTAACATATGCTCTAAATTCAAGAGACATTCATTATTTTGTTCACTCTTCATGGAGTTCAAAGTTTGATCTTGAGATAGACAAACATAGAGACAACAGAGGTACATAGAGAGAGAGAGAGCTCTAATATTGTCAATTCAAAAAAATGGAATTGGAGAATTAATTAAACAAGCACGTGAACCGGAAAACAGAAAACTAAACAAAGGAGATGCATCCACAACTCAAATACTAACTCCAACAATAAAGAAATCACAAACACGTGGAGCGCAGTCACAAACTAACTGAGACTCCAAACAAACAAACAAACCACAAAAATAAAGTAAACCAACAATAAAAACCACGAGCCTCATCAATGATACCTAAAGCGAAAGTTGGGATAACCCAACTAATCCATTCGTACCAAGGAGAGCAGATATGTAGGAGCTGAAACATCATCATAAAATGTCAAAACCGAGGTCTGGGCCCCTCTACCAGCAAGGAAGTCAGCCGTTCGGTTCCCCTCACGAGGAATGTGTGTGAACTGAACAGGCTGACCTCTACACAACAATCTGATGGATGTAAGCGTGTGCCGGGTCACAGCCGAACCCTGACGCCCAGATTGCAACACTGCCACAACAGAAGCCGCATCCATCTCGATCCAAATATGATCCGAATACTGTACTGCAAGCCTAAGACCATGAAGCAGAGCCTGAAACTCAGCATTGAAGCTAGAAGCCGTCCTCAGGGGCATACAAAAACGAGCCAAAAAAGATACTGAGTGGTCCCGAACAAGTCTCCTGCCCCCAGCAGCCATCTCATGAAGATCCGTCGAGAAAGCCCCATTCGTGTTGAGCTTCATCCATGGTGCCTCCGGAGGCCACCACAACACCATTCTAGACTGGAGAGATCTAGGAACGGGGTTAGCAACGGGCATAAAAGGCACCTCAGGGTAACAACCCAACCAATGCTGCGGTAGGAGTGTCCCAGCCGAAACCAGGAGATGAAGGTGATGCTGTACCTGCCAAAAAATGTGAGAAATAAGAAAAGGAACACCGCGGTGCTTACGGCTGTTCGTCTCCGTCCAAATGAACCAGAATGCCAAACAAGGAATCAGAAAGCTAATGTGCTTCGGAGGAGACCGTGGGAACAACCCCCTCCAAAACCCAAAAGCATGTACAACAGTGTGTGCTTGTGGAGCTGAAATATGGAACTAATTCGCAACATATGCCCACACCGATTTCGCAGACTCAGACCAAAGAAAAACATGCTCAATGGACTCGACCTGCGGAACGACACAACACTGACAACGAGATGTCAACTAGATACGACGGGACTACAGTTTAACATCAACAGGAATGCGTTCATGCATGAGACGCCAAAGAAAAACAGATATAGTGGGAGTGAGACAATCATGCCAAAAGGACCCAAAGATAGCATAGAAATTATTTAATAATTTATTATATTTAATAAATTTGAAAGGTTGTTATATATGCGAACTCGATGTTCATCCGTGTGATGCACGGATTATTCATAATCTCAAATTCAATTATTATAATTTTATATAAGTGTTACACCATGCATTATATAGATAATATATTAGTTAATAACTGTAATACCCCGTAAATTAATTACTGCCTAACTGCAGTAAATTGTTGCAATTACTATTTAGTATAGTAATTTTCAGTCAGATTAGGGTCGGAAGTATCCGTTAAGTTCCATGAATTCAAGGTTAATTAAAATCCCGTAGGTGGATTAAATATTTATGTTAGGGTTTAATTTCCTTTTCTGTATGGAAAGCCGGAATCGTAATTTCAGATAAATTCGATTCCTATTTTATTTACGGTGCGTGATTATCGTGAATCAGATATTCCGATAATTAATTTCAGGCTCGGGAGACTCAGATATTCTCCAGTCATGCAATTGTTTAAATTTAGATAATTTAAACGAGATGCTCAAGTCAAGAGAATCAGATATTCTCTAGGTTTCGGATGTTTTAAATTGTCGAGAAATTAAAATCAGTGTTTTAAAATAGAATTTTAAAATCCAATAATTTTTGTTAAATTATTGCTTTAAAGTAAGTAAATTATTTAACAATATCGGTTTAGTTTGGAATTTTTCCGGAGACGGAAAATATCACGATAACCGAACAACCGAGTATATTTTTTTTTAATCAACCAAGATTGTGTAACCATGCCTCACGTTTTTTTTTCCTTTCATATATCCAATTTGGCAAGTGGATAACATAATAAATCTATGCATGGTTTTATATATATATATTTGTTGTAAAAAAAAAATTAAGCTAAAGTCAACTAAGTATGGGGAAGCCATGTCTCCCACGTGAGCTTTTGTCCCCTTTTCAATTATCCAAATTTAGAGAGTGGATAAACATGTTTGATTTGCTCTTAATTATCCATATTAGGAATAGTAAAAATAGATATTTGTTTGGTATATATCTATTGCCGAGAGAGAGCTGCCACCTTTCTTCACCTTCATTTCTTTCTTTTTCTTCTTCTTCTTCTTTTTCGTTCCTTTCTTCTTCAAAATTTACGAGAGAGTGAGAAGGAGGAACACCAGCTGCGACTTCATCTTCTGCATCTCCATTTTCGACTTTTGAAAGGTATTTCGAAAATTTGGAGTTATATTGTTGCATGATTTATGTTCCAGTTTTTTTTTCATGCGAGATATATATATATATATTTGTGTTGCAAAGATTTTGAGATAACATGTTGATTAATGTTTAAACATGTTGGATTGAGGTTTGGTGTTTCAAAGCATGTTAAATGATTTAGAAATGAGTTTTTAGATATGTTTTGTTTGAGTTCGTGCATTTCGCGCGCGGTTCGGCAGATTTGCCACCCTCCGGTTAAACGAGCATAACTCCCTCGTTTTACCTCGGATTGAGACACCGTAAATTTTGCCAAAAACTAGACTTAATTTTCTTTCCAATGGTATAGGTCTCATTCCCTAATTCGTTCTGAGGAATTTATGAAAAATCGGCGAAGTTAGGTTATGTATTCTGTTTCGGAAATTCGGGACAGATACTCTACCTTTTGGTAAAACGGTTATATCCGTTTCATTTGTTATCATCTTAAGCCACTATAAATTTTTAAAAATTCTACACTTCCGTGGATTTCTAATGGTATATATCTCAGTTTGTAACTCTTCCTGAATCGATCGTGAAAAATCTTCAAAGTCAGGTCACGAGTTTGATTTCGGAAATTCTGGCAATTCTGCCACCTTTTAGTAAAATGATCATAATGTTTTCGTTATTTATCATCTTGAGTCACCATAAATTTAGCCGTAAACTAGACTCCCTTGGCTTTCCGTTGGTATATGGTACAAACCCTACACCTTAGTGATTCAAATCAGAGAAATTTTCAAAGATAGACGTTGTGCGGAACATTGTTTAGTCAACGAACTTCGTGATGACTTTGTTCCTAGAGTCTATTTGTGATTATGTTAAGTTATTGTTGATACCTTAAATGATGATGATGTATTCCTTAATATGTCTAATAGCTAGGGTTGAGAATAACCCTTAAGCTAAGAGAATTTTAGAACGGATACTAGACCCTAATAGGCCTTCGTTTCGTGTTGAGTCCTATCGAATTTGGATCAACATGCTAAGTGTATTTTTATCTACTGAAGGCTAGCAGATCCGCAACGGATAAGACCAGTGGGGAATTAGCAGCTGCAGTAATTAAAACGTCGGTGAAAGGTGGGCTATCTTTTTCAACGGACTCTTAGTCCAAATAATGATTTGAGTTTTTACTCACCTGCAGTTAATTATTTCTGATACAAATAAATGATTGTCATGCATAAAATGTTTGATTTGTATGATATCCTTATCCGTATTTAGTTAGCTCGCAAGGGGCTTTCTAACTGTTAAATCGATCGGGCCTCGTGCTAATCTAGCGTGTTAACCGAGGTTAGTGTACACTTGGGTCGGTGATATTAGGAAGAGGGAAAGGCTGAGCGGAGCTATTCCTGACTAAGACATCAACGGTTCTAAACGTTAGTGGAAAAGGCTGAGCGGAGTTATTTCTCGATGTGTGCGGAAAAGGCTGAGTGGAGCTATTCCTTGGCACACCAGTTGGGATATGGATGATCATACAACAGAAAGGCGCGCAATGACAAGAAAATGATTTAGTAAAACATAGGGCCATTTCAGATAAAACCCCTATGTGTTTACTTAGATGCATGATAATAAAGCTAGTTTTTATAAACGTTCATAATATCAGATATATTATGATATTTTGGCAATGTGTTCACTGAGTATACTTGTACTCAGCCCTGCATGTTTGTTTTTAAATGTGCAGGTTGAGGATTGATGGTACAGGGTGAAGTGCTGGGAAAGAAAGTTGTTTTGTACAGGACTCATAATATTTCCTGTATTTTGTCATGTTATCTTGCTTCCGCTACTTTAGTATAACCGAGTCAAGTCTTCAGTATGTCTTGAACTCGATGATACCTTTTTGCTACTCTGAGGTATTTATTTCTTCAGTTATATTTTGTGAATTGAAACTCACTTATGAATTAGAGTTCACAGTAAATTATCGTTCCTGGAATACGGTAGTTATTCCTTTATTTAATTATTTCTGGTTCGCGCCTTGATCCATCCTTCATTGGGATCGAGTCGTGCCAGTCACACTTCATATTAATCAGATATTAATTTGGGGTCGTGACAATAACTTAATATCTTTTCTTTTAGTTATGACAGATAATTATTACTGCGAATCTAAAAGGAATTAAGTTACAATATAATCGATAAAAAATAATTAATAGAATACACATGACATATACATATGTATATATGTACATAGTTATTATTATTTAATATTTTTAAAATTACAAAAAAATTATATATATGTATATATATAATATATTTGAAATAATTGCATAAATATTCAATAAACAATTACAATCAAAATATTATATTAAAAATTATGTAGCACTTGATTAGTTGATTGTATACAATGTGTCTGATAGCTTTTGTTGAATTTATAAATATCAATATATGATTGATTCAGTTATACATGTAATACATATGTTAAATTACTAACTATTTCATATTCTTTATAATTAAAAAATGTTAAAAACAGTATGTCTACGTATTAAGAATACAAAACATGCTACCAATTATGATTTTTTACCAAATAATTTACTATATTAATTTATTTAATTATTTAATATATGTTTGTAATCATTTCCCATAATAAAATCTACCAATTGTAATCTATTACTTTTTAATATGGAAAGAATCACATATTTATTCATTCAAACAAATAAATTGAATGTCATGTACGTGATGAAATATGTTGTAAAATATAGCATAAATGAATTATATAATAAAAAAGAACATGTGATGTGTGTGTGATAGAGAGAAGGGAGAGAGAATGAAGAGACAACAAAATGAAAAATAATAATTTCTTTCATGTATAATAATTATTGATGATGTGATGTTTTTTAGAGGGAAAATATTTTGGAGAGAATTTTATTTTATTATAGTACATAGATAAAAAATATTTTATAATGAAATACAATTTAATTTTTATGTGTATAATATATATATATATATATATATAATGTAAGGATATTTGTTCCGTATTTAAAAATATATGATTAAATATGAAAATGTAAGTTATATAAGAAGACTAAATCATTGATGAAAATGAATTTGATTATCATTGACAAAATTGAAACTAAACCAAGCATATTTTATCACAATAATATTAATCGTCTTTCTTATTATGATTGACTCTTCAATGAAACTCATTCCTAAATTTAAAGCAAGCATCCCTTCAATTTCTTTAGTTCATCTTCCATCCATTATGATTTTTTCTCCATCTTGTTTTTATTAAATTGATGATTTTGCCTTGCTTCAAGACTAACGACATGATATGTTGAATACTTTTAGTGAATATCGATTTCATAAGTAACAAAATTTAACAATCATTTATGATCAATCAAATTTAAATCTGAGAACAATTTACAAGAAAGAAATCCTAATAATTTAAACAATGAAAAAACGCAAAAATTCTTGTGCATAAGCAGCATGGTTCGGCCCATCATACGGACCCGACCCTCACCGACCCGACCCGCTCCACGACCCGGCATAGAAAAACTATTTCTGCCACTGTTCTCTCATTTCCCCCCTTTTTCCCTTGACTGCAAACCCTAGTCGTCTCTTGTCCACCGCGATTCGTCACCTCCGACTACAAACCCTAGACGCCTCATCTCCACCGTGATTCTTCACCCCTGACTGCAAACCCTATCCGCCTCATCTCCACCGCGATTCTTCATCCCTGACTGGAAAACAGCGGAAGAGGCAGGAAAATGGTGAAGAAGAAGCTTGTAGTAGAAGATTATCCCTCAATTTCTCACCGTCACTCAACTTCACCATGTATGATCTAAAGCACTGCCTTTATTCCTTGTGTGTATTAATTTTTTAGAATTTATGTGTAATTTTCCCTTTTTGTTCATTTGATCCTACATCGTTCGTTCATCCGAGCAAAAAGTTCATTTGTTGCTTGTTTTAGTGCGTTTTAGATTGGTATTCTTGTTGTTGTGCATGTGTTTTTAATTTTACAACATTTAGCGTTATATTGTTGAATTTCTCTTTCTAATTTATAGATCATTAGCATGCATGGTTTCAAAAAGATCGAAGCTGCAAAGGCACAAACACACTGCTCAAATCCAGTTCTACTATACTTTCCTCTTTCGATTTTTTTTCTGAAATTTTTAATTGCTATTTTGTGTTAATATCGTTGTATTGTTACGGTTTGGGATTTGATTCAGACTATTTTGATCCAAATGGTTACATCGATGGAATTGATGGATCTCCATCGTTCGACGCTGCTAGACGGCGGCGTATCAGGCGATGCTTTCTTAACTCTGGAGGAAGTGATCAACAACCTCAAATCACTAAACTGGCAAGACTGCCATGTCACCTCTCTCCTCACCTACGGTATCGGCGGCCCTCCCGCCGGCGGCGGCGACGACTAGGACGCCTCATCAAATACTCATGTATCTTAATCAATGACTAATTAACTGACTTTCTTTAATCTCCCAAAGTGTTGATGGCTAGTTGAGTTAGATTTATTTGAAATTTTATAAAAGTATTATGAATAATAATTTAAGTACTATTCAACATGCTTATGAGTACCATTTGAGGTATAAACATCTATGATATTTTATTTTAATGTTCGCATATGATGTGGTGGTTCAGATGTTATGTTTGTGTGTTTAAGGTTCAGTCTAGACTATTTTGCATCTGAGTTTTTTTAAATTGTGTCCATTTATATATGGAGTATCAATATTACTAATAATCAGTACCAGATGAGATACTTGTGAGTATCTGAATTTTAAGACATAATTAGTTTTGTATTTTTCTATACATTTTGACTTTTGTTTATTGATTATCACATTGCAAACTGAGTAATACCATATGATGTGTTGATTTCACTGTTTAATTTGAAATTTTATATAATTATTATGAATTATCATTTTAAGTATCATTGACAATGCTTATTAGTACCAATTGAATCAGAAACAAGTATCAAATTTTTCATAATTTTTGTCTCTTATATGTTTTGTTAGATGTTATGTTTATGTCTTTAAAATTCAGTATAGCTTGTTTTGCCACTTTCATTGTTTGAATGTGTGTGCATTTGTGTATAGAGTATCAATTTTCATGCTGATTAGTACCAAATGAGATGCTTATAAGTATCAGAGTTATGTCAGATTTTATTTTATGTTTGTATATTTGTGCAATTTCATTTTTTGTATGGAGTATCAATTTTCATGCCGATTAATACCAAATGAGACGCTTATAAGTATCAAAGTGATTTTGTTTTATGTTTCTATGTGTGTGCAATTTCATTTTTGTATGGAATATCAATTTTCATGATGATTAGTAGCAAATGAGATGACTAAAAGTATCAGAGTGATTTTATTTTCTGTGTTTTTGTGTGTGCATTTTTTTTGTATGAAGTATCAATGTTGATGCTAATTAGTATCAAATCGGATGCTTACAAGTATTATATTTATGTCAGATTTTGTTTTATGTTTTATGTATGTGTGCATTTTCTTTTTTTGTATAGAGTATCAATGTTGATGTTGATTAGTACCAAATCGGATGCTTACAAGTATCAGAGTTAAATCTCCCATCATATATTTTTTCTCGATTCATGCACAGGGATTGAAGTACAAACTAGGGCAGCCACCGAGAAAAGACGAGGATGGTGAGAGGATTTAGTTTTCTCGTAGAGAATGTCATAATTTGGAGAAGGGTATTGTGATTTTGGTGAAGGAATGAAAGACTCTAACTTGTGTAATAGAGTTATTCTTCATATGTAGACCCCAAATTTTTTGCAATATGCAATAAAATTTATGTTTTTTGGTAAGTTTGCTTGTATATTTTAAGCTGATGACCCACGAATTAAAGAAGCATCATAATCTGTCAAGAAAGCTTATAAAGTTGCTCATTCATCCATATGGCTCAGTTAGGCCTCAAGTTTACATTTTGAAATGAAGAATTCGTTCAACTGTGCATCAAGTGTACAGTAATCCACACTCCACAGTTATGCAAAAGAAGAAGAAAAAAGAAAATCTCAAAACTAGCATAAGCAGATCATAGCTAGTCGCTTCATGCATTTAGACAGAATGTGTCCTTGTTAATGAGCATGTGACGGAACCACGGAACTAGATGATGGCTGTCATCTGGAAAGGTCTCATCTAAAGCTCTTCTTCCAGTGATGATCTCCATTAGAATAACTCCGAAAATGAACACATCGATCTTTGTACTCACTCGGCCAATCACTATCCAATTTTGTGCAAAAGAAACCATTATTAGTTAGGGCGTGTGCATGCAACAAATGAGTTGAAACACAAAATAGAGACCAGAAAAATATTTCAAACCAAGATATTCGATAACATGGTTATATAATCATCATCAACAACATTAGGAAGCACTTAAGACATACTATATAAAGTTCGATAGGCATACCATATAGCAAGGCCTAGCTCTAGCTAGTACTATTACATATCTATAATCACAAGAAGAATTAATTCAACATGAATAAGCTATTTAACTCATTTTTTTGTACCAGTTAACATAGTTCCCTTTTATAACATTTTACGATTTTTTTTTTAAAGTGTTATATTTTATGAATGTGATCTAAATTATAATCAAATCCTATAAGTCGCACCATTTTTATCTAGTACTATGCTATGAAGGATTTTATGATATATATGATACAATATAAATTTCATGATCTATATTTTTATTTCAAGTTGGGCATGATAATTATTTTATTTTCTTCATGAGGCTCAAAAGTTAAATATTCTTTTTCCCCTAAGCCCAAAAGCCTTAAGAGTTATAAGCCCAATTCACAGGCCTTGTGATTTAGCCCATTAACATCAAGTTTGGAGGAGTGGCGTCTCCCGCCTTGTTCTAGTCTTCCTCATCACAACATTGGGAGAAAACCCTCAACCTAACTTTCCCTTTTGAAGCCCTAAATATCCTCCGAAAATTTACAAAATTATGGAAATAAATTAATCCCAATCTCACACTTACCTCATTTGATTCCATCATTTCTAGTATAAATAGATGAGTTCTCTTCCAACAAAAAATCACGCCAACTCAAACTTATCTTCTTAACCATTTCCGAGTTCTCCACTTCTCCTATTGCCGCTGTGTTTCTTTTGAGGTACCCCGTCTTCTATCCTTGATTTTTCTTTTCTATAGTATCTGTTGAATGGTCGTTGTGTCGTTCTTTTCTGGTTTAAGTTGAAATAGTAAAGTAGGAGAGATAAAAATGTTGCTTTCGGCTGTCATCATGTTTTAAAAATTGAAAGAAGAAACCTCGATTTGCGTGTTCAATTGATACGAATGGGTCTGTTAGAATTCTTTTAAATATTCCTAACTACACCTCTCTTTTTGATAGGGTCTACCTATATAAATATATTTATATACATATATTTTCCATCACACATTCATTAATATATATATATATATATATATATATATATAAATATATACATACACCCTTTCACGCACACACCTAACATTTACTGTAAATATATATGTATATATAGCCAAGGATGAAAATATCACAAAATATCGCGGATATATCGTGGATACTGTAATACACCGTAAATTAATTACTGCTTAATTGCAGTAAATTATTGCAATTACTATTTAGTATAGTAATTTCCAGTCAGATTAGGGTCGAAAGTATCCGTTAAGTTCCATGGAATTCAGGGTTAATTAATTTCCGTAGGTGGATTAATTATTGTCCTTTCAAGTAGGGTTTATTCCCTTTTTAGTTATGGAAAGCCAAAATCATAATTTTAGATAAATTCGATTTCTATTCTTTTAAATTTACGGTCTATGTTTATCGTGAATTAGATATTCCGATAAATATTTTTAGGATTGGGAGAATAAGATAATCTCCAGTCATTCAGTGTTTAAATTTAGATAATTTAAACAGAGGGATTTAAAAGCCGAGAGTATTAGATATTCTCAACTTCGGATGTTTTAATTATTGAGGATTTAAAATCAGTATTTTAAAGCAGTGTTTTGAAAATCAAAATTTTTAAATAAACCATTGTTTTAAAATAAGTGAATTATTTTAGCAATATCGGTTTAGTTCGGGATTTTTTCGAAGATGGAAAATATCACGATAATCGAACAATCGGTATTTAAATTGGGTATTTTTTTTAGTCAACCAAGGCATGGGAGGCCATGTCATTCCCCTCACCTCTCGCATACCTCTCACGATTTCTTGTTTCCCAAATCAAAGAACAATATAGCTAATGTTGTATTGTATAGAATGCATATGGAGAGAGAGATCAACACAGCTTTTTCTTCTCCTTTCTTCTTCTTCTCCTTCTTCTTCTTCTTCTTCTTCTTCTTCTTCTTCTTCTTCTTCTTCTTCTTCTTCATTCCATCTTCTTTCTCCATTTCTTGCACACATTTTCAAGAGAGGGAGATGAGGGCAGCAACATCTTCTTCTTCTTCTTTCCCATTTACTTCTTCACCTTCTTGCTCAAAATTATCAAAACTGAGAAAGAGAGAGCATCAAGAGCAACCTCCTCCATTTTCATTTTTCGAAAGAAGAGAGAGAGAGAGAGAGTGAGAGAAGCAAGAAGTTGTAGCCATTGTTGAGAAGAGCCAAACTTGTTCCAGCCGTTCTTCACCGTTTCGTTTCCGGCGTCGTGATTGGAAGCTTCGTTTCCATCGTTCCATCTTCTTTCAAGCTTCTTCCAACTTCCATCGTTTCCAGCCGTTCTTCACCGTTCCATGTTTTGAGTTTTTGAATCATGTTAAATGGTAGAAATGAGGTGGCTTATATTGCAAAGCTTGTTGAGATGTTTTTATAGCATGTTGTGTGTCTTTAGTGTTCAAAGCGTGTAGATGATTATGTGTTTTGAGTGGTGTTGTGAAGTTGTGTTGAAAATGGCTCATCGTTCAAGCGCTCTCGGCCTCAGTCCGGCGCGACCGCGGGGACGAGCGCGAGCGCGCACAGATCGCGCGCCTGCGCACTTCGCGTTCGGCAGTTTCGCCACCCTTCGGTAAAACTGGCATAACTCCCTCATTTTACGTCGGATTGAGACACCGTAAAGTTTGCCGGAAACTAGACTTAATTGGCTTTCCAATGGTATATGTTTCAATCTCTAATTCATTCTGAATAAATTATGAAAAATAGGTAAAGTTGGGTCATATTTCGGTTTTCAGGAAGTCATGGCAATTCTGCCACCTTTTGTTAAAACGGGTATATCCGTTTCATTTGTTATCATCTTAAGCCACTGTAAATTTTTAAAAATTCTATAATTCCGTGGCTTTCAAATTGTATATAGCTCAGTCCGTAACTCTTCCTGAATCGATCGTGAAAAATATTCAAAGTCAGGTCACGAGTTTGTTTTCAAAAATTCTGGCAGTTCTGCCACCTTCTAGTAAAATGATGATAAATTTTTCGTTAGTTATTGTCTTGAGTCACCAGAAATTTAGCTGTAAACTAGACTTTTGTGGCTTTTCATTTGTATATGGCACAATCCCTACACCTTAGTGATTCAAAACAGAGAAGTTTTTCAAAGATAGACATTGTGCGGAACGTTGTTTAGTCAACGAACTTCGTGATGACTTTGTTCCTAGAATCTAATTGTTATTATGTTAAGTTATTTTTGATACCTTAAATGATGATGATATATGCCTTAAGATGTTTAAGATCTAGGGTTGAGATTAACCCTTAAGCTAAGAAAAATTTAGAATGGATACTAGACCCTAATAAGCCAAGGTGGGCTTTCTTTTGCAGTTAATTATTTCTGATGCAAATAAATGATTGTCATGCATATAATGTTTTGTTTTGTATGGTATCCTTATTCGTATTTAGTTAGCTCGCAAGGGGCTTTCTAACTGTTAAATCGATCGGGCCTCGTGCTAACTTAGCTTGTTAACCGAGGTTAGTGTACACTTGGGTCGGTGATATTAGGAAGAGGGAAAGGCTGAGCGGAGCTATTCCTGACTAAGACATCGACGATGTTAAACGTCCTTGGAAAAGGCTGAGCGGAGCTATTCCTCGAAGTTTAGTTCAGATATGTATTCGTGGAAAAGGCTTTAGCGGAGCTATTCCTCGACGTGTCCGGAAAAGGCTTAAGCGGAGCTATTCCTTGGCACTCAGTTGGGATATGGATGTTAGTTCAGATATGTATTCGTGGAAAAGGCTTTAGCGGAGCTATTCCTTGACGTGTCCGGAAAAGGCTTAAGCGGAGCTATTCCTAGGCACTCAGTTGGGATATGGATGATCATACAACAGAAAAGCGCGCGTAAAGACAAAAAATGATTTAGTAAAACATAGGGCCTTTTCAGATAAAACCCCTGTGTGTTTACTTGGATGCATGACAATAAAACCAGTTTTAAGAAATGTTCATAATATCAAATATATTATGATATTTTTGGCAATGTGTTCACTGAGTATACTTGTTGTAGCGCCCCGGTCCCGAAAGACCGTGGAAATGGACGCCATGGGGATGAGAATTACGAAGCGGGAAAGAAATGGGGTAATTTAATTAACGACGGGGTGATAATCCAAAACGATTAATGTTTGGAATAAAATTTAACAACCGAGTATGCCAAAGATAGATTATGCCTTCCGGAAAATCAGACAGCATAACCTCCGTAACTAGAGCGAATCCCCATTTATAACGGCTTATAAGAGAAGAATGGAAGCTGTAACAATTCAATAAGCCCTTTCATAGGCCAAACAGAAACAAATAAGCAGATACCAACAATCAATAGACCTATTCATAGGTCGACAAAAGAAACAGACACCAATATGCTGAATAAATGAAGCCCTTCCATAGACCAAAATGAATGATCAAATAGACATAACGAAAGATGGGCTTCCTCCCCTTGGAATAATTATATAACTAAGCATATGATACATGTTAACTGGGAAGTCAACAAATGTTCAGAATCAGAGAAGCAGAATCATATCAATAAAATACCAAGATCGGAGTTCTTAGCATTTAGCAAAAGAATATCATATATGCGGAAGCTCAATTCTTAACAGAATACTAATAAAAAGAGACGACAACAAAAGAATATGTAAATCATAATAGCCCATATCTCAGCCTCGTCACCTCCACGCTCCAGCCTACTGACCTGAAAATATTTGAAAAGATTTGGGCTGAGTACTAATGCACTCAGTGGGCAAGTTTTGACAATTCAAGTTATGCAAATCATTTTGTTAAAGTAATCTATCTGTGTTCATGCAGGTGGTGAAGCTTAGGAGGTTTAAAAGTTGGAAGCAACCTAAGTTCACCAAAACATTTTATCGTGAAGCGCTTAAGAGTATAACCCGTCACTGCCCGCAACCCAAACTACATCACCAGCGCATAACGTTGAGTATGGCCATAGTATACCCAAAGAGTATAACCAATAAGTGTTTCATTTTAGTCTCACCGACAAGGAGTAGGGCAGGACAAATAATGCATGCATACTGTAGCTACTCACATTGACACAGCGCTGGTTTATGAGACTCCGACAACATACAGTAGCACGTAAATATTTAACACAGATAGTCACATATGCAATTTTAGCAAATCAGAGCTTAATAACTCGAAAGATACAATTTGCAAAGATATAGTATAACCCACCTTATACATACAAAGTCCTAACAAGGATCCAACACTCGAACATGGTATTGGAGACAGAGCAACGGTCCGGAGTCCTTCCCCGGTTCCCCTAGGCTAAGATGCTCTAACCATCTCGAGATTCAATCCTTCACCTTCCTCGTAAGTCACGCAAATCCTACAAGGATCGATCTTTGACTCAGAACGACTACTATATTTTCGGAAATTAATCTACTGTAATCCGAGCTATTATTTAATTTTATTCTTTTTAGAAATAGATTGCGCGACTCTAGAGACCTCGAATAATTCCGATGAAGAAGGAAATAAATTTCAAAATATTATTCCTGATTTATTGGGACCAACTGATTTAACAGAGGTCTCTTTCCAAAACTTGCCATTTTAATCGATTTTTATCAGATTTGTACCACGACAATTTTTTAACCGTTCAAAAATTACAAAAATATTAAGGGACCATCCTATATATGCCAAGACTATAGTTTGAGAGTTTTAAAAAATTTCGATAACACATGTTACCGGTACAAAAATAACTGGTTAAATTAAATAATCGAGATTATTCAAAACTTGTCCAAAAATTACGAAATTTGACGGGCATATAGGAAACATTATTTCGAACAATATTTAAGAAGAAACTTTTTCGATTTGACGATCCGAAACGAGTGAAACAGGGCAAAAACGGGACTAATCGGTGCTTTTATTAAATTTTAGTTTTCCGGCGATTTCGCCGGTTTTCGGCCACCGGACGACAACGATATCAAAATAGGAAACGTAGAGCACATAAAGATATATGACATATTAAAATTTGGGCTAAAAAGGATGAGAAATGGACCGAGACGATAACCGCGCGACGTGGAAATAACGTCGCCATTTTCTGGCAGGTTGCGGCTGCTCCGGCAGCATCTCCAGCGGCAGCACGGCGGCACAGCTCCGGCAGTGGCCTGGTGGTGGTGGTGGCAGCTCCTGCACTCCTCTCTCTCTCTCTTGGATCTTACTCTCTCGCTCAACTCACTCTCGGCTCTCTAATCTCTCTTTCCTCTATCTCTTTTAGTTTCTTTCTTTTCCTTTCTTTAATCTTTATCCAACTTTCTCTCTCTCATAAATTATGATTTATGAATGGTGGGGATGGGTAATACAAACTTCACGAAAAGGGTTGGGGGAAAAGAATATAATATTAATGGGGTTGGTGATAAAGATTGACGGGGGCGGTTATTTAGATGTTTTTAGGATTTTTAAATATAATATTTCGGATATAAAATACTGATAAAATACTTTTAGACTTGATTTAAAAATTATTTTATTTTACCGGGAGTTCAATTGATCTCGCATTATAAATCTAAAAATATCGGGAGGTTCATTGGATTATTTCCTATTGAATCAATTCAAAATGGTATGCCGAAAATGTTATTTGATAATTCAACGAGAAAATATTCCTTTTCAAACTAACTAGAAATCACCATTTATTTTACCAAAAATATTATTGGGAGTTCGTTTGATATTTGATTAAAAATCCGAGAACACCGATGGATTTCTTGGATCATTTTCTATTGAAAAACTCTGACGAGTCAAGTCTCGGGATGTCGTAAATATTCCTGATTAAATTAAAAATTATTATTCACGTTCTCTTTGACTGTTGGGGCTTTGATTGACCTCGAATTAAAAATATTTCAACTATAATTTTTTTTTAATCTTAAATAATACATAAAGTCGCGTCTTTTATCCATTTTACTTTATCTTAGCTCCAATAATAATTTTTTTTTAGCCTTCTAAATAAATTTAGAAAACTTTTAACTATAATCCAAAAATACGGAGTGTTACACTTGTACTCAGCCCTGCATGTTTGTTTTTAAATGTGCAAGTTGAGTGTTGATGGTGCAGGGTGAAGTGTTGAGAAAGAAAGTTGTTTTGTACAGGACTCAGAATTTTTCCTGTATTTTATTTTGCTATATTGCTTCCGCTAATTAAGTCTAATCGAGTCAAGTCTTCAGTATGTCTTGAACTCGCCGATACCTTTTAGATATTTTGAGGTATCTATATTTATTCAGTTATATTTTGAGAAATAAAAGTTAGTCCAGAACTTGAGTTCACTGCAAATATCATTCCTGGAATACAGTAGTTCATTCTTTTATCTAATTATTTTTGGTTCGCGCCTTGATCCATTCTTTATTGGGATCGAGTCATGCCAGTCACACTTCATATTAACCAGATTTTAATTTGGGGTCGTGACAAAGTGGTATCAGAGCCAGGTTTGCTATGAGCTCTAAGTATTCTTTCAGTTAAGTCTAAGATTGTTCCTTAGACTATTCAATGATCAGTTAAAAACTCTCAGCACTCCCTCACATCAGTCTCAACCAAAGAAAGAAAGGTATGTGATGGTGAAAATTTTAGTTTTCAAGCAGGCCATTCAGATAATGGCGAGATTTTGAAAATCTTTCAGTTCAAGCCATTCAGATAATGGCGAGATTTTGAAAATCTTTGAGTTCAGGCTATTTAGATAATAGCAAAGTTATAAAAATTTTCAGTTAAACCATTTTGATAATGGTGAGATTTTTATAAGAGTATTCAGATCAGGCCATCCAGATGTTGGCAAAATTTTTATAAAATCATTCAGATCAGGCCTTTCAGAAGTGGTGATTTTATAAAAAAAAAAAATTCAGTAAGACCATTCAGATAATGGCATGGTAAGACCAATCAGATATTGGCAAAAGTTTAAGACCAATCAGATATTGGCAAAAGTTTTGCATCAGAAAAAGTTTTTGAAAGCCCTTTATGTTTAAAAGAGTTTCAATTATTTTTATTTCATTGAGGCAAGCTGACAATGTAACAGTGAAGCAGGCACCCAAAGTTGCCAGATTGCAGTAGTGCAATTTAGATAATTTCAAAGTTCTATTAAGTCAGACTTTAGATAAGTTGGGCTTTTGCATGATAAGACTTCAGATAAGTCAGGTTGCTTTGTGAATTTAAGCCATAGAGAACATAGAGGAATTTAGATGAATCTAGATTGCCTTAGTTCCCTATAGGTTGGCTTTCATTTAAGCAAAGACTCAGCCAAATGAACCTGATGAAGAAATTCAGCAAGTTCAAGAACTTGAAGGAAAAAGACAAGTTTCAGAATCAGATCCAGTTTCAGGAGGCATGATGATCAGGGATTCCAGTTCCAGTAGTTGATGTATCAAGTCCTCGTTTCAGTAAAGTTTGTGAATTATCATTTTAAAACCTCGAGCTAAATTTATTTTGAGTCAGCGTCTCAAAATAAATCAATCCAGGAATCTTCAAGATAGAATCTTGAAAATTTTAGTTCGAGTCAGCATCTCGAACTAGATCCTTCAGAGATCTTACTTTTTGAGTCAACATCTCGAAAAGGGTAATCTTAAAAAACTTTTATCTCGAGTTAGCATCTCGAGGTAAAACTTCAGTATTTGAGTCAGCGTCTCAAATAGTAAGTTCAGAGTTTTCAAGTTAGAAACTTGAAAAGTAGCAAGGAGAATTCTATTTTAAGTCAACGTCTTGAAATAGAGTTTAAGAGTTCAAGATTTTCCAGCAGAAGTTTCAGAAGTCAGCCAAGGATGTTCAAAAGCAGTAAAGAATATTCAAGTCAGCGTCTCGAAAATAAACTTAGAAATGTTCTAAGTCAAAGAGTTCGTCAGTAAGAACTCATTTCAGTCGAAATAAATAAATTTTTCATGAGAAATCTCCTTTATATTTTAGATGGTGGGATAAAGATGTACGACATTGAAGATTATACCCCATCTGATATTTGTAGCACAATATATCTTATGGTTCAGGACTTGTGAGCCAGAGAGCGGGGATACCTTGGCAGGGTTCTTATCATGCTACCATGAGCTCTGGGTGCGGGTGGAGCTCAAAGATGTGGAGTGTATTCAGCACCTGCTTAGAGTGCTTCCACAGCAGTGGCGTGGATAGACAACAGAGGCCTTATACTTTTACATACGTTAGCACTCACAGACTTTTGAGTTGATAATGAATCTTCCTGAGTTTATCACCCTACTCATGCACCAGTACCTTACTCAGCGTGTACCTCTTCTAGGCCTATATGATCAGATGTACGACTATCTTTTCAGGGATGAGCCACTTAGGGGAGTTTATAACCGTTGTACACCTTCCATTTTAACAGCACGGAAATCACTACATTCGAAGCCAGTAGTACGGATAGACGCTGATCTCCTATCCGTCATAGATGTAGGAATGATCAAGAGACGAGACCCTCGCGAGTGAGGTGAGCAGTCCTAAATAACAAGTTTCTTCCCATGAAATGCTAGACAGTGGCAGATTTTCCGAAGAGAACCATAGAGGTTGTGCACAAGATGCATCACCAGAGAGCTGAGGAGAGAGGTACAATAGATGTAGATCGTCTGGTACTGGCAGTTGAGGATGAGTCAGAGGAGGATTCCTTAGAGGATCCATAGTTAGAGGAGGGAGAGAACCCCTCAGAAAATCCAGGATGGTCGGTCAACCAGTAGCTCATCTGACTAGTTTAGCTTTTGTGCTATGTCAGTGTATTTTATATCAGAATGATTTATTTTGTTATGTATATTTCAGTAGTTGAATGTGTTCCCTAGAGGACCATTCTTGGGATTTAGGCATTCCCACTTTTTGAGACATAAATGCATTAACTTGTAAGCATTCTGTCATCCAGGCATGGCTGGTTTTCGCAGCACCCATACAGCAGAAATGTACTTAGATGTAACGCCCCGGTCCCGGGAGAAGGGCAGGGGACCGGTGCGCTACTTGGGGAAAGGGGGAAGGGGTTGTTGAACAGAAGCAATCAAAGAAATAGGGTTAGTGCCCTAAAAATATGGGCAGCATAACCTCTATAAATGGATCAATCCACGCTTTTAAAGCGTATGAAATGACTCAAACCAGATACCATGACTCTTAGGATGAACCCAAGAAAGAATAACAAAGGCAAACTTCAATGTAAATAATAACAGTTCAAAGGTTAACTGTTAATAGGTTAGGCATAAAAAAAAGCCAGACTGATGTCTGTCCAAATACTTAAAGTAAAGAGATGCCAGGCTCCCGCCTGTCGTGAAAGCAATATAAAGCCAGGCTTTTGCCTTGACATGAAAAACAATGTAAAGCCAGGCTTGCGCCTGTCTGAGTAAGGAAAGTAAATAAATGCCAGGCTTTCGCCTGTCAGGAACAGAAAGTAAACGGGATTCGGAGAACCGAACACTCCGTAACAATAAAGAAAATGGGATTCGGAGAACCGAACACTCCATAACAGTAAAGAAAATGGGATTCGGAGAACCGAACACTCCATAACAGTAAATAAAATGGGATTCGGAGAACCGAACACTCCATAACAGTAAAGAAAATGGGATTCGGAGAACCGAACACTCCATAACAGTAAATAAAATGGGATTCGGAGAACCGAACACTCCATAACAATAATCAGAGTAAGCGGACAAAAACGCAGTGCATTTATTCAGACACAAAAGGTAACCATGTTCTCAGTTGGACTCCACACATAAAAGAAACATATACATCAAAAGATAGCCCTTCAGCCTTAGCACAACCGTCCACCATCCCGCAGCTCATCCTGAAAATATTTGAAAAGATTTGGGCGTGAGTACTAATGCACTCAGTGGGTACTTTTGAGAAAAACCTTCAGAATCATTTTATAAAATAGAATATCCAATCATATTGAGAGCATATCATGGAAAGCTTTTAAAGTAGAAAATTTGCGAATTCCATGTATACTAAATCATTTTAGTTCCATCATTGCGCGCAACTCTCCCCTAGAACGCTTACGGTGAGTCGGTTCGTGTACACAACCCGGCTGCTTAAGGTTGGACACTGCCCTGTTTGCTTGGGGCTCGATATCGTGAACCATTGTAGTTTCGTCACCAAAAACAGTAGTAAGACTTACATGAGTCAGGAGAGCACATCAAATACAGTCATGAGTTGGATATTCAATCATATTCATTTTATAAATATCAGGGCTTAATAACCCGAAACATATTTTTATATAATAAAAACCCACCTGGTAATCTGAGCTAGATCTAGATTCTGATTCTGATCTCAACTAGAAGTCTCCTTCTTCTGTGCCTACAAGATTATCCGGCAACTTAGTTTCGATGAATGACTACCATTATGTCAAAATCTAACCTTTCTTAGCTATGAAGTAAATATTATAATATCTACTATCTTAATACGCAGCACCCGGATCATCAAAATATTTTGACTCTTAAGGGAACTTTACTCAGGGCATTTTTATAAAGAAAAACCGTTTAGGAAGTTTTGGCATACGGGGTGGTCAAACCCGTATCCTAAAATTAATTCGGTACAAATAAATTCATACCGCAAGATCTGCCCATTGGAAAAATATGAAACTTTAAATAAAAATACTATATTTTGACACGGAACAACTTTTGAGTTTAAAAATACGATAGGGCTATCCACGAAGGATAGATCTGAAAAAGACTACAATTTAATAATCGGATACCCAAAATATACCCGAAATTAAAAAGTGACAACATGGAAAATGTATATAAATATACATAGAACATAAAACCCTAAAGACACTTTTTGATTCGATGACCCGAAAGAGTCACCGATTTGAAAGGTGGTGGCGACTTTTGGCGGCGGTCACGATGATTTTCCATCGTGATCGTCCGTCGTGTCATCATTTCAATCACGTATTCGTGATCTATGCGTTGACACCTTCAAAATGACTATTTCGGAAATGAAATAGGAAACTAGAGACGTACCTTCTCTAGAAGCTGCTCGGCGTTTCGATTTTGAAAATGAATGAAAAATGAAACCTTAACCTCCTATTTATAGAAGAAAAATAAATAGGATAATATTTCGAAAAAGAAATTGGATAATGACGGATGTGCCTTAGTTATCCAAATCTATTACCTTTCACCCTAAAATTGTGCCAAGTGTTCATTTGAACTCGAAATTGGAAAATTCAAAGTTTGGCACGATGCTTGAAAATTTTTCTATCAACCCAAGAAAAATATCAGAACATATTTTTAAAGCAATTTTTGACCAAAAAAAAATTTTTAATAGATTTCCCTGGCTGCGATTTTCCTTTATTTGAGTCCTTTAAGGACCCAACTTCTTACCTAAATTACCCTCAGGTAACATAAGTTGAGTAAAACCCCTCTAAAATATTTCGGGGTATTACATTCTACCCTCCTTAATAAAAATTTCGTCCCGAAATTTGCGTACCTCTATAGGGTAAATCAGGGTACAACTCCTTGATTCTGCTTTCAAGCTCCCAGGTAGCTTCCTCTCTCCCATGGTTATTCCATAGGACTTTCACCAGTGATATCTGTTTGTTCCGTAATTTTTGGACCTTTTGGTCAAGAATAGCCTCTGGTTTTTCTTCATATGATAAATCCTGATTCAGGACTATCTCTTCATTCTTTATAACGTGTGTAGTATCAAACACGTACTTTCTCAACATTGAGACATGAAAAACATTATGAACCTCAGCTAGACTTGGCGGTAAGGCTAGTCTATAAGCTACCTCTCCAACTCGTTCAAGAATTTCAAATGGTCCAATATACCGTGGTTTCAATTTTCCTCTTTTGCCAAAACGTATAATTCCTTTAGTAGGAGATATTTTGAGAAAGACCTTATCTCCAACATTAAAATACAGATCCTTTCGACGTTTATCTGCATAGGCTTTTTGTCTATCTTGGGCCTCCTTCATTCTCATTCTTATCTTATCAATTATTTCGATTGTTATCTGAACAATCTCAGGGCCTAATATCTTTCTTTCACCCACTTCATCCCAATAAAGTGGTGATCTACATTTTCGGCCATACAATGCTTCATATGGTGCCATTCCAATGGTTGCCTGATAACTGTTGTTATAGGCGAACTCTACTAAGGGTAAAACATTTTCCCAGCTTCCACCTCTATCAGTTAAAACTCCTCTGAGCATATCCTCTAGTATTTGTATTGTCCTTTCTGATTGTCCATCAGTTTGAGGATGGAAAGCTGTACTGAAATTTAGTTGTGTTCCCATGGCATCTTGGAGACTTATCCAGAATCTAGAAGTAAATCTGGTATCTCGGTCAGAGGTGATCGAGACAGGTACTCCGTGTAATCGCACAATCTCCTTCACATAGAGTTGAGCCAACTTATCTAGTCCAAGTGTCATCTTGATTGGCAAAAAGTGCGCGGATTTGGTCAATCGATCAACAACGACCCATATCGCAGTGTTTCCTCGCACTGACTTTGGTAATCCTACTATAAAATCCATGTTGATATGTTCCCATTTCCATTCTGGGATTTCAAGTGGTTGTAATAATCCTGATGGTCGTTGATGTACCGCCTTTACTTGCTGACAAGTTAAGCATCGTTCAACAAATGAGGCCACTTCTCTCTTCATATTTCGCCACCAGAAGTTTCTCTTCAAATCTCTATACATCTTTGTACTTCCAGGGTGAGCGGTATATGGAGTATCATGAGCTTCCATCATGATTTCATTCTTTAACTCTTCATTGTGGGGCACACATATTCTTCTTTCGTACATGAGAGCATTATCATTTGCTTCAGCAAATCCTTTTGAATCCTCAGATCTTACTTTCAATCGCATCTTCTCCAAAAATTGATCCCCTCTTTGTGCCTCCACAATTCGTTTCCTTAAATCGGGTTTAGCTATTAAAGTAGCTATAAGTCCTTTAGTAGAGTCTGGTGGTTGAACCAACTGTAACTCTAGTCTTTGAAATTCTTCAATTAACCTTTCTTCTTGTGTTAGGAAACAACCTAACTCTGCTTTGGTTTTTCGGCTAAGGGCGTCTGCTACAACATTTGCTTTACCGGGGTGGTAGAGAATGGTACAATCATAATCCTTAACTAATTCTAGCCACCTTCTCTGCCTCATGTTTAAATCCTTCTGTTCAAAGAAGTACTTAAGACTCTTATGATCAGTATAGATTTCACATCTGACACCGTATAAATAATGCCTCCAAATTTTCAAGGCATGTACCACAGCTGCAAGCTCTAGGTCATGGGTAGGATAATTTAACTCATGTGGCCTGAGCTGGCGAGATGCATAAGCAACGACTCTCTTGTCTTGCATTAGCACACACCCTAGCCCTAGCTTAGACGCATCTGTAAAGATAACAAATCCTTCATTTCCTTCTGGTATAACCAATACTGGAGCTGTGGTCAGTCTTTTCTTAAGTTCTTGGAAATTCTTCTCACATTCCTCAGTCCAAATAAACTTAGTCTTCTTTTTCAACAATTGTGTCATTGGTCTTGCCAATTTAGAAAATCCTTCAATAAATCTTCTATAGTAGCCTGCCAACCCTAAGAAACTTCTTATCTCATGTGCACTAGAAGGTGACTTCCAGTTACTTACTGCTTCAACCTTAGCAGGATCTACTTTGATTCCTTCTGATGACACAATATGGCCAAGGAACATTACCTCACTGAGCCAAAATTCACACTTGCTAAATTTGGCATATAATTTCTCCCTCCTCAATGTTTCCAAAATTATATGTAGATGTTCTTGGTGTTGTTCCTCACTTTTGGAATAGATAAGAATATCATCTATAAACACAAGAACAAAGTTATCCAGATATTGATGAAAGACTCTGTTCATCATATCCATGAACACAGCAGGTGCATTAGTCAACCCAAATGGCATCACTAAGAATTCATAGTGGCCGTAACGTGTTCGAAATGCTGTCTTAGGCACATCTTCTTTTCTTATCTTCAATTGGTGATAACCTGAACGTAAATCAATCTTTGAAAATACGTTAGCTCCTCTTAGTTGGTCAAACAAGTCATCGATCCTTGGCAAGGGATACTTATTCTTAACTGTCACCTTATTCAACTCCCTATAGTCTATGCACATTCGCAATGTACCATCCTTCTTTTTAACAAAGAGAATAGGCGCTCCCCAAGGTGAGACACTGGGTTGTATGAAACCTAAGTCCAACAGCTCTTGTAGTTGTACCTTCAGTTCTTGCAACTCATTAGGGGCCATTCTATATGGTGCCTTAGATATTGGAGCTGCTCCTGGTTCCAAGTCAATGGTAAATTCAGTTTGCCTATCGGGCGGTAGCCCTGGTAGGTCCTGTGGAAAAACATCCTTGTATTCCCGAACGATAGGGACTTGATCTATCGTTACTCCCTCTTTCTCTTTTCCTACTAGGTTAACCAGAAAAGCATGGCAACCTTCTTTTCTCATTAGCTTTATAGCTTTCAGGGCTGAAACAACTGGTATCTTCAAACCCATTCTTGCTCCAAAGAAAATTACCTTTGGTTCTCCTGGTTTCTGGAATATAACTTCTCTCTCATGACAACGTATAGTTGCATACGTTGCAGTTAGCCAATTCATTCCCAAGATTATATCAAAATCCTTCATGTCAATTACATATAAATCCGTGATGAAAATCTTTTTGTTAATCTCGAGTTCCAAATTCAGGCATATTCTATTGGCTATCACAGTTTTTCCAGAAGGGATGCTAACTTCTAAGGCATTAGTAGCATCTACTTGTCTAAGTTTTAATCTTTGACTAGCCTTTTCTGAAATAAAAGAGTGTGTAGCTCCAGTATCAAATAAAGCGAGCACAGGTATATTAACCATGTTAATCATACCTGCCAAATTTTCTGGAGCTCGCTCTGCCTGCTGTTGCTGAAGTGCATAAGTCCTGGCTGGCTGTAGGGCACGTTGTCCTTGGTCTGGCTTAAAATTTCCTCTCTGATTTTGCCTTAAGTTTCCACCCTGATTAGGCCTAGAATTGTTCCCTTGATTAGGCCTCTGATTTATATTCCCATCTTGTGCTGGTCTAGGAGGAAAACCTGTATTTCCTTTACTCCTAGGACAATCTCGAGCAAAATGTCCCGGTTGATGACAGAAGAAACATCCATCTGTATTCCTCATACACTTTCCTGAATGAAACTTCCGGCAGATAGGGCAGGGAGTCCTATTTCCTTGTTGATTCTGTTGCCCATAATTGGTATTTCCCTTGGCCCACTGTTGCTTATTTCCCACTGCATTTCTATCTTCCCATTTCCGCTTTCCCTTCAGATCTTGGGAAGATTGTTGTGGCTGGATTTTCTCAGCTGGCATAACAGATTCTATGTTCAAAGCCCGACGCAGTGTTTGCGCATACGACATCTCATCATGCCCCATAAGAGTCATGCTGATTTCTGGTTTAAGGCCCTTCCTAAACTTCTTAGCCTTCTTGCAGTCCGAGTCCACGAGATGTGGAGCATAACGAGAGAGTTGATTAAAGGCACGGTCATACTCAGTAACAGTAGAGCTTCCCTGTCGGAGGTTCCAGAATTCCGACTCTTTCTTTTCTCGATAGCAATCAGGAATGTATTTCTGATAAACTTCTTCCTTGAAGTCTTCCCAAGTAAATTCCTGCCATTGCTCATAAGTCATAGTTCTTTTTACAGACTCCCACCAATAGTCTGCATCGTCAATCAATTGAAACTGAGCACATGTAAGCTTTTCCTCATTCATGCAAGACATGTAATCAAATATTCGGTCCAGAGATCGAATCCATTTTTCTGCATCTATTGGGTCACCTAGCCCATTGAAAGTAGGTGGGTGATGTTTACGAAAAGCTTCTTCTGCTCTTGATGTCGGTATGGGAATTGGAATTGGTGCAGGTTGTCCATGGTTTTCTTGGTTCTGTGTTCTTTTCTTAGGCGGCATTCTGAAAAATTTTAGGCTTCAGAAATAACTATCACAAAATCTACTTCGTGCTAAATTAATATGAATGTGAGATATCTCCTAAACTAAATACTCAACAACATTTCTCATGCAATTCTAATCAGTCTACTTATTTGTAAAGGAAAGCACTTAGTCAGTCTACGTTCCACATGAATCTTAAGAGAGGCACTTAAAATCCAATCTATGTGTATAAGTCACAATTGGCTATGTTCATCTACATTCTCAATCAAATCATTCTACGTTCATATTTCATCTTCATAAGCATTCTCGGTTTCCCATCAATTTAACATCATCACATTTCCAATTACTTTAACATTCTCACATTTCCAATCACTTACACATTATCACATTTCTAATCATAGGGCATTAATTACTATCACCACACATTCCTTCAAATAATATCATGGACATATAGTCCCATTTAAATATAATAATTCAATACCATCTGGGCACAATGCCCCACAATTTTTTTTTTTTTTACCATCATGGACAATAAGTCCCTTTCATTCATAACCATCATCATATGGAAACATAGTCCAAAATGATACCATTATCCTTTCGAAACAATCATTGGCGTGACTTTTCATAAATACCATCAATGTGGAGAATGGTCCTTATCCACATTTCTTTTTTTTTTAAAAAATCAGTAAATATAATTGAATCTAAAAAACATTTTAACTCACGTACCTTTTTTTTTAAGCAAGATGAGAGCGGTGTAGGCGACGTGCTAGGGCTATCAGACAATTAATTAAGAGAATACACTGAGAACTAGACTTAATCAATAATATGACAGGCCTGCAGAGTTGCAGCCTGCTCTGATACCACTCTGTAACGCCCCGGTCCCGGGAGAAGGGCAGGGGACCGGTGCGCTACTTGGGGAAAGGGGGAAGGGGTTGTTGAACAGAAGCAATCAAAGAAATAGGGTTAGTGCCCTAAAAATATGGGCAGCATAACCTCTATAAATGGATCAATCCACGCTTTTAAAGCGTATGAAATGACTCAAACCAGATACCATGACTCTTAGGATGAACCCAAGAAAGAATAACAAAGGCAAACTTCAATGTAAATAATAACAGTTCAAAGGTTAACTGTTAATAGGTTAGGCATAAAAAAAAGCCAGACTGATGTCTGTCCAAATACTTAAAGTAAAGAGATGCCAGGCTCCCGCCTGTCGTGAAAGCAATATAAAGCCAGGCTTTTGCCTTGACATGAAAAACAATGTAAAGCCAGGCTTGCGCCTGTCTGAGTAAGGAAAGTAAATAAATGCCAGGCTTTCGCCTGTCAGGAACAGAAAGTAAACGGGATTCGGAGAACCGAACACTCCGTAACAATAAAGAAAATGGGATTCGGAGAACCGAACACTCCATAACAGTAAAGAAAATGGGATTCGGAGAACCGAACACTCCATAACAGTAAATAAAATGGGATTCGGAGAACCGAACACTCCATAACAGTAAAGAAAATGGGATTCGGAGAACCGAACACTCCATAACAGTAAATAAAATGGGATTCGGAGAACCGAACACTCCATAACAATAATCAGAGTAAGCGGACAAAAACGCAGTGCATTTATTCAGACACAAAAGGTAACCATGTTCTCAGTTGGACTCCACACATAAAAGAAACATATACATCAAAAGATAGCCCTTCAGCCTTAGCACAACCGTCCACCATCCCGCAGCTCATCCTGAAAATATTTGAAAAGATTTGGGCGTGAGTACTAATGCACTCAGTGGGTACTTTTGAGAAAAACCTTCAGAATCATTTTATAAAATAGAATATCCAATCATATTGAGAGCATATCATGGAAAGCTTTTAAAGTAGAAAATTTGCGAATTCCATGTATACTAAATCATTTTAGTTCCATCATTGCGCGCAACTCTCCCCTAGAACGCTTACGGTGAGTCGGTTCGTGTACACAACCCGGCTGCTTAAGGTTGGACACTGCCCTGTTTGCTTGGGGCTCGATATCGTGAACCATTGTAGTTTCGTCACCAAAAACAGTAGTAAGACTTACATGAGTCAGGAGAGCACATCAAATACAGTCATGAGTTGGATATTCAATCATATTCATTTTATAAATATCAGGGCTTAATAACCCGAAACATATTTTTATATAATAAAAACCCACCTGGTAATCTGAGCTAGATCTAGATTCTGATTCTGATCTCAACTAGAAGTCTCCTTCTTCTGTGCCTACAAGATTATCCGGCAACTTAGTTTCGATGAATGACTACCATTATGTCAAAATCTAACCTTTCTTAGCTATGAAGTAAATATTATAATATCTACTATCTTAATACGCAGCACCCGGATCATCAAAATATTTTGACTCTTAAGGGAACTTTACTCAGGGCATTTTTATAAAGAAAAACCGTTTAGGAAGTTTTGGCATACGGGGTGGTCAAACCCGTATCCTAAAATTAATTCGGTACAAATAAATTCATACCGCAAGATCTGCCCATTGGAAAAATATGAAACTTTAAATAAAAATACTATATTTTGACACGGAACAACTTTTGAGTTTAAAAATACGATAGGGCTATCCACGAAGGATAGATCTGAAAAAGACTACAATTTAATAATCGGATACCCAAAATATACCCGAAATTAAAAAGTGACAACATGGAAAATGTATATAAATATACATAGAACATAAAACCCTAAAGACACTTTTTGATTCGATGACCCGAAAGAGTCACCGATTTGAAAGGTGGTGGCGACTTTTGGCGGCGGTCACGATGATTTTCCATCGTGATCGTCCGTCGTGTCATCATTTCAATCACGTATTCGTGATCTATGCGTTGACACCTTCAAAATGACTATTTCGGAAATGAAATAGGAAACTAGAGACGTACCTTCTCTAGAAGCTGCTCGGCGTTTCGATTTTGAAAATGAATGAAAAATGAAACCTTAACCTCCTATTTATAGAAGAAAAATAAATAGGATAATATTTCGAAAAAGAAATTGGATAATGACGGATGTGCCTTAGTTATCCAAATCTATTACCTTTCACCCTAAAATTGTGCCAAGTGTTCATTTGAACTCGAAATTGGAAAATTCAAAGTTTGGCACGATGCTTGAAAATTTTTCTATCAACCCAAGAAAAATATCAGAACATATTTTTAAAGCAATTTTTGACCAAAAAAAAATTTTTAATAGATTTCCCTGGCTGCGATTTTCCTTTATTTGAGTCCTTTAAGGACCCAACTTCTTACCTAAATTACCCTCAGGTAACATAAGTTGAGTAAAACCCCTCTAAAATATTTCGGGGTATTACATTAGAAGACCTTACTGGAGGCAAATTTTCCCTGATATATATATTTAAGACTAGAAGGGCTATTGATTTAAGCTTTAGAGTTTCAAGAATGGTACCACCCAGAGCTACACAAGGAAGAAATGCGAATGTGAATCCTATAAGACAGAATAGGCCTAGAGGGAGACCTCCAAGGCAAGAAAGATAGGAAAGAGTGGAGGAAGAACAACAAAAAAGACACGAGGAGGAACGAGAGCAGACACCTCCCCCATCTCCACAGCGCAGAGTAGATGAGTTTTTTCTATGGTAGAACCCTCCAACTTTTTGATGGAACAGAAAATCCATCAGATGTCGAAGCATGGATAAGATCCATGGAAAGGATTTTTAATTTTCTCTGATGTGACAACTAGGAGTGACTCTTTTGTGAAGCATTCCAGCTAAATAGATCGGTAGATTTTTGGTGGGAGTCTCACCGAAGGACCATGACTTCGAAGTAACTCGATACTTACATGTGGGATTAGTTTAAAATTTAATTCTACGACAAATACATTTCTAAGGCATTCAGAGTCAAGAAGAAAGTAGAGTTTCATACTCTGAAGTAAGGAAAGATGTCCGTAACAGAATACGAGTGAGTATTCTGCGAGTTGTCACGGTATGCACCTCTCCAGATGGATACTGATGAGAAGATAGCATCTAAGTTCGGATTAGGACTAAGGCATGTGTCAGGCCAGAAACACAAGTTGCTATAATTGTGGCTAGGGGGGTCACTATGCGAGGCATTGCCCGGAAGCACAATAGGGATGGAAACCTCAGCAGCTAAAGGCCCTGCAGGCATCAAGTCAACATAGTCAGCAACATCAGCAGCAGCAAGAAACAGCAGAGGTAGACACAACAAGGGAATTCCAGGTCTTACGCAATGAATTCCAGTTCCTCCAGGAAAGGAAAGTAGAAGAGTAACCTTGAAGATATGGGCAAACTTCATGGCATATCATTAGTTATTTTATATAATACGGGAGCATCGTACTCCTTTATTTCATTAGCATGTTGTGATAAGTTAGAGCTTAAAACTGAACAAACTAGTCATAAGATGAAGATTTTAACACCAACTGGCGGAACTATGACTGTGACTCACGTTTACTTGAACATAAAAATAGACTTGGGATCGACTAGGATTAAGGCCGATAATCTAAGTGTCCTACCGATGTGGGATACCGACGTAATCCTAGGAATGGATTAGTTATCAGAAAATCATGCCACGATCCTATGCAGTTAAAGAAAGATATCGTTTCAAGTTCCAGGAGAAGAGCCAACAAGTTTTCATGGCATAGAGACGGGAAAGTTCACTCCAATGATTTCAGCATTGCAGGCCAAGAAGATGATCAAGAGAGGAAATCAAGATTTCTTAGTTTATCTAAACAAGATAGATGATATAGGGAGGACAATGGAAGATGTTCCAGTTGTGTAAGAGTTTGCAGACGTTTTTCTAGAAGAATTACTAGGATTGCCACCGAACCGGCAAGTCGAATTTGTAATAGATTTGGAACCAGGAGTAGCCCCAATTTCAAAAGCTCCATACGGAATGGCCCCAAAGGAGTTGCAAGAGCTCAAGATTCAACTTCAAGAATTATGGGACCTAGGTTTCATCTGAGCTAGTGCGTCACCATGGGAAGTACCAGTTCTGTTTGTGAAGAAAAATGATGGCACATTGAGGATGTGCATAGGTTACCATGAGCTGAATAAGTTGACGTTGAAGAACAAGTATCCTTTGTCAAGAATAGATGATCTATTTGATTAGCTTAAGGGATTGAGCGTGTTCTCAAAGATTGACTTAAGGTCTGGGTACCATCAGTTAAAGATCAAGTCAGAAGATATACCCAAGACAGCTTTACGAACCAGATATGGTCATTATGAGTTTACAGTAATGCCATTCGAATTGACAAATGCTCTAGCAGTATTCATGGACCTCATGAATCAAGTGTTTCATCCATTTTTAGATCAGTTTATCCTTGTGTTCATAGATGACATTATTATCTACTCTAGCAATGAATCGGATTATGCAAAGCATTTGAGAACAGTGTTAGAAACACTAAGAAATAAGCAACTTTACACCTAGTTCAGTAAGTGTGAATTTTGGCTAAATGAAGTAATGTCCCTTGGACTCATTGTGTCAGCAGAAGGCATAAAAGTGGACCCCTCTAAAGTAGAGGCAGTACAAGAATGGAAGTCTCTAACTACTCCTAATGAAATCAGAAGTTTCTTCGGATTAGTTGGATACTATAGGAGATTCATAGAAGGATTCTCTAAGATAGCTAGGCCAATGACACAATTGCTAAGAAAGGGAATCAAATACCAGTGGTCAGAAGAATGTGAAGCCAGTTTCCAGGAGCTTAAGAAAAGATTAATTAACCACTGCTCCAGTGTTAGCTATTCTAGTCAGTGATAAAGAATTTGTGATTTACATGGATGCTTCGAAGAATGGATTAGGCTGTGTCCTGATGCAAGAAGGTAAAGTCATAGCGTATGCATCCAGACAGTTAAGACTTCATGAGTTGAATTAACCTACGCATGACTTAGAGTTAGCAGCAATAGTGCATACCTTGAAAATCTGGAGACAACACCTATACTGAGTTAGGTGTGAGATTTTCACAGATCATGAGAGTCTAAAGTATTTTTTCGAGCAGAAGGATTTAAATATGAGACAGCGCAGATGGCTTGAATTGGTAAAGGACTACGACTGTGGAATCAGTTACCACCCAGGCAAGGCTAATGTGGTAGCAGATGCCTTGAGTCATAAAACAAGCAAGTTGGGCTTTCTCCTCACTCAGGAGGAGAAACTTATCAAGGATTTTGAAAGCTTACAGCTAGAGGTGGTTTACCCACCTGAGATGATTGTATGTCGTGTGGCAACATTAGTAGCTATACCAGATCTTCGAAAAAAGGTAATTGAGGCACAGAGAAAAGATCAAGCCATGGAAGAGATGCACTTGAAGATTAGATCAGGAAAAATAGAAAGTTCCAAGGAAGCATCAGATAATGCTATCCTTTATGAAGATAAGATATGTGTTCCACCCTGTGTTGAGCTCAGAAATGAGATCATGAGCGAGGCTCATGATACTCCATATACAGTACACCCGAAAAGTATGAAAATGTATCAGGATTTGAAACAGAAAATCTGGTGGGAAGGAATGAAATGGGACGTAGCTTCCTATGTTGAGCGATGCTTGTCATGTCAACAAGTTAAGGCGTTGTACCAAAGGCCTTACGGTGCGCTACAACCATTAGAGATTTCTGAATGAAAGTGGGAACACATAGCGATGGATTTTGTGACAGGCCTACCCAAGTCAAGACGAAGGAATACGGCCATATGAGTCATTATTGACATGCTCACAAAGTTAGCTCATTTCCTTCCGATCCGCGTTACGGATGGATCGAATAAGGTAGCTCAGATTTATGTTAGAAAGGTTGTACGCCTTCATGGTGTTCCGATGTCGATAACATCAGACAGAGATTTAAATTTCACCTCAAGATTTTGTATTAGTTTACAGAATGAGCTGGGAACTCAACTCAATTTCAGTACAGCGTTTCACCCACAAACAGATAGACAGTCTGAAAGGACGATCCAAACATTAGAGGACATGTTGAGAATAGTGGTCCTAGACAGGGGTGGAAGCTGGGAGGAAATATTAGCGTTGATTGAATTCGCCTATAGCAATAGTTATCAGACAACCATCAATATGGCGCCATACGAAGCGTTGTATGGGCGAAAGTGTCGATCACCACTTTACTGGGATGAAGTGGGTGAAAGAAGAATTCTTGGGCCAGACTCAGTGTTAGAAATGATTGAAATTGTTAGAAAAATCCATCAGAGGATTCAAGAAGCCTAGAGTCGGCAGAAGTCGTGTGCGGATAAATGTCGTACAGATTTATAATTTACAACAGGAGACAAGGTCTTCCTGAAAGTATCTCCTTCCAAGGGGATAATAAGGTTCAGCGTAAAAGGAAAATTTCGACCACGTTTTATAGAACCATACGAGATCCTTGAGTGGATAGGTGCAATGGCGTATAGATTCGCATTACCACCCAGTTTTGGTAATGTTCATAACGTACTTCATGTTTTTCAGTTAAGAAATACGTGTATGATCCCAAGCATGTGATACAACACGGTGAGATTGAGTTAGATCCATGTTTGGTATTTATTTTCACCTAAACTGCAAGTGTACAGCAAGGCTTCTAGTATAGCGATGAACAAGAGTATCGCATCTACAGAGATATAATAATTAATCTACTAGTTATTTTAATCTAACTCCCTGCAGTTATCTAGACTTCCAAACATGATTGAATTAAACTAAATAAAATATGATAATAATAAACAAAATAAATTACCACAGCAGAAATTAACACAGATAAATCAAACAGTGAATAAAAGACGTATTCTAGGATTGCTTAATCATCAACTAATCCATTCATTTAATTCCTTCATTCTTATGCCTATATTGGGACTTAAATTGTGCTAGAGCAACCACTGATGCATCCTAAACCTTCTCTCGAAGTGCCGAGGTTGTAGATTACAAAACTCGTATTAACGTCTCCGTTTAATACCTAGCATGCAACTCCTAAAGGCTCCTAGGGTCTATTGCTCTCTCAATTAATCTCAACTCTCTCAAATGTTATTGATTAACGAGTTACTTATTCCAGATCACGTGTTAAAACTCCTCTCTCGATTTATGAAATAACACATCAAATTGTACCATTTATTGATCAGGTAAATAATATAGATAAATACGAGAATAAGCAAAACACAATAAAATCATAGGCATAAGAAATCAATAGATTAAACGAACTTCATAATTTGAATCGTAAACAACCCTAGAATACTAAGGTTTTAGCTATCCATGGCAAAATAAATAACAAAAATCATCCACAAAGAAAACATGAACAATCCTTAGAACAGAGAAAATAAAATCCGGAAGAATTAATTTGTCTCTAATCTTGAAAGCTCTTGAATTCTTTTGTCTTGTTCTTCGCGTCTGTTTTTCTCTGCAACAAACCTCTGGTGGCAACTTTGGGGTAGGTGGCCTTTTTCTTTATTTTCGTGCATTGAAACCTTTAAAATACCAAGTAAGAATTTGATCCAAAGTAGGAAACCACAAGTTGTACCGCCATTAAAATTCACGAGCTCGCTTCCGAGCATGTCGGTCGCGACTCAGGTCGCGACTCCACGTGGCTTCCAGGTGGCAGGAAATTCACGATCTCTTCGGATATTTGCGACCGGGTCGCGAATATTGCAAAGATGACCCCTTCCTCTGTCGCGATCAAACAGTTGACAACTCTTGGTGATTCGCGGTCTCGCTCGCGATTCGCGAACTTGTCGTGAATTTTCCTCTGTGAACCCCAGCCTCTGTCGCGACTTCACAGTCGAAGGCCGGGATCCTCACTCACAAGCTGCCACGTCAGCCGCGGTTCTCGGCTATTTTGCGTGTATTTCCCGAGACTTCCATACTTCGTTCAAACATCATCTTTTCAAGTACAATTCCTGCAAAATTCCAACAAGTAATACCAAACTCCCAAATGCATGAAAACGCAAATAATCTGAGATGAAACACACCTAAAACAATTCAAACTTGACACAAGAGTGTACCAAACTTAGTGTAAAATCTCAGTTTATCAATTCCCCCAAACATAGAAGTTTGTTTGTCCTAAAGGAAAGAACAAGACTAAACACGGAATTCAAACAATATATAACTCCACAATTTATATTCTAGCATCTACAACCTCAAAAATCTAATCGGGAAAAGACACGAACAAGTACAACACTCAAATCATGAACACATGCAATAGATTTCAACAAGAAAAATTCAACCAATGATCCTCACCAATGTGTGTTTCGCTCAAACACTCAAAGTGTGATAAAATAAGGGTAAGCACTCATCGAAACATTGAACTATACACTTGATCTACCATATGCTTGCATGCAATCTAAGCTCTCCACTGACAAACAAATGTGCTCAAAATTAAGATCAAATAGGACTTTCGTTAAGGTTGTAACGTAGGCTTAGGTTAAGGTTAGGAATATTTGGCTAAAGTGACTAAAAAAATTGCAACACAAACCACCACTTTTACTTTCTATTCCCAACTACTTTTCACATTCAAACACTAATTGGAATTTTTCCAACTTCGTCCTACACCACCTTAAGTCATCCATATTTTTTCTTTCTTTCAACTGATGGACCTTTGGTCTCTTTTCTTTATTTCTTTTCACTGGCACTTTTCACATTTTTTTCTTCTTTTTTCCAACACTCACAAAGCTTTTTTTTTTGTGCACCAACAAAAATTCACCAATTATCACCATTTTTTCCATTTCAACTCCATAATTCCTTACCCTTCTTCCTATTTCTCCACAAGAATCAACAAATGACATCCCAAATAGACTTCCAAAGAAAAGGCAATTAGGCACAAGAGGGCTCGCAAGTGAATATAATGAATTTAGGATAGTGTATGGATAAATAGCTAAAGAAAAGTTGCCTACTATCATCTCCTATTTTCAAGCACAGAAACTCAATCTCAAGCAAGACAACATGCAAGTTCTAGAGAAACAAGTACATAGACAACCAACACACGAGAACAAAAATTAAGACAATAGTCTTATAGGCTCAAAATCTTACAGCTTAACATTGGCCAAAGTAAAGCTCGAAAATCTCCAAAACACATGCTCTTTCAAATCATGATATACATGCTCAAATCATCCCCAATCAAATATCTCAATTATAAGTACTAAACCATAAACCATAAAGCATATATCATCTAAATCCCACAAAAATTCAAGACCAATGTTCAAAACTAACTTCAAATTTTTTTGGAAAACAAAACCAAAACTAAACAAGTAAAGCAGGTAAAAACACAAAAAAAACACAATAAAGGTCTAGACACTACAAGCATACATCCCCCCAAACTTATTCAAATCCACAGGATGGAATAAGTTTGCAAAAATGCATGTAGGTGTCGTCGACCACTTACAACGATCACATGGATGTCCGGTTGGGTTCAACGTCCTCCCCCAAACTTGTCGACAGACAAGTTGATCAAATTGCTATCCCCCATATTCCAGAATCCATTCGTTCTTTACCTGCACAACTCAGAAATAGAAGTGAAAAAGAAAAAAAAACTAACTGAAATAAAATAAATCATATTGGGTTGCCTCCCAACAAGCGCTGCATTTAACGTCGACAGCCAGACGAATTTGGGAACTCAAGTTCCCAAAAGTGGGGAAACGGATATCCCCCATTCTCTTTCCCGAGCATCCATCTCCATGCCTCCATCATCAAATAGGAACTGAATGTGTTCATCTTCAAACTGGAGAGTGAGAATCCCCATGTCTAGGTCGATGTTGGCCCGTCCGGTGCGCAAAAATGGGCGTCCCAAGATGAGAGGAACGCTCTTGTCTTCCTCCATGTCCAGCACCACAAAGTCCACCGGGAATATGAAATCCTTCACTTTAATCAACACATCCTCTAGAATTCTCTCGGGGTGGACCACAGATCGGTCAGCCATCTGCAAACACATGGTCGTAGGCTTGAGTTTTCCACAGTTCAATCTCTTGAAAAATGAGAGCGGCATCAGATTGATGCTCGCCCCTAAGTCACATAATGCTCGACCACCTATCTTGTCTCCAACAGTAATGGAGAGCGTAAAACTCTCTGGATCCTTCATCTTGGCAGGGAGCTTCCTTTGGATGATGGAACTGCAGTTTTCAGGGAGGTGCACAGTCTCAAACTCCTCTATCTTTTTCTTCTTGGACACAGCATCCTTGAGAAACTTTGCATACTTGGGCATGTGCTGCAGTGTCTCCACCAAAGAAATGTTGATTTGCACCTTCTTGAATATTTCCAAAAATTTGGAAAACTGTGCATCAACTTTCTGTTTCGAGGTCCTTTGTGAGAATAGGATAGTCACTTTGGGGGAAACTATAGGACCCTTTTGAGGACTCCTGATGGTGGAATCCGGCTTGTCGGAAGGCATTTTGGAAGGAATGACTTTGGCGACAACAATAGGCGCAGGAACCTCAGTGTGCAGATAGATTGCATTGCACTGTTCCTTGGGATTCACTGTGGTGTTGCTAGGAAACTGTCCCGGTTGGTGCTGAGTTCCTACAACTGTAGCTAGCTGACCTAGTTGCTTCTCGAACATTTTCATTTGCACACTCATGGCACCCACAGTATTTTCCAGCTTCTCCACTCTAGCTTGCGACTCCTCCATGAATTTATCGGTCTTCCCCATGAATGCCATCAATAGATCATCCATCTTTGGCTTCATCTCATCATTGATTACTCCATTTATTACAGAAAAGCCAGGAGGGGGCTGCAGTGCACCGTTGGGATTCCCATATGAGAGGTTGGATCGGTTACCTTGGTAGAATTGATTCCCGCCTCGGTAATTATTGCCATCATAACCACCTCTCTGATTGATGTAGTTTACATCTTCAACTGTATTTCCCATGGGATTATCTACACCCGGTCGCGCCATAACATCAAATTTGCTATTGATTGTGGCATTCAGAGTAGATAGCTGAGCGAAAAGCTTGGCAATCGGATCAATATAATCAACTGTTGCAGCTCTTTTAAAAATCTTCACTTGTCGATCCCTAGACCAATGATAGCTATTGGTTGCCATGTCTTCTATGATCGTCACAACTTGATCGTGGCCCTTGTTCAACAAAGAGCCGTCAGTAGAGGTATCCAGAAGCCTCTTCAATTCCATGTCACACCCATTGTAGAAGATGCAGACTTGATGATCTACCCCAAATCCATGGTTGGGGCAGTTCCTCAGCATATCTTGAAACCGTTCCCAAGCCTCATATAATGTCTCATCCTCGTATTGACGAAATTGTGTAATTTCGCCCTTCAGCTTGAGAGTCAAACTAGGTGGAAAGAATTTGTGCAGGAACTTGTGCGCAAGACTTTCCCAGCTGTCCACAGACCCAGCGACTAGAGATTGGTACCATTGCTTAGCCATATCTCGTAAAGAGAACGAAAATAGGCGTAAGCGAATGGCGTCATCGGGGACTCCATTCATCTTCACTGTACTACAGATCTCCAAGAACTGCGTCAAGTGTGCACTCGAGTCTTCAGTGGCCCGTCCTCCATATTGCTTTTGCTAAACCATGGAGACCAATCCCGATTTCAACTCGAAGTTATTCGCATTGATCTGAGGACCAGGAATGTCTCCATGGTTAAGTACTGGAACAAAGAGCTCATTAATTAGAGGTGGCTCTACAGCTCGAGCATCATCTTGCTCTTGCATTCTCCGCTGCATTTCCTCTAACTGTCTCTGCATTTGACGCATCTGTTCGACCGTAACAGGAGCTTGTTATTCTGCCATCTCTCTTCTTCTTCTTGTGTTGTTATGCCGAACGGTAGCTTCAATCTCAGGATTGAATTCTTCTAGAGATCCTGCCTGAGTAGTGTATGCATACAAAACCTAATCACAATAAAAAGAAGATTATAAAATTTTAAAAGAAAATAGACTGAAGACTGAAAAATAAATGTCTAGATTAATACAAGAAATTAAATCTAAATAATAGCGAATAAAAAAAAATTAAATCCCCGGCAACGGCACCAAAAACTTGTTCGGTATTTATTTTCACCTAAACTGCAAGTGTACAGCGAGGCTTCTAGTATAGCGATGAACAAGAGTATCGTATCCACAGAGATTTAATAATTAATCTACTAGTTATTTTAATCTAACTTCCTGCAGTTATCTAGACTTCCAAACATGATTGAATTGAACTAAATCAAATCTGATAATAATAAACAAACTAAATTACCACGGCAGAAATTAACACAGATAAATCAAACAGTGAATAAAAGACGTATTCTAGGATTGCTTAATCATCAACTAATCCATTCATTTAATCCTTTCATTCTTATGCCTATATTGGGACTTAAATTGTGCTAGAGCAACCACTGATGCATCCTAAACCTTCTCTCGAAGTGCCTAGGTTGTAGATTACAAAACTCGTATTAACGTCTCCGTTTAATACCTAGCATGCAACTCCTAAAGGCTCCTAGGGTCTATTGCTCTCTCAATTAATCTCAACTCTCTCGAATGTTATTGATTAACGAGTTACTTATTCCAGATCACGTGTTAAAACTCCTCTCTCGATTTATAAAATAACACATCAAATTATACCATTTATTGCTCAGGTAAATAATACAGATAAATACGATAATAAGCAAAACACAATAAAATCATAGGCATAAGAAATCAATAGATTAAACGAACTTCATAATTTGAATCATAAACAACCCTAGAATACTAGGGTTTTAGCTATCCATGGCAAAATAAATAACAAAAATCATCCACAAAGAAAACATGAACAATCCTTAGAACAGAGAAAATAAAATCCGGAAGAATTAATTTGTCTCTAATCTTGAAAGCTCTTGAATCCTTTGGTCTTGTTCTTCGCGTCTGTTTTTCTTTGCAGCAAACCTCTGGTGGCAACTTTGGGGTAGATGGACTTCTTCTTTATTTTCGTGCATTGAAACCCTTAAAATACCAAGTAAGAATTTGATCCAAAGTAGAAAACCACAAGTTGTACCGCAATTAAAATTCGCGAGCTCGCTCCCGAGCATGTCGGTCGCGACTCCACGTGGCTTCCAGGTGGCAGGAAATTCACAATCTCTTCGGATATTCGTGACCGGGTCGTGAATATTGCAAAGATGACCCCTTCCTCTGTCGCGATCAAACAGTTGACGACTCTTGGTGATTCGCGGTCTCGCTCGCGATTCGCGAACTGGTCGCGAATTTTCCTCTGTGAACCCCAGCCTCTGTCGCGACTTCACAATCGAAGGCGGGGATCCTCACTCGTAAGCTGCCACGTCAGCCGCGGTTCTCGGCTATTTTGTGTGTATTTCCCGAGACTTCCATACTTCATTCAAACATCATCTTTTCAAGTACACTTCCTGCAAAATTCCAACAAGTAATACCAAACTCCCAAATGCATGAAAACGCAAATAAACTGAGATGAAACACACTTAAAACAATTCAAACTTGACACAAGAGTGTACCAAACTTAGTGTAAAATCTCAGTTTATCAATCCAGATCTAACTTATGAAGAGAAATCAGAAACCGTGTTGGATCGAAAGATCCAGGAGTTAAGGAACAAGTCTATTCCTTTAGTTAAGATCCTATGGAGTCACCATGGTCAGGAAAAAGTGACATGGGAACTCGAGGATAAGATGAAAGCAAAATAACCAGAATTTTTTTCTCTAAAGTAGGTAAATATCGGGACGAAATTTATTTTAAGGGGGGTGGAATGTAATACCCCGTAAATTAATTATTGCTTAATTGCAGTAAATTGTTGCAATTACTATTTAGTATAGTAATTTCCAATTAGATTAGGGTCGAAAGTATCCGTTAAGTTCCATGGAATTCAGGGTTAATTAATTCCCGTAGGTGGATTAATTATTGTCCTTTCAAGTAGGGTTTATTCCCTTTTTAGTTATGGAAAGCCGAAATCGTAATTTTAGATAAATTTGAGTTCTATTCTTTTAAATTTACGGTGTATGTTTATCGTGAATTAGATATTCCGATAAATATTTTTAGGATTGGGAGAATCAGATAATCTCTAGTCATTCAGTGTTTAAATTTAGATAATTTAAACAGAGGGATATAAAAGCCGAGAGAATTAGATATTCTCAACTTCGGATGTTTTAATTATTGAGGATTTAAAACCAGTATTTTAAAGCAGTGTTTTGAAAATCAAAATTTTTAAATAAATCATTGTTTTAAAATAATTGAATTATTTTAGCAATATCGGTTTCATTCGGGATTTTTCCGAAGATGGAAAATATCACGATAATCGAACAATCGGTATTTAAATCGGGTTTTTTTTTTTAGTCAACCAAGGCATGGGTGGCCATGCCATTCCCCTCACCTCTCGCATGCCTCTCACGATTTCTTGTTCCCCAAATCAAAGAAAAATATAGCTAATGTTGTATTGTATAGAATGCATATGGAGAGAGAGATCAACGCAGCTTTTTCTTCTCCTTTCTTCTTCTTCTTCTTCTTCTTCATTCCATCTTCTTTCTCCATTTCTTGCACACATTTTCGAGAGAGGGAGATGAGGGCAGCAACATCTTCTTCTTCTTCTTTCCCATTTAATTCTTCACCTTCTTGCTCAAAATTATCAAAACAGAGAAAGAGAGAGCATCAAGAGCAACCTCCTCCAATTTCATTTTTCGAAAGAAGAGAGAGAGAGAGAGTGAGAGAAGCAAGAAGTTGTAGCAATTGTTGAGAAGAGCTCAAACTTGTTCCAGCCGTTCTTCACCGTTTCGTTTCCGGCATCGTCGTTGGAAGCTTCGTTTCCATCGTTCCATCTTCTTTCAAGCTTCTTCCAACTTTCTCCATTGTTATTTTGAGAGGTATTTCGAAAATCATGAGATATATATGGATATATATTTTCAGTTTGTATGAGATATATATATAGGTTTGGTGTTGTGTTGGATATCATGTTTTGAGTTTTTGAATCATGTTAAATGGTAGAAATGAGGTGGCTTATGTTGCAAAGCTTGTTGAGATGTTTTTATAGCATGTTGTGTGTCTTTAGTGTTCAAAGCGTGTAGATGATTATGTGTTTTAAGTGGTGTTGTGAAGTTGTGTTGAAAATGGCTCATCGTTCAAGCGCTATCGGCCTCAGTCCCGCGCAACCGCGGGGACGAGCGTGAGCACGGGGATGCGCGCTAGCGCGCACAGGTCGCGCGCCCGCGCACTTCGCGTTCGGCAGTTTCGCCACCCTTCGGTAAAACGGGCATAACTCCCTCGTTTTACGTCAGATTGAGACACCGTAAAGTTTGACAGAAACTAGACTTAAGTGGCTTTCCAATGGTATAGGTCTCAATCTCTAATTCATTCTCAGTAAATTATGAAAAATAGGCCAATTTGGGTCATGTTTCGGTTTTCAGGAAGTCATGGCAATTCTGCCACCTTTTGCTAAAACGGGTATATCCGTTTCATTTGTTATCATCTTAAGCCACTGTAAATTTTTAAAAATTCTATAATTCTGTGGCTTTGAAATGGTATATAGCTCAGTCCGTAACTCTTCCTGAATCGATCGTGAAAAATCTTCAAAGTCAGGTCACGAGTTTGTTTTCAGAAATTCTGGCAGTTCTGCCACCTTCTAGTAAAACGATCATAACTTTTTCGTTAGTTATTGTCTTGAGTCACCGTATATTTAGCCATAAACTAGACTTCTGTGGCTTTCTATTTGTATATTGCACAATCCCTACACCTTAGTGATAAAAAACAGAGAATTTTTTCAAAATAGACGTTGTGCGGAACGTTGTTTAGTCAACGAACTTCGTGATGACTTTGTTCCTGGAATCTAATTGTGATTATGTTAAGGTATTTTTGATACCTTAAATGATGATGATATAAGCCTTAAGATGTTTAAGAGCTAGGGTTGAGATTAACTCTTAAGCTAAGAAAAATTTAGAACGGATACTAGACCATAATAAGCCTTCGTGTCGTGTTGAGTCCTGTCAGATTTATGATCAACATGCTAAGTATTTTTTTTATATATTGAAGGCTAGCAGATCCGCAAGGGATAAGGCATGTGAAGAATTTGCAGCTGCCGTATTAAAACATCAGTGAAAGGTGGGCTTTCTTTTCAACCGACTCTTAGTCCAAATAATGATTTGAGTTTTTACTCATCTGCAGTTAATTATTTCTGATGCAAATAAATGATTGTCATGCATAAAATATTTTGTTTTGTATGATATCCTGATCCGTATTTAGTTAGCTCGCAAGGGGCTTTCTAACTGTTAAATCGATCGGGCCTCGTGCTAACTTAGCGTGTTAACCGAGGTTAGTGTACACTTGGGTCGGTGATATTAGGAAGAGGGAAAGGTTGAGCGGAGCTATTCCTGACTAAGACATCGATGATGCTAAACGTCCTTGGAAAAGGCTGAGCGGAGCTATTCCTCGAAGTTTAGTTTAGATATATATTCATGGAAAAGGCTTTAGCGGAGCTATTCCTCGACGTGTGCGGAAAAGGCTTAAGCGGAGCTATTCCTTGGCACTCAATTGGGATATGGATGATCATACAACAGAAAAGCGCGCGTAAAGACAGAAAATGATTTAGTTAAACATAGGGCCTTTTCAGATAAAACCCCTGTGTGTTTACTTGGATGCATGACAATAAAACCAGTTTTAAGAAATGTTAATAATATCAGATATATTATGATATTTTTGGCAATGTGTTCACTGAGTATACTTGTACTCAGCCCTGCATGTTTGTTTTTAAATGTGCAGGTTGAGTGTTGATGGTGCAGGGTGAAGTGTTGAGAAAGAAAGTTGTTTTGTACAGGACTCAGAATTTTTCCTGTATTTTATTTTGCTATATTGCTTCCGCTAATTAAGTCTCATCGAGTCAAGTCTTCAGTATGTCTTGAACTCACTGATACCTTTTTGTTATTATGAGGTATCTATATTTATTCAGTTATATTTTGAGAAATAAAAGTCAGTCTAGAACTTGAGTTCACTGCAAATATCGTTCCTGGAATACAGTAGTTCATTCTTTTATCTAATTATTTTTAGTTCGTGCCTTGATCCATTCTTTATTGGGATCGAGTCGTGCCAGTCACACTTCATATTAATCAGATATTAATTTGGCGTCGTGACAGATACATTGCGGATATTGACATTGCGATACGTATAATGGGGGGAATATCTTTTTTCCCGAGTATCGACGAGAAATCACAATATATCACGATTTTTTTAATATTTCTATAATATGTTTTGATTTTTATTTAATACTATATATTTTTCTAATTTTTTTTAGGTCTTCAATGTAATTATTTGAGTTGCAATATTCTTTGCTTTATAAAGACATTCACTTTGCAAAAAAATATAAGAGAAAGAAGATCGGGAAATCAACGGATGTCTTAGAAAGAATAGTGAGATTCATCCAATATAATCATGGATCATAAGTATATATATGGTTTGCTAAAGGATGTGGTGCTGGAGGTTGGTTCTAAGAATGCTGTACAGATTGTTACTAATAATGGTTCCGCTTTTTTGAAAGCAGGAAAAAAACTCATGAGTAAGTATGATCTGCATTGGACACCATGTGTTGCTCACTGTATCGACTTAATATTTGAAGATATTGGAAAAAAGAGACTGTTGCAAAGGTAATTGCAAAGGCTAGACAATTAACCAATTACATTTATGACCATGGTTGGCTACTTACACTCATGTGGGAGATGTGTCAAGGAGATATTGTACGCCGAGGAGCTACACGTTTTGCAACAAATTATAAGGTTGCAGAGCAAGAATATCTAGATCTAGTAGATATAACAGCTGATGAAAATAATGAAGAAGGAAATCCACTTTTTCAATGGGTTTGCCCTGCACACTTAGATGATAATGAGGGAAATCATGATCCAAAAATAGCTGCTATGACTCGTGATTATGGCATTGATGTGAATCAAGTATTACAAAAAGAAGTGGGTAATACTTTTCGTGATTCAAAAATAGATAGCTCAACAGAGGATGGGGGAAATAGTGATGGAGGAAATGATGGAAGTGGTGGAAATGGTGGGAACAATCAAGATGATTATGGTTCAAGTCATACGTTATTGAGTCCATTCAGTTGTGAGGCCAACTTCACTCATGCAGCACAAGATATGGACCACGGAAGTAGAGCTACAAGTTTTAGAATAGGTGCAATAGGAAAGGAATACATAAGGAGACACGCATGGATTCAAGAAGAAATTCCAAGGACTGATATTGAAGAACTTTCTGCCAATCTTGATTCTATGAATATAGGTGGCACTGATCACAGTGATATGTCCCAAGATTCATATGCTTCTTACACATATGGGAGTTCACAAATTGATTGGACTACTCAAAATGTGTATTAACAAAATAATTGGGTCAGTGGACATTATCCGATTCATGGTGAAGCTGTTGAAATAAATCAAGAAACATATCAAGTGCATGTGCATAATTATATCCATAATTACTCAAACGTGATAAGTTGGTACCAATATTGTTTAGAACAAGATGACATTCCATCTACTATATTTGAACCTCATAGATCCTCATTTTGGTATTAATTGTACTTTATAATGTTTATTTAGTCATTTTATGTTGTATTATGTATTATTTTGTCAAATGTATTGTCTCAGACGGTATTAATATAATGTATTATTCATATATTTACTTTCAAAATACAATTCTATAAAAATAATTAGTGAAATATGTGCATAATAATATGTCATAATAGTTCCTAAAATTTCATGCTAAATTTCCAAGATTTTAATATGATTTCCGTCATTTTTTTTCAATTTTCTGCGATATCGATATATCCGTCAATATATCCGTAAAATTGAAATTGCGATATATGTTGCGATAGCGATATTTTTCATCCTTGTATATAGCACATGCATATTACAAAATATTTATATGTAAATATATATAGATGTACTCTTACGCACACACATGCACCATATATATATACATACATAACACGCACCTACGTACATATATAATTATATACTATACATATATTCTCACAAACACACACATACGTAAACATATACACATATATTATATATATGTATATATGTAATCACACACACACACATTCACGTGTGTGTGTGTATATATATATATATATTGTCCAACCATTTTATTATATTATTATAAAAGCATTTAAAGTATTTCAAATATTATATTAATTAATATTATTATGCTAGCCGGCGCGCGTGGATATAATTTACTTTCAAGTCCAAGTAAAGGTGGGATATTCTCTCGGAGAATATATGAGCAAAATATTCGTTTAACCTTATTATACATTTTATGCAGTTTATATGTGGAAATTATATGTTCGGCCTACGGGCTGCAGGAAAAATTACTCAACCTACGAGTTGCATGTTCGGCCGACGGGCTGCAGGAAAAGTTACTCAACCTACGGGTTGCATGTTCGGCCTACGGGCTGCAGGAAAATGATACTCTATGCTATGTATTTATTGTTCATATTGTGTATAATCTGGATAAATGCAGTAACCCCATTGAGTTAATAGCACTCACGCCAAAGCTATTTATTTTTCAGGCTAAGGGAGCTCAGGTGATGATGTGGAGACGGGGTAATGGTCAAGATTAAATAAATATTATTTTATTACTTCCGCTGTATTAAATTTTTTTATTAAATAAATGAGATATTTATTTTATAAAATTTTGGGACGTCACAGTTGGTATCAGAGCGGGTCTACGTTTCTGTAGACTTGCAAAAAAAAATGATTTATAAAAAAACCATCATTTCGTCTGCCGCATCGCGCTTAGAAAAAGGTAAAAAAAAGTTCAAGTTATATCAATGTTTATTGAATTATGAAATGTTTATGTATATATATATTTTTTAAGTCCTCGGAATTAACTATAAGATTTTATGTTTAGATGTCTGGTTGGAAATTAGTACCTAGGATAAGGACTGTGAGACGTGTACAAGCCAATAGGAAAAGTCCATCGCAAACGACAAGACATGACGTTAGTAGAAAAGATATGTTGTGTAATAAGTTCATGCAAATAAAATGGAATTATGATTTTGGGGTGGAGGAATATTTGCTAAGGCTGCAAATGAAATGGGAAGAGCTAAAGAAAGAAGGTGGATGCTACGGACATGTGCAAGCTGCCGAAAAAATAATCAGCATTGTTCCTGCCCAAATTAAAGATTGGGTTGAGCTGGTCCTTGAAGAGCTAATTGAATATATATCTGAAGAAGAAGATTTGTTCGACGCGCTTATGTCCGATACTTTAGGAATTTGGCGAGATTAAGTATATGGTGAAGGATGGAGAGTTAAGAATCAAGACTCCAACAAAGAAAATTCGAATCTAGGAGTGAAATCTAATAAGAGGCTAATAAATGATTGATATGAGACATATGGAAGACAAAATAAATTTTTATCTTTATGTTGTGATGTTGGATTATGTTTTATTTTAATAAGATTTATTAGTGAAAAGATTATCTATGTTTGGTTTTTAAGTTTTAACCTTTTTGCTAATGGACTCGATAATAGGAAGCATGGTCAACACACGCCGCAACGTACGAGCTGATAGTGAGGAAACTCAGTTAGACGATAACTTAAGACGATCTCCCCGTCATAGGCCAACTTTTGTCGAAGAATTAACTCAAGTGTTGAGGCAAGCTATACCAAACACCCCTTCACTGAGAAATAAAGGTAACGCCATGGTGAAGCAGTTCCGACAAATGGCACCACCCAAGCTAAAGGGAAATGAAGGACCGCTTGACATAGAAGAGTGGATATTCGAGCTGGAGTGAATTTTTGAACACCTTGACTGTACGGATGTAGAGAAGGTATCATTTGCTGTTTTTCAACTGACTGAGGATGCAGGGCATTGGTGGAAAAGCATAGCTCGAGTAATGACACGAGAATGTCGTCGAAATTTAACTTGAGCCGCGTTTAAGGACTTAGTCTTACGAAAGTTCTTTCCAAAATCAACCAACTTTCTCGATATGCCCCGCACTTGGTGGATACTGAGGAGAGAAAGGCGAGTCACTTCGAGTACGGGTTACAATCAGAGATCGGGGAAATTCTAGCAGCTCAAGGAACCACTGCAACTTACTCGACAATAGTTGAGTAAGCTCAAGTAGTTGCAACCCGACTTAATCTCGACAATCCTAGCCAATCAAGCACCTCTGGAAAGAGGCAACGAGATGATTATATCGAAGAAAGAGACTCCCGAAATGAAAAGAGATGGAGAGCTGATGATGGAAGTCGTGGAACCATGCCAACCAAACCTCTTTGTTCAGAATGTCGGAGACGCCATAACGACGAATGTTTTTATGGTAAGAATATTTGTTTTCGATGCCACCAAGTTCGACATGAAGCTCCCCAATGTCCTAGAAATCAAATGAGAAATGTCGAGAGAGGAGGAAACCCAGAGAAGAGAGGAAACACCGAAAGAGGAGGAAACGTGAGAAGAAAATGCAAAAGGAAGAGGAAACGCCCGTGTGCATATGCAATGAATTGCGAGTAGTAAGATTTCACTAAGTACCCTACCTAGTATGCTCGTATTAAGTACCTCTAATTAGATGGCGTTTTAGGATATTAGATGTAAAAAAGTACTGAAGATGGAATAAAGTTGTTTTAAGGATTCCATATATAGATGAATTTACTTTATGCAAATGATGATGAATAAGTTTTTCTCATGAAGGAGTAGTTCTTTAAAGATTGGAGAAGAGACGTTACAACTTGCCAATGATATCTATAAGGGTTTAGAAGTAACATAGTAAGCTTAGAGTGTTGTGAATTATTTAATAGTCGATTTTGGTATAGAAATGGAAAAGTCCAACTATTTAAGGTCGATATGTGGCATGACGTAGAGTCGAGGCATTATTGGGTTTAGGCGGCATCAAGTCGAGAGTAAGGTGAGTACATTTCGAGGACGAAATTTCTTTTTATGTGTGGTAGGATGTAACGCCCTGGAAATTTTTATAACATTTTACGTCAATTTTTTTTAAAGTGTTATATTTTATGAATGTGATCTAAATTATTATCAAATCCTATGAGTCGCGTTATTTTTATCTAGTGCTATACTATAAAGGATTTTATGATATATATGCTACAATATAAATTTCATGAACTATATTTTTATTTCAAGTTGGGCATGATAATTCTTTTATTTTCTTCATGTGGCTCAAAAGTTAAATTTTCTTTTTTCCCCTAAGCCCAAAAGCCTTAAGAGTTATAAGCCCAGTTCACAGGCCTTGTGATTTAGCCCATTAACATTAGGTATGGAGTGGCGCCTCCCGCCTTGTTCTCATCTTCCTCATCACAACATTGGGAGAAAACCCTAAACCTAACTTTCCCTGTTGAAGCCCTAAATATCCTCCGAAAATTTACAAAATTATGGAAATAAATTAATCCCAATCTCACACTTACCTCATTTGATTCCCTCATTTCTAGTATATATATGTGAGTTCTCTTCCAACAAAAAATCACGCCAACTCAAACTTCTCTTCTTAACCATTTCCGAGTTCTCCACTTCTCCTATTGCCATTGGGTTTCTTTTGAGGTACCCCGTCTTCTATCCGTGGTTTTTCTTTACTATAGTATCTGTTGAATGATCATTGTGTCGTTCTTTTCTGATTTAAGTTAAAATAGTAAAGTGGAAGAGATAAAAATGTTGCTTTCAGTTGTCATTATGTTTTAAAAATTGAAAGAAGAAGCCTCGATTTGCATGTTCAATTTATAGGAATGGGTTTGTTAGAATTCTTTTAAATATTTCTAACTACACCTCTCTTTTTGGTGGGGTCTACCTATATAAATATATTTATATACATATTTTGCATCACACATTCATTCATATATACATACACCCTTTAACGCACACACCTAACATTTACTGTAAATATATATGTATATATAGCACATGCATATTAAATATATTTATATGTGAATATATATAGATGTACTATTACGCACACACATGCATCTTATATATATATACATACATAACACGCACCTACGTACATAAATAATTATATACTATACATATATTCTCACAAACACACACATACGTAAACATATATACATATATTATATATGTATGTATATATATGATCACACACGCATACATTCATGTATATATATATATGTATATATTGTCCAACCATTTTCTGATATTATTATAAAAGCATTTAAATTATTTCAAATATTATATTAATTAATATTAGGGAGTTTCTGTTTACACCCCCCATATTTACTCTTTGCACCCCAAAAGAAAAAAAGAAAAAATAGAATAGTTTTGAAGTTACTTAAAGGCCCTTTGTTCAAAAAGAAAAAATTAAGTGTGGTTCGAAAATGAAATTTCGAACTCATCGTGTTTGTTCGAAATTTTATTTTCAAACATACATAATTTTTAAAATAAGTCACGTTCGGAAATTAATTTTCGAACATGCCATGTTTTTTCGAAAATTGATTTTCGAACAAACATGGCATGTTCGAAAAATAATTTCCGAACGGACTCTATGAATTTTTTTTAAGTACCGTTCGAACACAAGACTTCGAACATATCAATTATGTTCGAACATAAGACTTCGAACATATTCAGAATGTTCGAATACACAACTTCGAACGGAACACGATTTTTTTTATGCTTCTAATTTTCAGATTTTATGTTTTTTTTAAATAAGGGCATTATAGTCAATTTTAGGGGTGCAAAGAGTAAAAAAGGGGGTGCAAACAGAAACTCCCTTAATATTATTATGCTAGGCGGCGCGCGTGGATATAATTTACTTTCAAGTTCAAGTAATGGTGGGATATTCTCTCGGAGAATATATGAGCAAAATATTCGTTTATTCCTTATTATGCATTTTATGAAGTTTAGATGTGGAAATTATATGTTTGGCCTACGGGCTACAGGAAAAATTACTCAACCTACGGGTTGCATGTTCGGCTGACGGGCTGCAGGAAAAGTTACTCAACCTAAGGGTTGCATGTTCGGCCTACGGGCTGCAGGAAAATGATACTCTATGCTCTGTATTTATTGTTCATATTGTGTATAATCTGGATAAATGCAGTAACCCCATTAAATTAATAACACTCACCCCAAAAGCTATTTAATTTTCAGGTTAAGGGAGCTCGGATGATGACGTGGAGACGGGGTGATGGTCAAGATTAAATAAATATTATTTTATTGCTTTTGTTGTATTAAATTCTTTTATTAAATAAATGAGATATTTCCCCATCATGTATCCGAATTCAAGATTTATCAAATGACTGCAGTTATTAGAGGCCTCATTCCTACATAAACTTTGAGTGGCTAACAACATAATCATGTTGACTCTACTTAGAACAAGCTCCATAATCTCTGAATATGTAAGAAAACCAACAACAATAAGAAAGAAAAAGTTACTTGCATACTTGGGTACCAGATAACCAAAGGTTCTAGCCAGTTTAGTAGCAATCGAAGCTTTTCCATTCGGAGCAAGCCTAACAAGATCGAAATCTGCTACTTTAGCCCACATATCATCTCCCAGAAGAATATTGGATAGCTTAAGATCCCTATGAATAAAACTTTGCTGAGCCAAACCATGGAGGTATTCAACACCTCTAGCAACATCTAGTGCAATAGTTAGCCTCTTCATTCACTCCATGGGCTGTAAACCTTTATCTTTCCAGTTGAACAAAAACCCGCTGAGTGTGCCCTGAGGCATGTATTCGTACACAAGCAGCCTCTCGTTTCCGTCTAAGCAGTAACCCAAAAGACCAAAAGAGAAACCAAATGCCTATGTCAGACTTTTGTAAGAACAACGATCTCAGACCGAAACTCATCTATACCCTTCTCATTCATCACACTAGATTCCATCCACTTAACATCGATTTTAGTCCCGTCTTGCAACTCCCCCTTTTAAACAGTTGCAAATCCACCTCAGACACAAATACTGCGAAAATACAAATCCTCATCAAACAAATCAGAAAAATCTCAATAACTGGTGCGGACATGATTCACCAACTTTGCCCTTCCGGCGGCGGCGCTGATGGCGGCGGCGTTTGCGAGAGGTCGCTGATTCTCTCTCGTCGTCGTCTCCATCGCGCTTCTCCGCGCTTTCTCTCTCTCTATCGCGTTCTGCATTGTTTGTTTTTTTTTAATTATGTGCTGAATTTTGGCAACTGGATCCGGGTTGATGGGCCGACCTATTTGATGGGCCGGCCCATCAGTTTCCTGCACAGGAGACCAGCCCATGAAAAAATAATAGCTAGCAATGTAAATTAAAACATATGAGATGCTTGAATTTATGATCTACATGACATTAGGATTAATGAACATCCAATTAGATCCTGCGGTGGTTCAATTCGAAAAAACCCCAACAGTGGTATCAGAGCCAGGTTTTGGCACTGTTCTAGATTTAATCCTAGGATTAATTCGAAAAATATGTATAAATTTGATGAAATATTTATGTTACTTAAATTTTCAGATTTATATGTTGGTAATTTTCGAATGGTATGTTCAAAACTTGGATGAATTTTTGATGTAGTTCGAAAATTCTAGTTTTGAGGTTTTGTGTAATTTTCGAAAATCATAAATTAAATTTGGGATGATATTTGATGTTATTCAAATTTCCAGATTTATTTTATGGTGGTTGTCGAAAATTTGGAGTTCAAAATTTTCAAATTTTGATGTATTAGTTTCCCTAATTTGTTATTTAAAATTTTCGACACTATGTATTAAATTTGGATGGATTTTTAATCAACATTAAAATTTCCAGATTTAATTCTAGTGTGGTTCGAAAATCATGGTGATTAGAATTGGATTTGGTGATTTTTGATGTATATCAAAGATTGCCTAATTTTAATCTAGAAAGGTTTGAAATTAGAATTTTAAATTTGGTAATTTTTGAAGTGGATCGAAATTTTCAGATTTATTTTTCTTGTAATTTTCGAAACCTACACTATATCATTTGGAATAAGTTTTTTGATTAATGTCAAAATTTCCAAATGTGAAATATAGGTTAATTTTCGGTTTTAATAAATTAATTTGGAATAGATTTTGATGAAAATCAAAATTTCAGATTTATTTATTAGGATGGATCGAAAATTTGGTTGTTGGATTAAAGATTTGATGTTATTTGATGTATATCTTAATTTGCCTAATTTTAATCTAGATAGATTTGAAAATATAATATTAAATTTGGAAGAATTTGAAGTGGATCAAATTTCCAGATTTATTATTTGATTATTTTCGAAAATCTTGTATTAAAATTGGATAAGGTGATTTTGGATATATACAAATAATTATCAAAATCCAATTGTGATAAGATTTTAAATTTGGATAAGTTTTGGAAGATTTTGGATTGGAATCAAATCTCCAAACTTTATCCTTGAAGATTTAGATTCTTATGGATAATATTTGGATTAGATTTTTTATTTATATCAATATATCCAATTATTATTTAATTAGGGTGGTTAGAAAATATTAAATAAATTTGGTGGATAATTATAAATAATTTCCAAATTTATTTTAAGATATATTTTCGAAATTTAACAAGATTTAAATTGGTGGATAATTATTTTAATTTCCAATTTTTATCTTGTGGATAATATCGAATTAATTAATTTAATTAATTGTAAAATTCGAATATTATTTAATATGTCATGTTTGGATATCATGTGTTATTTTATGCTAATCATGTAATTGTGATTGTTGGATTTATAGACTGACTTGTTTGCAGGGTTACCGACTATCATGGCTCCTTAATTATGTGATGTATGTTTTAATTTATGTTGGATGTATGATGGGCCGTATGCTGGTTTGGCTACGTGATTTTAATCCATGAGAAAATCCATGGATTGGGTCTAGGTTTTGTTTTTATGTTGTTTTAATGTAATAGAAATAAAATTGTTAGACCAAGTCATTGAGTTGTAATTTTATTCTAGATATATTAGTTTTTTCCTTTAAGGAATAGATATTCTATATTGAATAAAGTTTGAAGATCAACTCAAAGAAGGAGAGTAGTACAACTCAAGAAATGAAGTATCACTGATTCACATCCCGAAATCCTAATTGGAGCTAGGATTTTCGGCGAGGCGCAGTGATAAGGGCGGCGGCCATGCCCGAGTTTCCGGAGCTGACTTTCCAGTTTTATCTCATTCAGCAACATGAGATATAAGCCATGATAGTTGGTTTTTATTATTATTGCTTATTATCTTGTTTGAAGCATGCAATGGTGTTTTATCATTTTATGTGATGTTTGCATGTTTTACAATGGGATAAAATGAAACCTCAATCTTAAATAACTAAGTGGGAGAGATTCATACCAAAGTATGTAGAAATCTCAAACGGTCTCCATTAATCTGGTTTAATTGAGATGTGATAGACATGCGAGTTGGCAATAGGTCTTCCTCCATAACGGATGTGTCATATCACTGTTATCTCTAGAAATTAAACTTCTTTATCAAGATAGCTGTAGAACACTACTAGAACAAACTGACTCCTCCAACTGGAGCAGGGAGTTCAAAATAGTGGACTTGGTGCTAAGATGATGGTGTTCATACTTAGGTGTAATTTATTAATAAACGTCCACACTAACGTGGCTTATTAATTTGAAGGTTACACGACCGTGATTATTTCCGACTATTAATTTACTTGTTATAAGGAAATTTAACTGGAAGTAAATTAAAGGTGGTTTTACCTGTTTAAGGATGAATTTTATAAACGTCCACACTAACGTGGCTTATAAGAAACATTTTTAAAATGTCGGTGGATTACATATAATTTTTTGAGGTATACGATTATATGTGAGTATCCTAAAGATTGTGACTGTACTGCATGTTTACTTTTCAGTTATTCTATATCATCATGGCACTCTCCAACCTGTCCACTATTCTCAAAGAAAACAAGTTAATCGGTGAAAATTACAATGATTGGATTCGAAACCTTAATCTTGTTCTCACTGCGGAAGGACACAAATTCGTACTTGAAGAAGTATGTCCTCAGAAGCCAGATGAGGGTTCTGACGAAGCCCAAAAGGTTGCATATGATAAGTGGATTAGGTCCAATGAGATAGCACGTTGTTACATTCCGGCATCTATGTCGAATGTGTTGCAACATCAGCATGAACCTATGAAAACCGCTTATGATATCATGTACAACCTTAGGCAGCTCTTCGGTCAAAAGAACCGCTCGGCACGCCATTTGGCAATGAAGAAGCTAATGGATGCGAGAATGTCTGACTCCACACCTGTTAGGGATCACGTTCTCACGATGATGGGGTATATGGCTGAGATCGAGACCTTGGGTGGAGAGCTGGATGGCGATTCTCAAATCGACATTGTTCTTCATAGCCTGTCCTCGAGGTTTGAGTAGTTCAGGCTGAACTTTAACATGATTAAAAAGGATGTTAGCCTGAGTGAACTGCTCATGGATCTTCAAGCAGCTGAGTTACTTCAAAAGGGAAATCCGGAGGCACACCTAGCCGAAAATAGGGCGTCTTCTTCCGGTACTAAAAGGAAGAAGAAGAACGCACCCAAGAAAGCTGCAGAGGGGGGGCCTAAGGTGAAGAAGTCTAAGACTAAGATTCCTCCCCAGGAATTTAGGTAAAAGACAAAGTGTTTCAAGTGCGGCCAGCCAGGTCACTGGAAGGCGGATTGTCCTAACAAGAAAAAGAAGAAGGGTACGTCTCAATCTCTCGTCGTTGAAACATGTTTAGCTACTTGTTCTACTCAGTCATGGGTAGTAGATACTGGAGCTACTGATCATGTTTGCATGTCTTTACAGGGGTTCCTGGTAAAAAGACAGCTGAGTGATGGAGAGATTTCAGTCTACATGGGCAATGCTATGAAAGTGGCGGCAGTTGCAGTGGGAGACGTAATCTTATCTTTTAGTAGTGATAGGATTTTAGTTTTAAAGGATTGTCTTTATGTGCCTGGTTTTAGGCGAAACTTGATTTCAGTTTCTAAACTTTTTATGGATGGATATTCTGTTTCTTTTGATAACAGGGTTGTTATCTTTAGTGATAAATGTTTTATCTGTTCTGGCACATTGGATGGACATCTTTATTTACTTAATCCTATGTGAAACACTACGCAAATGCATTTACTGAATACATCGGTCATAAACCCTAACAAACGAAAAGAACCTTCGGAAATGAATCAAACCTATCTTTGGCATCTTAGGCTCGGCCATATTAACCTTAAACGGATACAAAGACTAGTAAACGATGGGCCCTTATCTTCATTGGTCCTAGAATCGTTCCCTTTGTGTGAATCCTGTTTGGAAGGTAAAATGACCAAGCGACCCTTTAAGGATAAAGGGAATAGATCTGAAGAGGTACTAGATTTGATTCACTCTGACTTATGTGGCCCTATGTCAGTTCAGGCTCGAGGAGGGTACGAGTATTTCATCACATTCATTGATGATTACTCAAGGTATGGATACATATACCTGTTACGCCGCAAGTCAGAATCCTTTGAGACTTTCAAAGAATTCAGAGCGGAAGTGGAAAAACGTACAGGTAAAAGTATCAAATCACTACGGTCTGATCGTGGTGGTGAGTACCTCTCGAATGAATTTAGGGACTACTTAGCAGAGAATGGGATTACATCCCAATTAACTGTGCCAGGAACACCACAGCAGAACGGCGTGGCGGAGAGAAGGAATATAACATTGTTAGAGATGGTAAGATCGATGATGAGCTATTCAGATCTGCCTATTTCGTTCTGGGGATATGCCCTGGAAACGGCAGCCTATATTCTTAATGTGGTTCCATCAAAATCAGTCCCATCTACGCCCACAGAACTTTGGACTGGACGAAAGCCCAGTCTTGGACATTTTCGGATTTGGGATAGTCCAGCACATGTGCTGGATAAGGATGCTGATAAGCTGGCACCACATACGGATGTTAGACTATTTGTTGGATATCCCAAAGGAATGAAAGGTGGTTTATTTTATAGTCCTAAGGATCAGAAGATCATTGTGAGTACCAATGCTCGATTCTTAGAGAAAGACTATGTAATAAATCACAAGCCAAGAAGTGAGATAGCACTCAAGGAACTACGAGGGGAAAATTCGAATCTGACACCAACAGTACAAGAAGAGGAACCAAAAATTACTGCACAATGTGTCACAGAAGTACAGGAACTGCCTCGTCGCAGTGGAAGGGTTGTACGCCAACCTGACAGATTCAATGGTTTGGGAGAATCTTCGAATTTCCCTGAAGGACTAAATGAATTGGATCCCAGGACCTACGACGAAGCGATCCAAGACAAAGATGCAGACTCTTGGAAAATTGCAATGGAGTCTGAGATTGGATCTATGGATCACAATCAAGTCTGGGAGCTTGTAGAACCACAGGATGGGGTAAAACCCATTGGGTCTAAGTGGGTTTACAAACGCAAGAGAGGAGCTGACGGGATGGTTGAAACCTTCAGGCAAGATTGGTGGCGAAAGGGTATACTCAGAAAGAAGGGATCGATTATGAGGAAACTTTTTTGCCGGTAGCCATGCTTAAGTCAATCCGGATTCTCTTGTCTATTGTCGCTCATTTGGATTATGAGATTTGGCAGATGGATGTCAAGACAGCTTTCCTGAATGGAAGTCTTGAGGAAAACATCCACATGAAGCAACCAGAGGGTTTCATTGCTAAAGGCCAAGAGCACTTAGTGTGCAAGCTTAAGAGATCCATTTATGGACTTAAGCAGGCGTCAAGGTCTTGGAACATCCGGTTTGACGAGGTTATCCAGTCATATGGATTCGTGCAATGTCCGGATGAGATCTGTGTGTACAAGAAGAGTGATGGAAACGTGGTGGCTTTCCTCGTGTTGTATGTTGATGATATCTTACTTATTGGAAACAGTAAGAAAGTATTATCTAACATAAGGGTGTGGTTGTCCAAGCAGTTCGATATGAAAGATCTAGGAGAAGCCGGACACGTCCTTGGCATTAAGATAATTCGAGATCGCCAGAAAAGGATGTTGTGCTTATCCCAGGCGACATATATCGACACAGTGCTAGCTAGGTTTAACATGCAAGATTCCAAGAAAGGTTTTATACCTTTCAGGCATGGAATTCATCTATCCAAGGATATGTGTCCCCACACACAGGCTGAGATAGATGAGATGAAGGGCGTTCCATATGCTTCGGCTGTGGGAAGTCTTATGTATGCTATGCTATGCACTAGACCTGATATATGCTATGCAGTCGGCATGGTAAGCAGATATCAGTCTAACCTTGGACAAGGTCACTGGACTGCGGTTAAGAATATACTCAAGTACCTGAAAAGGACTCGAGATTATATGCTGGTATACCGCTCTGATAGTGTAGTGCCTTTGGGTTATACGGACTCAGATTTTCAATCCGATAAAGATCAGAGTAAATCTACCTCAGGCTATGTGTTTACCTTGGGAGGCGGAGCCATTGCATGGAGGAGCATAAAGCAGAAATGAATTGCGGATTCCACCATGGAGGCCGAATATGTAGCTGCCTCTGAGGCTGCAAAAGAGGCCGTCTGGCTCAAGAGTTTCTTGTTCGACTTGAGCGTGGTTCCTGATTTGCCTAAGAGTATCACGGTATATTGTGATAACTCGGGTGCAGTGGCAAATTCGAAGGAACCCAGAGCCCATAAGGCAAGTAAACACATAGAGAGAAAGTACCATCTTATACGAGAAATCGTTAAGAGAGGAGATGTGGCAGTGGTCAAGATTGCATCGGTGTACAATTTAGCTGATCCATTCACGAAGAGCCTTCCGGCTAAGACCTTTTACGGTCACGTGGAGAAAATGGGAGTGAGATGCAGACCCGGGGTTGCTGTTTGAGATTTTAGTTAGAGTTGGAGAGTTAGCCAGTTTTTTTTATATTTGAAAGACATGCTTCAAGTATAAGTGGGAGATTGTTGGTTTCGTATACTAGAAGACCTGTCTTTTGTATACATTATTAATAATGGTTTTATGATGATATAGAATGAATACTATTGCAGTCACTGTTTGCATTTAAATTGTTATATTTACATGCATGTTCACTATACTTACATTGTAGATGATATGGTGTGGGTAATCACATGGTTAGATCATATCATCGGTTCCTTGTAATGTATTAAAAGGCTCACGGTTTAGATGGCACTGAACCTGCTATCGGTACGCCGTAGAATAATCTGATAGTTAGTTTGTCTTAACTAACTGATTATTCTAATACATGGTCAAGTGTATTGAGGAGGATCTACTTAGGATTCTATTCTCTATTCTGACCTTTAATGAGAGAATAAGAATCCACAGAGTTCGGGTTCTTAACCCCTATGTGTTGGCGGACATATACGTGTAGTGTTTGCAGCTTTCATTTATCAAAGGGTGAGATTCTTTCATAAGGATCAATAATCTCGATATCTTAGGTTGTGACATTTACACTTATGATGGGTTGTGCAATGTGTAGGGGCACCGTGTCCTGGTGCGCCAGTTTGATGGTGTCCCCTTGAGGAAATGCAAGTTCATGCTGAAACCCTGCGGGTGGAATTTATTCCGTGCATGAGTAAAGCTTGTGTGGTACTACTCAAGGAGAAGATATTAATTATTTATATCTGTCAGAAGCTTACATAATTAATTAATGGGCATTATATCTTAAACGCGGGGAATGACTGGACTAAAGGAGAAAGCATATTCAGAAATATGTATTAAATTGGTAGGTCAGTATTATTTCTTTAGTGGAATAAAAATAATACTTAATTTATTTAATAATATCCTAAGTTTATTGGATATTGGAAATTAAATAAATTAGCAGGCCAATTTAATATTCTTCTAGATCCCTGTTGTAGCCCAATATGACTTTAATGGACTGGAGATAGAAAAAGGGATAGAGGCCCAAACCCAGTAGGGTTGGGACACTGAAATTTCGACAACCTCCCCTATAAATAGGGAGGTGGGGGACGAAATTTTATGAAGATAAATCAGCCCCTCTTGTGTTCTCTTTATCTCCATAGATTCCATACCAATCTAGTAGATTTCAGCCCACCCTGAAACTAGATTCAGTCCGGGAATACAACAGAAGATCAAGGAGTGGAATATCACTATGGGGCGCCAATCATCATCATACACAACAACAAGATTAGACCTTTAATTTTGTCCTCCACCCGTCATTTAATTTGTAAGTCGTTTTTCGATTCTATGTTTCCGCTTTAGTAGAATCGTTTAAACCGGATTTGCATGTTAATTAAACTCAGTTAATTAAAACATATGAGATGCATGAATTTATGATCTACATGACATTAGGATTAATGAACATCCAATTAGATCCTGCGGTGGTTCAATTCGAAAAAACCCCAACAAAGAGTAGGTGCATGATTGTCATATATGCTTAAGCACCATCTTTGTAATACCCCGTAAATTAATTACTGTTTAATTGCAATAAACTGTTGCAATTACTATTTAGTATAATAATTTCCTGTCAGATTAGGATCGAGTCGTGCCAGTCACACTTCATATTAATCAGATATTAATTTGGGATCGTGACAATCTTATATTCTTATCATGCTTTTATTTTAATATTATTAGTAGTATTATTAATTTTTATATTATGTCAACTATATACAAATGATAAGAAATACATACATACATACATACATACATATATATATATAACATAATAGCTATTCATTTCAATAGTTCAATATGTACGATTTTAATATCTATATTATATCTAAAAGTGAGATAGTCACTATAAATAGTAATAATTAGCTTTCCCGCCTAAAGGCACTTTCTATATATAAAAATAAAATATTAATTAATTAATTAATATTTATATTATATAGTCATTCGATACTGTAATTTCAATATTATAAATTATTTTCTTTGCAAAAATACTATATTTTTTATCACAATTTTTATTTTGTTCATAAGATAAAATAAACACCTATTTTTTTATGTTGCATCATAATTTTATGTTAATTATCATTCTTTTAAGTATTATGAGTGAATGTTCTAATATAATAATTTAAAAATATTTTAAATTTTTAAGTTGATTAAATATATTAAAATAATTCCAGATTCACGTCAAAATTTCAATTGAATATATTTAAATTTTCAAATTAAATTTATCAATCAAGATACACATCAATATCTATATGTATATTATATCTAAAAGTAAGATAGTCACTATAAATAGTAATAATAATTTTTCCCGCCTAAATGCACTTTCTATAAATAAAAGTATAATATTTATTAATTAATTAATATTTATATTATATAGTCATTCGATACTATAATTTTAATATTATATATTTTTATTTTGCAAAAATACTATTTTTTTTTATCAAATATCATTTTATTCATTCAATGAAAAAATTATGTGGCCTTTAAATTGTTGATTTATATGTCAATTAATCTAAACACCTATTTTTTTTCTTTATGATGGGCCATAAGTTTATATTAATTATCATTCTTTGAAGTGTTATGAGTGAATGTTCTAATATATTAATTTCAAATATTTTAAAATTTCAAGTTGATTAAATATATTAAAATAATTCCAGATTCACATCAAAATTTCAATTAAATATATTTAAATTTTCAAATTAAATGTATTAATCAAGATACACATTGAGAATTTTAAATTAAATCTACTTAAAATTTTGAATTAAATGTATTAATAGAACTTGAGACTAATTTTTTAAGTTAATTAAATATATTAAAAAATTTCAAAATCTTTTAATGAGTTAAAATCTTTAAAGATAATGTATTTGATTTTTTAATTAAAAATATATATTTTTTCTATTAGTCCTCATTCGTGTGTGTAGATTTGTGAAGTTCTAAAGTTACATATCAATTATCGAGACTATGATGTTTTGTTTCTTCGCAAATGGATTCATAAAGTTACATAAAATAAAATATAAAATTCATTTAGATTCTCTTCCCCTGAGCATTTTTATTTTTTTATAATATATTATTACATATTAAATTTCACTTACCCTATATCTCACATCGGCTGTAGATTGAAATATTAGGGTGTAGGTTCTATGAAAGAGTGGGTAATCTTAAATCGAAACCTGAAATTAGTTCCGTAACTTTTTCTAATTTTGCTACATCCCACATTGGTTGTAGATTGAAACATTGAGATGTAGGTCATTGTATAAAAGGGTGGAAAACCTCAAAATTTTTATTTAATCATATTTTGAATAAAAATTTTTAAAAAATAAAAAAAATTCGTGCCTAATTGGCCGATTAATCGCCGTCGAGACCAACTGGCCTTCTCGATTTTACAATCAACTCAGGTGTTTCTAGCATGGCTACAGCCGCCAATGCTGATTTCTCCAATGATGAAAAATATATTAGTTATTTGCAATTCATACGATATAATTCATATATTTATATGCGAAATTCATGCTTGAATATAATTTTATTATTGTACATAAATTTATTTTTAATAACATCCCCTTTACATCGCACAGGTGGTATATTAGTATATTATATATTAAAATATTATTTCCATCTTCATTGCAAGTGTATATATACATATATATGTTTACTATTTTTTTTCCAATCATACAAATAACTAGATGGTATATTTTTTTAAAATTTATATGTATATATTTGCATGAAATTAAAAATTACACTAAATCTATTTGCACTTAATAAATAAATTTCTAATTAATCAAATTAAGTTCATATCGAGGGTTCTAAATAAAAATACGAAAATGGTCTCGGGGAATTTCTAACACACGCAATGGCACATTTTACCTAAAAATGGGACCTACAAGATTTCCTTCCCTAGGGTACCCTCAAGGTTAACATAAAGTATTATTTTGATATTGAAATTTTTTGGATGTTACACTAATTCTAATTATTAAATTTACATTCCTTTTTAGATAAATTTTTTTGGGGGTATTATTACACTCCTCCCTCCTTAAAAGAATTTCATCCCGAAATTCACGTACTTAATAACATCTCAGGATATTGCTGTCTCATCTGGCTTTCAAGTTCCCACGTTGCTTCTTTTCGATCATGATGATTCCATTGCACAAGCACCAATGGAATTTGCTTCTTTCTTAGGACTTAAACTTTTCTATCAAGAATTTCATGGGATTTTTCCTCATATGTCATATCAGAATGTAGAACTAACTCACTTTCTTTGACAACGTGTTTTGGGTCAAATACGTATTTCCTGAGCATTGAAACGTGGTACACATCATGAACTTTTGACAGGTCCGGTGGTAGAGCTAATCGGTAAGCAACCTCACCAATTCCTTCTAGTATTTCGAATAGCCTAATAAATCTTGGTTTCCACTTGCCTTATTTTCCGAATCTCACCACACCTCGTGTTCGAGATACCTTTAAGAAGACTTTTTCACCAACTTGAAATTGTAGTTATGTTATGCGCTTATCTGCATAAGCCTTCTGTCTGCTTTGTGCTTCTTTTATTCTCTTTCGAATTCAGTCGATTATCTCAACAATAGTTTGTACAATCTCTGGACCCAATATTTTCCTTTCTCTAACTTCATCCCAATACATGTGTGATCTACATTTGTTACCATACAATGCTTCATATGGTGCCATCTTTATAGTTGATTGATAATTATTGTTATATGCAGACTCTACCATGGGTAAAATGTGTTCCCCACTGGTATTTTCGTCCAACACAACTCCACGAGGCATGTCCTCCAAAATTTGTATTGTTCTCTCTCTAATCTGTTTAGGAATGGAAACCGTTACTGAAGCTTAGCTTCGTTCTAATTCCTTTCTGGAAACTCCTCCAGAACCTTGACTAAAATGAGTATCATGATCCAACGTATCACCATGCAAACGAACAATTTCTTTTACATAAGTCTATGCTAATTTGATTAACTCCGTTGTTGTTTTGATCGGCATGAAGTTTGTTGATTTGGTTAATCGATCTATAATGACCCACACTGTTGAGTTTCCTTTTACTGATCGCGATAAGCCTACCATAAAATCTATCGTTATATGCTCCAATTTCCACTCCAGAATTTCCAACGTTTGTAATAATCCTAAAAGTCGTTGATGTACGACTTTCACTTGCTGGCATGTTAAACATCTCTCTACAAAAGCTGTTATCTATCTTTTCATATTATTCTACTAGAAATATCGGTTCAATTCATTGGATAGCTTCATACTACCTGGATGCACAACGTATGGAGTATTATGAGTCTCTCTCATAATTTCTTTCTTTAGTGTGTCGTCATTGAGAACGCATAGTGATAGGACGTATTCTACTTGCTTTTATTGTTATCTTTTGGTGCCATTTCTCCTAATTATTTGCCCTATACTTGTATATTTTGGAAGAATGATGTGTTTGTTGAGTCGTGTAGGGATGTAGTACAAAGTTGGAGAAAAGGTCATGCTTTTGGTGCAAAAAGAATCTAAGTGAAGAAAGAGCAAAATTCGAGTCTGAGTAGATCAAGCTGCAAGGGCATGCTGCTGGAAAGCTAGAGCCAGTTTCTAGAACCTGGGCCTCTACACGCGTTTTGGGCTTGCTGATCTCAACTCTCGGCCCACGATTAAACCTGGACACGGAATTAAGCTTCCCACCGCCTCAAGAGTCCTTTTTTTGCTATGTTTCCTAGTTCAGATTGATTAGGATTTTATTTCCTTATCTAATGTTTTAATTAAGGATATTATATATAGATTAGGACTTATTTCTTTATTATGAATTCGATAATCACGCATGCTAGGAATAAGGAACGAAGGGAGCTGACGGTTTAATCCAGTTTTATTCTTTTCTTCTTTCTCGATATCACCATCGCACAATTACACAATTTATTGTTGTTCAATTCTAGCATGCAACATAGCTAAATTACTTGTATTCTGGTGACGACGATGAAGCTCCGCTTATATAACTGTGAGATCTAATTGTTCGTTCATAATTAATTGATGCACGTATCTGTTATTCATGGATTTCGGGTCGTTAATTATTCTAAGTCTATCGAGTAGTTGCAAATATTTGGTAGGTTTTGATTAATTACTAGCCAATTTAAACCGGCCATACGTAATCGTGGTTTAGGTTTAATAAGTGGTAAAACGGTTGCTCAAATAACTAGGGGAATAACAGAGTTAATTTTACAGTCATGCTTCAGAGTCTGTAAGTTAAGAATTGGGTCTTTCTCGTGCTTATTACTATCAGCTCATTAAACTCATAGAGCGTCTCTTACAGTTGTCAGTCGATTAGGTAAGTAATTAATGAAGTGTCTTCTTAATTATCGAAATTGAATGGAGAGATGAGCTCATGTCAGAAGCGTCGTCGGTGACTATAACTGATTTGCATATTTTGATTAATTAATTCCTGCATCAGTGATCGGTGTTATAAGTGGAGTGGAGTTCGTTGGATCCCGAATACCCTTTTGTCATTGGTTTAAATCAGCTCGTTTGCATAAATATTTACTTTAGTTGGTTATTTAATTCTTCAATTTATTTTGTTATATAATTCACGCGATTCTGGAAGTTTGGGCACACAGACTGAAAGTCAAGAGTAATTCTCACCGGTCCTTTGGGAGACGATCCTGCTCGCCACTGTACTCTGTAGTGTGGGCTTGCCGATGAAAGTTGGAATATTTATTTTTGGTGAAAAACGACACACCAAATTTTGGCGCCGTTGCTAGGGATCGGTTCTAAAGGTAGTGATTACTCGAAATTTTCAGTTTGTATTTACTTTGTTTTATTTTTAATTTTTTCTGGTACATGACCCGTTCCTCTGTAGATAAAGATTTAGTGTTCGATCCAGAGCCAGAAAGAACATTACACCGGTTGAAGAAGACTACGAAAGAGCCTACAGAGACTCTCGAAGCTGACCAACACCTCGACATGGCCAATAATGAAGATCCACTACCGAACCCGCAAGGCCTTGCCGCAGGAAGAGCCCTCATCCATGCCAACGTGGCTGATCATGGACCTGATCATGAGCCTCCCATCAGGGAAATCGGTCGTCTTCGGAGTAACAGACCCATCTGTATCGTGCTGCCCCTGATTGCCAACAATGCAGAGATCCGACCTGCATTCATCCAAGTGTTACCGAAATTTGGTGATCTACCGGGAGAGAGTGCACACAAACATTTGTCTGAATTTGATCTCGTGTGCTCAACTTTAAGACCTACTGGGTTTACTGTTAATAACCTAAGGTTACTCACTTTTTCTCACACTTTGCAGGGAAAGGCACGAGATTGGTTGTTTGATTTGCCACCGGAGTCTATCACCACATGGGCGGAATTAGAAGGACAATTCCTGCGAAAATTCTTCCCTGAGAGTCGAGCTGCAAATCTAAGGATGGAAATAAGTAGCATCAAGCAAAAGCCAAATGAAAGCTTCGCCGAATATTGGGAACAATTTCAACAACTTTGTCGCAAATGCCCGGACCATGGATTCACTGATTATCAGCTTCTGACTAATTACTTTTACTGTGGCATGTCTTCTCTTGATAGGAAAATCATCGATGCTGCCAGTGGGGGATCTCTTACCAACAAAACCCTCGGCGAGGCCAAACAACTCATCATAGACATGGCTTCTGGAGGACAGCAGTACGAAGAAGAAGACGATAGCAGACACCGATCTGTAAGGGCACTCGATCGAGCTGAAGATTCGGGAGTGAATGAAAAGATAGATGCTCTTACTTCCCTGGTCCGAAGCCTTGCTATGGCACAGACAAGGCCAAACCGCTGCGGAGTCTGTTCTGAAAATGGACACTTCACTGACGAGTGTTCCAATTTGCAAGGGCCCTCAACTGAACAAGCTTGTTATGGATCGGGCGATGCACAGCAAGATGCTCTCAGAGGAATCAACTATGATGCCCCGCGAGGAGACAACTTTAGGAGGAAGTGGAATCATAATCATTACTCCAATACCTACTATCCAGGTTGGAGAGATCACCCGAATTTCCATTGGAGCCAGCTTGGAGACCAACCAGCAGCAGGAGATCTGCCACCGAGGCCCCCAATGGGTGAGCCGTATGCCCACACGGACCGATCTGCGCCATCTTTGAGTGAGATCATGAAGAGTCTTGAGCAGAGCACAAGCCTAGTGAATAGTCTAGCGCAAAGCCAAAGGGCCTTTCAGCAGGAGACACAAGCTGCCCTGGGCAATATGGGCATGCAGATCACGCAGCTCGCCACGCAAATGAACAAGATACAGGCGAATCAAGGCAAACTCCCATCCCAAACTGAAATGAATCCAAGAGTGCATGTTTGTGCGGTCACTTTGAGAAGTACGAAGGAGTTAACCGAGTTGGAGGCCAAGAAGGAAGAAAAGAAGCCGGAAGGGCATACTGAAGGGCTGAAAAAAGAATCTGGTGAAAGGAATGAACAACCTGCTATATCTCTTCTCTTTCAAACCAATCTGAACCCACGAGCGAACATCAGTGCTGTGACCCTTCGAAGCGGCAAAGAATTGGTTGAGGTTGAAACAAAGATGAAGAAAGACAACACGCGGTGTGGGCAAACTGCAGAAGCTGTAGACAGACCAAGCGCAGAGGGCAAACAATCTGCTGCCCCGTTTGCCCTTACTGAGGTACAAGTGCCACCTAAATATTCTAACCCTATTAATGCAGCTCCTTTTCCTTCCAGGTTAACAAGACACAAGAAAGAGGAGGATGAGAAAGAGATCTTCGAGATTTTCAAGAAAGTTGAGATCAATCTACCATTGATTGATGCTATCAAGCAAGTCCCGAGATACGCGAAGTTCTTGAAAGAACTATGCTCTAAAATGATAAGATATGGGAAAGATGCAAAGATCAAGGTGAGTAAGACTGTTTCAGCCGTTATTCAATGGAAATTACCTCAAAAATGCCGAGATCCAGATTCAGAGGAAGAAAGGACAATTCGCAAGATAGTCCAGCAGCTGTACGCAGCCGAAGAGTTTCCAGCCAGAAAGCTGACAGGCCATTTGCCCTTACCGACGGACACGGAACCAATTTTACCAGCTCATGTGAAGACTCCAGTGCTGGAGCTGAATGGGCAAGAAGTAAGGTTGGTCGAGCTTGTGAAGAAACATAAAGGTGTGGGGATGGAAACAATTCCTTTCGATAGGGGTAGATCGGATATCCCTGAATTTGTCTCTTGATCGTACCTCACCACGTCGAGCCTCAGACGTTAAATAAGGGCGCTTCTCGAAAGGCAACCCGAGCTTTTATTACTTTCTTTCATTTTTCGTATTTCATTTAGTTACTTACTTGTTTTTCTTTAATATAATAATAATAAAAAAAAAGCGAGCGAGAGTTCTCATCTAACTTTCTAGTGCAGGTCACTCTTCTAGCGCCACACCTACCCTTACCGAGCCCATGGAGCAAGTTATCCGCCACCTGGCGGAACAGAATTAGCCCTTTACATTTCTCCTCCCTTTTAAATCGTTGTTTGTCATTGATTTGCTTGTTTTTTTTTGTGCATTTTTATTTTTGTTGTGTCTTTTCTCTGCTTTTGTATTCCTCTCACAGTGAGGACACTGTGACCTTCAAGTGTGGGGGGGGGGGATTACCTTGTCAGTTTATTAATTATTGAAGTTATAAAAAAATGAAAAAATAAATGATAGAGTCATTTTTTTATTTTTTATGTTGGAAGATGACTAAGTATTGATTGCCACGAATTGATGAACATGAGGAGAGTGGGCTGTGATTAGTTTGACTGGATGAATGGTTGTTGTTTTGTGATGGGAATGTGCCAATTTTTTGGATGAGATCTTGGATGATGAATTATGTCGTTAATCAAAACTTTTTGAGCCTACAAAAATGTGAGATTTTGAGCCTATGAGCATGCATAAATAAGAGCTCGAAGTTTTTTCTTGATGAGTGTTGTCTGATTATGTTATTTGATACTTGAATTGCTTTGCTGCCCCTATTTGTTACCACCTTTGATGTCATTCACAAATATGATTAAGGCATTAGGGATAGCTGAGCTATTGGCCCAAGAAAACATCCTAACCATACATTGCCAATTAGTGAGCCATCTTGAGCCTAAAAGATCCAATTTTATTGATTGCAACCACTATACATGAGCCATAGCCTTTCTTTTGGCCTCCTTTTTGTCCTTGAAAACATGCAAGTACTATCATGAATGATGTTTAAGCTGCATAACTGAGGAATTTGAAGGCTTGAAAAAAAAATGAATTAATGCTCATATCCTGTTCCTCCGAAAAAAAAAATTGAATAAGAAGCAAAGCTTCTATATATATGTAAAAAAAAGAGAGAAAATGAAAGAAAAAAAAATTGAGGAGTAGGGTATGGAGAGAGCAAAAGAATCTGTGCGCTCGGATTTTTGAAATAAGCCATATGTTGATTTGAGGATTTTGCTGCGCCATGCTTAAAAGAGATATACATTCTTATACTTGCATTGTTTTTTTTACACTCAGCTACTTCGGCCAAATGTATCCTACCTCATGAACCTTAGCCCCATTACAACCAAAGAGGAATGACCTTATGATTTGTGAATGAAATTGAAGTGTGGCAGTTCTAGGTGACAAATGAGCAATTTTATGTTGAAAAGAGCTAATCATGATTTTGAGTGAACAGCTTCCTGACCTGATTTCTTTGAGAGTTAATGAGTGAATCTTGGTGAGGCTGGATTGATAAATATGATTCTAACTTGATTGACAATATGTTGGCATGTTTCTTGAACAAAATTGGTTAGTGGTTTGTGGATTGATATATCGCAGCTCATGCTCTGATTTCTCGCTGATTTGGGAGGTTGATACTTGGTCATTCATCCTTATTGAGTCTGTTCTTTGTTTTAAGGTTGCTCGAAGACGAGCAAGGTTTAAGTGTGGGGGTATTTGATAGGACGTATTCTACTTGCTTTTATTATTATCTTTTGGTGTCATTTCTCCTAATTAATTGCCCTATACTTGTGTATTTTGGAAGAATGATGTGTTTGTTGAGTTGTGTAAGGATGTAGTACAAAGTTGGAGAAAAGGACATGCTTTTGGTGCAAAAAGAATCTAAGTGAAGAAAGAGCAAAATTCGAGTCTGAGTAGATCAAGCTGCAAGGGTATGCCGCTGGAAAGCTAGAGCGAGTTTCTAGAACCTGGGCCTCTACACGCGTTTTGGGCTTGCTGAACCCAACTCTCGGCCCACGATTAAACCTGGACGCGGAATTTAGCTTCCCACTGCCTCAAGAGTCCTTCTTTTGCTATGTTTCCTAGTTTAGATTGATTATGATTTTATTTCCTTATCTAATGTTTTAATTAAGGATATTATATATAGATTAAGACTTATTTCTTTATTATGAATTCGATAATCACGCACGCTAGGAACAAGGGACGAAGGCAGCGAATGGTTTAATCTAGTTTTATTCTTTTCTTCTTTCTCGATATCACCATCGCACAATTACACAATTTATTGTTGTTCAATTCTAGCATGCAACGTAGCTAAATTACTCGTATTCTGGTGATGACGACGAAGCTCTGCTTATATAATTGTGAGATCTAATTATTTGTTCATAATTAATTGATGCATGCATCTGTTATTCTTGGATTTCGGCTCGTTAATTATTCTAAGTCTATCGAGTAGTTGCAAATATTTGGTAGGTTTTGATTAATTACTAGCCAATTTAAACCGGCCATACGTAATCGTGGTTTAGGTTTAATAAGTGGTAAAATGGTTGCTCAAATAACTAGGGGAATAACAGAGTTATTTTTTCAGTCATGCGTCAGAGTCTGTAAGTTAAGAATTGGGTCTTTGTCGTGCTTATTACTGCCGGCTCATTAAACTCATAGAGCATCTCTTACAGTTGTCAGTCGATTAGGGAAGTAATTAATGAAGCGTCTTCTTAATTATCAAAATAGTATGGAGAGATGAGGTCATGTCAGAAGCGTCTTCGGTGACTATAACTGATTTGCATGTTTTGATTAATTAATTCCTGCATCTGTGATCGGTGTTATAAGTGGAGTGGAGTTTGTTGGATCCTGAATACCCTTTTGTCATTGGTTTAAATCAGCTCGTTTGCATAAATATTTACTTTAGTTGGTTATTTAATTTTTCAATTTATTTTGTTTTATAATTCACACGATTCTGGAAGTTTGGGCACACAGACTGAAAGTTAAGAGTAATTCTCACCGGTCCTTTGGGAGACGATCCTGCTCGCCACTGTACTCTGTAGTGTGGGCTTGCCGACGAAAGTCGGAACATTTATTTTTGGTGAAAAATGACGCACCACATAGTATATCACAAAACATTAAAGCTCTGTCGTTAACTTCCCTAAATTCTTTCAGTTTACCCGCTTTGATTCTCTATCTTATGTTCTCCCATCGTTCATCTTTTGGCTAAGCTTCTACGATTCTCGACAGTAATTCTCATTTAGCTATCACACTTGTTGTAGAGCTAACACAAACTCTAATTCCATCTTTTCCATTTCTCTTGCAAGTTCCTTCTTATCCATGAGAAGATATTCTAGCACTCATTGTTTATTTCTTCTCAATGCGTCGACTATATATTATATTTACTTTCTTAGGATGATAGTGTATGGTGCAATTATAATCTTTCACTCACTTCAACTCTTTATCTGTAAAAAAATATTTTAACTTTTTGTAGTCAGTAGATATCACACCGCTCTCTATACAAGTAATGACTCAAAATCTTAAGTGTGAATACCACTACAGTTAGATCTAAATAATGTATGTAATAGTTCTTCTCATATTTGTTTAACTTTTTAGATGTGTATTTAATTACTCAACCATTTGGCATCAATGTACACCCTAAACCATTCTTCGAGCATCACTATATACCACGAGACCTCCGGTGTCTGTTGAAATTGAGAGAATTGGTGTTATTATCAACTTCTTCTTCAACTCTTGAAATCTCTGTTCACTAGCTTATGTACACTTAAAGACCACACCCTATCTAAATAATTATATCATAGGAGAGGCTATCTTTGAGAATTCTTCAACAAATCTACGATAGTATCCTGTAAGGTCGAGAAAACTATGTATTTCTAAAGGATTTGTTGGTTGAAACCAATTATTAATGGCTTCCACTTTGTTTAGTGTAATGACCCGATCCTGAAAAAGAGGCAATAAATGAGGGATAGGGTGTTAATTACAAAGAAAAATGAATTCAGGGACATAAATTAATGGAAAGGTATCAAGAATAGTATGATAGAAAGCCTATAGATCCAAGAGTAGGTTATGCCTTTCAGAAAATCAAGCGGCATAAATTATGTAGCTAGAGTAAATCTCCATCTAATAATGGCTTATAAGTAGGAAATGGAACCTAGAATGAATTAAGATGCTTATTCATACATGAAGAAAGAAGTAAACTGATATCAACAAGAAAATGGACCTCTTCATAGGCTAAAAGAAAATCAACTAAGTCTTCTTTATAGGACATAACAAACAAATAACAACTAGAACCCTTCATAGGTCAATTGAAAGTAAATAGAAAGCAATAGATAAACAAATAAGACCCATCCATAGATCGAGACTTAGAGTAATAGGGAATAGCTTAAAATAAACGTAGCTTCATCCCCTTAACTATCGAATGAACAAAGCTTAATCAAAATACTTGATCAAAGTGTGCAGAGTTGCACAAAAGCGCGGCGAATAAGAAAATAAAATAATAAACTTAGAGCACCTATCAGAATGATTTATATCGTGAAAGTCTTATGACAATCCACAGCATCAACACATTATCACACCTTGTTTCCACTGCGTTTCTCTCATTGCAGATAGATAATTGTTGGACATCTTTCTAACTCGTTATCATCTGAGAAAACTTCTTGAGGCATGTATCCCTATTTTGTATCATTTGTTCGATTTGTCCACTCGTTTGCGTATAAAGTTCAATTTCTTATTCATAGCTTTCTGACAGAATGTCGATGTGAATCACATTTATTGATTTGACGTGCTTGAGATAAGAATTCCACATAGATGCACCATAACTTGTACGTATGGTTATGTTAGCTTGTTCGACTCCATCTCTATCTTGATTGGTATGATATGTTGTTGCCCAAGAAAATCTCATATTCCACTATAAAATATTCGAGTATTTCTTGCCGTTTTTCTACTTATAGCACCTGCTATTTCGTTAGCTCACCAGGGTGGTAGATTTTGATATTTTCTTGCACGAGACATTAGGATAAACTTATAAAAAAAGACAACATTCTAGATCTACAAAAGGTGCTAAGTTAATCTAACAACAAATTGTCAGACTTGACCCAACAATATCGTACAACTGTCTATGGCCATCATACGTTCAGCATCGTCTATATGCTCATTGCTCAGCGGCTTCCAACGATAAAATTCAAACAAAACACATGCAAAATGCATCAGCATCAACTTCAAATAATGGTGCCAAAGTCTATGAACTCATTATCGCTATTGATTAAACTTTATAAACTTATCTTTATAGGTAGGTATAAAATATGATGATCGGTTTATCTCAATATTTTGCTCATGTGACAATTCTGATGTTGAACTTTGTTTGTAGTGGACATCATTGTCTAGCATATATACCCACAAAAATTCTCAGTCTACACATAGATTGTTGAGTTACATTTATTTATTTTAAAATATTTTGTTGCTCAATGTGTCCATCTTTCTAGCACCACAGAAAAAACTCTTGGTTAACTTTAACACAGTCTCAATTTAAAAAACTTCTTCTAACCAGATGTTGACCTCCGTAGAGTAATTTATTTTCTCAACGAATCGAGCACCAAATCAATCCTTTTCTTGGTATACGTATGAAATCTCGTAATCCACTCATCGATCGTGATACATATATGGTAGTTCTTATGAGCCATAAGTTTATGTTTAATCATCAAAATGAAATATTTCCTCAGTCAAACTACATTCTTAGTAATCTCATAAGTGTTTACAAGTTCAACCTAAGTTCAACAACTATAGGCTAAGTTAATCTTTCGTCATCAAAATTTCAACTTCTTGTACTTATTCTAGAGTATATACAACAAACATTTCTGGCTATCACAGTTTTCAGTATGCATTCTGCATATTCTAAACATCACAAGTATGCACAAGGCAGAGATAAATAAGTTAATACATATATGTTTATCAACATAGTTTTTAGACATAAACCAGTATGCTCACCGAAATATTTCAAAACCAGTATGCTTTCAACATAGCAACTGGGTACGTAATCAGCACAATTTGTCAGAGTATGCAATTGATATAAAAACTAATCTTTCGAGGAATTCCAGCCAACACGGAGAATCATAATCTTTCCTTTTCAGACAAACTTAACATTTCAACAGTTAATGCAAACTTTTAAAAACTAAAAACCGCATAAAAACATACGTACCTTTTAGCTGTTGCATGAGTGACGAGCTGAGGGCTTATATAATATCACACAGAAATTCAGTGAAAAATGAAATAAGACCTAGTAGGTCTGCAGAGTTGCAAACCTAGCTTTGATACCACTCTGTAGTGCCCCGGTCCCGAAAGATCGTGGAAATGGATGCTACCGGGATGGGAATTAAGAAGCGGGAAAGAAATGGGATAATCTAATTAATGAAACATCAACAGAAGACTCAAAACAACCAAACATGCTTTATAATAAATTATACTTATCCATAATATCAAGATCAAAGTTCTTAGCATTTAGCAAAAGAATATCATAAATGCGGAAGCTCAATTCTTAACAGAATACTAATAAAAGGATACAACATGAAAATATGTAAATTATAATAGCCCATATCTCAGCCTTGTCACCTCCACGCTCCAGCCTACTAATAAAATGTTTGAAAAGATTTAGGCTGAGTACCAATGCACTCAGTGGGAAAATTTTCACAATTTAAATTATGCAAATCATTTTCTAAAAGTAATCTATATGTGTCCATGCAGGTAGTGAAAATTAGAAGGTTTTAAATTTGAAAGCAATGTAAGTTCACCAAAATATTTTATCGTGAAGCGCTTAAGAGTATAACCAGTCACACTGCCCGCAATCCCTCTATATCACAAACGCGTAAAGTTTATGAGTATAACCAATGAGTATAACCATTCATTTTAGTGTTTCGATAGGGAATAGGGCATAACGAATAATGCACACATGTTGTAGCTACTCACATTGATACAATGCTAGTTTATGAGACTCCAGCAATATACAGTAGCACTTAAATATTTAACACAGATAGTCACATATGCAATTTTAACAAAGCAAAGCTTAATAGCTCGAAAGATACAATTTGCAATGATATAATAGCCCACCTGCATGGTAAATAAGCTTTCAAATTCTAGGTTGATTCTGCTCAAATTCTGCTACTTCTTCTAGCCCTACAATAACTAATACGTGCTTAGTTTAACCAAATTAAGGGCTCCTATCTAAAACTCAACTCCTAAATTTCCTTTTAATTTAAGTTTCTATAAAACTTATGTATTTTATTTCTTACAGTTTAACTATCCTCAATACTTTACAGTTTACACTCTATTAAGGACTTGGTTACACATTTTAAAATAACAAGATTAACTAATAATAAAAGTTCATTATAAGATTTAATCCAATTAAATGAAATAATTTATCACATGTTATAAATACTGAACTAAATAAATAAATAAATATATATATATATATATAAGTTGTACAAATCGGTTAGATTAAACTAAATATTCAAAATAAATAAACTTCTATCATCTGCATCAATATACTTAATTGAATCAGAATATGGGTGTTAATCCTATATGAATACAATTTAATTAAATATCAATGATTTTGGGAAAAATATAATAAAATAAAACAACAACCATTAAGTTAATTAATAGACTTGATTTTTTTAACAATTAGCTAAGAAAGTTTGAGTAACATGAACTATTATTACTAATTAAAAGAAGAAAATTATATTTTTATACCTTCAGTGATTCTTGTGTATTTGCTTTTATGAGATGTGCGTAAATATAATATATATATTTTTTGTATGTATAGTGATATAAAAGTTGTTTTTGTAATAGACTCTCTAAACTTCTCTATAATCACCACACGTGTAGATATATTATTAAGAATTGGTACATGGTTGCCATGTATGCTTAAGCACCACCTTATATTCTTATCATTCTTTTATTTTAACCTTCACTACAAAAAAGCGGATTTTAGCGATGGATATTTCCGTCGCTATATCAAGGAATTTTGTCGCTAAACAAGGCTAACGACAGACTAACGACGGACAATGGCCGTCGCCGATAAACTCATCATTAATTCGGACCAATGACGGATTCTGTGCCCGTCGTTAGTCTAATGACGGACTACCGACGGCTCTTCCGTCGCCGTTATGTGTCGTCGTCGGTCGACCGATGCTTTACCGACGGATTAGCGATGAATAAAGCCGTCTCTAATAGCGACGGAAATGAATCCATCGTTAAGTTGCCCACTAACTAGCTGTCGTATGTCCATCGCTACTAGCGACGAGCAACTATCCGTCGTTAGTTTCCCCGGCTAACGATCTGTCGTAAGTCCGTCGCTACTACTATCCGTAGTTAGTTTTTTTTTTTTTTAGTTTTTTTTAATTACTCAAATTAATAAAAAATTTAATATTATAAATGAAATAATAATAATATTAACTATATAATATATTAAATATTGAAATTCAAATATATTAAATTACATCAAAATTAAAATTTAATTATTCTAAAAAATAATAGTACTGTCACTGGTAATCAGAGGGGGTGGGGTGATGCGAGATTTTTACTCTCCATAATGATTTCAATATTTATAAACTCGAGTCATGCTTACAAGTATACAAGCATATAATTGTAGATAGGATGAAACGAGATCGATCCACATGGAAAAGGAATTAGAACTTGAAAATACAAGTACCACGATGATAGACGAGTGAAATATTTAGACTATGGATTAGGATGAGGGTTGGTTGTCACAACAAAACCAAAACATAAGAAATAAACAAGTGAATACCAAACAACAACAATAAACAAACTAAATAGCAAATGAAATAAACAATACCAACAAGAGAGAGATATTTGAAGATGATAAATAAGGGCAAGGCTCTAGGTTATAGATACACAATGCTCCTATTAATCAAACAACAATTATTTAAACATACAATCATGCTAAGTTCATAGATAGGAAGACAACAAATATAGAAGGAGCATCTCTCGAATATCTCCTTAATTGCGAATGCGACAAGGATGGTTATCTCTAACGCATTCCAAGATCGCACCTACCAAAGGCTCTAAGGGGTCACATTTCCTTCCACATAATTAACATTCGACTAGGAAGACAACTATGTAGATTTAATCCAAGCATGCCTATGATCACGGGATTGACTAGATGCAAGTGATTCATACATTTGATGCTAGTAATAATGCCACTTCAAACAACACCATTCAAGAACTAGCATGGATTAAAATATTGACAAAGCATAAATATATATATAAAACCCAAATCAAGATCAATATTCACATTGTTTCACCACATCCTAGAGCCCTAAGGCTCTTAGCCAACCATATTCACAATAACATCAAGAATACAAAAGAAAGAACAAAAACCCATTCTAAATACAAGCTTAAGATAGGAGAAGAAATGATATAACCCAATGTAGAACATTCTTCTTCAATCTAATGCCTTGAATCTTCAAATGGATGGCTGAATCTTCCTTTTTCTTCTTGATCTTCAAAAATCCCCAAATGTACTGTTTCTCTTCTGTATTTTCGACTCTAAGGGGTGGTGGTTGTGTGGTTTGAAAACCCTAATAGATATATAAAGGAGTGGACCAATAATTGAATGCCAAAAGTCAATTTTAATTTTCTTCAGTGCGGAACTCGACCCCAGGAACTCGCGTTTGAGGGTCGAGTTTGGAACAAAGGAAATTAGGTCTCTGAAGGCTCTGCAAAACGGGCTTTTGGTCACATTTAAGGGTCGCGTTTCAGCCTTCAGTCGAAACTCGACCCAAGGGGGTCGCGTTTGAGGGTCGCGTTTGGGCCAAAGGATTTCGGCTCTCTGAAGGCTCTGCAACATGGGCTCTGGCTCGCATTTGAGGGTCGTGTTTCAGCCTTCAGTCGAAACTCGACCTAAGGGGGTCTCGTTTGAGGGTCGCGTTCGGCATGAGTCTCCGGTAGCTTCCACAATTTTACTTCGTTCTTGTTCATTTCTTGGCCGATTGACCCGATTCAACTTGCAGTGTGCTCCTTATTCGATTCTCTATCTATGTATGGTCTTGAATCCTTGAAGTTTGAAGTAATTGATCATCAAGTTCCTGTAAAACTCAAAGAAGAAACAAAATATCCAAACCGGGAGGTTAAGAGCTCAAATTGGGTTAAAGCACACATTTAACTCACCAAAACTCGTCATTTCAACCTCAATAAATGGTACAAAAACCACACTTATCATGGGGGTGGGGGAAACTGTGGAGGCTGGCCAAATTTGGCAAACATCTGGGCCCACTGAACCTCCATCTGGGCCTACAACCTGGCCTGCATCTGGGCCTGCATCTGCTGCATCTCGGTCCTGACCTCAGTCTTGACCTCCTCCCGCAGCTCGTTCCTGACCTCATCCCGAATCTGGGCCCTCATCTCATCTACACGCTGAGTAAAGGCCTCATCTGTAAATACGGGTTGTGAGGTGGTGCCTGAAAGGACAATGGTGTTGCTGCTGCCATCGCCACTGTAGAAGTGCGACCGAGATCCAGTGTCGAAGACGCGCTTCTTCTTGCTCATCCCTCCAAGCGTCTCTAGAAAGAGGACGGTTATATCTACCTGAGGGACCTCATAAGAGCCTGGAACAGGCTGGCTCAACTCCTCCGTCTGTGCGAGGACCTCCACCTAATAGCAACAAGTCATTAGCACACTTATATATATATATTAATTATTTTTAAATTAAATACTTATAGCAAGTCGCTCGCTCTTCTGATTAGTGAAGCGTCCATCCTTATCACGATGGAGTCTTAAAAATAGCTCCTACCAAACTTGCTCATCTAGGATCCCCTGTGCCTGTGACTAATCAAACAACGTAAACAAAAACGGTTAAACAAATTTAAATAAATTGCATAAATTTAAATAACTGGATATAAAAAATTAGGAACTACCAGATCATCTCCATGCTCCACAACACATCTAGACCCTCCATTATGCGTGATAATGCCCGTCCCCGGTCCATCAGGCTCAGACCTCCTATTCTGAGAGGCAATACAAGCCCTCTTTTGCATCTCCTCTGACTCCCAATAGGCCAGCCAAGAAGGCCACACCTGTAGAGGAATCCATACCGGCCTCTTCCTGTTCTTGTTCTTCTTGACGGTGCAGATCATGTCTTGATATCTATCGGCCGCCTTCAGGAGCCAGAGACGATGTACCACCTTGTCTAAACTGAGGTCCCTTGTGAACAATTTCTACATTAAACAACATTAGTAATTCTATTTATTTTATAACTAAATACTTAATTTCAAAAGTTAATATATTTTACCCTGAAATCCTCAAAATAAACCTCCTTCAACTCAGCTAGCACAAACCTCCAAGCAAAGCCAACTGAATCGAGCTGCCTCTTAAAGATCTGAGTCATGGTTGCCGCTATCTCCTGTGTTGGGGTCAAAGTCTTAAAAATAACAACATAATCAATCTACAACTTTTTAAAGGAACTAAAATACAATTAATGATACAAAACCTACCGTCCCCATACTCTGAACACAATCAGCCCATCATGCGTGCTATCATCGCTGACTCATCAAAGGATGGTTGTTCCCCGATGTGCAGGTCCCCTACAGAGGTATGGAGGCCTCCGGATGGAGAAGATGATCCGCTGGCACCGTCTCTGGAACCAGATCCACTGGTGCCAGAACCGCTGGCACCACCTCTATAGCCAGATAACCCACCTCTCGGCATCTGCATTTAAAAAAGATGTTTCAACATAAATAAAATTAATGTAAGATAGCACAAATAAAATTAAAGCTCATCTATATATGTCACAACTAATACTCGTCTATACTATCACTATCGTCCTCTGCATCAGTGAATATCTCTTCTTCTTCATCCTCTTCCACTGCATCTCCACTGTCCTCAATGTCGATATCACCTCCATTCGGATGAATTGAAATAAAATCATCAATCTCAATCTTTGTAGTCAAGGAGTTAGAAGAAAATAGTACATCTTCTTATGAGCTAATTTTTTCTTCACATTCTCATTATCTCGACCCTTGTATCAAGGATGGCCACAGAACTTACATTCTAACAATCGACCATCTACCGCTGAAAAGATCATGCATTTTCTGAAGCAGCAGTCAATCTTCTCTACTGGTAATCCCATACCGCGGAATAATTTCTTTGTGGTATAGAAATTCTCTGTAACTAAGTTATTTTCAGGCACTATCTCTTTCATCAATTCTGTAATCTGATCGAAGCACTTCTATGACATGTTCTCAGACTTCAAAGTCATGAGACGAGCTACAAGTGACAATTGTGAATGCGTCTGACACCCAGGCCACAACTCTTTATCTGCAGCATCTAACATATCATATAATTTTTATACTTCTGGGTTAGGAGGCTCTTCCGGAATCTGATTGGCTACTCTGTCATCAATGTGAAGATCTGGAGCACCAGCATCAAACACCATTTGATGGTACGTATTTGATACAGTATCTCGCCCAATTCTCTAAGTCGCAGCAACAGTCGGTGCTGTTTCTCCTTAATACCTCCAATCGTGATAATCTTTCACAACCCATTCCTCCCAATGTGCAACCGAACCGTATATTGATTTTGAAATGGAATGTTATCACATTTACGACACGGACACTTTATTTTATCTTTATCAATGAACACAGGCCGACTAGCAGCAAATTCGATGAAGCTTTCAAGTCCATTCAGAAAATGCGGATTTAAACACCCATTAGCCACATATCGTTTGTACATCTAATCACGATTCGCGCTCATTGTTAGACGAGAAGCTGATCGAAATAAAAATTAACATCATATTTAACATGCATATTAAAATTATAAATTCATTAATTCATAAATAATAATTAACATCATATTTAACATACATATTAAAATCATAAATTCATTACTTACCTTTGTCAATATGAGAGTATATATATGAATTAGCTTGACGAATTACTCAATTTGATGTTTGAACCTCAATATAGCTCTTCTAACTACAATATAATTACAGGAAAAATTAAAAAAAATATCAAATTCACACACACACACACACACACACACATATCTCCACGAACAAACACATAGTCAAACACAAACATAAACTAAACTAATGCATAATTAGTCCAAATTATCATATAAAAACCTAATCTAACCTAAACTAACAATTAACACATAGCTTAACCTAATCTAACCTAAACTAACAATTAACACCTAATCTAACCTAAACTAACAATTAACATATAGTCTAACCTAATCTAACCTAAACTATAAAATATCAAAATGTAAAACACATACACTACAAAATATGCATGGTAAAAAAAATTACAAAAAAAACATAATATAATTTATAAAATATGCATAATAATTTAAAACCTACATAATCAATACCATAAATTACACATATTAGTAAAAATATTAATAAAAATCTACAAAAAAATAAATTAAAACACACACACACAGAGCAACGAAGGAGGGAGGGGAGAGAGACCGAGAGGGGGAGTAGGGGAGAGAGACCGAGAGAGGGTGGGGGGAAGGGAGAGAAACACACACACACAGAATACAAACACACACACACACACACACACACAGATGGAGAAAGACAGAGAGATGGAGATAGAGGGGGGGAGAGAGGGAGGGAAACCTCACATTCCACCGCCTATCGCAGTGCCGTTCGATGCCGCCGTTCGCCGCCGTGGGATGGGAATGGGGGATCGGGGGGATTTGGGGAGGAAATTAGGGCAAATGTGAATGGGGGAGAAGACTCTATTCTGTCTGTATATCCGTTTGTTACCGAGGAACTAACGACGGACAACGTCCATCATTATCATTTAAAAAATTAAAAAAAAATGAAATAACTAACGATGGACTAAGTCCGTCATTAAGTATAAAAATTAAATCCGAAATTAAATTAAATAACTAATGACGGACTCAGTCTGTCGTTAAGTATAAAAATTAAATCGGATATATTATTGAAAAACTAACGATGGAAAATATCTGTTGTTAAGTTTATTAATTAAGTTAAAAAAAATAAAAAAAATCTGACAACGAAATACGTCATAACTTTTCATCGTAAACCGGTCCGCCAAAATTTTTTGGCTCAGAATTAAACGACGGACGATTCGTCGTTAGTCTGTCTCTAATACCGACAAACTCAAATCCGTCGCTATAGTCCGTCGGTAAACCCCGCGTTTCTTGTAGTGATTATTAGTATTATTATTAATTTTTATATTATGTCAACTATATACAGATGATAAGAAATATATACTGTTGGTCCCGATGTGAGTCTTTATCAGTTTAGAGGGGGGGTGAATAAACTGACTTCAAAAACTTTTAAGACAGATTGCGGAATAGATAGGGCCTGACTCGCTTTAGTGATTTATCTGTGCTGACTGATCAGTTGATAAAGGCTCACAGAGGCTTAGCTGGTGAGCTGATTAGTTTGGAACTGATAGCTTGAAAACATGGCTGAAGCTTGTCAGTTCAGTCTGTGTGTGTGAATGTGTGCAGTTGAAAAACTTGCAAAACTGTAAGACCGTAAGAGCAGCACACACAGAGCTTTATAGAGGTTCCAAGCTTCTCGCTTCTACATCCTCTCTTCCTTCCACAGAAGGGCAATCCACTATGCAAGTGTAAAGTTTCTTTATTACAATTACACGGTGAAGAAATTCTGTTGGACCTAAAAACGGCACCCTTCAAACCGAGCGCGGCCTCCTTTCCAACTATTGTTGTCCTGAAAGAACGGACCCGCCAGTACATGCTCCTCCTCAGCCGGTTTCTAGGTCGACAGCTCACACTTACTGGTCTCAACTGCCCACTTAGGTGCTATTGTCCGTCTTTACACGATTTTAGATCTCTCTCGATCTTCAAGAAGGCATTCTTGACACTGTTATCAACCTGGGATGCTCCTTTCTCTTTGAGCTGGGTGGTTGATCTTTGAGGGAGTGAACTGAGAAGTTTTCTTCTTGCTGGAATTCTGCGTCAGCTTAGCAGCTTGCATTGAAATTGAAGCACGTCTTCTCAGTTTAAGACTTTTTGCACTTTGAGAATCTTGAGCTTTGAGCTGTAGAGAGAGAGAAAGAAATAGCTCGTTTTCTGCAAAAATAACAAAGTTAGATTGGCGAAAGTATCTCTGGCCAAAATTGATTTCACCATCTTTAAATAGATGAGTGAATTTTTACCGTTATGATTGGTGATGTTTAGAGATATCCAGTGGCATTTTAATGCTTGTAGCCGTTTGAAGCTTCTTTTGATGAACTAACCGTTTGACTTTTAAAATTCTCTGCTCTAAGATTATTAGGATCTTTCATAGATTTGCTATTGAGATCTTCATTAACTTCTTGTCAGTAGGAGCAGGCGATTCGGCTATCAGTTCTTGGACATTCAGCTGACGAGCTCTCAGCTGTATCGGCTTTCATCTCTGAGATAGTTCAGTCGGCAGATCTTCATCTGTCTTGAGCTTATGTTCATGATATAGTCTAGTTCGCCTGACTCATCAGCTGAGCTTAAGAGCTTTTATTTCTAGACTTATCAGTTGCCTACTTGTTTGAGCTCTTTTTTTTCTCTCTAACTGAACTATGGTCAGTTGAATAGAGACTCAAAGCATTTAGAGCTCTTTCACCAGTAAACTGATCTTTCATCAGTTTAGGATCAGTTCTGAATGATCACTTGATTAGATTAGTTTTAGTTTTTAAGCTAACTCTGTTCATTAGTCTATCTTGGCTTCTCGCTAAGTCTGTTGACTAACTCATCGTAGGATGCCTACCAATCTCCAAAGTTCTCTTCCACCTTTATAGCTTATCTCAAGCTTTGAAGAGTTTACTCTGACTAGTCTGATCAGGCAATCTGTAAGCTGGTTGACCATGCTTCTGAATTGCTGTCTCTTATCTTAGCTCAAAGTCTTATTTGGTCATTGTCATTGATTTCTAGCTTTTCATAACCTACAATTTTTCATTAAATCATCACACATATTTTGACATTTCATCAAAACCATCATTCGAGATTTTACCAACAATTTTCCCAACAATTTCCTCCTTTTTGAAGATGTCAAAATCAGCTGATTTGATGATGGAAAAACTGTGCAAGGTTATCATTCATGTATAAGCATCTAAAGCTGTACGAGTTCTAGTAACGAGGCTGGAAGTTAGACTATGTTCAATAGAACAGTATTAGATGTTGGTCGTTATTCAAAGCTAATATTCATGAGTATCAATGCTTTGATATAATCATCAGAGCTTTGATAAAAGGATGAGTACCAGAGTAATGGAGCAAACATTAATATGTGAGCTCAATGAGTTTTATCTGTAAGGTATTAGAGTTTTGCTGATTGAAAAATACAGCTAAAATGACCTTCAGATATCTGAGTACTCATTTGGTCAGCTTAAAAAACGTTAAGAGTTTCAGTTCTAAACATAGTTTAATTATGATTATCATGCAGATTTTTCAAATTTTTAGAGCGCATGGAAAGCCTTAAGCTATTCAAAGAGACAAATCAGCATGATCAGAATAATTTGTATTATAAATAAAGAGCATGTTTTCAAAACTGATTGAGCACAGAAGATGAAGAATTATAGGAAGTAAAAGAGAGAGAGAATATCAAGACTTGATATTTAACTTCCTTCTCTAGTTGGAACTGTTCACCACTCAGTTTCGTCTTCTTTTCCTCGATTTTCCTTTTTCAACCTTGTAGGGAGAGATGTTAGGTATGCTGTGAATACCCCATTCTTGTTGTTGTTTCAGCTGAGCATTCTCCCAAGTCCAACAGTATTCTTGAGCTAGGCATTGCTCAATTTGGACTTCCCCCTCACGAATAGCTTCCCCATGATGGGTAGCTTCCCCCTGATAAGCAGCTTACCTCTGAAGGTGTACCTCTCTTTGGACTTCTCTTTAGATCTCATCCCAAAGAGTTATATCACCCTGCCAGTAATCATATGCTAGAGCATATGGTTTTTCATCATCAACTAATCCTTCCTCCTTTTTGGCATCATCCAAAAGAGCGAGTTGATAGAATTCATAATGAGGCAGTGACAACTGTGGCAAAGGAAAGAAAAAAGTAGCCAACAAGTTGTTGGTGAAGTGGGGAGCTTAGGGTGCAGACATAGAAGTGGACAACCATGCATAGGACTCATCTGTCGTTATCAAGTGGTCAAGATTTGGGAGATAGAGTGGATCTTGCCGAAGAGAAGAAGCTAATGCGTTTTCGAGAAGTGGCTCGTCCGGAATGGTAATGATGGCATCTTCTTGAAGAGGAGTTGTGGATGAGTTGTAGGGCTCATATTTAGGAAGGGGTGCATCATGAGGCACCAAGGTTTGAAACCTCTTAATCATGGAATCCATGATTTCTGGGACTGATGGAGTCGTATTGAGTGGATAGTACATCCAACTGCGGCTCCATTCACCTTTTTTTATCCAATATGAGTAGCCTCGTTTGTCTGCCATCATTAACATGGTGGGATCATCCACTTGGTATCTCCAGAGATGATACTGGAGATATCTTCGAAGATGTTCGAAGAGAAAGGAAGTGTGTTTCCTTATTCGACCAAAACAACTCTCTAGTTGTTGGTCTAGGCTTGCATTGAAGCATTCTTCCAGAGATTTTGGGGTAGCAACATAAGGAGGTCCGCTGGTTGCCGGTGCAGTGGACTCGTCACTTGTAGAAGTGTAGGAGTCACTGTCAGTTAAGAACTGACCTGCGTCAGCTGGAGGATCAGCGTAAAGGAGCGGCTGCTTGCTTTTAGCTGGGTTGTGGTCCTCCATGAGCTAGAGACTCGATTTTCCTAGGGCGGCCAGTTACATTCCGATGTCGTCAGTGAATGTAGACTGTGGGAAGGAGATATCCTCTGGTGAGAATGTATCCACCAGATACTGTTCCGAGTTGCTCCGCGATGATATGACTGAGTCGATTTGTAAATCCTAACCTGGCTTTGAATGTGGCAGAGGTTAGATCGATCTCAGTATGCTTCACTTGACGGTGAAGCTGTGCCAGTATATAGGATGCCTAATCCGCCTTGCATCCATAGTATATTGTGGCCTTAAGATGAGAGGTGGTATCATTGAACTGAGCGTTAGTGATGCTACTCAGAAAGATATGCATCACTATGTCCAAAATTTGGACCATGGTTGGAGAAAGACTATCTTTCAAGTTGTTTAACAAGTCTTTGTGATCAACGTGTGGATGTTTCCAGTCGTTCCAGAGCTCCAACTTTGAAGGGAACGCTAGATCAAACACTTTTGGGCCATAGCCGGGAAGTTGGAACAGTTCGGTTAGCACATATTTGTTGATGATGATAACCTGATCTCGGACAACAGACATGATATTGTGTCCTGAGATTTTCGCGTGATAGTAGAACTCTACTACTAGCGGAAGATGCTTCCTTGTGAGCTGTGTTGTCATAAATGACAAGAGCCCGCATGTCTCCAACAAGTGAAAGATCATGCTGGTCTTCTCATGACCGATTCGAGCTTGAAGAAATGCTCGATCAATGAACTTATCCATTTTGAGCTGCTTGATAAGAAGCTCCATATTCATCGACTGGAATGAATAAGACATTCTTCGATTATATAAGAAGGAAAGGGGCTATGGATAAGTGAGAAGACAAGGAGAAGGAATGAAAAATGTTTTCAGAGAATAATTATCTCTATTGCTGCTGATTTTCATTCATCTTCTCTACTGCTATTTATATACCTCAGAAAATTCATATCTTTTTACTTTAATGCTGAGTATAGAGACTTTAATGGCAACTCTGATGAAAAGTAAGCTTATTTTGAAATGTTAACGTTAACTTTTTCAAAAATAAGTTATGAGGAATAGAGAGTACAGAAGCTTATCGAAGAGGATTGATCAGTCAGCTGATGAGAGATGGGACTTAGGGACTCGAGGTGTCAGTTTTCTGCTAAACTAATAATATCATCCTTAATTGATTGAATCAATCTTGTTGAGCAACTTCTGATTGACTTTTTGTCAATTTCCTCTTCTTGAGTGGTCTTATGGGACTAGCTTCACTACTTTCTTTAGAGCTATTGGACTGTTTCCTTTTGGAAGCTGAACTGGAGATTCCTGAGAAGGATTAGTTCCGACTGCAATATCAACATGTTGAAGTTGCTGAAGAGCAACTGTTGAGGTAGTCAGCTTCAAGGAGGTCAGCTCTTTAATTCCTTTGTAGGATGAGTTGGACTCATTTATCATCAGTTTGGCAGGTCTAGATCAAGACTTGATAAGAGGAGTAACATATTCTTTGGATAAAAGATTTGGAGACATGGCAGTGTCTTTATCGTCTTTATCTTTATTCTGTCCAAAATCCTGCCTCCTTGGGGTCACCACTACTTGAGTATGAGAGAGATCTTTGGCTATCTCTTCAGTGGTGCCCACAACTTGTAGATGTGCCTTTTCATACTGAATTGGATTAGGATTCAGTTGTAGGCAACATAGATCGATTGGAGTGTTGACAAGCTGGTTTTCAGTTGTAACTCCTTGTGATCTCAAGCTGGCTTGAACATCAGCTAGTGGGGTCTTAGCTGGAATGTTGTTATCAAGTCAATACTTCATAATCCACTGGACTTGCACAATATTTGGAGAAAATGGATTTGAGGCTCCAATCCATTTGATGCTCCAAGTCTCTTCACGTTGCCAAAAGCTCATGCCTTGAAAGGCTGTAAAAAAGAAATGTGACTGGATTGACATTGAGTGTCTCCAGTTGTACCAGTAAAAATATCGGTGCAGCTATTTCAACAGTTGATTGTCTTGCTCGGCAACATACATGAAGTGAGTGAGAAGGAGATTCATTACATCCTTCTGAGCACTCTTGACTTCATATTCGCTACTGTAGAAAGTGCGAATATTGTCTTCAGTTAGTTGGAGACGAGGGCAGGCTCTCCTGAAGTACTTAGCTCCATAGTTTGGATTAGGAATTCCAATGAAAGGAATAAGCTTATCTGGATCAGTGCAGGGTTTAAAATCCACTGATGATCCATTTTTAGAGTGAGGAGAAGGAATTTCATTGGAATTTGAACTGCTTGAAGTTGTATGGCCAGATTTGGCTTTAGATCTCTTCTTCTTCTTGAGTGACTGAAGATGTGCTTTCCCTTTCCTGGGAATCAAGTCGGATATGAGGATTGGCATTGCGTCATCATTTGGAAGATTCAGCATATCTTCCAGGAGCTTGCTCATTCTTAGAACAAGTCCTACTCTGGACTCAAATTTACCAGTTCCTTTTGAGTCGGCTGCTTTGATGACTTGATGCTTAAATTGGGAGAGGAAAAATTCTACCCAATTCGCTTCCAATCCTTCTACAAGGTGTATCATTACCTTGTATCTTTCTTAAGTCAACTAACTCAAGCTTCCAATGGTGCCGAACATCATTTTGTTCGTAATATCGAGCATGACTCCATACTCGGGCTTCAAATCAGCTTTGGTTGTGGTAAAGTTGAATTGCTTGGAGCAATGTGAAGCACGCCATTCTTTCTAGTATGGTTCAGCTGAATCTTTCATATCTTGAACCCTGGAGCCTTTTTTGGGAAGTTGAAAGAAGTCTGCAATCTTTCTTTCAGTGATTTGAAGTTTCCTCCCTTGAATCACTGAGTGTATGACCTTCCCATCTGCAGTGACCTTTGCGTGAAGTAAGAACTCTCTTACCAAGTTTTGTCTAAAGAACCTTGAAGGAGTTTCTACGTAGTGCAGAATTTCGGTCTGATGAAGATTGACCAGAAGAAAATGACTATTTGATTCTTGAAGAATTAATTGAAATTTCTGTCTTTCTAGAAATTTCTCTCTCATCATTTGCTCTTTGAAGGAGGTAAGAGCTTTTGAAGCTTCAGCCATTTTGAAAATTTTTTGGCGGAATATGAATTTAAGCTTTCTTTTCTGGAGAGAAAGTGAGAACACACTCCTTTTTTTAAAAAAAAATAAAACAACAAGAATTCTCTTGAGAGATTGCTTTGAAAGAAAGCAGTGATTGTTGAGTGTGTTGTTGTATTGTGTACTCAAAATTTTGGCAAATGGGTTTTTATGAGTAAGAGAGATAGACTCATAAATGTGATGGTTGAAAGAATGAAATTCCCTTTCTCATTTTCTTTTGGCTTTTGATTTTGAGCTTCGGACCAATGGTTAAAATAATAGATTCTGACAAAAGCAATTAATTGAGCCAAAAATTTTTTATTAAGGAAATACTTTGAAAATAAACTGATTTACAAGAAGTTTCCTAAGGCATCTAGTCAGCTGACTTCTGAAGCCTTCAGATCTCCTTGCTAATAGTCTTTCTTTTCTTGGAACTGTTTGATTTTTCTTTATGAAGTTTCTCTTTAGAAGTTTTGAGTCCACTATGAGCTTGAAGTTCCTGAATCGACTCAGATAGCAGTATTACCTGATCTTGCAGTTGTTTGATCAACTTTTCACAATGAGTGAAAGATTGAATTGATAAACAACTGGGTAGGATGTCCGACTGAATGTCTTCAGTTGTCTTGGTTCTTGAATCTGTCGTAGTCTTCTCTTTGGTCTCTTTCACCTCTTGTGATGAGTTATTTGGCTGAGTTGATTCAGAGTTTCTCTGAGCCTTCCCTTCAGTAGACTCAGTTTGGACTGGTACTCAAGTAGTCTTTTTGACTGAGCTTGATTCAGCTTGCCCTTTCTTGTTTTGATCCAATGAAGTAAGTATGGGAGGTTCTTCATCTAAGTCAGATGGTTCCATTTTTATTGGTTCAATCATCTTTGCCTTCCATTTTCAAGAATCTCTGGGTTCTTGGCTGATTTCTGTAGGGTTTGATATTCTCTGATTTGTATTGGTAGCTCTGTTGATCGTTTGATTGATCTTGGCAGAAAGTCATCTGGATCAACTTTTTCAACTATGGTCTTCTCCATCATTAACTCTGGTAGCTGGTTTTCCAGAATTAGACTGACTCTGTTTAGAAAATTATATTTTGAGAAAATTTCTTATCACTGATAGTTTTTGCTTCGACGATTTCCACATATTTCCTGAGTTGATCAAAGAAGTGTTGTGCCTAGTACATCTTCATTTCGTTGTAGATAGCCTTGCAGATTTAGTATCTGGGCACTGTCATTTCTGACAGACTTCCTGTTGCTCCGGTGAGCATCTTGGCAGCAATCATAGCCAACACTTAATATTCCTCCTTGAACTTGGTTATCATGTGATTTTTATGATACTCTTGAGTGATTGTCTTCTTCTTCTTCCACTCATTGTAATGTAGCTCAGGATTTACCCACACATCCTCAATTTTCTTGCCACCAGTTGGAATTTTGAAGATTTTTCGAAGAATCATTGGAGTGATGGAGACTTGTCTTCCTCTTACTTCCGTAATGATCACATGAGAACTTTCTTTGTACTATGAGTTCAGAAAGAACTTTGCCATATCGTCAGGGTAGACTTTTGAGGGAGCTTTCTCAGTCAAGGTTTTTATCTTGACTTTCTTTACTAATGTGAGGATTTGTTCACATAGCTCAGAGTTACCACAAACTTCTCTAAAATTCATGGGGTTTAGAAATTTGTCATGGTATAGATCTTTTCTAAACATCGTGGAATCTTCTCCAGACAGTTTGAATTTATAATTTCTGCGATGTTTATTGGCAGAGAATTAAGCCATTACGGCTGATTTTTGAGAGGATTTGAGAGATTTTAAGGGAGATGTAGCTTTTGATGAGTTTTGGAGAGGATGTTTGTTTGAGTTTTGTGGTCAGCTGTGTGAGGGATTTAGGAAAAATAGCTAACTTATTTATAGACCCAGGGAATTGATGAATCCAACGGTAATTAGGAATTTGATTGCAAATTAAAATCGAACGGTTCCGATTAATCCATTGATTTTAATTTCATATTTATCCATTGAGATTAATGAGGAGAGATAGAGTGGGTCCAATCGTAATATTTGAGAGACACGTCATTTTACCGTTCAGTAATAAATTCAAATTGAACTTATTTGGTTTTCGGCTCTCTTCGAGTCTCCACGTGGCATTTGAGCTGCTGGCGTCATCAGTTGCTTTCTCGACTGATGATCTTCTTGGCTTGGAGTGATCAGTTACAACTGGAGTCTCTTCAGCTTTGACTCCTTGCTAGCTTAAACTGTCTCCTTCAGCTTTGCTCAGTTTAAGCTTGTCAGCTGTTTCCATTAGCTGATACTTTGTCTTCATCAGTCAGTTTTAGAATTCAACTGCTCTCATTAGTTGAATATGACTGATTCCAGAACTGATGCCTTCTGCGATCAGTTTACTATTTCAACAGCTTTCTTACAAATTTTTGCCATTCTTTTTAGAACTGATGTGAGCTCTATCAGTTTAAGCTCCAAAGCTTACAAAACTGGTGCCCTCCTAAGTCAGTTCTCATTAACAGCCGGAGTGCTCTTCTTTACTCCTGCTGCTGGATGATCATCATCTTCTTTTGAAGCTAGTTCAAGCAGTCCCAATTGGATACATAGCTCAACAAATCTAGCTTTTAGCAAGAGCTTAGTGAAGATATCGGCTATTTGTTTCTCCGTGTTGACATATCTGATGTATATGTCTTTCTTTTCAATATGATATCAATGTGCTTTATCCTTGAATGCAATACTGGATTTTGAGATATTGCAATAGCACTATATTTATCACAGTAGATTGGCAGTTCTTCAGTCTTCACCTTGTAATCCTTGAGTTGTTGCTTCATTAATAAGATCTGAGCACAGAAACTTCCAGTAGCTACATATTCAGCTTCAGTTGTTGACGTGGCAACTGAGTGCTGCTTCTTGCTAAACCAGGATATCAGTTTGTTTCCTAAAAACTGACATGTTCCACTGGTGCTCTTTCGATCGATTTTGCATCCTCCGAAGTCTGAGTCTGATTAGCCGGTTAGACTCAAGCTGTCATCTCTGGGATACCATAATCCAAGATTTATAGTTCCCTTAAGATACTTCATAATCCTCTTTGCTGCTTCAAGGTGACTTTTCTTCAGATCGGCTTGGAACCTTGCACACAGTCCGACTGAATAAGAGATATCTGGTCGGCTGGCTGTTAGGTAGAGAAGGGATCCAATAATTCCTCTGTAGTGCGTTTGGCTGACTGATTCTCCTTCTTCATCGAGGGTCAGTTGCATTGATGTATTCATTGGAATTTTGAGAGCTTTTCCCTTGTCGGTTTCAAACTTCTTGATGAGCTCCTTTGTATATTTAGCTTGGCTGATGAAGATTCCGTCTTCCAGCTGCTTCATTTCTAAAACTTATTCTTTAGCAAGAATGTTGTGAGGGTTTCATACCAAGCTCTCGGTGCCTGCTTCAGACCATACAAACCTTTCTTCAGCTTGTAGACTTGGTCTCCAATTTCGAAGCCTGGAGGTTGTTCTACATATACATTCTCCTTCGGCATCCCTTGCAAGAATGCACTTTTCACGTCCATTTGATAGACAGTGCAATTGTTGTAAGCTGCATAGGCGAGGAACAGTCTGATGGCCTCCAATCTTACAACTGGTGCGATTGTCTCATCAAAGTCAATCCCTTCACTTTGTGAGTAACCTTTGGCTACCAGTCTAGCCTTGTTCCTTGTGATCACGCCTTGTTCATCTTGTTTGTTGTGAAAGACCCATTTAGTACCGATGACTTTTTGAGTTTTCGGCCTATCAATAAGAAACCATACGTCATTTCTTGTGAACTGGTTCAACTCTTCTTGCATTGCTATAATCCAGTCTGAATCTTCGAGTGCTTCTTTTATGTTGGCTAGTTCCATCTGTGAGATGAAGCATGTGAAGAGTGCATGCTCCGTTGACCCTTTGGTCTGGACTCTACTTCTTGGATCCCCAATAATTTTGTCGATTGGATGGCTTCGGAGCCATTTCGGAATGGTTGCTTCCTCTGCTCACTTAGCTGCTTCATCAGTTGTTCCAGCAACTGTTCCTTCGGCTTCTTTATCAGCTGATTCTTCAACTGCTCCTTCGGCTGTTGTATCAGCACAGGCTTGTTCTTCACTTTCACTGATTCTTCCCCCTATTTCGGCTATGGGGTTGGAGGTTTCCTGAAGGTTTGCATCCTCAGTGACCAGGTTATCTTCAACCGGTCTTGAATCAGTTTCTATGATATCTTCTAGTGATACTTCAAACTGCTCTAGGACAATGTGATCAACATAGTCCAGCAGGTTTTCACTAGGTAGCGCTTTATCTGACGTACAATTCTTCTTTTTATTTCTGTACTCATGGGAAAGCTCATCAAATATCACATGACATGTTACTTCCACAACTAGTGTCCTGTTATTGAACACTCTGTAAGCTTGAGAATGAGGGAAATTATAGCCGAGAAAGATTCCCTCATCAGCTTTGGCACTGAAAGCTTTCAGCTAGGATTTGCCATTATTATGGATATAACATTTGCAGCTAAATATCTTAAAGTAAGAGATAGAAGGCTTACGACTCTTGAAGAGCTCATAGGGTGTTTTGTCATGGGTGATAACAATGGCACTTCTGTTCTATGTGTGGCAGGCTGTATTAACTGCCTCTGCCCAATAGCATTCGGCTATGTTAGCATCTGCTACCATTGCTCTGGCTGCTTCCTTTAGTTTGCGATTTCTCCTTTCTGCTACGCCATTTTGTTGAGGAGTTCTTGCAGCAGAGTGTTCATGAGTGATTCCCAGTTCACTCAAGAACTTGATCATTTGCTGAATGACAAATTCAGTTCCATTGTCGGATCTTATCCTTAGAACTGATTTCCCTTTGTCAGTCTGTAATCTTCTGATCAATGTTGATAGCTTTTCAAAAGTTTCATCCTTACTTCTCAGGAACTCCACCCAGGTATACCTTGACTAGTCATCTACTACTACAAGTGTAAACTTTTTACCTCTACGGGTTGGTGGTTTCACAGGTCCAAACATGTCCATGTGAAGTAACTGAAGTATGTCAGTTGTTCCTAGAGGATGGCTTTTGTTTTTGAATGATGACTTCACCTGCTTCCCTTTCTGGCATGGTCCGCAGACGCCAGTTTTCTTGTAGATTTCCTTGAGAAGCCCATAACTAGCTCCTTCTTGGCAAGCTAGTTGATGGTTTTGAAGTTGAGATGGTTAAGTAATCGATGCCATAGCCAGCTTGGTTCAGTTGATCCTTTGGAGAGAAAGCAAGCTTCTGAATAGCCAGTTGACTAGTCAACTACATACATGTTGCCCTTTCTTACTCCAGTCAGGAGTATGGCTCCAGTTGACTTGTCTTTGATGTCACATGAGCTATTGCTGAAGTCGACTGAGTACCTATTGTCACAAAGCTGACTGATACTCAGCAGTTTGTGCCTTAGTCCTTCAACATGTGACACGCCATTCACGATAACTTTTCCTTTGACCATGAACCCTTCTCCAATGGTTCGGCTCTTTGAGTTGTCTCCAAAGATGACTAGTGGTCCCTTAACCTCTTTATAACCATCAAGATCATTCTTGTCTCTTGTCATATGTTTTTAGCACCCGCTATCCAGATACCATGTATCTTTAACCTTTTTTTTGGATAGGATGCTCTTTACCATCCTATCTGCATGATATTGGGTCCTGAGAGGTTAACCAAGTGTTTGGGAATCCACATATGCCACACTTTTAGCTTTTCATTTCCAAGAGATCCTTCAGAATTGGATCTCTGGACATGTATTGGACTTCTTGTGACTCTTCGATTGAGAGTTGAGTCCAGTGATCTATACCTCCGATGAGATTCAGGATAGAAGACTTCAACTAATATCCTCTCATCTTGTGACCTTAATGCTCCTTGTCTTGGCCAATTTCATGTGACCTTTTGACTTTGAGCTTTTTGGCCTTTTTGGTATGGCCAATCTTCAAAACAGTTATAACAAAGATTGAATCTTACTTCATCGCTTGAGTTTAAAAACTCATTATAATGGATTGCAAAGTCACTTGGAGGAAACTCTTCCAGAGAGATTGGATTATGCTGTCTTGCATGATACAATCTCAAGTGTTCACTCCTTCTGGGATTTGAAGAACTCCCAAGTTGAAGTGTACTGGTTGAGTTTCTAGATCATTGAACTCATGGCCTAATTTGAGCTGATGCTCTTATCTGAGTGACTGGCCTTGGGTTAACTTCAGGTCTTGGTTGAACTGATGACCTGAAATGATGTGGAGGCTTTAGAGGATTTGGTCTCTGAGGAACTTTGGATTTTGATCTAGCAGTAGATCTAGATTACTGAGCTGATAGATGTTGAACTGGTTGCTTTGACTGAGCACCAAGCCTTTGAAAGACCGACTGTCTTCAAGTTGCCCCTCTCGAATAATCAATCCGATCTCTGGGCTGAGTTTGAGAAGTTTCAAGGATGCCCTTGCCTTTTGACTCCTCAACTAGGGGGGACTGAGCTAGTCTTGTGAATCCTCCCTGGACTCGAGATTCACAGCTCTACACAACTGTCTTGCCCTTCTCTGCGGCAGTGTACTTACTATATCCCAGCCCTGGGCTCCCAGATTTAGTTCTCTGATGACTCAAGATTTCATCAAGAGTCTGGGATCCCTTCTTGAATTTGAGAGAAAGTTCTTCTCTTTCAAGAATTTTTTGACTCAGCTTCCAGTTCTGTATTTCTTAGCCTCAGCTGATCCATTTCTGTTGACTGAGCATCAGAACTTTTTAGTCTTTCATTTTCAGCACTTAGCTCTTTAACTTTACTCCTTAGCTCATCGTTTTCACCCTTCAGTACAATATGCATACTTGATACATAAGCTAATTTATCTTCTAGGATTTTTAATTGTTCATCTAGTTCATTCCTAGAGATTAATGGTTCATGTATATGATAGAATGAGGTTATTGAGTCAGCTTGACTAACCTCTTCTTCATTGTCGGCCATGAGGCATAGTAAAGCTTCATCATCGGAGTTGTAGCTGTCTGAGTCAATTCGAGATGGGTAGTCTAAATCGTCAAGCACGACATTCTCAGAGTCTGCGATCATTGTTTTCTATTTGAAGAAGCTTTTCCTCACTTTGGCCTTTTTATCTTCAGGAAGCTCTGGACACTCGTATCTATAGTGTCCTTACTTGTGGCAGTGGAAACATTCCTCTATGTTTCTGTTTTCCACACTGAATTGTTCAGCTGGACGATCAGCTAGCTGCTGGTTCCTCTCACCTTTAGCAGCTTCATCAGCTTAGGGTTGAGCTGATTGTTGATCTCTGACTTTTCTTAGCTTCTCCAGCAATCTTATCATTAACTGGATTTGCTCATTTAGGTCTTCAGTCAGGATCTTTTTTTTATCGACTAACTCTCCTTTTCGATCAGTCACCGATCCTCCCAGATTCTCTCTGACAGGCGAGCCTCTTGGTTGGAAGTTATTTATTTCGCGGTCTTCTCTGAATCGATTTCTTTCAGTAGAAAGAAGCATCATGAGAAGAGGAAGTGGATGCTTCTCTCTTTCGATTCAGGCTGTACTCATGATCTTTGAAGGATCCAAACAACTCTCTGGGAGTAATGCTATTCAAGTCTCTCGACTCTTTAGTAGCAATTATTTTCATATCCTACTCATCAGTGAGATTATCAAGAACTTTCAAGTTCATCTCACTGTTGGAATAGTTTCTTCCCAGATTGTTCATCTCGTTTATTATGCCAAGAAATCTTATTTTTAGGCTCGAGATGCTTTCATCCGGCTGCATTTTGAAAGACTCATATTTATCAACTGCCAGTTGGAGCTTGTTTTTTTATGGTTTCAGACTCTTTGCATAGATCTGCAAGAAGGTCTCAAATCTCCTTTGTTGTTCTGCAGTTCTTTGTGTCTTTCATACTATCCTCATCTAGAGTCTGGAAGAGTGTTGCTTGAGCCACAAACTCTAGATTTTTTAACTTCTTCACTTCACTCGTGAGAAGATGAGTTGGTTTTGGGAGCATAGATGAGCTTTCATCCTCCTGCTACAATTGTCATAATTCTCAGCTGAAAAGAGAGGTAGCTTATGGTTTCCCATAGCTAGAATGGTTAGCACAGATAAACAAATATGATTCAAATGATCTGCAGAAATAGCTCATCCTTAGAATCAACTGCGTTGATACCACTTGTTGGTCCCAGTATGAGCCTTTTTCAGTTTAGATGGGGGTGAATAAACTAACTTCAAAAACTTTTAAGACAGATTGCGGAATAGATAGGGCCCTGACTCGCTTTAGTGATTTATCTGTGCTGATTGATCAGTTAAGAAAGGTTGATAGAGGCTTAGCTGGTGAGCTGATCAGTTTGGAACTGATAGCTTGAAGACGTGGCTGAAGCTTGTCAGTTCAGTCTGTGTGTGAGAATGTGTGTAGTTGAAAAACTTGCAAAACTGTAAGATAGTAAGAGCAGCACACAACAGAGCTTTATAGAGGTTCGAAGATTCTCGCTTCTACGTCATCTTTTCCTTCCGCAGAAGGGCAATCCACTATGCAAATGTAAAGTTTATTTATTACAATTACACAGTGAAAAAATTATGTTGGACCTGAAAACGGCACCTTTAAAACCGAGTGCGGTCTCCTTTCCAACTGTTGCTATCCCGGAATAACAGACCCGTCGGTACATGCTCCTCTTCAGCCGGTTTCTGGGTTGACAGCTCACACTTACCGGTCTCAACTGCTTGCTGAGACTTTAGGTACTATTGCCCGTCTTTACACGATTTTAGATCTCGCTCGATCTTCAAGAAGACAGTCTTGAAACTGTTATCAACCTGGAATGCTCCTTTCTCTTTGAGGTGGGTGGTTGATCTTTGAGGGACTGAATTGAGAAGTTTTACTTTTGCTGGAATTCTGTGTCAGCTTAGCAGCTTGTATTGAAATTGAAGCACGCCTTCTCAGTTTAAGAATTTTCGCACTTTGAGAATCTTGAGCTTTGAGCTGTAGAGAGAGAGAAAGAAATAGCTCATTTTCTGCAAAAATAGTAAAGTTAGATTGACGAAAGTCTTTCTGGCCAAAATTGATTTCACCCTCTTTAAATAGATGAGTGAATTTTGACCATTATGATTGATGATGTTTAGAGATCACCGGTGGCATTTTAATGCATGTAGACGTTTGAAGCTTCATTTCATGAACTAGCCGTTTGACTTTTAAAATTCTCTGCTCTAAGATCATCAGGATCTTTCAAAGATTTCCTATTGAGATCTTCATTACCTGCTTGTCAGTAGGACCGGGCGATTCGGATATTAGTTCTTGGACATTCAGCTAACGGGCTCTCAGCTATCTCGACTTTCAGCTCTGAAATAGTCCAGTCGGCAGATCTTCAGCTACCTTCAGCTTCTGTTCATGATATAGTCTAGTTCGGCTGACTCATCAGCTGAGCTTAAGAGCTTTCATTTCTAGAATTATCAGTTGGCTACTTATTTGAGCTCTTTTTTTTTCTCTCTAACTGAACTATGGTCAGTTGAATAGAAACTCAAAGCATTTAGAACTGTTTCACCAGTAAACTGATCTTTGATCAATTTAGGATCAGCTCTAACTGATCTCTTGATTGGACCAATTTTAGCTTTTAAGCTGACTCTATTCATCAGTCTATCTTGGCTTCTCGCTAAGACTGTTGACTAACTGATCCTAGGATGCCTACCAGTCTCCAAAGTTCTCTTCCCCCTTTATAGTTTATCTCAAGCTTTGAAGAGTTTACTCTGAGTGGTTTGATCAGGTAACCTATAAGCTGGTGAGAAAATTTCAATTTTGGTCCCACAGGACATGTTCCGTTTCTGGTCCCGACGGTTTCACTTTTAGTCCCATAGGATACGAAGTATCATTTTCAGTCACGCCGTCACGGTTTCTGTTAAAATTTGTATCAATTTTTGTCCCATTTTAATATCAATTTTGGTCCCCAACGTTAAAATTTCCAGAATATCATCAATGTTTTTGGAGGTAAATTTCACCTGTTATTGCTATGATTTTGGAGTGAATTTTCACATCTTTTTGGAAGGAAAATTCCCACCATCATTGACACTATATATACCAACTCACAAACAACATAAGGTCAGGTCAAATTTGGCATGATTAAGTATTAGCATTTTCAGTATTTTAGAGCCCTTTTAAGCACCAAACTTATGCAGCAGGAGTACAACAACTTTTCCAAGTAAAATAGCCGATCAGCCCCGTTTAAACATAGGGGCAGATCACAACTAATAACTCACCTTCATGCTTAGAACACAATGGAGGGCCTGTGTCCATAAGATATTGAAGAAAGGGCACCTAACAACACCCAACTGACAAGCACAGAAACACTTAAGAGCATATTCAAGTCATTCAACAAGCAAGATAAGTACCCTTTTAACAGGTTATAAAACCCCTTAATTAAGCACTCATCTGCAATAACCCCAGCAGCTCCAATAAGTATGGGGACTTGGAGTGAGTATCAGTTAAGAGTAGCCAGAGAACTCAAGCAATTTAAGCCTGTTTTAGGAGGGGGGCAGCAGCGATTGCCTGATTCTACCTTCCACATATTAAAGGGAAATACAACAGCATGGCAAACATGTTTGAGAGCCAGGAAAACAGACCAAACATATAGAAGAGGGTTGCAGAACTTTATAACACAATGAAGCCTATCTCAGCAGGCAACAATGTTGCAGGACAGTAGGGGAACAAAGAAATAGCAGACAGAGGAGTTAGAGTACACAAAAGCACACAAGGAAACTCCAATGCACACAAAGGCACCATTTAGAGCAAAACTCAAGCATGGTAAGCAACTTGTAGGAGGAGGGACAACATTCAATGCCTGCTGCTGCCTTCCACAGATTAGGGAGACTTAAATCAGTATTGCAAACATGAATGAGAACCAGGGATACAGACTAATACATATAGCAGAGGCCAGAGCAGCAAAGATCTATAGTTCAGCAGCCCCTTGTGCACGTATCCGCCGTCGAACTTCTGCATCCCCAGTCGGTTATCCAGCAACACCTTGTAATCGCTCTCCTTCACCAAGTTCAGGCCGCGGATCGCCAGAACGATCTCGTGGTTGTCGTGGTCCACGAAGATCAAATAGGGCGGCGCGTGGCCACCGATTTGCTCATAGTTGGCGCACTTCACCACCCAGTCGGGGTTGAGGCAATCGCCACTGGTGGGGGAGTACTTGGGGCACCGGAGGTCCGGCTCGTAACTTACGGTAGTTTGGGTATGGCATTTCCAAAAAAACCTTCCTTCGTATCATCACGTCCCAATATTGTTGTGGAAATTTGGAGTTTCTTTCGAATTTCTTGCGAATTTGCTGTGGAACGATTTTGGGGATTTTTTTACGGGCTGTGAATGAGTTCTAATTTGTGGGACTAAAATCGATACTGATAAACCTATGGGACTAGTTTTGGATATTTTTTTTGAAAAAGGACCAAAAGTGAAACCTACAAGGCTTAATTTCCTTCCCTAGGGTACGCTTAAGGTTAACATAAACTATTGTTTTGATATTGAAATTTTTTGCATATTACACTTATTCTAATTATTAAATTTACATTCCTAATTAAATTTAGATACAAAAATATTGGGGTATTACATAACGCGTATTGTTAATGTCGTTTCTCTCCGTCGCTGTCAGTTTGAAGATCAAAACAAGGACCAAATTGAACCTTCAAAATAGTTATGGGATCACTTTGAATCAAAAAGGTAATTAAGAATCAAAATGCTCCTATACAAATAGTTATAGGATCAAATTGAACTTTTACAGTAATAAAAACTATTGAAATTGCTTCCACATAGATGGTTCCCATAAACATTGCTCAGGCATATAAGAGATGTAGGCTATTATAACATTTTTTTTTAGTTGAGTTTTGATTCTACCAATCGTTTTCAATTGAGAGTTTGTACATTATAATTTGTCTTTTAATTAGGTACTAAAGTTGGTGGAACCTTTTACATAATGTTTCCTTTTTTTTTTAATTAAAAAAATCGGTTTATATAAAAATCAAGAGAGCTTTGCTTGGGTTTTCGCATGTTTAATTGAGGATAGTGATTTCATTTTATAATAAAAATATCGTTTTGTTGTATCTTGATTTCTCGCACTGTCGCATTTTGAGACTCATCACATGTAAGATCAAAATCAATGGTCAAATTTGTTTGGTTTTGGAGTTATTATTGAATTCGTTTATGATTTTATTGCTTGAATTAGGTATATTGTGTGATATTTTGCGACTCACCACATGTAACATCAAAATCAATGGCAAAATTTGTTAGGTTTTGGAGTTATTATTGCTATTTACTTCTGATTTTATTTCTTTAATTAGATACTGTGTGAGATTTTACGACCCACAACATGTAAGATCAAAATTAATGGCCAAATCTGTTGGGTTTTTGGAGTTATTATTGGAATTCAGTTCTGATTTTATTGTTTTAATTAGATATTGTGTGAGATTTTGCGACTCACCACATATAAGACTAAAATCAATGGCCAAATCTGTTGAGTTTAGGAGTGATTATTGGAATTCGCTTCTGATTTTATTGCATTAATTAGATACTAGTATTTCACGGGATAAAATCCTCTAATCCACTTTTTATGTCTCACTATTGTGTCACACTATGAAATTCAATATTTTAAAAATATTTATTAAAAAAATAAATTTTATTATAATATTACAAATCATAATCAACATTTATTGATAAAAATTAAAACTTTTAAAAATTATATACCCTACTTTTAGAATAATCAATCATATTAATCAATTATATTAACTAAAAAACAAGAAATAAATATTAAAAAATAAATATAAACCCTAATTGGGTGGAATGAACCCTAAATGATAATTATAAAATTAAACTAAGTTATAACAAATTGAAATTGAAGAAAAAAATTAATGAAAATTGAATAAAAATCAAAATGGGACACCAAAAGGGATAGGAAAAAGTGGGATAGAGGATTTCATTTGGTATTTCACACATGTGATGCATAGAAATTATTTAATAATTTATTATATTTAATAAATTTGAAAGGTTGTTATAAAGGAAATAGAGTGTAGAATTCCAAAAAAAAAACGTAACCTATATATATATAAATATAGTATATTATGTATTTATATATAGAGATAAGTACTTAGTTGTCTTCTTTAGATTAGTTGATGACTATTTACATTAACAGGCCATGAGGTATCTTCAATATTAATTAGAAAGTGGTGACTCATGAATCAAAATAGGTGAGGTGTCTTTGATATGTAATTAGGTGATAGCCATCAAAATAAAATAATTAAATGTTATAAAAGGTGAGTTGGTAAGAATTAGCTACACTTCCTTATTTTCGATTAGGGAATGAGAAATTTTATAAGAATACTTATTCAAGGTAAATTCTCTGTTGAGTATATATTTTATTCTTAATCATCAACTATTAAATATCATGGATTTTGTATACTATGATTTAATATATTCACCATAACTAAGAAGTCGACTAATATCTAGTAAAATATACACATATATAGATATTTACACACACAGTTGATAGGAATTCAAAATCTTACGGGAATTCCGCAAACATCTATGCATATATTTATAAAGACAATAATAAATTATGTTATATGATTATTATTGATAGTATTTTTTATATTCTTAGCATGTATATGAATTTGATATATAGTTTGCTATCACAACATCTTATAGTTTAGTTAATAATTAGGATATCTGATTTGTATTAATTTTTATAGTTAGGAAAGAAAGATTTTTAGTAATTAGGAAAATTTTTGGAGAAAAATATTTAATTATAAATTTATTATATTCTTATTTATTAGTTACTCAAATATTTAATGTTAATTATAAATTTATTTATCCATATTATTAGTTCCTCATGTATTAATTTCGTTATTTCTAATAGTAATATTAAGTATACTATTAATTTTATATTATATCATAAAATTTTCATTTATTTGAGTTAGAGCTACATAAAATATCATAATATCACTTAAAACGTTAATATAAATTAATTTGATTTCATAAAATTTAATATTCACTTATAAGATATATTTCCTATATTTAATATTTAGGTGCGGCACGACTAAGATGTTAACTTTCTGTCATTTGCTCGAGTCGATATTCAAGGTCAAATATAAGGTTTGGGATTCTCACTTATTATGCCGTTGATTTCAGTTTGTCCTTGTTGATGTGATTTGTTTGACGTGTATGATTTCATATCATTTGTGAGTTTTAATGGACCGTCTATTCAGTTTTCCTTCATATTTAACCTCACTATTACACACAATAATTTCTCCAAGAACCATAAATAGGTATCGGGTCTTAATTGATCATTGGAAGCACAATGCGATTCATTTTCATATATCAGTGAATATTACACATGTATCTCATTTTATATCAGCTTGGACAAATCATTCTGCATAATCGTCCCACACTGAGTATATTCATATATGCCCATCCCATATATTTACAGTTTCAGGTAAATGAGCTCGGAGTTGAAGTGGGGGTCGAATGACAGACTCGTACTTTGAAATTAAAATAATATTCGGCTGTTTTTTTTATATAACATTAATTTTAGATTAGGGTGTTAAATAGTGGTATCAGAGCAGGTCTACTTTCCTGTAGACTTCGTAAATTATTTTAGAATTTAATGGTTTCATATGTCATTCGACTACCACGCGCTCCCCAGCTTCAAGGTATAAGTATTTTAAATTATTTTAAATTGGATGAGCATCTAAATATTTAGATTCCAAACTTCAAATGACTTCACTACAATCACTAAAATCTTTATCTCAACATTTTTGTAGTTATTTAATTTTGGAATTATTGCAATTAAAGTTACAAAATTATGGGTTATGAAAATGTTTTTTTTTTCTTAATCCTCAAGCATAGAATCAAGAAAGTTTAAATTTCGAGGACGAAATTTTTTTAAATGGGTAGGATTGTAACAGCCCGTTCCCAAATTAAATGTTTAAAATATTTATATGTGTATTTGTCTAAGTCGCGCCCTTAATATTCACGTATTTTAGTTAATTGAAATTTATTTATTTATTTAATCCAATTAGATTAAATTATTGTGATTGCCATGACATAATATATATATATATACACACACACAATTATAAAGGAAATAGAGTGTAGAATTACAAAAAAAAAAACATAACATATATATATATATGAATATAGTATATTGTGTATTTATATATAGAGATATGTGCTTAGTTGTCTTCTTTAGATTAGTTGATGACTATTTACATTAACAGATCATGAGGTGTCTTCAATATAGATTAGAAAGTGGTGACTCTTGAATCAAAATAGGTGAGGTGTCTTTGATATGTACAATTAGGTGATAGCCATCAAAACAAAATAATTAAATGTTATAAAAGGTGAGTTCGTAAGAATCAGCTACACTTCCTTATTTTCGATTAGGGAATGAGAAATTTTATAAAAATACTTATTCAAGGTAAATTCTCTGTTGAGTACATATTTTATTCTTAATCATCAACTATTAAATATCATGGATTTTGTATACTATGATTTAATATATTCACCATAACTAAGAATTCGACTAATATCTAATAAAATATACATATATATATAGATAAATATACACACACAGTTGATAGGAATTCAAAACCTTACGGCAATTCCGCAAACATCTATGCATATATTTATAACGACAATAATAAATTATGTTATATGATTAATATTGATAGTAATTTTTATATTCTTAGCATGTATATGAATTCGGTATATAGTTTGCTATCACAACATCTTATAGTTTAGTTAATAATTAGGATATCCGATTTGTATTAATTTTTATAGTTAGGAAAGAAAGATTTGTAGTAATTAGAAAAATTTTGGGCGAAAAATATTTAATTATAAATTTATTATATTCTTATTTATTAGTTACTCAAATATTTAATGTTAATTATTAATTTATTTATCCATATTATTAGTTACTCGTGTATTAATTTCGTTATTTCTAATAGTAATATTAAATATACTATTAATTTTATATTATATCATAAAATTTTCATTTATTTCAGTTAGAGCTAAAAAAAATATCATAAAATCACTTAAAACTTTAATATAAATTAATTTGATTTCATAAAATTTAATATTCACTTATAAGATATGTTTCCTTTATTTAATATTTAGGTGCGGCGCGACTAAGATGTTAACTTTCTGTCATTCGCTCGAGTCGATCTTCAAGGTCAAATATAAGGTGTGTGATTCTCACTTATTATGCTGTTGATTTCAGTTTGTCCTTATTGATTTGATTTGTTTGACGTGTATGATTTCATATCATTTGTGAGTGTTACTGGACCGTCTATTTAGTTGTCCTTCATATTTAACCTTACTATTGTGCACAATCATTTCGCCAGGGACCGAAAATAGGCTTGGAGTCTTAATTGATCCTTGGAAGCACAGTGCGATTCATTTTCATATATCAGTGAATAATACACATGTATCTCATTTTATATCAGCTTGGACAAATCATTTTGCATAATCGTCCCACACTGAGTATATTCATATATGCTCATCCCATATATTTACAATTTCAGTTAAATGAGCTCGGAGTTGCAGTGGGGGTCGAATGACAGACTAGTACTTTGAAATTAAAATAATATTTCCGTTGTTTATTTTATATAACATTATTTTTATATTAGGGTGTTAAACCAAACACACATTTTACATACGAGAGAACACGTCCAAGAAGAGTGAGAATTGTCGTCTACTGACAAGTCCATTTATTTCATATTTTTTTGGACATTTTAGTCGATCTAAATGTCCTTTTAAGTTGTTTGGAGTCGAAAAGAACTAGGGAATTGGTCAAGGGCATTTCACAGGTCGAATCTGGCAAAAGAAGCATTCTACCTAATATTTCAAGCATATCTCAGTGCTATAAACAATATCTAAAAGCACTTAGGAACTTCTTCAGCATCATCCAATATTCAGGAGGTGGAATAGACACGTCAAATACGGATGAAGCTGACTAGATGATGTTGTGCCTACATTGCTCGTACAGATTCGACCAAGGCTCGGAGAGAGAACATGTGGAATTCTCAGAATTCAGTTAAGTGGAGAGAAGCGTGAACAATAGAGGTCATTCCGAAAAGAGTCTGTGCATGCTTGAAGGGAAGAAGCTGAGAAGATAAGAGGTAATCCCTGAAAAAATGGGATTTTTTCAACAACCCACTGGATAAGGTTTATCCAGTCTGGTAGAGAGGGCACGTTAATCCCGGAGGTAGTTGAAGACCCCGTTTGTGGGGGAGATTGATTTTCGTAATATACTCTATTTAAACAAGTTCATTTTCTAGAAACAGTGGTTGGAGACAGTCAGATACGATATTTAATTTATGTACTTTAATTTTCCATTTTTTACTTTTAAGCTACACGACATCAAGAACAATTCGAGAGGCCTTATGCCCTCGAGACTAGGATCTGCTTTTGTATGCTGAACATTGGAGTTGAGTTTTCCATCTATTCAATTCAGAAAGTTTTCTTAAATTACGTCTTTACTTATTGAAATTTTATTTCCATCTAGCATGAGTAGCTAGATTTCATTTCCAGTGTTTAAATGTCAGATGATGGTTTAGATAAAATTCTGAACTCGTGAGGCCGTGTGAGCATATTACAGCATGAATTATTTCTATTAATTTTTGATCTCGTTCTACGTGAGTGTGTGCTTAAAATGACTAATGTTGATGATCACTCTTTAGTTGTAGAGGGCACACCAATATTAATTGAATTGGCGTATCATGACTGTGTGTTGATTAATATAGTAATTAGGAAATCGGTGGGATGTTGTGGGCACACGAGGAATCAGTAAACACAACAAACTTGGGTTCGTCTAGGGCACACTGCTGCCTATTCATTTACATCTCTTCTGGGAAACTCGGGGGTGGGTGATAGGTTAGGGATTTAATTGAAGATGAATCACTTTTGAACCTAAACTGAAAGGATGAATAAGGAGACATAGCGAGGAATCCGATCTCCATAACTAGGTGACTTAGTAATGTAGGAAAATCAATGTGCCCATGATCGAGTGAATTAAAACTAAATCAGATTCTAGTTCAAATGCTGGAACTTTTTTTATTTTGATATTCTCTGTAGTTTATTTCGCATATTTATATTTTCAGTGAGGTGATAACACAAATCAACCACCTCTAGTGATTAGTGACCCGAAAGTAGAATCACATCAGCTCTCTGTGGGATCAACACATACTCATGAGCTAGCTAAACTCATTGTGGGCACATGAGTTTCAAATATTATTTTGAGCGTGAAATGACTGCACGTCAAAATTGACGCCGTTGCCAGGGAGCTAATTTCCAGTTATTTTACTTTCCAAGCTTGTGTTCCTGGAAGTTAATACCTAGGAGCTCTTCAGAAGAGACTATATTCTATATAGGTTAAGAACCTAAACTTTGTGGATCTTTATTCTCTCACTTACAGTCAGAATAGATAATAGCCTATCGTGATCCACTACCTAAATACATAAATCAATGTACTAGAATAATTAGCAAGTGAAGATAAAATAACTATCAGATTATTCTAAGAATTACTAGATTAAGGAGAGTTATTTGATATAAATAAATAAATATAAGTAGGATATGCACAAGACAAATTCAATTGAAATTGAATAAAATAAATGAAACAAAATGATAACGTTCCACATAACCTACACATGGGTAATACAAGCCTTACTAATCAAATTTTAGTAATAGTGGTGTGTATAAATAAATGAAAAATATATGAGTTTAAGGGGAAGAAAAACGGAGAGACGAATGATTAGAAAACGAAGAACAGGTTAGTGCTTTCATTTTAGATATTAAGAGTAAATTAATCATTATGTCTCTAGTTATAATTAGCTAAAAATATAGTAAAGTACACGTTTATTGAGAAAACACGGCCTTAGGATCTCAAATATTAAAGAGCTTTGGGTTCGAGGTAAGTAGAAATCCATCTGCAACTACAATACATGAATATAGTATTATTTGATTATATGTGTTTATTATTTATTATTTTGTTATATTGTATGATTGTGTGATGCAATAACTTGTGGTATTGTATTTCTCTGTATTAAATATCTTGTACATGAGCACGAGCATATGCATGCATGTCATGTAGATATTGTCGAGGTTGCATGCATGAAATGATTTTGAGAGAGAGAAAATGTTTTGTTTCGGATTGGTCACCACTAGCCCTGTTGTACTATGTTGATATTTGTGCCTCGAGTGGGATGACTTCCATGCGGGATCAAAGGGAACATGCAGGGGGCATGTCCCTTGGGGTCCAGGGAGGATGGTCCATTTCGGCTGCATCTTTGAGGTGATGAGTGGCTGATGTGGGATGACTTTCATGTGGGATTAAAGGGAACAGGCAAGAGGCGTGTCCCTTAGGGTCCAGGAAAGATGAGCCACATGAGTGCACTAATCACATGTTGGCCAAGTGATAATGATTATATTATGAGCTCATGACTCATGTTGGTGTCTGGTGAAGGGAGCCAAGTTCCTAAACGATGAAAATGCTTTCGAGATGGTATAAAAGTATTTTTTTTTCACGAACATTTGACATTTGTGGTGGTGTTGCATATTTTATATTTGTTGTGAGTGTCAGTGGATATGCATGAGCATGATTTCTGCTTACTGAACTTTAGCTCATGTAGTTCATGCATTGTAGGTGAAATTGATAACGTGTGATGCATCGATGCATGAATACTTAGAGCTCTGTCAAGTTCTGAGAAGTGCATACATGGATGATGACCTGTGAGGAGGACAAGGGCTTCTTTTATTATATTTTGTTTCTTAGATGTCGTAGGTTTCACTTCAAATTTATATGGATATTATTAATTAGAATTGTTTCTACAAATTGAGCAATGATTTATCTACACTCTTTAGTAAATTATTCATTCATAATTATAATTCACTTTAAATGCACCACATGTTAACCTAAATTTTTCAATGTAGACCATTTTTAATAGATATTAAATATTTATATTTTTTTAAAAGAGACGTCTCACTTGCATTTTTACATTACTTTATATTTTACATTTATTTTTTTAGGGCGGATGTTACAGGGTGGTATCAGAGCGTAGTTATGATTTTGTAGACTATCAATGTATACAAGCTCATAACTTGTGGAGAGTAACCTTGCTTGTGATGTAATATGCAATATGAATTTTGTGAAATATGCTTTGAAATATTTAAAATCCATAGCATCTGGTGTGTCATAATTTGGTGGAATCAAGATTTATTATAAATCTTTGCATTACTAGAATTATTTTGCTCGACATGCTAAGAGTTTGTTGTGACAAATTTTCGGCTACCATATAATTAATTTGATGTACTTAATTTCGACTTTCCTATTATCTTATGATAAATCTTTGACATTGCCTAATTTTTTTATTTTTTTAAATATTTATTTTTAATAGTACTGTTGGAAGAATAAGTCATGTTTTGAAAAAATGAGTTTCCTTACAAGACATAGCAAACCTTCCTAATCTAATATTTGGCAAGAGTTTACTATAACTGGGTTAAATTTTGATAAATGGGATTGAATATTAAGAATATTAAGATTGTTCTCGTGTATATTAATAGGAAATAAGGTGTACACTCCTTGAAACAATTATATAATGTGTAAATGTGTACTCGAAAGTAATGATTTTGAGGTTTAGAGAAAGACAAGGAAATGTTGCATGGCAACAGATACTATTTGCCCAACAAGATGAAACTTTATCGCAAATTAATGTCATAAGTTGGGAAAACAAAGATAAAAATAAAATAGTGATAGATTATATTGTTCATAATTTTGTTGCGTTTAGACTTTCAAATTATGTTAGATGATTTGTTAGACCTTTTATCAATACTATTACTTTCATGTTAATATATTTTACAATGTGTCAAGAAAGATGTATTAGCTATAGATTAGTAATGTATATGTATAACTGTATATTAGAAAATGTATTAATTATTAGTTGTCTGTTTTCAACATAATGGATAAAGAGATGAATAGAATAATAATAGAATAGTATAAAAAAATTAAAATAAAATTTCGAGAACGAAATTTTTATAAGAATGGGAGAATGTAATACTGAAGTCTCTTATTTTATATTGATGGTGATCATAATTATATATATATATACATAATATTACTTGGATTTATGTGAGTTCATGTCCATGTATAATTTTGAATAGTATTTTATATTAGATACATTAAATAGTTCCCATTACATGAATTGTTACACTTCTCATATATTATCATTATAGTATATATGTATATGTAGTAGATAGTCAAATTAATGGTCAAAGGTGATAATTGTTGATACAATATATATAGATATATACCAAATAAACATCTAGCTAGCTTTAAGAAGGTAGCAAATTAAAGGATTGATTATACACGTATGACTAGAATTACTAGATTAAGGAGAGTTACTTGATATAAATAAATAAATATAAGTAGGATATGCGCAAGACAAATTCAATGGAAATTGAATAAAATAAATGAAACAAAAAATGATAACGTTCCACGTAACCTACACATGGTTAATACAAGACTTACTAATCAAATTATAGTACTAGTGGTGTGTATAAATAAATGAAAAAGAGATGAGTTTAAGGGGAAGAAAAACGGAGAGACGAATGATTAGAAAATGAAGAATAGGTTAGTGCTTTCATTTTAGATATTAAGAGTAAATTAACCATTATGTCTCTAGTTATAATTAGCTATAAAATATAACAAAGTGGTGTTACACCCGCATTTTTATAATTAGCTATAAAAATAATTAATCATTATTTCTATCTTTTTTAAAGAGACGTCTTACCCGCATTTTTACATTACTTTATATTTTACATTTATTTTATTGGGGCGGGTGTTACAGCCTGTCAGAGAGAATCCAGAGGGATCGGTGACTGATCGAAGAAGAGAGTCAGCTGACAAAAAGGAGATCCTGACTGAGGATATAAACGAGCAAATCCAGTCAATGATAAGATTGCTGGAGAAGCTTAGAAAAGTCAGAGATCAACAATTAGCTCAGTCCCAAGCTGATGAAGTTGGTAAGGAAAATAGGAACCAATAGCCAGCTAATCGACTTGCTGAACAATTTAGGATGGCAAACAGGAACATAGAAGAATGTTTCCACTACCATAAGCAAAGACACTACAGATACAAGTGTCAAGAGCTTTCTGAAGAAAAGAAGGCCAAAGTGAGGAGAAGCTTCTTCAAACGGAAATCAATGATCGTATATTCTGAAAACGCCGTTCTTGACGATTCAGACTACCCATCTGGAATTGACTCAGACGGCTATAGCTCCGATGATGAAGTACTACTATGTCTCATGGACGACAATGATGAAGAGGTTAGTCAGTCTGACTCAATAACCTCTTTCTATCATGTACATGAAGCTTCGATCTTTAGGAATGAACTGGATGAACAATTAAGAATCCTAGAAGATCGGTTAGCTTATGTATCAAGTATGCATATTGAACAAAGGGTGAAAATGATAAGCTAAGAAGCAGAGTTGATGAGCTAAGTGCTAAAAATGAAAGACTGAAAAGTCTTGAGACTTAGTCAACTGAAATGGATTAGCTGAAGCTGAGAAATGCTGAACTGGAAGCTGAGTATGAGCAGCTCAAGCTAGAAATTCTTGAAAAAGAGCAATCAACCCTCAAGTTCAAGACGGGATCCCAGACTCTAGATGAAATCTTGAGTCATTAGAGAACAGAAGTTGGGTGTCCAGGGCTAGGATATAGTAAGTACACTGCCGCAGAGAAGGGCAAGCTAGTTGTACAGAGCTGTGAATTTGGAATCCTAAAAGGATTCACAAGACCAACTCAGTCCCCCACAGTTGAGGAGTCCAAAGACAAGGGTATCTTGGAAACTCCTCAACCTTAGCCCAAAGATCAGACTGATCAATCGAGAAGCGCAACTCGAAGACAGTCGGTCTTTCAAAGGCTTGGTGCTCAGTCAAAGCCACCAGCTCAACACAGATCAGCTCAACAGTCCAGATCTACTGCTCGATGAAAATCTAAAGCTCATCAAAGGACAAATCTTCGGAGGCCTCCATTCCATTCCAAGTCATCAGTTCAACTGAGACCTGAAGTTCACCCAAGGCTAGCCTTTCAGACAAAGGCATCAGCCCAAAATAAGCCATCAGTTCAACGATCTAGAAACTCCTCCAATACATTTCAACCTGGGAATTCTTCAAACCCCAAAGGAAATGTACCCACAAGATTGTATTATTCATGACAACATAATCCAATCTCTGTGTAGGAGTTCACTCCAAGTGATCTTGCAATCCAGTACAATGAGTTTTTAAACTCAAGGGATGAATCGAGATTCAATCCCAATTACAACTGGTTTTCAAATTGGCCATACCACAAAGGCCAAAAAGCTCAGAGTCAAAAGGTCAGACGAAATTGGTGAAGATAGAAAGCATCAAGGTCACAAGATGAGAGGATATTAGTTGAAGTCTTCTATCCTAAATCTCATCGGAGGTATAGATCACAAGACTCAACTCTCAGTTGAAGAGTTACAAGAAGTCCAATGATGATCCAGAGATCTAATTCTGAAGGATCTCTTGGAAAATAAAAGCCAAAAGTGTGGTGAATGTCGATTCCTAAACACATGATTGACCTCTCAGGACCCGATATCATCCGGGTACCTAAAATCTAACTCTTGTTTTGCAGAGAAAGATCATTCTATCCAAGAAAAGGGTCAAAGATACTTTGTATCTGGATAGCGGGTGCTCAAAACATATGACCAGAGACAAGAATGATCTCGACGGTTATAAAGAGATTAATAGACCACTAGTCACTTTTGGAGACAACTCAAATAGCCGAACCATTGGAGAAGGGTTCGTGGTCAAAGGGAAAGTGGTCATGAATGGCATGTCACATGTTGAAGGACTGAAGCATAAACTGCTGAGCATCAGTCAGCTTTATGACAATGGGTACTCAATCAACTTCAGCAATAGCTCATGTGACATCAGAGATAAGTCAACTGGAGCCATACTCCTGGCTGGAGTAAGAAAGGGCAACATGTATGTTATTGACTGGTTAACCCGCTATACAGAAGCTTGCTTTCTCTCCAAAGGATCAACTGAAGCAAGCTGGCTGTGGCATCGACGACCGAACCACCTCAACTTCAAAACTACCAATTACCTGGCTAAGAAGGAGCTAGTTAATGGGCTTTCCAAGGAGATATACAAGAAAACTGGCGTCTGCGGACCATGCCAGAAAGGGAAACAGGTGAAGTTGTTATTCAAAAACAAAAGTCATCCTTAAGGAACCACTGAAATTCTCCAGTTGCTACACATGGACCTGTTTGGACCTGTGAAGCCACCAACCCCCAGAGGTAAAAAGTTAACACTTGTCGTAGTAGATGACTACTCAAGGTATACCTGGATGGAGTTTCTGAGAAGTAAGGATGAGACTTTTGAGAAGCTATCAACATTGATCAGAAGATTGTAGACTGACAAGGGAAAATCAGTTCAAAGGATAAGATCCGACAGTGGAACTGAATTTATCAATCAGCAAATGATCAAGTTCCTGAGTGAACTGGGAATCACTCACGAACACTCTGTTGCAATAACTCCTTAACAAAATGTCATAGCTGAAAGGAAGAATCGCATACAAAAGAAGGCAGCTAGAGCAATGGTAGAAGATGCCTATATAGCCGGATGTTATTGGGTAGAGGAAGTTAACACAGTGATATAACCCGGACAATTTATACAGGATACGAAACGCGTGGAAGACTTCTAGGAACGAACACGCTAATTAAGGAAGGATTCAACCCTACTCTAAGACTTGAATAAATGAGAATTAACTGAAATTAATAACCAAAAGACTCGAAAACAATCACTAAGGAAGAACTAGACCTAATTACGATACTTAGATTACAACACGAAAATGATACACAAAATCCAACAGAAAGGGCTGATTTGGGACGATTAATATGGCTGGAAAAAGGAGGTTTTTGGCACGTGAATTATGGTGAAGAATGGCTAGGAGTAGATAGGTTATGATAATTATGAGGATAACTTACGGTTTAAGAGGTAGAACGTGATTACGGATGTAGAATCAAACCGAACTCTTGCTAAACAGATCTCGATCGATCTTAGGGTGTTGAAGGATGTCACGAATGTTGCTGGAGGTGTAGGACGTCAATGATGAGGCTGGTCGATGATGGTGTTGTGAATTGCAACCCGATTAATCCCCGACGTATCTTGTACGACGAAAACGAATCTTAAAGTTGTTCTTCAGATAGCGAGTTCACCCTAATTCCTCATGTGAATTAGAACATTCCCTTGATGTAAGTCTCAAAGTTTGCTAGGCTTGAAGAATGAGTATTTTTAGGAAAATAATCAAAAGCTTTAAATGGTTGAGACACAAATTAAATGGAAAGGCAAATTTAATCAATAATGTCTAAAATAATAATGTGACATGGTTCCCCTATTTATAAGACTAAGGGGGGACGTCCAAAAAGGCCTAAAAAAATTGATCCAAAAAGGATCTCTAACTATACTAGGAAATTCCCTAAACTAGAATTCTATTCAAGGTAGGAATATGCCTTAAATATAATTCTAGTCAAACCTATTCAACTATGAACGAAAATTAACATAAAAATTAAATAAAATCTGAACTAAACTATAGTCTAACATAATTAAATAAATACTATAGTCTAAATAAAAATCGATCCCTTAATTAAATAACTAAGAGGTACGAAAACTTCAATGCAAGCCATGCACATCTAAAATGACTCCAATGTACATGCTTGTCACTTCAATTCTCTTGATCATCACATGTTCTTGAACCTTGATCTCCAATCTTTAATTGTTAACAAAGTAAAAATCTTGGAATTCTTTAATGACAGCTTTGGAAGAACCGATTTGATGATCGTCATGGTCTTATCATTCCCTCCTCTTGAAAAGAATTCGTCCTCGAATTTGAACGGCCTAGATAAAAAACGAACATAAACTGGTCAACAATCTCTTTTGGTGGCTCATCAATATCATGTGTCACATCTTTGGCAACCTGTAGAATAATGACATTAAAAGTACATGGTTGACAAAAAATGTTAGAAATCAGCTGCTCCACCATGTTTGCTTGTACGAGCTCCTTTTTATCTTCCACCACTTGCAAGTTGATCTCGCTCTCTACCTCTTCTTCTTCTTCTCCAACGCTTTCACAAGTGGCAAAGTGTTACGTCTAAATTATTTTCCGGTTTAGACTAAACACGGTAAACTACTTCAAACCAAGCCCGCAATTGGACGGGGTCAATTGTAGACGTGATGAGCTAACCCGAGTTGAACTCTCAAGGAAGGATTCTTGTGGGCAATTATCTTAAGGCTATGCATCCGAACATGTTGAACAATATAAATAAATCCTAAACACCCTAAACATGGATTTTAAGGTTGATTTTAACTAATGAATTAAAAACACGCAACTTAACTAATGAAATGCAAATAACAACGAGATAAAGATCGAGAAAAAGATTATGATACGAGCATTAGGGTGTAGATTCTCTCATTGGCTTCTCACTTAGCTTGTTTCAAGTTTGTTATATTAATCTCAAACACAAAATAGACCCCTCAAGAAGTTTAACTTTAATTACTGTCACCGTCTATCCATTAAACCCCTATCGGCTATATTATACGAGCACGATCAATATTTAGGCTTATGAACTCAGTCCACCTAACGTTGAAGGAACATAGGTCGGGGTTTAGAATCTTCTTTCGGTCTCATTCAAAACCTAGCAATGCTAAGTAGTGATCAATTACATAACATGGTAAAATCAATTCCAACAAAAACAACAAACCATCACAAGCATAGATCAAAACCAAATTGATCTTCTACCCCTTAATGGAGAGATTAGCCCATAACCATGCTCAAAACAATATAAATATCATAAAAGTACGTCATCTCATAGTCAAATGAAAATAGCATAAACTTCTACAATATCCAATATTCTTCAAGAGTTTGGGATAAATCCCCACAAATCATCTAAGTTTAAGAAATGAAATACCAAAAGAAAAGCCTCCTAACGAGCCTAGCTTTCTCAGATAGCTCGGAGTCGGGCTTTTTCTCGTCTCTTCCTCTTCTTCAACCCGAGCTTGCTTGCCTCCTTTCTTTTCTTTCTCCTCCTCTTTTGAATGGTGGTGATGGTGGTGAAAATGGTGTAGAGGATGGTGAAGGTAGTGGTGGTGTGTAGAGAAAAAATATGGAAGATGGAGAAGATGAAGTATGGAAAAAATAGTGAATGAAGGAATGGTGAGTGATGGAATGGGGGTTAGTGTTAATATCCCCAAAATAAAAAATGAAGATATAGGAGAGAGAGAGAGAGAGAGAGAGAGAATTGATTGTGAGAGAGAAAAGGTGATGGGATATGATGGTAAGGGAGCATTAAATGGGTAGGATTTGTGGGAGATTTGGTGGATGATTGGGGGAACAAAAATCCAAAGCTAAACTAATAGGGGAATTAAACCCTATATTCCTACCCCTAAGATTTGGATAGCCAAAAAAGGTCCCCTTCCCTAAGACTAAATCAAACAAGACATGTGAAGAAACTTGAGAGGAAGAAGTCTTGTGCACAAGATTTGTGAAAGGTCTAAAGTCAAGTGCACATCGTGGACTGATCGGGGCAAAATAGGGCGTCCCAAGCGCTGACGGGGTGCCGCGCGCTCACAGAACACAAGGGCGCGTGCGCCCGCGGAAGGTTGCGCGCTCGCGGGGTGCCTTTCGCCGAGAGCACCTCCGCGCAGTCGCGGGGCTAGCGCGGCCTCGGGGCCTGGTGTTGCGTGGTCATGCAGCTCGCGCGGTCGCATGGCTCCATGGCTCATTCTTCCGGCTTATCTCTTCCGCAAAGGGCTTTTCTCATCCTCGCCACCTTAATCCCTAAAATCGTGTTTTTACAGATAAAAGATCAAATTTTTTTTTCACAACATGGCATATTCCACCATGAGAGCAAAAAGTGAAGATAATCACACGAAATCCAAAAATAGACTGCTAAAAGTGCTAGAAAATAACTTACAAAATATGCAAAGTCCCTACAATAAAATAACACAAACAGACACTGAACAACTCCCCCACACTTATCTCTTTGCTTGTCCTCCAGCAAACAAGTAGTTAAAAATATGAAGCAAGAATGAAATATTCGCAAGACGATCATGTAATTGGAAGTTGTCTCATGGTTCCCACTAAAACCTTTATCAACAAGAAAATGAACATAAATTATCAAATTAGGTGAGTTGCTTGCCCTCTCAAGATTAAGAAGAACACAAAAGACTCAATTCAATTGAAATCAATTCCCCACGAATCACTTCCACATTTATTAAAAGAACAAAATATCAACAACAATAGGGAATGCAAACATAAGACGAGGGTTATTAGGTAAAATCATCGACCTTAGTCGAGCTTCCTAATGTGATTTCCTATACTCATCATGAAAGTTGTTAACAAAATTGGCACACATGAGAGGAGTAAAATCCAGAATGCAATCCCATTTATTTAAACATATAATAGGGGTGTGGATCAAAATTCACAAGGTAAAATTCTTAGGGGAGGAAATCCCTAGTGTCCTTGTGTGGTTTTCCATATTTATAGTCGAATTAATCAACCAGAGGAGCAGAGATCCTTATTGCCCCTTTCTCTTTTATTTTTCTCTTTTCTTTTTTTTTTATCATAAATAAGGAAAAATGATTAAGGGGATAATTCTTCATGGAAAGAGGCCCAACATGCTTCTTAATCTTTAAAGGGAAAGACCCCACAACACCAATTATCAAAATATGATCAACATACCTTACATAACTAAAATAACTAACATCAACACCATAATCAACATAATTCAACACAATGAATTATAGCAAAAACTTCACATACATAGTATAATCCACAACTAAGACATAAACATACGGAGCTCACCCCCCACACTTAAAGCATGCATTATCCTCAATGTATGAAAAAAAAGATGCAATAAAAGTAAACGGGAGAGAAAATATCACACTATGTAAAAGACCGGCAACAGGCGCTAGTTCCTCCGAAACAACACGATAAATACAACCAATGATAAACAAAGAGAGTAAACTAAAAATAGTAAAACACGCACACGAACACAAAAATACACAACAAAAACACAAAACAACTTCACTGCTGCGGTACATCATAAGGTGGTGGAGGAGGCTGCGAGTATAGATAAGAGATCGTCCGGTTGCTCTAGCTTTGTTCCAGGGCCATCATCCTCTTGTCATGCCTGTCGAGTCGACCATAGATATCCTGCCTTATATCCCCAACATCTTCGTGTAGGGATCCCAACTCTTGGTGAAACTCGTTCATCGGGGTATCAAACCTCTCCTGGAATTGCCCCACCGTGTTGCTATAGGTCTACTGGAATTGGCCCATTGACGTATCAAAATGCTGCTGAAATTGGCCTATGGTGTCGGCATAATTCTGCTGGAATTGCCCCATGAAAGTGTCAAAGTGGTCCTGGAAGGAGCTCCAATCATCTTGCGGCATTTGATACCCATGCTGGGGCATCATTGAGGGGTAAGGGGGTGGCTGGTAGTATGCTTGGCCTTCTTGCTCAGTTTTTTCTCCTTCTTAGTCTTCTTCCTGCTCCTCGTCATTCTCTTCCTTGTCCTGTTCGTCATCATCATCATTACCCTGTGGAGACGAAGATAAGCCGGGTTCCCTATCACATCTAAGGGCCGCAAGCTGAGCATTCATAAGCTTTGAGACACAGGGTCGATCAGTATGGGGAACCAGTCTCTTCTCATCAAGTACCAGCTGGGCTCGTTTGAGCTCGTCCACGGTGATCAAAAATTCATTGACCTTGCTCTGTCCTTCAGGAAGAGGACCTCTGTCTAGAATCAATCCAAGCTTAACAGCAAGAGCGGTGATGAAAGCACAGAAGGATGGGTGTTGCTTTATACACCTCGTCATCTGCTGGATGGCTATCCATATGAAATAAGGCGGACAGATCTTGGTGTTATGAAGGGCACACCAGAGAAGATACACCTCCGTAGAATTAAACTTGTTGGCTTGTTCCTTCTCCGAAATGGAGTATGCAATGAACTTGTGCATGATGGCAAGGGCAGGGTCCCTTATGAAGCCAGATGGCGTCCCTTGAGGATCTTAATTGTTGAAGCCGATAAGCTCTTGCCAGACGGTAGCTGTGTTGAAGTCGGTTGGGCTATCTCGTGGCCCATTTGTCAAAAATCCGAAGTAAGATTTCATTCTGGACAATGTCACTTCAAATTCTTCTCCAAGCATACGAAAAGTTATTTTTGAATTTACGGAATCAAGCTTGAAGGTCACCAAGAACTCAAGGCAGAAAGGGTTAAAGCCGACATACTTCAATTTTGCAAATTTATCCAAGGTCAATACCTTTAAATACTTCTCCACTTTACTATCAATCTTCAATGATTTTAGCAAATTCCAATCAAGGTAACCGGGGAAAGTAATCTCATATGCATTGAAAGCTTGAAACCAGTTACCTTCCCCATGGTTACGAATCCGGAATAGGCAATTATAGAGCTCTTGGAAGTTCTCATCGCCATTATGGTGGGAGGAAGATGCATTCTTCATCCTTGGTGGCATGATGGATGGTGGAGCAAGATGAAGTAGGCTGGAGTCGAGGAAGAGAGCCCGGGACGGAAACACAGGCGTGAGCGGGAGCATTGGCGCATGGAAGGCGCACGAGGAAGCAGGGTGCGGCGGCGGAAGACTACACGGTCCCGGGAGTTAGGCGGGTGTGCGCGCGGCCACGGGCCTTTGTGTGGTCGCGGAACGTGTCGGGCTACTTGGGAGCTGGGCAGCAGCAGCGCTGGACGGCGGCGAGCGGCGGAGGGCTTGGAGGCATCGCTCAGACAGAATCTCTTGGGGCACGCAAGCGCGGATGAGATATGTGGTCGTGGTGATGAGGGTGGTGACATGTGTGTGTTATGTAGAAGTGGAGGATTGTGAGATTATGGATGGTGAAAGGGAAGAGAGGAGCTTGGAGAGTGTTGAAGATGAGGGAATAGCTCAAAAGCGGCGCAAGGAGTGAGTGAAAGTAGGGTTCCAAAAATGGTCCCCCTTTTATAGGGAAGGAGCCCGCGCGACCGCGGGGCCTTGCGCGGCCGCGGCCTGGACGAGTCGCGCACCCACGGGGACATGCGCGCTCGCGGGGGGCCATTTTTGGCAAAAAAATTTCCGCACGCTCGCACGGAGCTTCCACCGAGAGAGATATCGCGCGGACGCATGGGGCGAGTGATCGCGGGCCTGAACTTAGCCAAAATTTTAGCCCCTTTTTCCCCACAACACTTCAACTTTGCCCCTGCGAAACAAACACCAAAAACAAAAAAAGAAACATAACACACAAAATATGCAAAAATTAAATGACACACATAAAAACAAGAAAATCATGGGTTGCCTCCCATGCAGTACTCATTTTAACGTCTCGAGCTAGACATGCCCTCTGGGGTAACTAGGTGGAATTATCGAGCTTTAAAACCTCGAGGTCGGCTTCTTGGAGTCGTCCTTCAAAATACGGCTTGACTCGGTGACCATTCACTTGGAACGTAGTATTTGTCGCCGGATTTTTCAAGGTCACCACACCATATAAAAATACTTCTTCGATAATGAATGGCCCACTCCATCGGGATTTAAGCTTTCCGGGAAAGAGTTTCAAACGAGTGTTGAAAAAGAGAACCTTCATACACGGAGTGAGCTCCTTCTTGACAATGCGGTTGTCATGAAGCTTCATTCCGCAACTCATCGAGCTCGGTCAATTGCAAGGCTCGCTCCTTTCCTGCGCAAGTTAGATCCAAATTCATCGCCTTAAGAGCCCAATATGCCTTGTGCTCAATCTCAACTAGGAGATGGCATGCTTTTTCATACATGAGGCGGTAAGGGCTCATTTCCAAGATCATCTTGTAAGTCGTCTGGTATGCCCAAAGAGCATCGATTAGCTTTGTAGACCAATCCTTTCTCGTCATATTCGTGGTCTTCTTCAAAATGTTTTAGATTTGTTTGTTGCTCGTCTCCACTTGACTGGATGTTTGAGGGTGGTACGGAGTAGCCACTTTGTGAGTCACACCGTTCTTCCTCATTAACTTTTCAAAAATCTTGTTGGTGAAATGCGTTCCATCATCACTTATGATAGCACAAGGGAATCCAAACCTACTCAAAATGTGCTCCTGCACAAACTTGATAACCACATTAGGGTCACAAGACCTAGTGGGGATTGCTTCAACCCACTTTGACACATAATCGACCGCTAACAGGATATATTCAAAGCCAAATGAGTTAGGAAATGGCCCCATGAAATCAATACCCCAAATATCGAAAATTTCAACCACAAGGTTGACATTCAAAGGCATTTCATTTCTTCTCCCTATATTTCCAAGTCTTTGGCATTTATCACATGAATGGCAATAGGTATGAGCATCTTTATAAATGGAAGGCCAATACAAACCGGATTGTAAGATTTTTCGGGCCGTCTTTTGCCCTCCAAAGAGGTCACCACAATGTGAAGCATGGCAAAAGTGAAAATATCGATTTGCTTCTCCTCCGGGACACATCTTCGGATCACTTCATCTTTTCCCAAGTGGAAAAGGTATGAATCCTCCAAAAAGTAGTACCTACACATTGTCAAAAATCTTTTCCTTTCTTGAAAGGTAAGGTTAGACCTCATTTTATCACAAGCAAGCTAATTAACTATGTCGGCATACATTGGAGAAGAATTAAGCTCAAGGGCATGTTCATATGGAAAGGAATCACAATCAACACCCTTCTCATGCGATAAATCAAAATTTTCATCAATAGGGAGGCGTGATAGATGGTCCGCTACCACATTTTCACACCCCTTCCTATCCTTGATTTCAACATCAAATTCTTGCACAAGAAAAATCTACCTAATGAGTCTAGGCTTAGCTTGGGGTTTGGTCAACAAATGCCTTAAAGCCGCATGATCACTATGCACAATCACTTTAGAACCTAAGATGTAGGATCTAAATTTATCCAATGAAAACACAATGGTAAGCAATTCATTTCGGTTGTGGTGTAATTTACTTGAGCACTATTCAAGGTTAGGCTATCATAGTAAATTACACGAAGAATTTTATCAAGTTGTTGACCCAAAACGGCACCCACAGCAGAATTTGATGCATCATACATGATTTCAAAACACAATGACTAATTAGGGGGAACGACAATAGGTGCAGTGATCAATTTCTTCTTAAGAGTATTAAAAGCATGCAAACACTTATCATGCAAACACTTATCATCAAACTCAAAAGGAACATCTTGAGCAAGTAAATGGCATAGAGGTTGGCTAATCTTGGAAAAGTCTTTAATAAACCGACGGTAAAAACCGGCATGGCCTAAGAAACTTCTACACCTTTCACATTGACGGGTGGAGGTAATTTCTCAATTATATCTACCTTAGCCTTATCTACTCTCATTCCTTCTTTTGAAATAACATACCCAAGGACTATGACACTAGTAACAATAAAATGACTCCCAACTAAGAGTAAGGCAACTTTCAATGCATCTCTTCAAAACAAGTTCTAACTTATCCAAACAATTGGAAAATGAAGACCCACAGACGGAAAAATCATCCATGAATACTTCAATGAAATCACCAATCATTTCGGAAAAGATAGAAAACATACACCTTTGAAATGTGCCCGGTGCATTGCATAGTCCAAACGGCATTCTTCGATATGCAAAAGTGCTAAACGGGCACGTAAATGCGGTCTTGCCTTGGTCCTCCGGCACTATGGCCATCTGAAAATAACCCAATAAACCGTCAAGGAAACAATAAAAACTATGCTCGACTAATTTATCAAGGATTTGATCAGTGAAAGGAAGAGAAAAGTGGTCTTTTCGAGTGGTGGCATTGAACTTTCGATAGTCAATGCACATTCTCTACCGGTGGTGGTTCGAGTAGCCACATGCTCTCCTTTGTCGTTCTCTACCATCATGATTCCTCCTTTCTTGGGCACCACATGGACCGGGCTCACCCATTCACTATCGGCTATTGGGTAGATGATTCCTTCCGTAAGGAGCTTAAGAATCTCCTTCTTAACGACCTCCATCAACATGGGATTGAGCCGTCTTTGGCCTTCTCGAACCGGCTTAGCCCCTTCTTCTAGAATGATTCGATGCATACACGTCCTGGGGCTAATGCCTTTGATGTCGGAAAGATTCCACCCAATGGCTTGTTTGTTTCTCTTGAGTACGGCTAGGGGGGGTGAAAACATCAATGCAAGCCATAGACATCCAAAATACCTCCAATGTGTATGCTTGTGACTTCAATTCTCTTGATCATCATATGTTGTTCTTCAAATCTTGATCTCCAATCTTTAATTGTTAACAAAGTAACAATCTTGGAATCCTTTAATGGCAGCTTTAGAAGAACCGATTTGATGCTTGTCATGGTCTCATCACACAGTCTGCCATACCCAAAACAGAAGTGCCATAGTCATCACCCATGACAAAACACCCTACGAGCTGTTCAAGGGTAGTAAGCCTTCTATCTTTTACTTTAAGATATCCTAGCTGAAAGCTTTCAGTGCCAAAGCTAATGAGCGGATCTTTCTCGGCTATAATGCCCCTTATTCACAAGCTTATAGAGTGTTCGACAAAAGAACACTGGTTGTGGAAGTAACATGTCATGTGGTATTTGATGAGCTTGCTGATAAGTACAGGGACAAAAAGGAAAACTGTACATCAGAGCAAGCATTGCCTAGTGAAAACTTGCTGGACTATGTTGATCATATTATCCCAGAGTAGTTTGAAGCCTCACTAGAACATGGCATTGAAACTGATTCTAGACTAGTTGAGGATAACTTGGTCAATGAGGACACAAATTATGATGAAATCTCAAACCCCATCATTGAAGCAGGGGAAGGAATTAGTGAAAATGAAGAACAAGTTGGAGCCAAGAGAGCAACTGATGGATCAGCCGAGGAATAACTTATGAAATAGCTGAAGGTGCAGTAGAAGTAACCATTCCCAAATGGCTCTGAAGCCATCCAGTCAACAAAATTATTGGTGATCCAAGAAGCAGAGTCCAAACCAGAGGGTCAACGGAGCATGCACTCTTCACATGCTTCATCTCGCAAATGAAACCAACCAACGTCAAGGAAGCGCTTGAAGACTCAGACTAGATTATGGCGATGCAAGAAGAGCTGAATCAGTTCACAAGAAATGATGTGTGGTTTCTTGTTGATAGGCCGAAAACCCAAAAAGTCATTGGGACTAAGTGGGTATTTTGTAATAAACTGGATGAACAAGTCGTGATCACAAGGAACGAGGTCAGACTAGTAGCTAAGGGATACTCTTAAAGTGAAGGGATCGACTTTGATGAGACATTTTCACCAGTTGCAAGATTGGAGACCATCAGATTATTCCTCGCCTATGCAGCTCACAACAATCTCACGGTCAGGGCCGGCTGGAGCATGATATGAAAGAGGCGGTCGCCTCAGGCCCCCGAAAAAATTAAGGCCTCGGATATATACGTCGTGTTTATATATATATATATATGTATATATAAGTAAATGTTATGTACTTTTAATATAATCAATCGTTGGTTTAATGGATGGGAGTGCGTCTCTTATTACAATACCGCAAAGGTACGAATCATCCTAGTCACAGAACACTCTGTTATCTTCCTTTTTCTTTTTGTTCTTTTAGACCTATTTTCTTCTTCTTCTTCTTCTATATGGAGCCTACTTTATTATTTTTTTTCCCATCTTTTTAACAAATATATTCTTCTCTTTTCTATGCCTTTGTTTTAAATAATATGGCCAACTTCTTTTGCGAGTTCAAATTTCATATTTTTATTGAGTCTAATTATAAATAATAAATTATAACTACATTTAAACTCTATCTTAACTTTAACATATTTCTTTTTCATATTGTAGACCTTCATCTTTCTATTCAATCTTAATTTTATTATACTGTTAGATTGATTATTATAATTTATGGTATTTATTTTTATTGGAGTATAACCAACACTTAGATTAAAATACAAAAATATGTATAAAAAATATTTTTTCCGTAATATATAATATTTTAAATTATATTTATAATAATTATTCTGTTGAAATAAGTGTTTCAAAGTTAGTGTATAAAATCTTATTTATATAACTATATAAAAATATATTGGTATATATATATATATTACTTATATTTCATCTCAGGCCCCGTATTCTGTTAACATGGCCCTGCTCACGGTCTATCAGATAGACGTGAAAAGTGCATTCTTGCAAGGGATGCTCAAGGAGGATGTGTATGTACTTCCGGGCTTCAAAATCAGAGATCAAGTCTACAAGCTGAAGAAAGCTCTATATGGCCTGAAGCAGTTGCCAAGAGCTTGATATGAAACCCTTACAACATTCTTACTAAAAAATAGGCTTCAAAAATGAGTCATTGATCGCACTATTCAGAATAGAACGATCAGTTGAGATCTTGATGGTCCAAATTTATGTGGATGACATAATTTTTGGATCCAGAGTAAAGATCTCTGCACTCGATTCGCTCAACTGATGCAAAGTGAATTCGAGACGAGCATGATGGAAGAAATGACTTTCTTCCTAGGACTCCAAGTGAAACAGCTGGAAGACGAAATCTTCATCAGTCAAGCCAAATACACCAAGGAGCTCGTCAAAAAGTTTGGAACCAACAAGGGAAAATCTCTTAAGATTCCAATGAATACATCAGTGCAGGTGACCCTTGATGAAGAAGGAGAATCAGTAACCCAGACGCATTATAGAGGAATCATTGGATCCCTTCTCTATCTGACCACCAACTGACCTGACATCTCCTACTCAGTCGGACTGTGTGCAAGTTTCCAATCCAACCCAAAGAAAAGTCATCTCGAAGTAGCAAAGAGGATCATGAAGTACCTCAAGAGAACCATAAATCTTGGGTTATGGTATCCCAGAGATGATAGCTTGAGTCTAACCGGCTACTCAGACTCAGACTTTGGAGGATGCAAGATCGACAGAAAAAGCACCAGTTCAACATGTTAGTTTCTTGAGAACAAACTGATATCCTGATTTAGCAAGAAGTAGCACTCAGTTGCCACGTCAACAACTGAAGCCGATTATGTAGCTGTTGGAAGTTGTTGTGCTGAAATCCTATGGATGAAGCAATAGGTCAATGATTACAAGGTGGAGACTGAAGAAGTGCCAATCTACTGTGATAACAATAGTGTTATTGTAATATCTCAAAATCTGGTATTGCATTCAAAGACGAAGCACATTGATATCAGGCACCACTTCATTAGAGATAACATCAAAAAGAAAGACATGTGCATCAAATATGTCAACACAGAGAAGCAAATAGCCGATATCTTCACCAAGCCATTACCAAAAGCTAGATTTGTAGAGTTGTGCATCCAACTGGGATTGCTCAAACTAGCTTCAAACGAGGATGAGCACTCTCGCTGATGATGAGAACTGACCCAAGATGGCATCAGTTAACTAAGCTTTGGAGCTTAAACTGATGAGTCCATATCAATTCTAAAAGAAATGGCGAAGGCTACATGGAAGCTAATGGATGAAAATGAGTAAACTGATCACAGAGGGCATCAGTTCCCAACCAGTCACATTTAGCTGATGAGAGCAATTGAATTCAAAACTTACTGTAGAAAGGCAAAGCTTCAGCTGAAGAAAGCAGCTGACAAGCTTAGGAGGAGCAAAGCTGAAGAGGACAGCTTAATCTGACAATGAGTCTAAGCTGAAGAGACTCCAGCTGGAACTGATCACTGCAAGCTAAAAAAGGTCATCAATCATAAGGCCAATTGATGACGTCAGCGGCTCAAAGCCACGTGGAGACTGGAGGAGAGCTATTATCATATAAGTTCAAAGTTGAATTTATTACTGAACGGTAAAATGATGTGTCTTCTAAATATTACCGTTGGCTCCACCTACTATTTCTCTCTCTTCATCAATTCAGAACGGATAGATTTTGAATGCCATTTCTGCCGACTCTTCAGCATCACATGATCAAAGCCGTTCAAATTAATTAGAGTTAAAGTTCTTTGACCATTGGATTAAAATCCTTCTTTATCATAAATAACTTGGCTAAAGTTTCAAAATTTCCTTTACCATCTCCTAACTCTCTACCTTCAAGCACTTCTCTCTCTACTCCGAAGAACGAACCCTACATTGCCTCTAAGCTCTCACTCTCTCCTCTAACAAGCCCTCAATCTGAAATCATGGCCCAGAATCTTGCTCGCCATGTTCGAAGAGAGTTTAACTTCCGGTCAAATGGAGAAGACTCATCTAAGTTCTGTGATAAGGTGATCAAGGATAAATTCTTCGAGCCAACTATGTTCTCTGAGAATTGCGAGAACTCAGAACTGAGTGGAGAAGTCATTGCCAGACTGTATGATGCTCAACTGCAAGTATTTCTTGAGGTCACCCCCTCCCGAGTCTATTCAGAAGCAGTAGCCTAGTTCTACCTCAACTCAGATGGCTACAACAGAGAAGACTTCTTAACGACAAAAGTGAGAGGTCAAGAATTTAAAGTCACAACTGAGACACTAGGCGCAATGTTCAAACTCCCAACCAGTGAAGCCAATCTTGAAGATATTCACTCTGACTCTGAGAGTGATTACAAATCATGGAAATGGGTAGATGCAACCTCCAAGTTCAAGAAGAATCACTATATTTCTCTCTTCAAAGAGGAATATCAAGATTTAGGCTTAATAGCTTCCAAGATAATTGTTGGGACAGTTGGAAGCTGGTCAGAAATGTCAGAGCCCAAGTATCAAATATGCGCTGCTATCATATATCAGATAAAGATCATTTGGGCAAAATTCTTCTTTGGGAACTCAAGAGATTCGTCGATGCCTGGGAAAAGAATGGAGACGACAAGAACTTCTCTCAAGGAATATACTTTCTTAACAGAATCAACCTAATTCTAGAGAAGCAACTTGCAGACTTGATGAAAGAAGAGAGAGTCTTTACAACTGTTACGTGGTAGGACTACATCCCAAAATGACGTACAAAATCACTCTCCATCGATGAGCCTACTTCTCAGCAAACTGCTCAGCATAAGAAGAAAACTGCTTGTGAAGGAAAATGGAAGAAAGCAGTCACTAAAGATCCAAGAAGAATTTCCACAGATTCTGAGGATGATATTCCTCTGTCTCTTAAATTCGGCACTCCGCTAAATGTTCAACCTCTCAGATCAGTCGATGCCAGATCTATCATTTAATCAACTGAGGCTGAACATCAGCTCAGCCGTCAGTCAGCAGAGTAAGAATAACAATCATCATTGAAGAAAGCTCATGAGCTTAAGCCGATCATCGGCAAATCAAGCACAAGAAGACAGAACTGAAGTAGAATCGTCAAGACTGGAAAGAAGAAGACTTGTCACTTGATCAGCTGAGAAGATGACTGAGCAAGTCAGTGAGAAAAAGGACAAGAAGTTCACAGCTGAGGACAAGAAGAGCTCAAAATCCTTTACCAGATCCTTTAAGGATCACAGCTGAGGAACACATACACTAGTCTGTTGCCGATTTTGGTCTATGTGCAGACCCAAAGGACATCATTCCTGCTCAAGGAATCCCTCATAAAGGAGCTGGAGCAGACTACTTTCAGTTCACATGCCCTCTCATACCCAAAACTAAAGGGGACATCAAAGCCTTCTCAAAAGGAGAGAACATCAAAAACTGGGCTTTGAAACAAACCAACCAGTACATGCTCAACATTTTGCTGCAAAACTAACTGGTTATGAAGAGCTCTATAACACCTTACTAAGGTATATCTACTGGCTCTACTGGAAGCACGTGTATAAAGCTGACTCATTCTTGATGCTCATAGGATTCCACGGAATGAGCTTCCTAAAATGAGAAGAAGAATGGAGCTCAGACTGAATGAGCACCAAGAATGCCTGGGCAGCAAAAAGAAATGAGCTCAAACAACAGCTCCATCTTCGCAAACAATGCGCAAATCCATCAGAAATGAATACAACTTTCCATTTATCCTGATGAAAATGAAGACACAAAGTGGAAGTACATCAGGATGAAGCAAAAATTGCTTTTTGAAGAACTAACGAAGCATCAATCAAGAAATCAAGCTGGAAATTCCTCTCAGAAAGAAGAAGAGACTCCAATCGACAATATCATTGATAAAACTGCAAAAGAACTGCAGTCTGGAGAGCCTCCACAAGTCGAAGAACATGAAATGAACATTCTTGACTCCCCTGCCCAGCCAGAAGCGGCAAAAACTGCTGAAGAAAGAACTGTCAGTGACAAGGAGTTTGATGAGTTACTCAAGTCACCAGTTCAACTAGCAGATGAAACTGGTCAGCATCCAGCTATGCCCCAACTAGCTGAGAAACCAACTAAACCCTCAGCTGTTTCAGAAGAGCTATCTGCTGCCCCAACAGAACCTCTCTTCAACCAGCAGAAGAAGAAACAGCTACTGAAGATCCAGCTGATCACATAACCCAACTGAACTGCCCCTGAAGTGCAAGACATAGTGATATTTGCTGATCATGTCCAAATTGCACTCCAAGTGCAGGCTCAGATAGATCCTGAGACTCATTCTGAGTCAAGCCACCATGATACAATTTGTCTTGGAGATGCAGATCAGTTAGTGGCTACGTCAGCTGAGCAAGCAGTGAATCAGTGTTAGACAGTTCCTTATGAGGAACTTGAAGCTGCTGACGATGGAGATGAGGCATCCTCTAGAGGAGATGATCTACAGCTGATGATTGCAACTGATCAGTCGAGTCCTGCAGGGACAATCTAAACAGACAATCAATCCAGTAGACCATCAAGTCAATTAATAGCTCATCAAGGAGAGCTGCTTCAGAGCCTTCAACAACAGTTAGAGCGGTACAAGAAGCTGATCAGAAAACTTCAAGCCTACACAGGACTCCAAGCATCTAAAGGTGAGTCCTCTAGCACTGATAATGGAGGAAGCAGCCCCACTATGCCTACCGCCAAGAGGAGAAAAACAGAACATAAGCAAGACTAAGAGCTTTATCAAACGAAGTTGATTCAAGAATCTTTTGTTATTATCTTGTGATTCAGTGTATTCAAAATTTATTTTAAGAAATAAAATTATTTTTGCAAAATAAATGACATGTCAGTATTTATTTTGAATTTTCGGACCGTTGGCAGAACCATGACACGTTTCATAGTCATTTCAAACCAATGAATCAAAAATCGATAAGGGGACTTTTAATTCTTTCAACCAACATATTTATGAATCTATTTCCTCACTCATAAATCCCCTTGCTCAAAATTTTGAGAGAATACAATAACAACAAAAACAACAACAACAACAATAACAACAACAACAGAAGAGGCAATTCATACTCTTCAAGGAAAATTATCTTTCAAAAAAAGTATTATCTCTCTCTCTTAAAAAGCTTCAATTCAAACTCAGTCAAGGTTTTCAAAAAATGGTTGAATCATTGAAAGCTCTTTCCTCTTTTATAGAGCAAATGATGAGAGATAAATTTCTGGAACGACAGAAATTTCAATTGATTCTTAAAGAATCAAACAATCATTTTCTTCTGGTCAATCTTCACAAGATCGGAATTCTGCACTACTTAGAAACTCCTCCAAGATTCTTCAGACAAAAATTTGTAAGTGAGTTCTTGCTTCATGCAAAGGTCACTGCAGATAGGAAGGTTATACAATCAGTGATTCAAGGAAAGAAATTTCAAATCACTGAAAGAAAGATTGCCAAAATCTTTTAACTTCCCAGAAAAGGCTCCAAGGTTCAAGATCTGAAAGATTCAGCTAAACCATACTGGAAAGAATGGCGTGCTTCAACTTGCTCCAAGCAATTCAGTTATACCATAGCTAAAACCGATCTGAAGCCCGAGTATGGAGTTATCCTCGATATCACGAATAAAATGATGTTCGATGCCATTGGAAGACTGAGTCAATTGACTCAAGAAAGATATAAGGTAATGATACAACTTGTTGAAGGATTGGAAGCCAATTAGGCAGAGTTTGTCTTCTCCTAATTCAAGCATCAAGTCATCAAAGTTGTTGACTCAAAGAAGACTGGGAAATTTGAGTCCAAGGTTGGACTTGTTCTAAAAATAAGCAAGCTCCAGAAAGATATGCTAAATCTTCTGAATGATGACGCACTACCCCTCCTCATATATGACTGGATTCTCAAGAAAGGGAAAGCACATCTTCAGTCACTCAAGAAGAAGAGGAGATCTAAAGACAAGACTGGCAATACAACTTCAAGCAGTTCAACTGCCGATGAAGTTCCCTCTCCTCACTCCAAAAATGGATTATCAATTTACTTCAAACCCTACACTGATCCAGATGAGCCCATTCCATTAATCGAAATCCCTTATCTAAATTATGGAGCTGATTACTTCAGGAGAGTCTGCCGTCTTCTCCAATTAACTAAAGATAACATTCGCATTTTCTACAGTGGCGAATATACAGTCAAGAGTGCTTAAAAGGCTGTAACAAATCTCCTTCTCACTCACTTCAGTTATGTTGCCAAGCGAGACAAACAGTTGTTCAAACAGCTGTACCAGTACTTTTATTGGTATAACTGGAGATATTCTACGTCAATCCAGTCACATTTCTTGCTAACTACCTTTCACGGCATGAGTTTTTGGCAACGTGAAGAGACTTGGAGTATTAAATGGATTGGAGCTTCAAATCCATTTCCTCAAACTATTGTACCAGTCCAGAGAATAATGAAGTATCGACTTGAGAACAACATTCCAGCTAAGGTCATGCTAGCTGATCTTGAAGCCATCTTAAGATTGCAAAGAGTTGCAACTGAAAAGCAGTTTGCTAACAATCCAGTCGATCGATGTTGCCTACAATTGAATCTTGATCCAATTCAATCAGAAGAGGCTTCCTTACAAGCTGCGGGTACCACTGAAAAGATAGACCAAGATTTATCTCATACTCAAATCGTGGTAACCCTAAGGAGTCAACACCTTGGACACGGTGGAGCAAAAGATGATGAAGATACTGCCACGTCTCCAGATGTCCTGTCCAGAGGCTATCTTACTCCTCTCATCAAGTCTTGCTCAAGAGCTGCAAAACTGATAGAAAATCAGTCCAGCTCATCCTGCAGAGGAATTAAAGAGCTGACCACCTTGAAGCTGAATAACTCAGCAGTTGCTCTTAAGCAACTTCAGCATGTTGAGACTGCAGCCAGAATTGATCCTTTTTAGGACACTATCAGTTCACCATCCAAAAGGAAAAGGTCAAAAAGTGCTAAAGAAAGCGAAAAAGCTAGTCCCGTCCGACCACTCAAGAAGAGAAAACTGACGAAAAGTGAATCAGCAGCTACTCAACAAAACTGATTAACTCAGTGTAAAGGCGACATCATCAGTTTAGTAGAAAACTGACGCCTCGAGCTCCAAGTACCTTCCTCTCATCAGCTACCTGATCAATCCTCCTTGATAAGCTTTTCTACTCTCTATTCCTCAAAGCTTATTTTTTAAAAAGTTATCGTTAACATTTCAAAATAAGCTTACTGTTCATTTGAGTTGCCATTAAAGTCTTTATACTCAGCATTAAAGTATAAATAGATAAATTTTCTGAGTGATATAAATAGCATATCTTTTGGCAAAATATTTTGCTATTTATGGCAACTACTCAGATTTTCAAACCCTAAGATATCAACCATTTAATCAAAAATCATTAATCAAGTGGATGGTTTGAGATGCATACATCATTTAATTAGCTAACTTTCTTTCAAATTAGATAGCTGATCAACCAGTAAAGAATCGATTGCTATGGTTAAATGCATGCAAATTCACTGCTTTTAAAAGCAGTAGGGAAGTTGAATGAAAATAAAGAACTCTCAACAGAGACAGAAATCTCTCTCAATTCATTCATTCTCTTTATCTTCTCACTTATCAAAAGCCCCTTCTTGCTGATATCATATCATCGAAAAATGGCTTTCTCATTTCACTCAATGAACCTAAAGCTTCTATTAAAGAAACTCAAACGGATAAGTTTATTGACTGAGAGTTCCTTGCAGCTCGATTAGGTCCAGAGAAGACTAGCATGATCTTTCACTCATTAAAGAAATACGGGCTTCTGTCTTTCATGACAACACAGCCCAAAATGAAGTATCTCCTGCTTGTAGCTGAGTTCTACTACAATGCGGAGATCACTGGACAAAACATACTGTATGTTGTCTAGGATCAGGCTATAATCATCAACAAAGATGTGTTAACCAACCTGTTTCAGCTCTCCGATAAAGGCCCAAAGGTTGATGAACTAGCGCTCCCTTTAAAGTTGGAGTTGTGGAATGACTGGAAACTTCCACACTTTGATCATCAAGAATTTTCAAATAATTTTAAAGATAGTCTCTTTGTAACAATGGTACGGATCTTGGACATTGTGATGCATATTTTCCTCAGCAGCATCACCAACGCGCATCTCAACGATAACACCTCTCATCTCATGGCCACCATAGATTACAGATGCAAGGCTGATTGGGCATCCTTTTATTGGCTCAGCTTCACAGTCATGTGAGGCATGCTGAGATCGATCTAACCTCTGGCACATTCAAAGCTAAGTCAGGATTTGCCAATCAACTCAGTCACATCATCGCGGAGCAGCTTGAAACAGTCTCTGGTGGATCTTATCTCACGAGAAAAGATCTTCTTCCTACAGTTAACATTCACCAACAACATTGTGAAGTAATTGGCCGTCCTAGGAAGTCCAAACTTTGACTAATGAAGGACCACAATCCAGCCAAAGGAAAGCAGCCACTCCTTTACGCTGAACCTCAAGCTAATGCAGATCAGTCTTTGACTGACAGTGACTCTTTCACTTATACAAGTGATGAGTCTATTGCACCTGCAACCAGCGAACCTCCTTAAATCATTGTCCTAGAAACTCTAGAAGAAGGTTTCAATGCAAGCATTGACCAATAGCTGCAAAGTTGTTTTGGTCAAATAAGGGATCACAGTCCCTTTCTCTTCGAACATCTTCCAAGATATCTCCAATATCACTTGTGGAGATACCAGGTGGATGATGCCACAATGTTGATGATCGCAGACAAGTGAGGCTACTCATACTGGATTGAGGAAGGTCAATGGAGCAGGAGCTGGATGAACTATCCATTCGATACACCTCCATCAGTTCCAAAAATCATGGATTTCATGATTAAGAGGTTTCAAACCTCGGTGCCTCATGATGCACCCCTTCCCAAACATGAGCCCTCCAACTCATCCACAACTCTTCTTCAAGAGGATGCCCTCATCACGGTACCGGACGAGCCACTTCCTGGACTCGCACCAGCTTCTTCTGTCAGGCAAGATCCAATCTCTCTCCCTGATCTTAACCAAATGATGCCGACAGAGGAGTCATATGCATGGTTGTCCGCTCTTATACCTGTACCCCAAGATCCCCACATCACTAACAACTTGCTGGCCACTTCTTTTTCTCTTCTTCCACAGTTATCATTGCCACACTATGACTTCCATCAGTTTGCCCTTTTGGTTGATGCCAAAAAAATGGGAAGGTATATTGATGATGGAAAATCATATGTTCTAACATATGATGGTCCCTGGCAAGGCGATCTAACTCTTTGGGATGAGATCCAAAGAGAAGTACAACAAAAGGTATAGCTTCAGAAACAAGCTACCTTTCAGGGGGAAGCTACTTACAAGGGAGAAGCTATCTATTAGGGGGAAGCTATTCGTGAGGGGAAAGTCCAAATTGAGCAATGCCTAGCTCAAGACTACTTTTGGACTTGGGAGAATTCCCAAGTGGAATAACAGCAAGAATGGGGTATCCACAATATACCAAGCATCTCTCCCTGCAAGTATGAAGGAGGAGAATCAAGCAAAAGAAGAAGGAACTGAGTGGTGAACAGTTCCAACTAAAGAAGGAAGTTAAAATATCAATTCTTGATATTCTCTCTCTCTCTCTTACATCCCTACATTTCTTCATCTTCTTTGCTCAATCAGTTTCTAAACATTCTCATTTGTTTATAATACAAATATATTCTGATCATGCTGATATGTCCCTCTGAATAGCTTAAGGCTTTCCATGCACTTTGATAAATGAACAAAATCTGCATGATAATTAGAATTGAGCTGTTTTAGAATTGAAACATTTGAAGTTTTTCAATCTGTGCAAATGAGTACTATCAAATATCTTAAGGCCATTTAAGCTGCACTTTCAATCAGCAAAAAAACCCTGATGCCTTATAGATAAAACTCGTTGAGCTCACACATTAGTATATGCTTTATTGCTCTGATACTCATCTTATTGTCAAAGCTCTGATGATCACATCAAAACTCTGATACTCATGAATGTCTATATGTTAGCTTTTAAAACCTACAAGCATCTAAGATTATTCTTAGGAACGTGGTCTGATATGAGCCTTGATACCAAAAACTGGTATAGGCTCAAATGCTCATTCATGAAAGATAACCTCATAAAATTTTTCCATCATCAAATCAACTGGTTTTGACATCATCGAAAATGGGAAAATTATTAGGAAAATTGTTGGGAAAATTCCAACTGATGGTTTTAATGAAATGTCAAAACATGCGTAATGATTTAATGAAAAACTGTAGGTTACGAAAAGCTAAAAATCAGGGACAATGACCAAGTTAGTGTAACGCCCCAAACTACTCCGTTTGGCCACGTCACTTAACATATAAATTACTTACTTATTTTTGTGTGCTTACTTTAATATGAGTGGAAGCTAAGGTCAAAAGCATGATAAGGTAAGGCATCATAATTCTCAATATAAATTTTTCGCAATTAAGCATGCAATATATGATATCTATTTTGTCACACAACATGGTTTTAAGTAGAAGCATCGTGTAAGCCCATCTACAAAATCATACAATCATCTAACCTATCAGGCTCATAGGTCTTACTCAACCCGCCCATCTGACACCCTAAATTAACATACATAGCATAGGGGTTCATTGACATATAATTTAAAACACATACATAGTATGTTAAGTTAATATAGCGTACCTATAAAAGATCGGGCTATTCTCATCTCCATTAATCATCGATCATAAAGACAACATAAGAGTGATCAATGATATAATAATAATATGAGTAATTCAGAGAAGAGCATGCAAAAATAAACACAAGCTTGTGGGGTTCTCTTGTGTTCACAACGATCCTACCCGGGCCTCGACTCCTCAACCTGAAATTCATTGAATGAATAGGGTGTGAGTATTTAACAACATACTAAGTGGGGAACACTGTAAACAGTTATAGCTAATTGCACAAGTGAAAATATAACATATGGATACTTCTTTACTTTTGTGGAGACTAGCCTCAACCCCGAAGGGTCCAAACATCATGATGCCCCTGTTAATGAACATCTTTGGCCCTGTAGGGATGCCCGCAGGCTTATTATCCCCCAGGGAGGACATTAACAAGTCTATCTCGATCCCGTAGGACCTCTTTGTCGACCCCGAAGGATCTCTATTGTCTCTGGTCCGAAGACCCTTCATATCTATACAATCAAAGCACAACAATAACTATAACTTTACATGTGTTCACAGTTTAGAGTTACCCCACCTTATGAGACGCTTTCAAATCCTTTCAACCTTTGAAATACTTCCTTGCCGTGCACAAGTCGTCCACCTCGAACCCCAATACGTCACCAAGCACCTTTAAATTCCCTTTCTCATTTTAGATGTCGAATTATACAATTATTTCATAATTTTTGACCAAACACATGTTTCACATGCTTTAAGGTTTTCCATACACATCCACATGTATAATCATAGATATGCAAGCTCATACTATGATTTTGGACTCAAAATATACATTAAAACTCTTTAAGACATTTAATCGAACACGTTACGTGCACTCATTTAAACCACAAGAACAAGACTCAATTTAAATCCCTTGAAGTCAACATTTCAAATACAAGCACCTCCACCCTAGGGCTCTAACATACATGAAAATTGACTACATACAACCATTACAACACTTCCAATCAACTATCAACATATTAAGAGGAAATTTGGGCAAAAATCCAAACCCTAGTAATACTAAACCATATGAATCTCAATTTTAACAACACATATAGCTTCAAGAATGTAAATAAACGATACGTTTGAGATATCAAAGTATGAGGATTAATAGAATCGAAAAGTCCTAAATTTTGGATATAAACCCTAAGTTTAAAACAACAAGAAATGGAGCTTAATCATCAAGAGGGAAGTGGTATGAGATTACCTTAGATGATGGATGATGATGATAGAATCCACTCCCAAAAGTTGAAGAATTTCTTGAGAGAGCTTTGGGAGAAAATCGCCCAAGTGTGAAGAAAATGGAGGAAAATAGTTGAAGTGTGGTATTTAAAGGATGAAAATTTCGAAGCAGGGCGCGACCTAAGGGGGTCACGTTTAGGGGGTCATGCTTGAAAAACACTGTAAAGTGCGACTCGAGGAGGTCGCGTTTATAATTCGCATTTGAGCCGAAGAAAAATGGCTCTCTGAAGCTGATGACACGCGACCAAAATATCGCGTTTCAAGGTCGCATTGCAGACCCTCTCGGAATTAGACTTGAAAGAGGTCGCATTTCACGGTCGTGTTTCGGCTTCACTGCGATACGCGACTTGATGAACTCGCGCTTCAGGGTCGCGTTTCAGGCTATATGCTATTTTTGAATACAGTATGACTCCCGGACATTTCCAACTCCACTTAACTTTCTAATTTAAACATAACTTAAACTTAAAATGTTTTAAAAACATATTTAATACACAACTTAAATTAAATATAATTACACTCATTCATCAGCGAGACACCCGATCAACTCAGCGTTAGGGTGTTTAAGGTATGGCAAAACAAAATTAAATATAATTACACTCATTCACTATCATATAACTCAACAAATTTTTTAAATATTAAAATGTTAACATGTATTATACACTTAGTATAATACCACCGTGCTATTATGTATCAGCTTGAGTGAGACCACCTGCACTAAAACAACGGCATAATATAAGAACATACCATCATAATTAATATTCAAACAATATTAATTCAAAATCATTTAATAAAATTATAATTTATAATTTAGCAAAAAGGGTCGGGGTATCACAGTAAGACTTCAAGCTGAAATGAGAGACAGCTATTTTGAAGCATGGTCAACCAGCTTACAAGGTTGCGTTGATCAAACAAGTCAGAGTCAACTCTTCAAAGCTTAAGAAAAGCTATAAGGGGGAAGAGAACTTTGGAGACTGGTAGGGATCTATAGATGAGTAACCATCAGTCCTAGCTGAAAGCTAAGACAGACTGATGAGAACAGAGCCAGATTGAAAGTTGAAACTGAATTGATCAAAGATTAGTCAGTTACAAAGGGCTAATCCTAAACTGATCAAAGATCAGTTAGCTAGAAGAAAGCTCTAAAAGCTTTGAGTCAATTCTAAACTGACCATAGTTCAGTTCAAGGAGATAAAAGCTTAAGAAAGTAGCCAACTGATAGCCGTGAACTGAAAGCTTTTAAAGCTAAGCTACCAAGTAAGCTGAACTGGACTATATCAAGACTGAAGCTCAAGGAGATTGAGGACCTGCCAACTGGACAATCTCAGAGCTGAAAGTCGAGATAGCTGAAAGCTCGTCAGCTGAATGTCCAAAACTGATAGCTGAATCACCTGCTCTCGCTGGCAAACAGTCAATGATGATCTTGACAGGAAATCTTTTAAAGATCCTAATGATCTTAGAGCAGAGGACATTAAAGTCAAATGGCTAGTTCATTAAGAGCTTCAAATGGCTACAGGCATTAAAATGCCGCCGGAGAATTCTGAATATTCACCAATCATAACGGTCAAAAAATCACTCATCTATTTAAAGAGGGTGAACTCAATTTTGGCCAAGACTTTCGCCAATCTAAATTTTGCTATTTTGCAGAATGAGCTCTTATTTCTCCCTCCCCACAACTCAAAGCTTAATACTCTTAAGTGCAAAAAGTCTGAACTGAGAAGGCATGCTTCAAGTCCAAAGCAAGCTGCTAAGCTGACATAGAATTCCAGCAAGAGCAGAGCTTCTCAGTTTAGCCCCTCAAAGATCAACCACTCAGCTCAAGCAAAATGAGCATTCCAGGTTGATAACAGATTCAAGTCTGCCTTCTTGAAGATTGAGCCAGATCTAAAATCGTGTAAAGACGGGCAAAGCACCTAAAGTCTCAGCGAGCAGTTCGGACGGGTAAGTGTGAGTTGTCGACCCAGAAACTGGCTGATGAGGAGCGTGTACCGACGGGTCCATTTTTCTGGAACAACAACAGTTCGAAAGGAGACCACGCTCGGGTTGAAGGGTGCCATTTTCAGGTCCAACAAGAACTGTTCACTGGGTAATTATAATAAAGAAACTTTACACATGCATAGTGGATTGCCCTTCTGTGTAAGAAAGAGAAGACATAGAATTAGGAAGCTTCAAACCTCTATAAAGTCTTGTGTGTCCTATTCTCATTGCTTTCAGGTTTGCATGTTCTTAAACTGCACACCTTTACACACACAGGCTGCACTGACGAGCTAAGTTAAGTCTTCAAAGCTATCAGTTCTAACTGATCAGCTCACCAGCTAAGCTTCAGTTAGGCTTTCTTAACTAATTAAAAAAGCACAGATAAAATATTGAAAGCGAGTCAGGGCCCTATCTATTCTGCATCAGTTTAAAGTTTTGAAGTCAGTTTATTCACCCCTCTCCCTCTAAACTGACATAGACTCGCACCGTGACCAACAATGATATAATTATCTTTACAAGGGCGGCGCCGGTCTGTCTTGTCAGGCTGATGGAGTGTTTGGAGCACTATTCAGCAGTATCGGGTTAGCTTGTGAACCAGAGTTAGAACAACTTCTACATTATGGAGAAGTTTGTTTCATCCTAGCCGCAGCCAATCTAGTCTGTTTGTGGGTATCAGCGTGGTTCAAACCCTTTCACTTATCTGGGTGTTCCGATTTATAGAGCTTTCATGAAGAGTTCTCTCTTTCTTCATCTTTGATAGCATCTGAGTGACCAGATTCATAGCTGGTCGCATCGGCATTTGTCTTTTGGTGGCAGGATAGTTCTCATCAAGAGCACTTTGGTGACTATCCCACTCCACATCTTCCAGGTTATGGAGCCTCCTCAGGGGTGTTGCACCAGCTTCAGCAAATGATTACCCGGTTATTCTAAGGTTCGGTGGGAGAGTAGAGGAAGATGCACTGGATTAGTTGGGAGATGATCTACTTACCGGTTTCTGAAGGTAGGTTAGGTGTTTGGCAGTTTTCTGATCTGGTCACGGCATTCAACTTGAAGCTCTGGTGGAGGTTCAGGGCTCGGGATTCACTGTGGGCTAGATATATGTCGTAGAAATATTGTGGTCTGTTTTATCCGGAGAGGGTGCCTTTGAGTGTGCATGGCAGTCGAGTGTGGAAGAGGCTGGTGAGAGTTGGTGCATAGGCTCAGGAACATATCTGGTGGTCTTTGGGGGCCGTCCAGATAAATTTCTGGGATGATGTGTGGTTTGATGATCTGCCTTTATCTGTTCACTGTCCTGATACTGTTTTTTTATCATTATCATGTTGACTAGTACTTATCTAGTGAGTCTTGGTCTGTTGAGCGTCTGCATGCTTTATCTGCTCATTATGCTTTGCCCGATGATGTGATTAATTCGCTGAGCCAGACTCATATGCTGTAGGGAGAGAGGGATAGTATGTGGTGGAATTTGACTTTTACTGGTGAGTTCTCTTTGATCCCTGCTTGGGATCAGGTTCAGTTCCGGTGGCCTGAACGGGCTATCTTTGGGTCTTTCTGGCATGACGGTCTCACTCATACCATTTTTATTTTTCTTCGGCATCTCATGCATGTTCGTATTCCTGTTGATGTCATATTACAGTACCGTCATATTCACTTAGCTTCTTATTTTCAGTGTTGTATTGATCCGCAGGTCGAGTCCATTGAGCATGTGTTCCTTTAGTCTAAGTCTGCAAAATCTTTGTGGGCATATGTTGCGAATTAGTTCCATATTTCAGTTCCTCATGCACATACTGTTGCACATCCTTTTGGGTTTTGCAAAGGGCTATTCCAACATTCCTCTCCGAAGCATATTCGCTTTCTGATTCCCTAATTATCTTTTTGGTTTATCTGGAAGGAGAGGAACAATCGCAAGCATTGTGGGGTTCATTTCCTTGTTTCTCGCATTGTTTGGCAGGTTCAGCATCACCTTCACATTCTGATTTGTGCTGGGAAGCTCTTTCCTCTGCACTGGTTAGACTGTTACCCTCAGGTGCCTTTCATGCCCGTCACAGATCCTGTTCCGAGATCCCTTCAGTCTCGAATTGTGTCGCAGCGGCCTCCTGAGGCTCCCCAGGTCAAGCTTAACACAGATGGATCCTTTTCGGCAGATCTCCAGATGTTGGCTGGTAGTGGAGGCTTGGTTCGTGATTTTACGGGAGCACTTCTGGCTGGTTTTAGTGCGCCTCTTCAGACAACATCAAGCTTTGACGTGGAGTTCCATGCACTTCCTCATGGTCTGAGACTTGTTGTTCAGTATTCAGATCTCATCTGGATTGAGATGGATGCTGCTTCAGTGGTGTCGGTCTTGCAGTCAGGCCGTCCTGGTTTGGCTGTGACCTGGCATGCGTTGACATCTATTAGGTTACTGTGTTGCGGACGACATGCTCGGTTCACTCACATCCCTTGTGAGGGAAATCGGACTACTAATTTTCTTACTAGTATAGGGGTCCAGACCCCTACTCTCACTTTCTATGATACTGGTTTTGCCCCACGTCATCTTCTCTCCATGGTTCAGATGGATCAGTTGGGTTACCCCAGCTTCAGATTTAGGTATAGTTTGATGATGTTTGTATCCATTTATGGGTTTCAGCTTTGGTTTCTTTGTTCTTGTTTGGAGTTACAGTCGGTATGTGGTCGTGTTCCACGTTTGATTTCATTTTGTGTTTCTGGAGATTGCAGTCGGATTGTGGCTGCATCTTCCTAATTTAGTTCTTTTGTTACTTGTTCGAGTACTTGGTTAGGGGTATATTCACTTTTGGGACACATCCTGTCCATAACTTTGTATGAGATGATTGATTATATATATACTGGTTAGGCATGGTGCCGAATGCCTCACCCCTTCTAGGGGTGTTTTTCTAAAAACAAAATCCTCAAAATTTGTTTTGTATTTTTCATCTATATTTCTTCCAATAAATAGATGTATCCGAGATCTTAAATAAAAGAATATGAAAGAGATTCAATTTGATATATTATATTTCCATTTTAGCATGATAAAATTGCATGAGAATATCATTTAAATGTATTCATAATATTAATCATATGTATTGTTCATTCATTTTAGCATTGTGATATGTTCATATTAACATTATATTGCTTTCATTTTAACATGATGAAATTTCATGAGAATAGCATGTAAATATACTCGTAATAACATTTGTGTTGTTTGTTCATTTTAGCACAGATATAGGTTCATAATAGCATATAAATATGTTTATATTAATATCATGCTACTTTCATTTGTCGAAATTACATGAGAATAATAAAACACATAAAATATGTAATAAATTCTAATTGAGATAAAATGAACCCTAACTGAAATAAAATAAGCAGTAAAAATGAATATGTTGTATTTTTCATTCATATTCTTTGGATAAACAAAGGCATGTGAGACCTTAAATGAAATAGTATGAAAAAAGTTATAATTTGATATATTATATGAAAAAAAACATTGCGTTTATGAAATTTTAGCATTAAACTACTCTCATATTAGCATAATATATATGATATTTTTGCATGACGTTACATATCAGTGTTATGTTTGAATATGAATGAGTTGTAGTTGTTTAATTGAAGACTTTTAGTGTAATGCAAAATTTATCCAACATGTAACTCATAGCAGCACCGTTTATCATGCATATCGAAATAAATTTGAATGATATTATCAATATTAACATAATTCATATGTTATTTTAGCATGAAATATGAACCATTACAACATGATGTATATGTCATTTTAGCATGAACTATAGCTAATAACATAATAATCATAGAAAACAATAACAATAAATACCTAAATTACAGTTGAATACAATGTACACGATAATAAAATAATATAAATACATGACTCAACAACATTATATGAAGAAGCTAAAATAAGCTAATATAAGATAATAGGGAAGCGTTAAAATGAAAAGTAGCCATGCTAGTGATATGTTCATATTAACATTATATTGCTTTCATTTTAACATGATGAAATTTCATGAGAATAGCATGTAAATATACTCGTAATAACATTTGTGTTGTTTGTTCAGTTTAGCACAGATATATGTTCATAATAGCATATAAATATGTTTATATTAATATCATGTTACTTTCATTTGTCAAAATTACATGAGAATAATAAAACACATAAAATATGTAATAAATTCTAATTGAGATAGAATGAACCTTAACTGAAATAAAATAAGCAGTAAAAATGAATATTTTGTATTTTTCATTCATATTCTTTGGATAAACAGAGGTATGTGAGATCTTAAATGAAATAGTATGAAAAAGTTGTAATTTGACATATTATATGAAAAAAACATTGCGTTTTTGAAATTTTAGCATTAAACTACTCTCATATTAGCATAATATATATGATATTTTTGCATGACATTACATATCAGTGTTATGTTTGAATATGAATGAGTTATAGTTGTTTAATTGAAGACTTTTAGTGTAATGCAAAATTTATCCAACATGTAACTCATAGCAGCACCGTTTATCATGCATATCAAAATAAATTTGAATGATATTATCAATATTAACATAATTCAAATGTTATTTTAGCATGAAATATGAACCATTACAACATGATGTATATGTCATTTTAGCATGAACTATAGCTAATAACATAATAATCATCGAAAACAATAAAAATAAATACCTAAATTAGAGTTGAATACAATGTATACGATAATAAAATAAGATAAATACATGACTCAACAACATTATATGAAGAAGCTAAAATAAGCTAAAAATTTAATTGTGATGATTTACACAAAAAATAGCATGGCTACTTTTCATTTGAACGCTCATAGAGCCTTATATGAGAATATGAACTCATCTAATCCCTCCATGGCTACTTTTCATTTTAACACTTCCCTATTAAGAGTTGAAGATGAATGTGAGATAGAGCCTTATGATCCTTTCTCTTCTTTTCCTCATCTGTCCATGAACTGGGCATCTTATAATCAAACCCTAAAAGAGTCTCCTCCAAATCAAAATAAGCAAGCATATCCCGCATCTTCACCAACCATAACAAAAATATGGTATTGTGATCCAATAGCAGAATATCATACTTCATAATTGCCATTTATCCCTAGGTCAGAACTTATGCTCTCATACCACTTGTTATAAAATTAAGACAAGAAAACTAGAAAATATGAAAAACAAAATAAGACGCAGATTTACATGGAAATTCAAGATGGAAAAAACCACATGCAAATGAGAATATAGCTATGATTTCTCTAATGAATTGTATAAATAAAGAAAAAAGAGACAAAACCTAAAAGTCCAGGAAATCACATATCGATAACTCAGGGGACCAGAGCCTTATCAAAACCCATATGGAAAACACAGAATAGGAAAAACCATATGGAAAAAAGAGTACTCCTCTAACCAAATCGAAAATAACCAAGAGAACAATAATCCTGTAAAACAGCATTAGAAATACAAGGAATAACCGAAGTCTAAAATCCAGTAGACACTAAAGAAGAAGCTAAAATGTCAGCAACACTATTCCCTTCTCTATAAACATGAGAAACACAAAAGTGGATATGACTAATGTATTCAAGAATCACACGCCAACGAGCTTTAAGCTTCCAAGGAACCTGCAAACTGCGAGAAGACAGAAGAGGCATAACTGCCTCTAGCCAAATAAAGTCCAGAGACAGTCTTCGAGCCCATTCCAATGCCACAAGGACCACAATCGATTCCGCAATAAAAGCAAAACCAACGCCTTCATCCGTGTGGAAACATCGCGTCATCGAGCCATCATAAGTACGAAACAACCCTCCGATTGCCATGATGCCAGGAGCTCCATGAGTCGACCCATCCATGTTAATCTTAGTCCATCCAGGGGGAGGAGGAAGCCACACAACCGTAATAAGAAACCTCAGTGGTGAAGGCCGAGGATCAACTTTGAGCGTCTTCAACATGACTAAATCCTCAATGTTATTGCGTATAAACCCTCGCTTGGTACCCATATGTTGTATCTCCCGAAGAGCAACACGAACAACGTTAATCAGAATAACCGGCAAAGGCACCAAGGTCTCATAAATTGTCTTATTTCGAAATGTCCATATAACCCACACCTCCGTAACAACTGCAGCCTTCCAAAGATTTAAGAGCTAGGAACCAAAATCACATTGCATAAAATGCACAAAAGCCTCATGAAAAGAGGCAGCTCAAATGCTATCAATACAAAAAATATCAAACACCCAACTCTAATCCTCGACGGCTAGCGGATAGTCCCAAAATAAATGATCAGAGGTCTCCATCGCACCTCGAGACATAAAACAAATCATCGGGCCAACAAAGCCATGCATCGTATCCATAGTAGGAAATTTAAAGAGTAAAAGAGCCAGAGAACCAGTGTTCGACGAACAGAAATAAGAGAGCTCCAAATCCATTTACCCCATCTAACAGTCGGGAAACGGATTCTATTATGAAGTCTAGCAAGATGAGCAGTAACATTTCCATGCAACTAATGAGACTAAACACGTTCATCTTCATCCGGCACTAAAGGAACTCGGAGGATATCATTAAAAACCTCCGAAAAAACACAAACAAAGGATCAGTAAACCTCCACACCCCATTGTGCAAAAAATCACCAACTTTGTCCGTCAACTTAACATGAATACCAAAAGGAATATGAAGACCATCAACAATGATATATCCCAACAAATTATCATGCCAAAGTCAACCGAAGAACCATTACCAATAATACACACCGCATCCTTCACAAGAGATTGAGCTAATTGACTTATCCGTGGACAAAAGGTCAAATACGCCACCTGCTTAGTTAAAAATGGTGATGACAAACCGAGACTGCATAAGCTTGAAAATATAAGAATCCGAGATAAGAATATTCCAAGCCAGCTTAATCAACAAACCGCGGTTTAGCTCCTTCAAAGAAGAGATCTCCAGACCGCCCACTTCCTCAGCAGCACAAGTACGCGTGCAACTCAATGCAGTATATGATCGAATATTGGGATCCCCTTTCCATAAAAAATTCTGACCCGTAGTATTAAGGATATTTACAAGGCAGTGATGGAGTTTTTGGAGTTTGGATGCATTTCTTCTAGTTTGAATTCAGGTTTCATTGTGCCTATTCTTAAAAGGGATCATGCTATTATGGTGGAAGACTTTCAGCCGAGAGAGGGAGGATCAAGCAAGGGGTCCCAACTGAACAAGCGATCTCAATGAAAACTTCTTCACGCCAATATTCAATTGGAAGATTGTAGAGCCGCACTCAAACTTGTGCTAAGGTAGACTTGATCTTATACGGGGTAAAATCAAATACCGAATCCGTAATCTTGAGGAAACCCGGGAGAAGGCTCCAAGATTACAGTTGGTGAACCTTTGCTTGATCCTCTGCACATGAGAAGTTCAACGTGATAAACCCCTTCCCCAACGAAATTAATCTCCACTCTCATGATAGCGACCAAAGCGAATAAAACTATGATTTGAAATAAAGTACAAAGACAGTTCAAAGTAACACCCAAAACCATAGGCAAAACTAAATATATATAAGGGTCACCAACATCAACAACATAGATATCCTTGAAACGCAGCAACAATATCATCTTCCAATTGTTGAACATAACAGTGTCAACTACGAGAATCATCATCTTTATCTCCACCACCACCACCACCAACACCACCGTCTCTTGTATTTCCAATTGCCACATCAACCTCTATCTCTGACCTTCTCCTCCAACCTCAAAATGTCTTGAAATATACTGATCAATTAATTTCATATTCCTAGAGATAGATTGAAGTTAGATGTAGAGTGAGAGCAGCAGCAGAATCAGAAATTTTCTCTAGGGCGGCAACAATGCTTTACGATGAGTGATGACTGCATGTTATATGTACTTGCATGGCTGAGAAAAAAATAGTGAGAGGAATGGATTGTTGTCATTCTTTTTTGCATTTACTTTTCATTTTTTTACATGCGTATGATTTCATTTTGTTTTATACAACTTGTTTTCTTTTTATTATTTTGTTTAGTGCAATAATATCATTTTTACATTTAGAAAATCACTATAATATTATACATAAATATAGTTAATAAAGAATAATATAAATAATTACATACAATGATAGTTATCATAAGCTCATAACATCTACTCAATAAATATAGAGTCCTAAATTTTTAATGTCAATTATAATTCATAATATCTTTAATTCAAATTCTAAGCTTGAAACCTAATTTAAATTCTCTAACTTAGAAAATCAAAATTTAATTCAAACACCCAAATTAATTTAATAATCTATAAATATAAACATATATTTATCAAAATCAAAATAATAAAAATTTAAACTAATATCGAAAGGACAAATCAATAAATGGATAAATCATAAATAAAATAAATATAAAGTAGAATATAAATAAAAAAATAAAATAAAATTACATGATAGAATGAGTATTGTGTGCTGATTTTTGTTTCAAGAAAAATTCTTTGAGCACAGATCCATTATTATTATTTTATTATAGAATATATATATATAATTTATTAAGTTGAGATCATTTTTAAAGATAACACCCAGACCATCCCTCCCACTATTTTATTCTCTTTCTTCTCCCTACCTCTATCCTCTCTTTCCAGTTCTCCCAAACACGATGTTGCTACTTTAAATGGATTGCCGACAAAATGATTTTCTTCTTATTTTTTTCTTCCATCCATCTCACTCTGATCTCGGTAGATCTCATTCGTGTTCCATAAATGCTATGAGTGTCAAAAAAATACGAGAAGGATGAGGCAAAATCTCAACCACCTTAAGTAGAAATATCTGATGATTTTCTGGTTAGAGGACTAAAGCCCCCTCAGCCCCCCTGGTTCCTCCACTGAGTAAGATTGAGAGAGCGCCCACCAACAATAATAAAAAATGAAGAAAATAATGTAAAAACCTTATTTAAACGAAGTTTGTAATGAAATTCGTATGAATGAGCAACCAGGGTCAATTTTAAAAATTGAATGAACTATTCGGACCAAATATTTTAAAGATGAGGCAATTTATACCTCGAGGGATAGTCAAGGTGACTATTTGACCTTATCCATATATTAAAATAGGGTGGAATTTTTTTTTAGCCACTTAGAAAAAAAAAAACTTTTTTTAGCCACCAAACTTTAAACATTATTATTTTAGCCACTTGGGACCAAAATGCCCTTCCCCCCATTTTATTAAAAGGAAAAAATATATATATTAGCATTCCCTCCCCATCTACTCTCTCTCACTAACACAATCGATGTCACTCACTTGAGGCAAAAAATTTTTGAAGATTTGAAGGTAATTCTTAATCTGGTCTCTGTAATACTAGCATAGTGTTTTTTGAAAACGCAGAAAAAAAAAATCAATTTTGTTCATAGTTGCGCGCCGGGGTGTTCTTTCGTACACTCTGGCCCCCGCGCGCAGAGGCGCGCGCGTACATGGGGGACCGCGCTCGGCGCGCGTGCGGAGGTCCACGCACACGGGCGCGCGAGCGCATGGGGGACCGCGCTAGGCGCACGCGCGGAGGGCCGCACGCACGGGCGCGCGCGCACGAGGGATCGCGCTCGGGACCGACGGCCTGTGCGCGCACGGACGGGCACGCTCGGGGTCGACGACGCGTGCACACTGCCTGCGCGCGAGGCCGTGCGTGCGTAGAGGTCGGGGCTGCCACCGTTGTAATTTTTTTTTTATGTTCAATTGTTTGATTTTGTATGAATATATAATATTTGTATTTTTTTTTGCAGATGAGTGGGACATATATTTTATTGCATCATGGAGGTTTTTGGCGGGATCATATATATTATAATAGAATTGAAGAGTATGTACGTATCCCCTCGGGAGGGTTAATTTATTCACAATTGATTGATGACATTACCGAAATTGTTGGTGAAGATCGAAATATGTATAGGTATGTTATCTCAAGTTTGGCGTTATGTGACCATGATGGTAGAAGGCGAAGATTTACTATAAGAAATGATGCCGATTTGAATTTTGCTATAGAAGGGTCACAAGTTTTAAACTTATATGTTGAAACTTCTTTGAGAGCACCATCCTCCCAGTCACATAATCGACCTCCGATCCATGCTCAAAATAGCTTCTTGAATTTATTGAATGCTCAAAATACATATACACAGTCATATCCATATCCAGCTGCATATGTTAGACCCTCATACCCACATTATGAAGGTGTTCATCACATAAATCATGAGAATTTTGAGGATGGTGATAGTGACGAAACTATTCCTGTTGAAAATGTGAATGTTGAAGATGATAATGATGTGGTTAATGATGATAATATTAATCACAATGTTGAAGATGATCATAACATTAACAACGATAATGTTAATGAGGATGAGGGTTTTGGATTTGATTGGGGCGGTAATGATGACAAATTTGTTGACGATGATGGGGAGGAAGTTCATGTTGATGATGAGGCTGATGATGTTGATATTTGTTGTGAAAGGCTCCGTAGGACCGTACCAGATGTTGGCACTTCATGTGACATAGATGATGTGCAAGATGACAATTTGGAAGAAACATGCCAACATGGACGATAATGGATTATTCCAGGGGCAGTATATCAAGCGACACTCCCCCTAAACAGGTTGGGTATTGATATGTCTGTAAACACACTTGATACTTTGTGCTTGGATGCTATTTTTGATGACAAAGAGTCAATGATAAATGCGATGGGTTTGTATCATCTGCATAATCGTGTGGAGTATCGGATTGAACGTTCAAAATGATCTAGGTTTGCTGCTCGTTGTAGACACCATGAAGGTTGCACATTCGCAATGCGTGCTTCGGCTTCTAGGGATCAATGGAGGGTTTTTAAATGGAATGTTCCCCATACGTGCCAAATGGATTTCAGCCGCCATGGATGACGTACAGTTACATCAAAAGTAATAGGTGCATTTTTTGTTCCTAAATTATTGACTAAGGGAGCAATATTGAAACCAAAGGAAATGCAGATGCAATTACAAAGAGAGTTCGGTGTTGACGTGGAGTACGGTTGTGCTCTTGCAGAGAGAAATATGGCTATCAAAATGGTATACGATGATAGTGACAAGTCGTTCCAGCTCCTCCCGTCATACTTGCATATGGTACAACAGTCAAATCCAGGTTCTATTGTTGAATTGAAGACGGATGCAGCAGATCGTTTTAAGTACGTTTACATGGCCCTTGGTGCTTGTATTGATGCATTCATTTCTTATGGGCGTCCTGTTATTGTTATCAATGGAACTCATTTGAAAGGAAAGTACAAAGGAGTTATGTTTGTCGCTGCAACAAAGGATAGGAACGAACAAATTTATCCATTGGCAATTGGAATTGGAGACAAAGAGAATGATAATTCATGGTCTTGGTTTTTGAGACAACTTAAGAAGACCTATGGATGTCCAGATGATTTGTTATTTGTTTCTGATCAGCATAAGAGCATAACAAATGATGTTGCAGAGGTATATCCCGGAACAGCACATGGAATTTGTACCTACCATTTAAAGAACAATCTTAAGAGGTAAGGTTCCAATATATTGGCTATGTATAAGAAAGCTGCCAATTGTTACCGTGCTAGAGAGTTTGATAAACACATGCGAAATCTTTCAATTGCGTCACCGAATGGAGCACATAAGAAACTATTAGATGCTGATCCAACTCGTTGGGCTCGCTGCAAGTGTTCTATTCGTCGCTATGAATTTATGACCTCCAATGCCGCAGAGTGTTTGAATGGCCGACTTCGATGGGCTAGAAGATTACCAGTATGTACGCTTCTAGAATGTGTTCGCACATTGGTGGGTCAATGGTTTCATGACCGCCGTAGAGATGCTTTAGCAAGGACTCATGTGTTGACAGAAACGGCGGCCACAAAAGTTTTAAAATCGGTTGAGGAAGGTCAAACAATGAATGTGCAACCAGTGATTGCTACAAAGTTTAAGGTTACACATGGGATGAAACACTACACGGTGGATCTTGTGGGTAGAAAATGCTCCTGTCAAATGTTTAACCTTGATTTAATGCCTTGTCCCCATGCAGCAGCAGCTATAAGGTGATATACACATCTCTATTGTACATGATATATTGTATCGATTTGTTTTTCTAAATAATTAACTTTTCAATATTAATATGTTCAACAGCAAAGCACAGAAGCACGTTTTTTCATATGTTTGGAGGTTTTACACAACTGAGAATCTCCGTGGAATGTACTCGGGAGAAGTAATGCCAATAGGACATCCTGATTATTGGGATGTACCACTCGAAGTATCTTCTAGAGTAGTATTGGCACCACATAATCCGAGACAAGCTGGACGTCCGCGCATTAACAGGATTTCAACAGGCAGTCGGTCCACATCTAGAGGTCATCATTGTAGCATTGTGTGCTCTCGATGTCAACAAACAGGTCACAACTGAGCCACATGTACCCAAAACATTCCCATCTCACAAGCTTCTCACACAGGTAGTTGCAATGCTAACGAAGTGAGTAGCAGTCGGCCGCGTCGAACCAACAAGTGTGGTATATGTCGTGAACCCGGTCATACTCGACCAACATGTCTGAATAGGCCTAGTTAAATGCTCATATTTACGTATCTGGAGTTTGATGATGTATTTGGAGTAACCATTATGTATTTGGATTTATCTATTTAGAGTGACATTATGTATTTGGAGTGATATTTATGTATTTTGGAGTGACAATTATATTTTTTAGTGTGACACTTAAGTATTTTGGATTCAACATTCAATTTTGAATTTCATAGGTGGACGGACAGGGACGGGGACGGGGGACGCACTGGGGCAGGGGACGGGGGGAGGGGGACGCGCGCGTGCTTCGGCAGGGGGGACGGGGGACGCGCGCGCGCCGGGAGGGGGCCGGAGGACGCGCGGGCGCCGGGAGGGGGGCTGCGCGCGCGCGAGCGGGGGTGACGGGCGGGGGACGGGAGACGCGCGCACGTGCCGGGAGGGGGCCGGGGGGACGCGCACGCGCGGGAGGGTGGATGCGCGCGCGCGAGTGGGGGTGACGGGCGGGGGACGCGCGCGCGCGCCGGGACGGGGGACAGGAGACGCCCGCGCCGGGAAAGGGCTGCGCGCGCACGCGCCGGGACAGGGGACGCGCGCGCGCGGGAGGGGGGCTGCGCGCGCGCGAGCGGGGGTGACGGGCGGGGGACGCGAGCGCGCCGGGATAGGTCCGGGGGACGCGCGCGCCGGGAGGGGGGTTGCGCTGCTGCGCGCGCGGGTGGCGGGCGGGGGACGCCCGCGCGCGCGCCGGGATGGGGACTGCGGGCGTGCGCCGGGAATGTGTGATTAAAATTCAATTTAACCTGTGATTGAACTAACAACATGCAAACAAAAATGAAATTAATGAGAACAGTGATGCAAACCAAATTTAAATTAACGAAAAACGTAGTCAATAAGATAAGTAGTCATGAGTGACGAGGTACAATGATATTTTTATCCGTGTTAAATCTAAATATTGTGTTTGCCAAATGGGCACGATATCCTTCCATTTCCTTGTCGGTCGGCTGCGACAAACTTGAGCGCATATAGGCCACAACTAACACCATCATTTTGTTTGTAAACTCCAGCTCCCGCAACTGTTCCAACCTTCCACTCAGTATACTTGGGCTGCAAATCTGTCCGACAATCCCAATATCCACAATATTTAAGAAGTTGTGGGAGAATGCGCACCAATGGAACAAAAAAATTGATTCGGAATTTCTTTATCTCTTATGTCCAATTTGCCCACGTGGAGTCATAGATTACGATTGTGTGCTCGGTGATGCTCACCACACATGTAACCCAATGATCCGAATCGAGATGTGCCACAAATACCAACTACATGAAACCATTCAAAACAAAATAATTAGTACATAATTATAAAAGATGCAAAACAAAATACATTTATCTAATCAGAATTGTTTTTACGTACCTTGTTATAATCATACCAAGGTTTCAGCGGAAGCCACCCTGGTATATGGCCACTCACATATTCTGAGAGACCGAGAAGATCCTTATCAGAGATCATTTGTTCAATCTTCTTATTAAGTTGCGAAGCTCCTTCAAGGGCATGGTATTGCTCAAATACCTTACGAATCCCTGTATAATAAAACATTATACCAATGTATCCAAATCAATAATAAAAAAAATATATAAAGACAACTTTATATTGAAGAAACTTTCAATCAATACCATGAATCATGTGCAAGTTAGAACTAGATCCGTTTTATGCTGTGTTCTACTAGCAAATGCCGGATTTGTATGAAGTATGCACATGTAAGCATCAATATGTTCATCAGTTAGTTCCCCTCCCGGCTTCAATAGATCCGTAAAAAAATCAGCTCCCACACCATAACCAAGGCCAACATTCCTACTGCATTTATAATAACAAAATTAATCAAACATATCTAACATTACGAATAAAAAAAAATTATAAGTTATGAAATTTTATCATATTAGTTACTTACAGCTTCTTTGATTGTAGAAAGTTGTTAAAATTCGCAAAGCGCTGATCATTTGGAAGAAATGGGCTTCGCAATGCTGCTGATGCTGCCCTTCTTCTCACCTCTCTAAAATCCAACTTTACTGGAGTGTTGTAAGCAGACAAATGAGTGATATCTCGAATAGGGGTGACGAAAGGAATATGACTCGTACTTTGAGATGGAGTCCTATGCTGCATGGAATCATCCACCCCCCAATACTCTCCCGCTGACATTTGGTTCCAAGTGTTAAAAACACTATCACTCCACATCTGTGTGCTTTCCGTGCCTTTCCACACAGTTTCTTCATTCCCCATTTGTGTGCTTCCCGGGCCTTTCCACACATTTTCTTCATTTGGCGTGGACTTTCGTATTGGGGAATTCCAATGCCCGCTTGCATCTTCTGTGGGCTCTGTGTTTTGTGGGGGATTCCATCCCCATTGATATTGTGGGGGATTCCATCCCCATTCATCTGGACTCCTTTCTTCATAATACTATATATTAAATAAAAATAAAAGTAGAAATGTTAAATAACATTCAGAAATAACAACCCTAAAATATAATAACATGTAATAGAACATTCACGAACCTGTCAACTTTCGGGCTGATCGAAATTCTCGTAATCACTTCCTTGGCTTCTAAAAAACTGTGGAAGATAACTTGATAGCCAGTTTTGAGTTTTCTCTGCTGCTGCCTGGGCTGCTCTCTCTGCTGCTGCCTGGGCTGCTCTCTCAGCCGACTCATATACATCATGAATAAAAGCTTGTCTCTGAGACATGGTCCACGGAATCACGGGATCAACAGAGCCATAGAGTGGTTGTGTCGAAGATGTATGATCATAAAAGACACCTCCTGATAGGCCATGCTCGTGGAAGGCGTCTCTGGATGGGTCATGGTCCTGCAATGTATTCGTAAAAGGAACTTGCTCTCTTGAAGCACGTTGTGATTGAGCGAGTTCTGGCACATGAACGACAGATGAACGGCGCGGAACATACTGTAGCAAAAACGGACCATCTTCAATGCTTTTCCAATATATTGAGGCCTTTTCTCGCCTTCCAGGTTGCAACCTCTTGAACATCTGCATTTAATAAACAGTAATTCAAGTCAAAATAAATCACTCGTTTCAGTGTCAATTTATTCATGAAAAAAATGTTTAATTAATTATTACCTGTCCTTTGATATCACTCGTGTCCACATTTGTCGAGTTATATTCAAAGCGTAAAATTCTCGGTATAGCTTTTTGGTCTACTACACCTCCACATGTCTCACCCAATTGTGGGACAGCACAATAAATCCATGCCTATAACACTCATAAGTAAATCCACTTAATTTTATATCTAAAAAAAATACATAAAGTAATTATAATGAAGACTTAAAATAAATTACTGGATGCCATACCGAAAATACTAATGAGAATCCATAGATGTGATATGCAGGCCTTTTCAAACCTCTCGGTGTGGTGTGTATATTGGTTAAGAAATGTAGAAGCCTTTGATAGGAGTAGCTACCCCACGGAAATGCTTCCCATTCTTCTTCTTTCTCGATCAACACCCAAATTCAATCATCGAGGGTGTGGCTTGGTTCAAACCCTAGCAACAGATAATACACGAACAAAATTTTGGCAACTTTCAGATAATCTTGGGGGTCGTCACCAAACTTTCTATGAATGAAACTTTGCTTCAATTCATCTAAGGACATCTGACGTCCATTGAAAATCCTCTTATATAAGTAGGAGGATCTAATCCTGCGCACTTGATTGTGGTCAAAATGTGACGGCCCAAATTTCAAGCCACACACTAGAGCATATTCGAACCGACTAAATCTTAATTTTTTTCTCCCAATTTTAAACCACAATTCAGTCCGATCACCACCATCCTTCTTCACTATCTCACGTGCAATGAAATAGTGTACCAACTTATTGCATCTCCCGGCCTTAGTTGGAAGTTTTAGTAACTCACTAAAACATGAATTTTCAAAATGGCCATACACATCATACTTATCAAATATATGTGATATATCATCAATAATACTCACACGGTCGTGATTACTTATGGAGTAATTTATATCCATCATTGCCATCATTTTCCATTCCCATCCATCCTGTATGACAGAAGTAAGACACTTCAGAAAATATATTTGCACCTAATCAAGTTAAAATATATATGTATATATAAATAAATAATTTTCAAATACATCATATATATTTATAAATTACTAATATAGACAAGATATTTATAGAAACGGGGCTGCGGGGACGAGGGCACGCCCTCGTGCGCGAGGCTGTGCGCGCACAGGCCCGGCGCGTATGCCCCCGCGCGCACGCCCCGCGGGCGGCCCCTGGGCAGACGCCCCCGCGCGGTCCCTGCGCGTGGACTTCCGAGCGCGGCTCCTGCGCGCAGCCCCCCCGCGCATGGCCCCCCAGCGCGCGGCCCTTGCGCGCGGGCTTCGGCGCGCAGGTAAGAAATTTTTCCCAGAATTAAGAGTTTTCGCCATAATACAAGTTTATACAATGTGAAGTTCGAAAAATACCTCTAACACTTCGTGACGGGCATTATGCCTACGAATGTCATCAGAAGATTCTTCACCACTTGCCATTATCGCAAATTATAATCTTTAAAAATGGAGAAACCTACAATATAACACATTATCCATAATTAAACTAAATCCATAACTGATTTCCACATTCTGTCTAATTTATGTTCAAATTATGGGTATAACTCAACAATTTTAAAAAACCCAACTATTTAGAAAACCTAACCTTTTCATGTGTTTTGTTTGTTGTAGTTGTAGATGGATGGATGATGGCGGTCGTCTCAGACGGTGGCGGCGGACTGTGGGTCGCGGGAACGACGGCGGCGGCGGCGGACTGTGGGTGAATGGGGAGACGGCGGCGGCGGACTGTTTTGAGAGAGATGCAGATTTGAGAAGAAGGGGAGAGAGAGGGTGTGAGCTGTTTGGAGAGAGAGAGAGAGAGTCTATTTTTTATTTAAACTTTATTTTTTAAATTTAGTAAGGGTATTATAGTATATTTGGCTAAAAAAATAATATTTCAAATTTTGTGGCTAAAAAAAGTTTTTCAAACTTTTGACTGGCCAAAAGCCCCTATTGTCACTATTAAAATATTAGGGTCTACCTTGACCAATTAAAATTTTAGATGTATATGGAAAATTACCCATATGTAAGATAGATTTTAGAATAAACATTTTTATAACTAATTTGTATAAGAGATTGGGTTGGGATGGCCCAATGTTGTCTAAATCAACCTACAATGTACGTCCATGTTAGAGCATCTCCTTCTATATATACAACAACCCTGAAGCTTTTCACTAAGCAAAAAGCTTAATGGAGAAACTATTAACCATCCTCATGCTTCATTTGTTAGTTTTTTCCATTGCAGTTCCCATGGCATATAGCTTTGATAAACACCCTGAAGTAGTTCAGGCATGGTTCAAAAACCTTCCGAATGTGAAAGAGAAGGTGGCTCGATTTCACTTCTATATCCATGAGATCTTCAGTGGCAAGAATCAAACGTCGTTCATGGTGGCCGAAGCCAAGATCAGTGCCACGTCGCCTACGAATTTCGGTTTGATTCAAATGACAGATAGCCCATTGACAGTAGGGCCTCAACCAGACTCCAAGATAATTGGTCGGGCTCAGGGCATAGATGGTGGGTCCTCATTTGAGGAGATAAGTCTAGTTATCGCCCATAATTTTCTGTTCACTGAAGGTGAGTATAATGGAAGCACGTTAAGTGTGCTCGGTCGTGAAGCGCTCCTTGATGAGTATCGAGAGTTGCCTATTGTCGGTGGCACTGGTGTATTCCGTCTGGCACGGGGAATCGTCACCTCCCAAACAGCTTCGTTTAATAATAACTCTAAAGATATTGTCTATGAAGTCACCGCTATGGTCTTGTACTATGTAGGGTGATGCATTGCATGCATGTTTTAATTTACTGCATCCTAAACTAATTAAGTATAAAGTTTTACTCTCAAAAATAAGATTTCATGTGTCAGATTAATGATTGTGCTCGTTTATGTATTTGTTGTCTCCTTTGGTACACCAAGCGGTGAATACCCTTGTATGAAAGGAAAGGCATCTTAGATTTAATACTTATCGGTCTTTCTTGCCCCCAAAAATCTGACAAAATATAATTGTTAGGATAATATTTGTGTTTGTTTTAATTTAGGGTCATTGGGCTTCCTTCAATTTCAATTGCAACCATTTTTCTCTTTATAGTCTTCATTATTATATTTTATAAAATATAAGTATAAATATGATAAGGTTTTTTTTGTTCCTTAGTCTCTAACACCTCAAACCCTATTACCCCCATGTTTTTAGGAGCTCCCAAATCCTTTTTCTATAACTAAAAACAAGAATAAAAGTAAAAATATTATTTTTAGTTTTTTTTTGTTCTTATTATGACCCCTACACTTAAAGCCCTAGCAAAATAAAATAAAGCCCCCCAATGTATAGCCCCATTCTTCTTCTCCACCAAACATAAATGAAAAAAATAAACCAAAATAAATCATTTCTCATGGAAGAAACTCATGTTCGTATACGTTTTTATTCTTTTTTCTTCTTCCCCTAACATTATTAATTTAAGCATTGAAATTTGCTTTTGAAACAAAATTAATACCATTATTGCTATCGTGAACAAAAAATATTAAATGACACAATTTATCCTAAAAAGGAAAAATCCAACATTAATCTGTAAATTAAAAAACTTTTGAGTTGTGTAGTTTGTTTGGACATACACATGTAATATCTAGAAAGTAAAATATAAAATTTTATATACTATTACAAAAATGTATTAAGACAACAGAAGCTACACAACGGCTCTTCAGAAAAACCGTTGTAATATGGAATATTACAATGGTTTTGGCCAAAACCATTGAGCATGAGCGCTTTTTTTTTTATCAAAAAGCGCCTTTTTTTTGGTATTGTCCTGTTATGGTGTGTTTTTCGTAATGAAGGAGATTTTGAATGTTTGCATACGCTCTTGCACTTTATTATAATATTTTCTATGAGATTTATGAGGCAATGAGTTCGGCGTATATGGCAAACTATTTTTGGTATATGGCATACTGAGTTCAATAGAGTTGTGTCACAACTGAACAAGTGTTGCATATGAATTTAAGTTCTAAAATCTTGATTGTGAGTGGTGACGTCTACGAAGAACCGACACAGTAAAGTGTATACTTGTCAATTCTATGTTATGACATGTGTTATAAGAACAATTTGATAACAAATTCATGATTTTCTACCATTAATGAATTAAAGAATGTTAAAGCAACGAATCAATCAAAGATGCACTCTATGAGTTTTTCCCTAGAATCCCCCATTTTCATTATTTCCCAATTAAGTTATTCTTTATTGCTCTTTGTCATGTTTTTACCTTTCGTTAGTTGTTTTACATTTAATCCCTCTCTACATCAATTGTTGCGTCTAGATATTCATAAGATAGATGTCAGAGTTTTAGTTTAGTACTTAATTTGAGCTTCAGTCCTTGTAGGATATGATACTCTTCCTTATTACATATTACAATCACACCGTGCACTTGCGGTCATTAATTTATTTATTAATAAATAGCATTTCATATACTCTGTTTCTTATTTTCAACAAATTTTGTGTAAGTATGCTTACATCAATTTTTATGAAAATCTTGGCAAAAAAAAACACCTGTATTTTTAAGTTCATCATATTTACAAGTAGACCATAACAGGTTTGGATTGAATTTGGACTGTTAGGTTAAAATCATTGTGTGATTGAAATGAGTTTGTAGTTCCCACTTGGGAAAGAGCTCTCATTTGATCAGATGCATGTATCCGTGTGATTGGGATAAATTTTGAGTTCCCATTCATGTGCTATTGCCACCATATCAAATGTGTTTCTGATAACTATAGATGCAATTTCCTCATGCTTCTCACTTAAAGGTGTTACAACAATATTAATCAACATACTCGTGGCACATGTAGTAACATTTGCTACATCACTCCAAGTTGTCATTATAATTAATTTCTTTGACTCATGGACATGACCAACTTGAGTTTCCAACTTGATAACTCAATTTCCTTTGTGTTCTTCAACAATGAAGTCAAATTGCAGCATCAATGAATCTTTTTGCTCAAGAATCATTTCATGTATTGATTCAACATTTTTTCTTAACAAAGAACTCAAAAAAATTAGAAGTTCTGTTGGGTTTGGATGATCTTAAAAAAAACTTCAACTTTTTATGGAATTGGGAGCTCTTTTGGTGATGATTGTTCTTCAAGATTTTCTTTGAGGAGAGTTCCAAAGCAGCGCATCACTTCTCCTTGAAATCTGCCCTTATAACATCTATTTACTTTCCATTCATTGATAGAACTTAGACCCCTCTTCTTGCCATGTTGAAAGCTTCTAGCCATACTCGTTACTCATCAAATATATTATGTTCAACTCGAAAAATTCAATCATGTGCAAGAATCCCATCAAAACAGGGCAACTACATTTTTTTCGCGTTAAATCCTAATAGACTGTCCAACCTATTAAGTATTCTATGTAGTTTATGGCAATCAATCATCGTCCACAAAAATTCACAGTAATATCCAATTTGAATTTCACAATAACCTCATGTCAATTGATTTTTCATAACAACAAACCATAACTTCGAATATTGGCAATTGTATGTAGACAAGACTCTGTTCTTCTTTGTTCCGCTCTATCCCACATCAATACTGAAATTTCTTTCTTTCTTTCTTTCTTTGTTTGTTTTTTTTTACGTGCTCACTCGCACGAGGGGGCACCTACAACAAATCTTAGGGGTGGTATAGAGTAATTAATATGGGTGGAAAATGAAAGGAAATAATTGGTATTGAAGAATATGAGAATCAAAATAAGTTAGCCATTCACTTATATTTATTAATTACGTCACTCCATTCATTCATTTATCTCAATCTCTACCACTTATTAAACCTATAGTTTCCGATCAACTCAAGCCACACAAGTTGTGGGAAGGTCGTCGTGCATCTGATCAACATGCCATGTGAGGAAGAGTTTTGTTAAGTATGGATTGTTTGGATATTGGTTTGAAAAACCTTTACAGATAAACTAGAAGTATATTTGTTATTATCTTTAGTCTACCTCGGTGTGTGTATATACATGAGAGAAGTCTCTAGGTAATCATATACAAAAATACATAATATAAAAATAACATTTATCTCCAATTTAGAGTTTCATCTTCCAATAGCTGCCATATTTCTTTGTTCCATGAAGGTCATGTTATTTTGTGAAGACTCCTCAATCAACAAAGACAACAGTCAAAATTCGTTGTCCATAAATTGTTAGTGTAAATCGTCTTCCCTTCAAACAGTTATCTATCAACTGTTATATGTGCTCTTTGTCAGATAGACAACAATAAACCTATTATAGAAAAAAGATTGTTGTCTATTTTCTTAATATTATTTTTTCAAGTCTTATTCGAAGGTAAAATTGAAAAATGTCATTTTTTAGTTCCTTACTTTTTATTTTTATTATTATTATTATTATTATTGATAATAATAATAATAATAATAAATGAATTGATTATTATCGATAAAATCAAAACTAAACCAAGCAACAACAATGCAATTTTCATTCTTATTATGACTGACTCTTCAATGAAACTCATTCGTGATTTTCATTTCTAAATTTGAACTAAGCATCCCCTCAATTTATTTAGTTCATCAATCTTCCATCTGCCATGTCTTACTTCATCTTCTTCATCTTTCATTTGTTTATTTTTTGATGATTTTGCCTTTCTTCAAGACTAACGATACGGTGTGTCAAATGCCAATTCTTCTATGCACTAGATGCACATCAGATGGTCAATACTAATCAATGCATTGACCCACAAAGAAGAAAAAGACATGTCGAAGTAAGTATCAATCATAACACACAAAAAAAAAGTATCACTCAAAATTCCAAAAGTATCATCTATATATCCTTAAAAAGTATTGGTCTGCTAGTTATCTTGTATAAGTTTATTTAGTTTAAATTGTGGTTTTTTCCATTCCAATTAATGTCTAGAGTTTAGGAGTTTAAAGTCTTTTAGGGTTCATGGTATTTTAAGATTTTGTTTTAGTATTTTTAGAATTTTATAGATTTTTTAGGAGTTTATTTTGCCTTTTTTAGGTTTTATGTTTTTTAACGTTTATTAATTTCAATAAGAGGTTATATTTAAGTTGAAAAAATATTAATTGTTTAACACACTGCACGAGCCACACATTACCGTCGAGAGAATGCATTGCGCGAGTCGCATATTTCAAAACAATGAAATTAACTCACTTTTATTTTTGGGTTCACTAATTCCATTTTAGGGTGTATATTTATTTAAAAATTATTTTTTAAATTTTTAATTACCATTTATATTTATTTTGAAAAAATTAAATTTATTGGTGATTGCATTGCCCGAGTTACCAAATATAAAAAAAATTAAATTAATTCACTTTAATTTTATGGTTCATTAATTTCATTTTAGGGTATATATTTATATTTATTTCAAAAAAATTAAATCAATTCACTTTAATTTTAGGATTCAAAAAAAACAAAATAAAAACATAAAACATAAAAGCAGAAGGAGTGGTTTTGGGATCCCACTTTGGAGGATGCCATTTGGGCAGCATTGGAGCTCAGGGCTCCTCAGAGATACAGGGACATGGTCCATACCTTCAAGAAGGATAGGACCAAGGGCTGTCCTCCATTCATGCCTCCTGAGATGTGGGAGGGCTTCAAGGCGTACTGGGACAGTGATGCCTTCAAGAAGAAGTCAGCGATCGCATCGAAGAATCGTCTGACTGAGCCCGATGGTCCTGGCACAGGCATTGTGAAGCATCGAGGAGGCTCTCGGAGTGCAGTTGCACATGCTGCAGCTTTGGTATGCAATAAAATTAATATTTATTTATTTATTTTTTAATATGTTTGTGCTAACATCTCTATCCAATTAATAGGCTAAGGAGAAGGGCGTGCAGCCTAATGACGTGGCGTGGGAGACATTCAGGAGGCTGCACGACAATGCTGATGGATCCCACACAGATGGGAAGTCTGCCCGTATAGCTGTAAGTTAATTTATCAATATTTATAAACTTAGTAATAACATAGAAATTAAATATTTAATCATTCTTTTTCGATTTTGTGAATAGGCTGATGTATTGGCTCGGGTTGAGGAGTTGAGCCAGCCGACTCCTGGCACGGATGAGGCGCCACCACCCGTGGACATGAGCGTCGTATACGTGGACGCTGCCCTACAACACTCGAAGAAGAATCGAGTGTTTGGGCTCGACAGTCGATCTAGGAGTTATTCAGCTCCTAGCATCTCATCTGCAGCTCCTCCACAGCCCGACACTCAGGCTGCCATCAGGGCTCTCCAGGAGAAGATGGATGTCCAGCAGGCGGCTCTCCAGGAGAAGATGGACACACAGGCAGCGCTTCTCCAAGCCCAGCAGGAGAAGATCGATCAGCAGCAGGAGATGCTGCGCCAGCAGGCCGAGATGTTCGAGCTGATGCGGGCGCAGTTTAGGGGCCCTCCTCCGTCTTCATCTTGACACTATTATTATTTGTATTTTATACACTCTTTATTATATTATATTACATTTTATGTATTGTATTGGAGATTTTAATATATATTTATTATAGTTTTTCCATAATTTATTTACAAACAATAATCTAAATTACAAAAAAAAGAACAAAATAAATAAAAAACAGAAATTAATAAAAAAAAAATTATTTTTATTTTTTATTTATTAACGACGGACTCTGTCCGTCGTTATATTAATCGGTTTTTAAATTTTAATTTATTTTTAATTATTAACGACGGACTGCATCCGTCGTTATATTAATCGGTTTTTTAATTTTAATTTATTTTCAATTATTAACGACGGACCTAGTCCGTCGTTACGTCCGTCATAAAAGGTAACGACTGTAGATGACACCAGAGTTAACGACGGACCATATCCGTCGTTATGGCCGTCGTTACAGATAACGACGGACCATATCCGTCGTTAATATTTATTACCGACAAACGGAATAACGACGGTGAGTTTCCGTCGGTAATCCATCGTTATTTCGAATTAACGACGGAAAATCTTGGATTACCGACAGAAATTTCCGTCGCTAGCTCGATGAATTCTTGTAGTGCTATATCTTCTCAACGGTGTCTCTCCGATTGCAAGGTAATCAATAATCTCCTTTTTTCGTTGCGCATGAGATTTTGATTCGGTTTTAGCATGCAATGGGATATGGGATCGTGTTAATCAAAATATTTTATTCAATTAACATATATTCAAAGGATCTATCAGTTCCATCACATTGCACTTCTTAAAGTGCAAGCCAAATTAGACTATTAACACTACTAAAAAAAAAATTATAATGATAGAATTTCGGTCCCTGAACATATAATATCTATTATTAAACTATTTTAACGACGGACTTGACCCATCTTTAAAAATGTTGTCGTTGCTCATTTTAATGATGGATTAAATTAGCGGCATAATTAACGATGAAAATTTACGTAGCTAAGATCAGTCTCCAAAATTGGTCACCGAGAAAAAAAAAAACACAACTTAGCGATGGATTTAGTTACTGAAATTTTCGTAACTAAAATCGGTCACTGAAAAAAAATAAATTGTGTGTCAGCCTAATGCGTACTTAAATCTCGAATTTCATTGTTGCAAGATTCGAACATGCTACCTCCCAGAACATCATAAATTTACGATATGTACTAAATCAAGTGTGCTAATATAGATTCGTGTAAATATTTAGATAATATATATATATATATATATATACACGAAAATTGTTATGTTTAATTGAATTTTTTTTCTAAATTAAATAATTTGATTAATAATGCTTATAATTATGTTTTTTTAATATTAATGTTAGATTTTTTAAATACAATTACATTACTTAGTTATCATTTTTTATTTTGTATTATTATATTAAAATATTAATATGATCTTTACTTCATTTATTCAATATATTTTTTCTTACTTCTTCAAATTACACTTTACTTTTGTAATTTTAATGTTAAATTATATATTTTTATTTTTTAATTTAATTACATTTTGAAACATGGGCTATACATATTTGTATGCATTATATACTTTATAAAGAATTTATAATTAATAATGCTTATCTACTTGTATGCGCTATATTTATTATAGTTTGCACATATTATATATTTGTATGCGTTATATATATGAGAAAAATTTTAATTAATAATGCTTAGAAAATAAAATTAGAGAGATGGAAAAATATTTTTTTAAGGAGAAAAATTCATCTCAACTCCGTCATTCATTTAAAAAAACTAGACATTAAGATTGGTCATAGGTATTCATTTTATTTGTTTTCTTTTGCCTACTATATATTATTGTATATGTATCAATAAATATACATAAAATTGATATTGGTAGTTAGAGTTTTAATTTATAATAAGGATATGATATTTTATTAATTTCATATTATTGTGAATTAATAAACTTTTAATTTTCAATAAAGAATAAAAATTTTATATATTATTATTATTATTATTATTATTATTATTATTATTATTATTATTATTATTATTATTATCTAATGTTGATGTAAACTGTGTCTCTTCAAATTAAAATTAAAATTAAACAAAATTGTATTAGGTATTTAAAATTAAAATTATAAAATTAAATTAAATCACAACAAAAAAATTGAAGTAAAAAATACAAGAAAAACTCAAAAATTGAAAATGTAACACGGAGTGTAACACAGAGAGTGTTGTAACTTGTAACAGGAAATTCGATGGACATTTTGATTATGTTGTGTCTTCTTTCTCTAACATTTATTAATGCTGAAGAAACAGATTCCAAAGTACAAAACGATGCGTGCAAAAACTAGGATTATATTATAAGGGTAATTTTAACTTTTACTCATAGAATTTATAAGTAGCTATACCAAATTCATATTAATGCTATCAAAGTATCAAACCTTTCCAATCTCTTATCCCATTTGGCTTATCTCTAGAGTCTTGGGTTGGGATGACCTAATGCTATGAAAATCGAGTTCAGTGAAAGTTTACAACCTAAAGTGTTGGTCAAGTTAGGCATCTCCTTTTATATATATATATGCGACCACCGCTGAAACTTTCTCTAAGAAAAAAAACGTAAATGGAGAAACTATCAACAATCCTCATGCTTTATCTGTTAGCTTTTGCCATTGCAATTCCGAGGGCACGTGGCTTTGATAAACAGCCCGGAGCAGTTCAAGCATGGTTCGAAAACCTTCCAAATTTGAAGGAAAAGGTGGCCCAATTTCATTTCTACATCCACGACATCATCAGCGGGAAGAATGCGACGACATACACGGTGGCCGAAGCCAAGATCACCACCACATCCCCTACGAACTTCGGTTTGATCCGAATGATGGACCACCTACTAACAGTAGGGCCCGAGCCCGACTCCAAGAAAATTGGTCGGTATCAGGGCACAAATGGTGGGTCCTCGTTTCAGGAGATAGGTCTACTAATGACCGTCAATATTTTGTTCACGGAAGGTGAGTATAATGGAAGCACGCTTAGTGTGCTCGGCCGTGATGCGATCCGCGATGAGTATCGGGAGATGCCTATTGTCGGTGGCACTGGCGTTTTCCGTCTGGCGCGGGGGATCGTCACCGCCCAAACGCTTTGGTTTAATAGTACCGGCAAAGATCTTGTCGCTGAGCTCACCGCCATGGTGGTATACTATGTAGGGTGATGCTCACTAGGTACTACCCGTGGCTTCATTTAAGGGTGATGCCTTGGATGCATGTAATTTTATTGCATTTCTAATTGTACTATTAAATTATAATATATTTAATATAAACAAATATTAATTGTAATAATGCTGATAATATATAATTTGAAATAAAAATGTATAAAATTACTAAGAAAAAAAAAAATGTCTGAAATATAGTGGTCTATCATTTATGTTTTTGTAAATCTATTATACAATGTAGAGTCCGGAACCGGAAGGGATTGAGGTGCTAACGAAAACACGCAAGGGAAGAAACCACAATAAATTTTTCACAAACAACATATAACAACATTTTTTCAAATTATAAAAATTCAGACAATACTTCGTTTAGAATATTCATAAATTTCATCTTCACAAGCGTTTATCATTCAACAACCAAACACAAGATATAACTTTTCAACCAGCATATCATTTTAAAATAGTAAGATATTTCAAACAACCAATTAAAACATGTTCAACCATGACTAGTCAAAAATTAAATAGTCAATATGATTTTATTTTTTTGTTTCAACTTGAAAGTTCGTCCTATATGGTTTCTCTTTTCAATTAGGTACTAAAGCTGGTGTGGTCTTTCTATTACATATTTTTCTTTTTTAAAATAAAAATCAGCCTATTAAAAAAGTAGGAGAACTTTGCCTGGGTTTTTGTATGTGTGTAGAAGGGTTTTTGTTTGTTTGTAGAATTAAGATGATGCTATTACATTAAAATATCGTTTTGTTGCATTGCCATGATTTCTCGCACTGTCACATTTTTTATTTGATGGATGTCATGGCATTTTATGATCGACCAAGCACTGTATAAATTAATGTACGTGTTTGATTGTCGCCCTGCTCAAGAGTTATTTTGTGTGTATGTGTGTTTGATGTTCAAGAAACAGAGGAAATCGTTCATCCATTTGAATAATCATCGGAAAAATTAACGAGAAATTTGACAGCATTCACAGTGAATGAACTAGGGGTCGTGCATTGTTGTTTTGAGTATAGCTGTATAGGGTACGAGTTCATAAAAGGATTGGATTAAAATTAACTCACACTGATAATTTAGGACAAGAGACATTATATTCCATGTTCTGTTTTGTTCAACATTTCAGTTTTATTTGATCGTTTTCATGTTATGAATTCAACAGGTTTACAATTGCTCAGAATAATAACAATGACACTGATAACAAAAAAGTTAAAATAAAAGTCAGCCAACATAAACAATTATTTCTCATTGAGCTATCTATCAAATTACCAATGACTTTATATAGTCAGTTAAGTCATCAATATTACGATATGACGAACCCCCTTTACTAACCGACTTTTTCACAAGTTTTGCCATCTCATCTGCCCTTTCCAAGAACTCATCCTTCCTCGCTACCATAAGCTCCCTAACTGCCTTCTCAACGATCAATCTATCACACGTATCTTTAATATCCAATCCCGTTTTCCAAACCTCACTCACAAACCTACTATTGGTCGTCTGATCACCGAAATAAGGCCAACAAATCATCGGCACACCAGCCGCAATGCTCTCGAGAGTCGAGTTCCATCCACTGTGCGTCAAGAATCCACCCACCGCAGGGTGATTAAGCACCTCCTCCTGCGGCGCCCACTCCACCAACAATCCCTTTTCCTTCGTACCTTCCATTAATTGATGTAAAATTCTATCATTCCCAGAGATAGAATCTGGTCTCATCACCCACAAAAACCTCTGAGAACTGTTCACCAAGCCATGCCAGATCTCCACTAATTTCTCACTCGTCAAAACTGCTACGCTTCCAAAGCTGACATAGATAACTGATTTCCGCGGCTGCAAATTCAGCCAATCTATGCAGCCGCGATCTACTGCCCACAAACTGGCTGGAACAATCGACGCCTCCACCTTCTCTTCCACGAGCCTTGATTTCAACTGCTCATGAATTGGCCCGATTGAGTAGATTCTTGGCATGTGTTTCTGTATCTGTGAGACTATTGGCCCCTCCAGATCTTCACAAGTGTTGAATATGGCCGCTTGCGCTCTTACAATTTCACTCGTTACATCGGCTTTGTTCTTAAGAATCGGCTCATTCACATCGTCAACACGGTAAAAACTCGGCAGGTCACGTTGCCGGAGAAAACCTTCCATTCCTGGTATGGATTTCACTACTCCATCCATCGATTTTCCTACATTATAACCAACAAGAACATGATGAAGATGTTAAAAATCTCTCATTTTGGTCTGAGATTGTGGCATGTGCCACTTCACAGGGCCAATACGGTATTTCTAATATTATATCACAGTCAACCCAATTTTATAATGTTGGGTGCCACAATATGTTGTCCTATCTTCCAAAAAAAATACTATTAATTACTAAGGATAAGGCCTATTCCTTAAAATAAAATAAAAGTGAAAAATAAAGAGGCTAACATTTTCTGCAAAGTGTAAAAAACTAAAGAAAATTGATAGGGATAGTTTTTACTTCCAATAAATTAAAACTGAAAAGATAAAGAGGCTCACAGTTTCTGCAAAGTGTAAAAACTAAAAAAAAAAATTGATAGTTTTTGCTTTCAATAAGTTTCGAACCTGTGCTATAATATATGATAGATAAACCAATTTACATCTGAGTTAATATAACTGACATTAGTAAAGATATACATAGATTATATATATAGTTAAAAATAGTAAGATATAGATACGGGGTCTTAATATTTTCGGGCGAATGAGGCAATCGTCTCATTTGGCTCATAGTCTACACGGCCCTGGTTCTACATTCGACTCAAATTAATTAACAAAAATCAAACATAATCAATTTACCTATAAAAGGAATTTCTTGAGCTTGAACGAGTTGAGGATAGCGAAAGAGAGTCCAGAGGTAGCAGGCCGCAGCAGTTCGAAAGTAGACCAATGGAAGCCCGTTCTCTTCGGCAAAATCGCCGACGAAACTCAGTGACCCGTCGGAGACGATGCATGTAACCGGTCTACGGTGGACAGAAGCCAGGAACTCTTCCTGAATCATCATCTTCTTGAAAGACGGCACCATGACATTTGTGACAGAGGGAATCATTTCAAAGAATTTCTCGCCGGCGCGGGGGTGATCGTCTGGGAGTCCATCCGGGAGAGCCCGGAACTGAAATCCAGGGTACCGGGCGAAGGCGGTGGGGACGGCGGAGTTCTTGAGGAGGCGGCGGTGGCTGAACTCGGACACGATGAAGGTGACGTGGAATTGAGATAAGCAAAAGAGATGGGCTAGATTTAGCATGGGATTGATGTGACCCTGCGCCGGAAGAGGGAAAATAAGCACATGTGGTGGAAGTTTCTCTTCGTTAGAACTCATCTTACAGTCTTACTTGCTTCAAATTTTGGAGTGTTGAAACTTGAAATGGATATATAATATAGGGGAACCTTTTTTTTTTTTTCTCGATTCTAAGGTCTTTGTAACTTAGTGAATTGTGAGGTGATGAAAATTATAACTAAATATATCTGAGATAAAATTGAGTTATATATATACAACTCAATCTAGCACTTCAAGTTTGAAATAGTAGGTATCATCAAACTTTCTAAAACAGACGAGTCAAACTTGCTCACTAAGATTTTTAGAATAATGGCAAAATAAACATGGTATGTTCAACATGTTCAACATGGTATGTTCACTCAGTTTAGACGTGTAAACTTGCTCATTTAAAATAATGGTCAAATAAATCATCATGTTATCACATTTTTGTAAATTAGACATTACAATATCACGTTTTAGTTTGAATTGGATTAATCATTCTTAATTTTTCGATTAGTTAAGTATAACTTATCCTATCTATAAATCACATTGGATCAGTACACAAGTGTCACAAATAATGCCCTTTCTGTTATTTTCTTCTATTTTCTTTATTGAGAAAATCAGTTTTTATAAAAAAATTTGTTTCTAAAAGAGAAAAATATTGAAAAAATAATAAAATCGACATCGTTTGTTACACATGTGTGCTGATGTGGCTGTCAATGTGTCTTATAGACCAGATATATCATAGACTCAAACTAAAATGGTCCATAAAATTAGGGATGTTTCATCTCATTCAAATTAAAACGTGCTGTTGTAATTAACTAAGTTTAAATTTAGTGTCTAATTTACAATAAGTAAAAACGTGGTAATTTAGTTGGTAATTATTTTTTATTTTGTATATGTTCACAATCATAAATATGTTTTCGCAAGACTGGCTGACATTCTTTTTTTCATGATTCACCTTTTTATTTATTTTTTGAGAGATTCATGTCATGAATTTAATGAAATTAAATTACGAAAAAAAGACTAAGAAGAAAAGGGAGGAGGAAACATGAATGGACATCTGGAATAAAAGTTCAAAATCCAATCCATTTCTCTTTCTATTTCTTGAATTCTTGCTCCAAAAATCCATACTTGTATAAATATGTGCATTGTGTTTACACGTTTGATAGAATTTCCGTTCAGCACCTACCTCATGATGACATGGAGTAGAAAGTACAATAAGATGAGGACCTACCAAAATTCCAGCTACGTACTTTGAATTATTTGGATTTCCAGCTACTTCGTAACTTGCCTTTCTCCAAATAAAATTAGTATTTATCTCGTGCGATGCACAAATATATTGTTTTTAATTTTTAAAAATTAATAAAATGATATGCACATGTGTTAATTAATTAGACAAGAAGATCAATTTTGTATGATTACGACAAACAAAAAGAAAATTAAATTTTAGAAACTAAATGAAAATCCATGTTAGAAAGATCGAATTGAAATATTTCTAAAGTCACAATTTATAAATAACAATGTATAATTGTTCACGATTATAGAACATTTGGTTTCTTTGAAATATGACATGTATAAAAAATATAATTATTTTAAATGATGAAATTGAAATAGAAAATATAGCAAATTATTATTATTATTATTATGATTATTATTATTATTATTATTATTATTATTATTATTATTGTTATTATTATTATTATAGTGCAATACAAATGAAAGTTATTTTTTTAGGCGACAAATGTAGAATACTACAAATTATCCATCTATGCATAAAAAATAAAATAAAAATATTACAAATCTCAAAGTTTCAAGTAAAAAAATAATAAATAAAATTGCAAAAATTTCTTAACATACAATGATTATAATCTAAACCATCGTAGAAAATGAAAAAAAAAACAAGAAAGAAAGAAAATTTATAACAATAAATGTCACTACTGCTGTCTATTATTGAAAAACTGTTATCTAAGACGAAATGTGTAATAGACAACAATTTACACCATAACCGTTGTCTATTACACGATTTTACCTTAATATATGTATAGATATCGAAGTAAATTTCAATTCTCCCAATCATAAATAATCAAACAACAAACTAGAATTTATATATTTAAATTGGAAGATAATAATATGATAAATTTATCTACTTTCTCATTATGGGCGGGCAATAATTTTGGCATTTTCATTGCTTTTTTTACTCTACTGCTTATTGAATTACTCTACTGCTTATCATTCAATATAAACGAAATATTTATAATTTATTATAATTTGCTAAAATATCAGTTTATCAATCCAAATACCTAATTTACAATCCATAAATAGCTAGCTGCTTTATCTCTTGCAGCGCCTCGAACCCAGATACCCGGTGTACTAACGGAAACACACACGATAAAAGAAAAAATCATAATAAAATTTTCACAAACTAACATAAATTATTTTCTCAAAAAATATAAAAATTCGGACAACACTTCCTTTAGAATATGAATAAATTTTATGCTCATATGCATTTACCATTCAATGACCAATCACACAAGATAAAACTTTTCAACCAACCTATTATTTTAAAATAACACCTTTTGAACAACCCAATTAAAAACATGTTCAATCTTAACTAGTCAAAACTCAATTATTCAACATTCAATATATGTCAGCAACGCCACGACGATCACAAGTGTCCCTAAAACATTTAAATAATCCATAAACATACAGTGAAAGCACAAATAATCATATGCCGTCATCAATTACCTAAAATATTTTTAAATAGCGGGGCTGGGTGTCAGAAAATATTCCATGGGAATAGTCATACATTCGTCCAATAATTTGCAATAAGAATATCAATAAATCCATATTTGACATGTCATAAATCATACGCTCAATAAACATAGTGGAGACCGACTCTAATGTGATCACATATCAACTATAACATAGTCATAACATAAACATATTCATAAGTAACTGCACCAGAGTGCCATATTCGGAATCCTTATATAAATTGTATCAATCCACATTGAGGAACATAAGTATAATTCATTTTTCATAGTGGACAAAAGTTTAAATATATTTTCGAAAGTATTTTAGTAACTCACGTTATACTAAATTAGTTGTAGCTTTATTCACCACTTCTCATCCCAAGTCAGCTGTCGGATTATGAACTTATGCTTAAATATATGAATATCAATCATCGTCCTAAACATGTCTCAGGTTAGGACATATACGTAAGAACTATGTCTTAATAACATATTAATTAATATTCTAAACATATACTATGATGTAAATAAAGATCTAGGGAACGAGTCCCTAAAATAAAAGCGTAACCTGACGTCACTTAATGTCGAACGGGTGATCCTAGCTTAAAAATATACCAGGGTCTGCTTGATATATGATTTAAAGAATCATATAATAATATAGAAAAAATAATTTAATATATATCATATTTTTAATATAGAATTTAATCTAAACTAAGCAAAATATACTAAATTATATATATACATATATATATAATTTTATAGCCAAGAGAACTTGAACACTTGACCAATAAAATAAGTGAAATAATAAGTATTTAACCACTAGGCTAGAAGACTTTAAACAATATTAGTTAAACTGTTTTATTAATTACACTAAAAAATGCTTGAATAAAAAGGGAATTATAAAATACATCAACAGGTTTTAAACCTTTGATCTCTAGCATAAAATTTTAACTGTAACCATTAGGCTAAACAACATTTTAAAAAATTAATCAATGTCATTAGTTATATAAGGTCAGATTAATTTTTGAATAAAAATGCAAAAAAAATGTGTTCCAAATTAAGGTTTTGAAGCATAATGGAATTTAGAACACAACCACTGGATCAAGAATGATTTTCAAAAATTAAGCTTATCATTAATTATAAAATGTTCAAAATAATCTTATGTTAAATAGCATAAAAAAAATGAAAATCACTTCAAGCAGATTTGAACTATAGACCTTTAACATTTAACATAAAATCTGAACTCCTACCATTGGGATAAGCATCATTTTTTAAAATGATTTAATAGTTTTAATTATATAAAATTTTTCATTTTCAAAAACTATTTAGTAGTTTTAAATGCATAAATTTCAGAATTAATTAGGAATAAAACTATATAAAATGCATTCAATCGGTTTGAACCTTAGACCTGTAATAATAAAATCATATTGGAATAAAAAAGCATAAATTGAATGTTCAAAAGGGGTTTTGAACCATTAACTTGAGTTTATTAAAAGTAGATTTCCACCATTACACCACATAACAATTTCGAAATTAAGAGCTTGAATGTAATTAAATAAAATCATAAATTGAACCTTATACTTCATAATATAAAAAAAAAAGAATTTTGTTGTAAACTAGAGAGAGATGAGAGAGAATATAAATTTTGTGTCTTTAATATGAGGACCAAATGTCTCTATTTATAATAGTACAAGAGCTAGGGTTTTAGAGTTAGATACTTGGCCATCACTCATATCATATATATCTATTAGATATATTTACAACACTCCCCCTTGAGTGACCAATCTCTAAAACAAATGTTGCCTCATTAAAACCTTGCTAGAAAAACCCAGTGGGAAAAGAATTTAGTCGAAGGAAAAAGAGTACAACTGCTCCCCCTGATCTTGAGATCATTGTAGATCTTTGAGTCGGCACATGCCGATCTTGTGTACCAACTTTCTGAATGTTGATGTTGGTAATGTCTTTGTGAATAAGTCTGCCAAATTGTCACTTGAGCGAATTTGATGAACGTTGATATCGCCACTCTTTTGGAGATCGTGTGTGTAGAATAACTTGGGAGAAATGTGCTTTGTCCTATCATCTTTGATGTATCCTTCCTTGAGTTGCGCGATGCAAGCAGCATTGTCTTTATACAAAATAGTTGGAGTGATCTTTGATGAAGGTAATCCGCATGACTCTTGGATATGACTTGTCATATTTCTCAACCATACACATTCTCAACTTGTTTCATGGATTGCAATGATTTCAGAATTATTTGAGGATGTTGCAGTTAAGGTTTGCTTCACAGACTTCCATGATATAGCAGTTCCATCACATGTGAAAACATAGCCAGTTTGTGACTTGGCTTGATGTGGATCGGATAAAAATCCTGCATCCGAATAGCCTACCAGAGAAGAATCGAAATTTTCTTAATAATATAATCTAAGGTCTATGGTACCCTTCATATAACGTAGAATGTGTTTAACACCATTCCAATGCCTCAAAGTGGGTGCAGCGCTATATCTTGCAAGAAGATTTACAGAAAAAGCTATATCTGGTCTAGTATAATTAGCCATATAAGTTAATGCTCCAATTGCACTTAGATATGGTACTTCAGGACCAAGTATCATTTCACCATCTTCAATAGGTCGAAATGGATCTTTTTTCGTATCAAGAGATCTAATGACCATTGGTGATGCTAATGGATGTGCATTATCCATGTAAAAGCGTTTTAACACTTTTTCTGTATATGTGGATTGGTGAATAAACGTTCCTCCTCGGACACTTTCAATTTGCAAACCAAGACAGAATTTTGTCTTTCCCAAATCTTTCATCTCAAATTCTTTCTTCAAATATTCAGCAGTTTTATTGAGCTCTTCAGGAGTCCCAATTAAATTCAAATCATCAACATAAACTGCTATAATTACAAATCCACTTTCGGTTTTCTTTATGAAAACACAAGGGGCAGATATCATCATTTTTGTATCCTTCTTTCAACAGATACTCGCTCAATCTATTATACCACATACGACCAGACTGTTTCAGCCCATACAACGATTTTTGTAGTTTAATCGAAAACATGCTTTTGGGTTTTGACTTTAATGCTTCAGGCATTTTAAATCCTTCAGGGATTTTCATATATATGTCATTATCTAATGACCCATATAGATAGGCAGTTACTACATCCATAAGGCGCATAGCAAGCCTTTGTGACACAACCAGACTAATCAGAAATTTGAAAGTAATCGCATCCATTACTGGAGAGTATGTTTCCTCATAATCAATTCCTAGTCTTTGAGAGAAACCTTACGCTACGAGTCTTGCTCTATATCTCGTAACTTCATTTTTCTCATTTCTCTTTCTAACAAATATCCATCTGTATCCAACAGGGGTTTCAGATTCCGGAGTTAGGACTATAGGTTCAAATACTTTCCGGTTATCACAGGAATTTAATTCCATTTCCATAGCTCTTTTCCACATCGGCCAATCATTTCTCTGTTTACATTCTGTAACAGATTTTAGTTCAGGATCCTCATTTAAAATTTGATGAGCTATATGAAAGGCGAATATATCATCTACAATGATGTGTTCTCTCTCCAGTATCTAATTGGAAGATAAATAATTTATTGAGATCTCATGATTTTCAGATACATGTAATTCTTCAGGAATTACATCACTTTCATTTGATTGATTAATCATTTTCGTCATTGTTTGGTTTACATCTTGCCCCTTTCTTTTCCTAGGCACAAAATCTTTGGAACCAATTGGTCGACCATGTTTTTGACGAAATTTAGACTCATTTGCTGCCAAAGCTATTTGTCCTTCAGGGACATCAATTTTTGCTGGAGTATTTGCAGCATGTATGTGAGATTGTGTCACTTTTCTTATATCTATAAAAGCATCAGGAAGTTGGTTTGCAATCTTTTGCAAATGAATAATCTTTTCAACTTCTTGTTCACATTGATTAGTTCGAGAATCAAAATGTGACAAGCTTTTCTCATTCCAAGATATTTCCTTGTGCTTTTCTAGATGTAGATTCGTTCCACCTAATATTGGAAATGTCATTTCATCAAAATGACAGTCTGCAAAACGTGCAATAAATAAATCACCCGTTAAAGGTTCAATATACCTTATAATCGAAGGTGAATCAAATCCAACATATATCCCAAGCCTTCATTGGGGACCCATTTTTGTTCGTTGTGGGGATGCAATTGGGACTTGAACCGCACAACCAAAAGTTCGTAAGTGAGAAATATCTGGTTCTCGACCAAAAATAATTTGCATTAGGGAGTATTCATGGTTGGCCGATGGTCTAATACAAACTAATGTTGCCGCATGTAATATGGCATGACCCCAAGCAGTAGTTGGGAGTTTTGACTTCATAAGTAACGGTCTAGTAATAAGTTGAAGACGTTTAATAAATGATTCTGCTAAACCATTTTGAGTATGGACTTGAGAGATTGAATGTTCAATCTCAATTCCAATAGTCATACAATAGTTTTCAAATGCTTGAGACGTAAACTCACTAGCATTATCAAGACGAATTCTTTTAATTGAATTATCTGGGAATTGAGCTCGTAATTTTATAATTTGAGCAAGTAATCTAGCAAATGCTGCATTTCTAGTAGAAAGTAAGCATACATGTGACTATCTAGAAGAAGCATCAATCAATACCATAAAGTATCGAAAATGGCCACATGGTGGATGTATAGGTCCACAAATATCTCCTTGAATTCTCTCTAAGAAAGATGGAGATTCAATATTAAAAACATTCGTATATGAAGGTCTAATAACTAACTTGCCTTGCGCACAAGCATCACATGGGAATTCATTTGTCATAAGAATCTTTTGATTCTTCATGTTGTGCTCATATGAATTATTGATTATTCGGCGCATCATAGTTGCTCCAGGATGTCCAAGCCTATCATGCCAAAGCATAAAGCTTTTTGTGTCATTGAACTTCGGGTTCATGACATGGTTTGTCTCAATTGCCTTTATGAATGTGTAATACATCCCAGAAGGTAGTGTTAATAATTTTTCTTTTGTTTGCGTATGGTCGGATACAAAAGAATTGATGCGGAGATATTCTTTTCCACCTTCTGATATAGTCTCGATGTGGTATCCATTATAGCGGATATCCTTGAAACTTAGTAAGTTTCTTTTGGACTTACTATAATACATGGCATTTTTAATATCTAATTTAGTATCATTTGGTAAAATGATTCAAGCTCTTCCAGAGCCTTCAATGATGTTTGATGCACCTGATATCGTGTTAAGATTATCCTCAGCTAATGTCAACTTAAGAAAATATTTCTTATTTTGGAGAATGGTGTGTGTAGTGACACTATCAGCAAGACAAATATCACAAGATTCCATTTTGAATGTCTGAGATATTTTTAAAAGAAGATCAATTATTATTGAGTAAAAATACGAAAGGAAAAAAATTGTTTTTAACGGAAAAACAACGATGTGAAAGTAAATAAGCAATGCCTTTTTATCAACTAGAAATAAATGATAAAGGACTAAACAATGTCCATATGATCGTCTTCAAGCACACCACCACCAATGAACCGATCCATGTTATCTCTATTTGGATCATCAAAGAAGTCAGAGACATCTAAGTGAGTAGTATCAATTGGACCATCAAAGTCAACGACATTGGTTTCCTTCTTGTCTTTTCCCTTGATCGAATCTTGATATAGATCTGCAAGGTATTTTGCCGTTCGGCAAGTACGTGACCAATGTCCATTCATGCCACATCTATGACATGCAGCTTCCTTTTTGGATGAACTGTGCTCGTTGGATGTTTTCTGCCTTTTATTGCTAGAGGTTGCATCATTTAGTTTACTGCGTCCACGACCGCGACCATATCCACGTCCACATCCACGCCCACATCCACGTTGGTTCCCACGACGTCCATTATCATGGTTGAAAGTTGCATTGGCTTCAGGGAATGCAGTGAAACCAGTGGGGCGGAGTTCATAATTTTTCATGAGCAATTCATTATTTTGCTCGGCAACCAACAAACAAGATATTAGTTCAGATTACTTTTTGAAACCACGCTCCCTATATTGTTGCTGTAATAGCACATTAGAAGCATGAAAAGTGGAGAATGTTTTCTCAAGCATGTCAGCATCAGTGATATTCTCTCCACAAAGTTTCAATTAAACAATTCAAAATTATAAGCACTCACAGACTTAAAGTCTTGCAGTCTAAGATGCATCCACTCGTAACGAGCTTTAAGAAGGACGATAATCTTTTGATGATCAAACCTTTCTTTCAGGTTTGTCCACAACTCACTCGGATCTTTGACTATTCCGTCTTTAGATCATCATGAAGATGATGACGAAGGAAAATCAGCGCCTTAGCGCGATCCTGTTGAGATGCTTTATTTCCTTCTTTGATTGTCTCCCCTAGACCCCTTGAGATCAGGTGAACATCAGCATCAAAAGTCCATGACATATAATTCTTGCCCGAGATGTCAAGGGCGATGAACTCAAGTTTGGCTATGTTTGCCATTGGTGTAATTCTGCACAAAGAATCAAGGATATATTATTCACATGTTTAATTTATTTGCTCTTTAGAGCATGTAATATTCTTCAGGAATATTACTTGTGCTACTTTAACAGCATCAATTTATGATCTTAAATGTAATATTCTTCATGAATATTACATGTGCTACTCGAATAGCATCAATATTTAATTTTTCAAGATTAAATCGAAAAGGACCGATTATTATAACAATAAGAAAAACAGACATAATATATTAAAGCCAATAAACATGATGTAAAAGAAATATACAGTTCAAGTCCATCATAATCCAAAATATTATCAGACAATAATAGTACAATAGAATTGCACACATAAATTGATTAACCAAAGATTAATTCAAAAGAATCATAGCTGCGCTCAATTCAATATATATATATATATATATACTCAAAACTTGTAAATCTAACTTACTGATAGATAAAATATAATATATCTAAATCAAAATGGCGAGACTAATTATCATTCATTGTCCCTGAATATTTTATCTAAATCAAAACTAACGAGACCAAAAAATCAAGACATGAGGATCATAAAATAAGATTTCGCAAAGCAACCTCTATTCCATGTAATTCGTATACTCCGAATTATAAAACTATTCATTCACAATCCTCATCAATCCAAATATTGAATAAAACATATAATTTTGAAATACCTTGCAGGGAAGACACAATTCTTTCCTAGGGAACACCACCAATATTCAGTCAATAGGTTAGAGACTCGTGCTGATAACGTGTTGTAAACTAGAGAGAGGCGAGCGAGAATATAAATTTTGTGTCTTTAATATGAGGACCAAATGCCTCTATTTATAATAGTACAAGAGCTAGGGTTTTAGAGTTAGATACTTGGCCATCACTCATATCATATATATCTATTAGATATATTTACAACAAATTTATCCATTTAGACTATAATTGGATTTTGAAATATATCACAAGATTCATAATTAATGTGTCATAAACATATGACTCATTTAAAATTAAACTGCTACTAATAAAGATTGATACATAAACCTTGCAAATTAATTGTAGAGATTTATTAATTAAAATAAGATCAATATTTAATAAATATTTTCAATCTTTTTTAATTATTTTGATCTATATTATAAATAGCATAAAAAAATAAAAGGAAACATAAAGAAAAACTCATGCACGCACACACCCATCGTACACAGGCACCCACAACACTACACACACACATCAACATTCATTTCCATTCATTTCTTCATCAACCCAATCAGCTTGCAAGGTGTTCAAGAACATCAAAAACACTAAAAATCAAGATTAATGGGTTTGTGGGAAATGAAGTGTGAGAAGGAAAATGAAGCTCAAAGTGGGTTTGTAGTGTATTTATACCACCTCCTAAATAAACCCTAATTAGAATTTAAAATCATATCTTGGTTAATTGAATTCCTATATTAGTAAAATCAAGTTTTATGGATTCATATCGACGAGCACTATGATCTAACATATTTGTTTATCTCGATTGGATAATAAATGAGTGTTGGTAAATTATCAAGTCCGTAAGAAACAGAGGTTGCTAACCCTGTTCGATCAACTGATCTACGTCAGGGGGAATTATCAAGTCCGTAAGAAACAGTTTACTAAGCCGTTGAATGGTTACAAAGGTTATTACATGAACACTCCCGTCACTTGACCCCTTTCCTACCTGATTCAACCTCTTTCACTAAACTGAATTGTGAGCTCCCCTCACAACCTAGAATCCCTCTAGTTCCCATAGGAAATCTCTCCCGAGACTCCTCTAAGTGTGTATGAAAGTGAGTTTCAAACACAGACTAGAAACACAATGATCTAACTGACCAAACCTAGTCTACCCGAATACTATATGCTTCGAATGTGAAGTCTTTTATCTTTCAGCCCTTTTGTGTATTCGTAAAAATCTGTGTCACCTAAACTAGTCTGATTCCCAAGCTATTTATAAGAAACAACTATAGCCTTAACAAGGTAATCAGAAGTCCTAATTAGACTAGGATTCAACAAAGAAATAATTTCCTTAATTAAATCAGACTTTCCTAGTTTAGATGTCATCCTTGAATAGAACTCCTTCTTTCCTTCTTGATCTTTATCACGAACAAGACAGCTTCTATTATGAAACATCCATCTTGAATCTGCAGTACTAGCTCTTTGATTCCAGCATGATATGTCTCTTGTAAACTCTCTGGACAACAATGTACATGATCATGTTCCTGAACATGACTAAGTACATGTCTTGATCTTCAATCAGATTGGCAGTGGAATGTTCATAGAAATGTCCAGAACATGTTATTCGAGCATGAATAACTAAAACCTTTTGTATTCTTTTGAAATTGCCATAATATCTTAAACAGATAATGACAATCCCGAACACTTAAGTGCAGATAGCACAAACAATCTCCCCCTTTGTCTTTATAAGGTTGCAAATCAGCTCTATGTTTTAAAAGAACACAATCCCTTGAACTGTAGGATCATGTACTTAACAACATACTTGAATGTTTGGAAGAACATGATATGAGTAGTTTGTACCTACTATGCTATATTTAATTTTTTTATATTTTAAATTTTTGATAGTAGTTTCAATTTTTTAGCAGATATAAATCATAAAGGGAAGAAAAAAAAAACTATTTCATAACAAAATAGCTAAAAACAAGCTATCATAAAAAAATATCTTCCAAAACATGATGCAAGATAAGAAAAATAGAAAAAAAAAACTTGTATTGCATTACTCCCCCTATTTGCCACCGAGAAAGGCAAAGGAGTAATTCGCAGAAACTACTCGGATTTCTCAGAGTCTTGGGCATCATCATCTCTTTCTGATCTTCCTTCTTCAGATCCTGCTTCAGCATCATCATACTCCGTTTCTTCTCTGATGGGTCCAAATTTACACTTATATTTCCGGTTTATGCTCACAACACGACTACTTAGGAACACACCCGCAATTGGACGGGGTCAATTGTAGGAGCAATAAACTTAACCCGAGTCGATCTCTCAAGGAAGACTTTATAGGAAAGAATTATCTAAAGGCTACACATGCTTTCAACAAAACAACTAAAATAAAATCTAAACATTCTAACAAGGGGGTTTGATGAGGATTATGCTAGGAATTCAAAATAGACAATTAAGCAACACAATTAAATGCAAATACACAAATTAAATCAAGATTAGAGGAAATAAGTTTGATTGAAGTATTAGGGTGTAGATTCTCTCAATGGTTTTATCACTATGCTTTATTCAAGTTGATAATGCTACTCTCACAAATATAAATAGACCCTTCTGATTAGTTTAACTTCAATTCATGTCACCGTCTATCCGTTAAACCTCTCTTAGCTATATCATACAAGCAAGATTAACATATTAGGCTTAGGAACCCCATCAACCTAACGTCGAAGGAACCAATTTCCGGATTTAGATTCACAATCAAGACTCCTCTAAATCCTATCAATGTTCAAGTAGTGATCAAGTACCTAAACATGAAAAAGCACGATTCCAACAACAACAATCAACAAGAACAAGCATAGATCAAAAACCAAATCGATCCTCTACTCCCTAATAGAGAGATCAACCACTAAACATGCTCAAAATAACACAAATATCATAGAAGAAAGTCATCTCATAAATCAAATGCAAATAATAACAACTTCTACAATATTACGTGTCTTTCAAGAGTTTGAAACAATCTCCACAAAGCATCTAAGAAAGACAAAGAAAATACAAGGAAAACCTCATTCGAGCGTAGCTTCCGTGAATGGCTCGATGTTGGTTCCTTCTCGTCTTCTCTTCTTCTTGCTTGGCTTCGTTCCTTTCTTCTTCCTTTTCTCCTCTTCTCTTTTGTGAAGGTGGTGATGGTGAAAATGGTGAGAAAGTGGTGTAGAGATTTAGAGTGTATAGTGTGTGTGAAGAGAGAATGGAGGTAGAGTGTTGGAGAAGATAAAGTGGTGAGAGTGAATGGAATGAATGATCCACCCCCCCCTCCCGAAAAATCTCCAAGAGATATGAGAAAGAAGAGAGATACGTTGGAGAGAGAGAGAGAGATGTGATAGATGGGTATGGTTGTAGGGGAGAGAAAAGGCGATGGGAGCTGATGGTAAGGGATCCATTAATGCAAAGATTTGTGTGGAGATTTTTTGGGAGCAAAAGTCCAACTCTAGGGATTTAGGAAATAATAACCTATAGATCTTAGCAATTAAAAATTGCCAAATCATCCAAGATTTAAATTATAGAGGAGGACTGAAATGCAGACGAGTGAGTCGCACACAGAAAACGGGAAGAAAAACTGGACCCAAGAGAGAGAGGAAGGCACCCCGCGCGGTGGCGGGGTGTGGGGCAGCGGGGCATGCTGCGCGGCGGGGGCGAGCGCAGCGGTGGTGTTGGGCACCGCGGGGGCTGGCGCCGTGGGAGCAGGGGTCGCCGTGGGGGCTTGTCCGTGGGGGGGCAGGGGCACCGCGGGAGCGATGTGTGCGGCGGGGGCGCGAGGCTCTCGGCATTTTGATGCCCGCCCGCGCGGGTGCTTTTTCTCAATTTATTTAAGAATCTTCGATCTTCCTATTTAAACAATCCAACTCGATTATTCGATTTACACTTGCCACCTAATTGCCGCAAAATACCTGAGTTTTTTGATTAAAAGCTCAAGTTTTGCAATACTTGGCATAATCCACCATTAGAGCAATAAGCACAAATAAACACATAAAATCAAGACATATCAAAATAAAATTCAACAAAATAAATACTAAACACAATAAATTAATAAATTAAAATGACACAATTAGACAATAAACAACTCCCCCACACTTAGCCTTTTGCTTGTCCTCAAGTAAACAAGAAATTAAAAACATGAATCAAGAAGGAAAAACTTGCAACTCAATCATATATTTGATCACGATTTATGGTTCCTACAAAAGCATCCATCATCTATGAAAATGAGCACAATATCAAAACAAGTGATGAGCCTGACCTTTCAAAATCAAGATGATCAAGGAAGCAAGATTCTATCCAATTATTCCCCCACAAATCACTTCCAAAATTTATTCACAACATATCAAAATATGATCATAAATAAAGGATTGCAATCGTAGGACAAAATTCATTAGGTTTAATCATTGAAATTAATTGAGCTTCCTAATGTGGTTTCCCATACTCATTATGCAAAATAAAAGAAGCATTTGCCACACATAAGAGGAGTAGAATCCGGAATGCAATCCAAATTATTTATGCGAATTTTGGGGGCGGATCAAAATTCACAAGGTGAAAACCATAGGGGGGAAATCCCTAGTGTCTTTGTGTGGTTTCCCATACTCATTGTTGAATAAATCAACAAGAGGAGTAGAGATCCTTATTGCCCCTTTTCTTTTCCTCTCTCTCTCTCTCTCTCTCTCTCTCTCTCTCTCTCTCTCTCTTTTTATATATCACCAAAATACAAAAATATAAATGAAGAAAGATAATTAGGGGATAATTTCAAGAATAAGGCTACCCAGCATCATAATCTTTCAAGGACAAGGTTTCACACAAATTTTTTTCAATTATGAACACATTCAAGAACAATTGTGCTTATGAGTGAAACCACAAAATCATTGAATTAATATGATTGACTTGAAAATAATTCCTTGAAGATTCATCTTCCAATTTCAAATTTGACAATTAGACAAAAACATCATGCTAAGCAAGGGAAGAATAAAATACATAACATAATCAAAACGATAAAATGAATGCAATATGATCGAAAACATATGCAACATAAAAACAAGAGCCAACAACTAAAAACATAGTCTAACAATACAAAATCCAACATAACTAATACAAAACGCACTACAATAACAAGCTTCATGACTCCCCCACACTTAAAACATGCATTGTCCTCAATGTATGAAAAACGAATGCAAGCATAAGATAGAAGGGAGTAGAGAACGTCACAATTTGTAGAAAACCGACAACGTGCGCGAGCTCCTACAAAACAACACTAGGAAATACCAACGAAAAATACGAATGATAAATCACAAAAAACAACGCACACGAACACGAGACATGTAAAACACGAAATACATAAAAGAAACTTTACTGCTCCGGTGGTGGATTCTGTGGCGTGAAAGATGAGGCAAGAGTCCATGTATCCCAGCTCGCTTGGAGGGCTTCAATTTGCTCGTCGTGTCGGTCTACTCAAGAGTAGAGGCCCCAAACATCTAGATGCACTGCACCGATGTCCTCGTGTATGGATTGGAAAGAGGCATCAATCATTTCTTGCTGCTGCACCATGCAGGCATTATGCTCTTGTCAATAGGCCAACATAGAATCCTGTAGTTGATTGCCAAAGGTGCTCATGGTGTCGGTAATGGATTGCTGGAATTGACCCATCGTAGTGTCCATGTATCCTTGAAATGAACCCCAGTCATTGACAGGCATGTGGTACCCTTGATGGCCTGCATGTTCTCCTTGTTGCCCGCCAGCATCATGCTCGTCATCGTCGCCCTCTTCATTGAGTTCTTGTGGTGCCGATGAGAAACCTCCTATTAGCTCCATGGTGCTGCGCTGGATTTGCTTCAAGGTACGGACACAAGTCCTCTTTGCATGAGGGTGCACTTGTCGTTCATTGTAAATCACTTCGGCTCGCTTGAGCTCCCCTTTGTTAATTGTGGGGGCATCGAGCCTTCTGTAGCTAGTGGGAGCTGGGGCATCCTCATCAAGTGCTCCAATTTTGAAACAAAGGGTGGAGATGAATGCACAGAAGGAAGGGTGCTGGTTCTTCCGCATGACTGCGTCCTTGATAGTGCTCATAATGAAGGTGGACGGGCACACTTTCCTGCCTTTCTTTGCACACCAAAGTAAGAAGACCTCCGTTGAGTTCATCTTGTTGGCTTGCTCCTTGTCCGAAATGTTGTATGCCAAGAACTTGTGAAAAACGGACAAGGCAGGATCTTTAATGAATTTGCTCAGAATGCCCTTTGTATTCCAATTCCGAAACCCCGAAATTTCATTCCATGCATCCGCAACATTGAAATCGGATGGCATGCTCTTGATCCCCACAGTTGGGAAATCGAAGTAATCCCGCAATTCAGCCAAGGTGATGTTATATTGCAAATCAAACATCGTAAAGGTACAACTCTTTTCCTCCTCCCCATCATGTTGAAACGACACCAAAAATTCAAGCACGACATTATCATAAGTATAATATTGCATCCTAGCAAAGGTTTGCAAATTTAACACCTTAAGATACTCTATAATTTGCCCTTCTAAATTCAACTCCGGCATCAACTTCCAATCAATGTAGCGAGGACAAGATATCTCATGGCTACGAAGAGTAAGGTAACGGTTACCTTCATTTGGTGTGGTGATGAGGAATGGAGCTCCATATTGTTGGCGGAGGTCCGATACCATTTGCGGGGAGCTCGTGCTTTCCTGTCCTTTGCCCTTGTTCGTGCTTCTGTCGGTACTTGTGGCTTTGCTAGCATTTTTACTCTTGTCTTTGCCTTTTCCTCCCAAAATTTTGGACATCTTCATTTTTGGGGCCATTTTATGGAGATTGGAGATGTGCAGCAAGAAGGGAGGTAGTAGGAGGCGTTGCAGCAAAAAGAATGCAGTGAGGAATAATTCAGCTTGAGCGCGGCAGGGCTCTTGGGGTTTGCGCGGCGGGGCTCGCTGTGGTGAGAGGCGGGAGAATTTGAGGAATAGGGGATGAATTTGCTGGAAATTACAGTGGAAATAGACTGTGAAAGCTAGAGAGAATGAAGGAAAGCGGCGCGAGAAGATGGGAAATTAGGAATTTGTGAAAAAGGGGCCCTTTTATAATGAGAGGAAAAATAGTACAGAATTAGAGTAAGGAGCGCCGTGGGGGGGAGGGGGGGCTTGGCAAGAGTGAGCCCCGTAGGGGGCTTCAGCGTGGCGGGGGTCTGTGAGAGGAAGCGCCGCGGGGCTCTTCAGCGCGGCGGCGGGGCGGGGAGCAGCGCGGCGGGGCTGGGCGTGCGCGGCAGGGGCCTTGTGCGCCGCGGGGACAAGTGTGCACGGCGGGGCTATGGGGCTCTCGGTGATTTTTCAGCCCGTCCGCGCAGTTGTTTTCTACCCTTGTCCAAATTTTGCAATTTCATGCTCTGCTTTCTCCCTCTGTTTCCACCCCTAAAAAAAATCATTCCACAATCAAGATTTTTCACAACTAAAAATGCATCAAACAAATTAAAATAAGAGAGTGAAAACAAAATAAAAATTAAAAATTAAAAATCATGGGTTGCCTCCCATGCAGCGCTCATTTTAATGTCTCGAGCTAGACGAAGTTTTTGGACAATTCAATCGGAATTGACAAGTTTCAATTCCTCTACATCAGCTTCATGCGAAAACCCTTCATAGTATGGCTTGACTCGGTGGCCGTTCACTTGGAACGCAACATTCGTTACCGGATTTTTCAACGTGACAACTCCATAGGGGAACACTTCTTCAATGATAAACGGTCCGCTCCAACGTGATTTGAGTTTTCCGGGGAAGAGCCGCAATCTAGTGTTGAAAATGAGAACTTTCATGCCCGGCGTGAGCTCTTTCTTGACAATTCGCTTATCGTGTAGCCTCTTCACTTTGTCTTTGTAAATCTTGGCGTTGTCATAGGCTTCGTTTCTCAATTCATCGATCTCGGACAATTGCAAGGCTCGCTCCTCTCCCGCACTTGTTAGGTCATAATTCACCACTTTTATAGCCCAATAGGCTCAGTGCTCGATCTCAACGGGGAGATGGCATGCTTTTCCATAAACGAGGCGGTATGGGCTCATCCCTAGGATGGTTTTGTAAGCCGTCTGGTACGCCCAAAGAGCATCCGTTAGCCTTTGTGACCAATCCTTCTTCGTCACATTCACGGTCTTCTTCAATATGTTTTGAATTTGTTTGTTGCTCATCTCAACTTGACCGGAAGTTTGAGGATGATATGGAGTCGCCACTTTGTGAGTCACTCCATTTTTCTTCATCAATTTTGCGAAAAGCTTGTTGGTGAAATGAGTTCCACTGTCACTTATGATTGCTCTAGGGAATCCAAACCTACTCAAAATATGCTCCTGCACAAACTTGATAACCACATTAGCGTCACAAGACCGAGTGAGGATTGCTTCAACCCACTTTGACACATAGTCGACCGCTAACATGATATACTCGAAGCCAAAAGAGTTAGGTAATGGTCCCATAAAATCAATACCCCAAACATCAAAAATCTCAACAACTATATTGATATTTAGAGGCATTTCATTTCTTCTCCCAATATTACCAAGTCTTTGGCATTTATCACATGAAATGGAGTAAGCATGAGCATCTTTAAAAAATTGAAGGCCAATACAAACCGGATTGTAGGATCTTTCTAGCCGTCTTTTGCCCTCCAAAATGACCACCATAATGAGATGAGTGGCAAAAGGCTAGAACATCGGTTTGCTCCTCTTCCAGGACACATTTTCGAATTATCTCGTCTTTTCCCAAATGGAAAAGGTATGGATCATCACAAAAGTAATACCTACACATTGCCAAAAATCTTTTCTTTTCTTAAAAAGAAAGGTTAGGCCGCATTTTATCACAAGCAAGATAATTGACAATATCGGCATACCAAGGAGAGGGATTAAGCTCAAGAGCATGCTCATATGGAAATGTACCACAATCAACTCCTTTTTCATGCAACAAATTGAAATTTTCATCAACGGGGAGGTGAGATAAATGGTCCGCTACCACGTTTTCACATCCCTTTCTATCCTTAATCTCAACATCAAATTCTTGCACAAGCATAATCCACCTAATGAGTCTAGGTTTAGCTTGTGGTTTGGTCAACAAATGCCTTAAAGCCGCATGATCACTATGCACAATTACTTTAGAACCTAAGATATAGGATCTAAATTTATCCAATGAAAATACAACGGTTAGCAATTCTTTTTCGGTTGTGGTGTAATTTACTTGAGCACTATTCAAGGTAAGGCTAGCATAGTAAATTACACGAAGAATTTTATCAATACGTTGACCCAAAACTGCGCCCACGGCAGAATTTGATGCATGACACATTATCTCAAAAGGTAAAGACCAATTAGGGGGAATGACAATGGGTGCGCTGATCAATTTCTCCTTACGAGTATTAAAAGCATGCAAGCATTTGTCATCAAACTCAAAAGGAACATCTTGAACAAGCAAATGACATAGAGGTTGGCTAATTTTTGAGAAGTCTTTAATAAACTGACGGTAAAAACCGGCATGGCCTAGAAAACTTCTAATTCCTTTCACATTAATGGGTGGAGGTAGTTTTTCAATCACATCCACCTTAGCCTTGTCTATACTCATTCCTTCTTTAGACACCACATGACCAAGGACTATACCACTAGTAACCATAAAATGACTCTTTTCCCAACTAAGAGTTAGGCTACTTTCAATACATCTTTTTAAGACAAGTTCTAATTTCTCTAAACTATCGGAAAATGAGGATTTAAAGACCGAAAAGTCATCCATGAATACCTCAATGAAGTCTCCAATCATCTCGGAGAAGATTGAGAACATACACCTTTGAAATGTGCCCGGTGCATTGCACAGTCCAAATGGCATCCTTCTACAAGCAAATGTGCTGAAGGGGCACGTGAAGGCGGTCTTGGCTTGGTCCTCCGGTGCGATGGTAACCTGAAAATACCCCGATAAACCGTCAAGAAAACAATAAAAACTATGACCGGCTAGTTTATCAAGTATTTGATCAATGAAAGGAAGGGGAAAATGGTCTTTTCTAGTGGCGGCATTTAGCTTTCGGTAGTCAATGCATATTCTCCATCCGCTGGTGGTTCGAGTAGCCACATGTTCTCCTTTGTCATTCTCTACGACCGTTATTCCTCCCTTTTTCTGCACCATATGGACCGGGCTCACCCATTCACTATCGGCTATGGGATAAATGATCCCTTCCGCTAGGAGTTTGAGAATCTCCTTCTTTACGACTTCCATTAGCACGGGGTTGAGCCTCCTTTGCCCTTCATGAACCGGCTTAGCCCCTTCCTCTAGAATGATACGATGCATACACGTAGAGGGGCTAATGCCTTTGATGTCGGAAAGATTCCATCCTATGGCTTGCTTGTTCCTCTTTAGTACGGCTACTAAGAGGTCTTCTTCATCTTTTTCTAGCCCGGCAAAGATGATCACGGGCTTCTTCTCTTCATCATCAAAAAAGAAGTATTTGAGATGGGATGGGAGCTCCTTTAGCTCAAGCTCGGGAGTAGGCTTCACTTTCTCTTCGATTGAGGCCATGACTTCCATGAGACTCATGCCTTCTCCTAGAAATATCTCCATCTCTTCGGCATTTAACTCGTCTCCCCCACACTTGAGGTAGGCTTCATCTATGGCAAGTTTCTCAGACGAGGTTTCACTCCTCCAAGAAGCACCTATTTCCTGCAAGAAAACCTCCTGGCCAAGACATCAATAGCATCTATGTAAGAACAATTTTCCTCAAATGAGGAGACGGGAATAGCCTTGTTTTCATGTACGAAAAAAGACACCGTTTCTCCTAACACCAACATTTTTAAGGTTCCATTTTTAACATCAATCAAGGTGTTTATTGTAGCCATAAAAAAGGTCTACCTAGGAGAAGAGTGTGTTCTTTACATGTTTCCTTCACATCACCCACATCCAATACAACAAAATCAACCGGTATGATCAATCCACCAACCTTAACTAGAATGTCCTCTATTATTCCCCTAGGATATCTCATGGACCTATCCGTCAATTGTAGGCACATTCTAGTTGGTTTCAATTCACCTAACTCTAATTGTTTATAAATAGAGTAAGGCATCAAATTAATTCCGGCTCCTAAATCTAGCATACCAGATGCTTCTTTGCCATTTCCCAAAGCAATTTTAAGAATAAAACTACCTGGATCATGGAGCTTGGGTGGTAGTTGATGTTGTAGGATTGCACTAGCCACTTCAGATACCTTTATCTTCTTATCCTCTCCAAACTTCCTCTTTTTTGAAGCAAGTTCCTTGAAGAACTTGACATAGGCCGGCACATTTCGGATGACATCAAGGAGTGAAAGATTGACATTCACCTTGGATAGGAGTTTGTAGAACTCTTGAAATTGAGTGTCTTGCTTCTCATTCCTCAACCGGCTTGGAAATGAAATTGGAGGATTGTAAGGATTGGTAGCTTTGTGGAGTGTGGGCTTCTTCACTTCTTCTCTTTCTTTCTCGGACTCCTTTTGTTGTTGTTGAGGAGTCTCATCTTCTTTTTCAACCTCCTTGGTTGGGCTTGACTCGCCAACCTTGTTGTCGATCACCTTGCCTCCTCTAAGCACGGTAATGGCTTGAGCTTGCTCCGGTTGGCTTGGTAACTTGCCCGGCTTGGCTTGTTTGGCCAATTCTCCGACGGTCCCGGCTATTTGCCCAACTTGGGTTTCAATCATCTTCATAGAGGCCTCAACGGATTCGAACCTTTGTTGGGTGGCTTGAATAAAGGATTACAAGGTGTCTTGCAATGTCGGCCTAGGCGGTTGGTTTGGTTGGGCCGGATATTGTTGCGGCCTTTGAAATTGAGGAGCTTGACTACCTCCGGCTTGTTGAGGTGGAGGCGGTTGTTGTGGTGGTTGAGGTGGTTCTTGAGGTTGTTTTCAAGAGAAATTCGGATGGTTTCTCCACCCCGGATTGTATGATTGAGAGTATAGGTTGTAAGGTTGGCGTGGCTGAAATCCTTGAAGGGCATGCACTTGCTCTTGAAGAGCATGGAAATGAGCCTCTTCACTTGAGTCCGGCTCGATCGACCTTTGGCACAAATTGGCTCCATGGCCATACTCTCCACAAATCCCACAAGTCTCAACGGTCATCACTTGTTGGGGTGGTCTCTCGGAGGTTCGAAGCATCTCTACTTGCCTTGTCAACTCGGTAAGTTGTTTCGTCACATCATAACTAGGGTTGGCTTCATTGACGGAAGCTCTCTTCACTCTAGCACTTTTTTGTTGAGAAGTAGTGGCCATGGTCTCATAGATATTTGAGACCTCTTCGGCGGTGCGTCCTCCAATGTCTCCTCCCGATGCATTGTCCACCATATATTAGAAATTTTATGAAAGCCCGTCGTAGAAGAATTGGTTGAGCAACTCGGGTGCGAGATGGTGGTGAGGGCATTGTTGTTGGAGACCTCTAAATCGATCCCAAGCTTCATTAAATGCTTCACCCGGAGATTGGGTGAAGGTAATAATTTGAGCTCTCAAATCTTGGGTCTTTTGGTTGGAGTAGTACTTGGCCATGAACTTCTCGTAGACGGCATTCCAATTGGCCAATGAGTTGGCCGGCAGGGACATGAACCACGTCTTGGCTCGATCTTTTAAGGTGTAAGGGAAACACCTCATCTTCAATTGATCTTCGTTCAAACCTTGTAGAGGAAAGGTTTGAACAATGGCATAGAACTTCCGGATGAAGTTCAAAGCATCTTCCGTCGGCATCCCATAGAATGAGGGAAGTTGGCTAAAGTGAATATTCTTCAACTCATAATTTCTTGCGGCTTCTCCAAGGATGATGCAAGACGTCGATGCCCCAATCACGTGACGAGCAAAATCTCTCATGTTCGTAGCCGCATTGGCATTTTCGGGATGGTTGAGGGGGTTAGCTTCCATCTTTCTTTCCCACTCAAACACGTCGAATCTCCTCGGTCAATGGATGTTGTCAAACACGGGGGCTAGTCTTCCATTGAGGCTTCACCTCCCTAGCATACACAACCACAAACAAAATGGACATCACACGTACCTTGCGGCCGGAAAGAGAGGTGAGACTAAACAATAAACACAAGAAAGTAAGAACACAAATAACAACACAAACACGACACTTAAACAAGATCACTTTCACAAATACAAACAAATAACACAAAAGCAAATATAGCATCAATAAGACAATTCTAAAAAACCTTCCCCAGCAACGGTGCAAAAATTTGATTGGGTCCAAATTTACACTTATATTTCCGGTTTATGCTCACAAGACGACTACTTAGGACCACACCTGCAATTAGACGGAGTCAATTGTAGAAGCAATAAGCTTAACCCGAGTCGATATCTCAAGGAAGACTTTATAGGAAAGAATTATCTAAAGGCTACACATGCTTTTAACAAAACATCTAAAATAAAATCTAAACATTCTAACAAGGGGGTTTGATTAGGATTATGCTAGGAATTCAAAATAGACAATTAAGCAAGACAATTAAATGTAAATACACAAATTAAATCAAGATTAGAGGAAATAATTTGATTGAGGTATTAGAGTGTAGATTCTCTCAATGGTTTTATCACTATGCTTTATTCAAGTTGATAATGCTACTCTCACAAATATAAAGACCATTCCGATTAGTTTAACTTCAATTCCTGTCACCGTCTATCCGTTAAACCTCTCTTAGCTATATCATACAAGCAAGATTAACATATTAGGCTTAGGAACCCCATCTACCTAACGTCGAAGGAACCAATTTTCGGATTTAGATTCACAATCAAGACTCCTCTAAATCCTATCAATGTTGAGTAGTGATCAAGTACCTAAACATGAAAAAGCACGATTCCAACAACAACAATCAACAAGAACAAGCATAGATCAAAAACCAAATCGATCCTCTACTCCCTAATAGAGAGATTAGCCACTAAACAAGCTCAAAACAACACAAATATCATAGAAGAAAGTCATCTCATAAATCAAATGCAAATAACAACAGCTTCTACAATATTACGTGTCTTTCAAGAGTTTGGAACAATCTCCACAAAGCATCCAAGAAATACAAAAAAAATACAAGGGAAACCTCCTTCGAACGTAGCTTCCGCGGATGGCTCGATGTTAGTTCCTTCTCGTCTTCTCTTCTTCTTGCTTGGCTTGGTTCCCTTCTTATTCCTTTTCTCCTCTTCTCTTTTGTGAAGGTGGTGATGGTGAAAATGGTGAGAAAGTGGTGTAGAGATTTAGTGTATGTAGTGTGTGTGAAGAGAGAATGGAGGTAGAGTGTTGGAGAAGATGAAGTGGTGAAAGTGAATGGAAAGAATGATCCACCCCCCTCCAAAAAAATCTCCAAGAGATATGAGAGAGAAGAGAGATACGTTGGAGAGAGACAGAGAGATGTGATAGATGGGTATGGTGCTAGGGGAAAGCAAAGGTGATGGGAGCTGATGGTAAGGGATCCATTAATGCAAAGATTTGTGTGGAGATTTTTTGGGAGCAAAAGTCCAACTCTAGGGATTTAGGAAATAATAATATATAGATCTTAGCAATTAAAAATTACCAAATCATCCAAGATTTAAATCATAGAGGAGGAATGAAATGCAGGCGAGTGAGTCGCACACAAAAAATGAGAAGAAAAACTGGACCCGAGAGGGAGAGAGAGGCACCCCGCGCGGCGGCGGGGTGCAGCGCTGTGGAGCAGGGCGCGCGGAAGGGGCTGGCCCACGGGGGGGGCAGGGGCGCCGCAGGGGCGATGTGCGCGGCGGGGACGCGGGGCTCTCGGCATTTTGATGCCCGCCCGCGCTCCCGAGCTCAACCGCGCGGGTGCTTTTTCTCAATTTCTTTAAGAATCTTCCATCTTCCTATTTAAACAATCCAGCTCGATTATTCGATTTGTACTTGCCACCTAATTACCGTAAAATACCTGCTTTTATGATTAAAAGCTCAAGCTTTGCAATACTTGGCATAATCCACCATTAGAGCAATAAGCATAAATAAACACATAAAATCAACACATGTCAAAATAAAATTCAACAAAAGAAATACTAAACACAATAAAATAAATAAATTAAAATGATACAATTAGACACTAAACATTCTCCATCATCAGCATCCTCCTCAGTCTTCTTTTCATCATCCTCAGCTTCAGCAATCGCAACTTCATGATCCTCTTCTGCAGCCTTCTCTTGGACAGCTTCTGCTTCCTTAACTTGTTCTGCAGTATATGCTTCATCTAGCTTTTGTGCTGGAGTAGTCTTCTTCTGAGCAGCAGCTTCGGCAGTACTTGCAAGCTTGTGCAAGTTATGAACATTCTCAGGAACATCTGCTACTGGGAAGGCAAACTCTTCTCCTGATGAAAGATCAGCAATCATTGCTTGGATCTTCATCTTCTCAGAAGTATGCTCAGAAATTAAACGAGCATGAAACTCCAGACTCTTCTCTAAAAATCTCAGCACAGCACCCTTTGCAGAGGATTCTTCAACAGTCTCATCCACTCCTTTCTTGGAAGACATGAATTGCTTGAACTGAAGGTGAAGATGGGGATCTCCTATTTCAGGAGCAACCTTGATCATGAAAGGCTTGTGAAGAGGATTAATTTTGTCTTTCTTTGAAGACACATTCTTCTTCTGTTGCTTGATGATGTTGTAGATCAACGATGGATAGCATAGTGGACCTTTGACCACTGTAGACTCTGCACTACTGATGATCTTGCTAAACACAAACTCACCATAGTTGAACTGCTTCCCAGTTCCAAGGTGAAACAGAAACCTCCCCTGAGCTTGAGTCACTGTTGCCCTGTGCTTAGTTGGTAGCCAATTGTGGATCAGAATTCTGAACAGGGCGCCATACTTGTGAGTCAGCTTGGAGGTTGGAATAGTCTGTGGATGAGATGGCCATTTGTTGTAGATGCCCTGGGTCAGCTCCTCTGCAACCATCCCCCAGTCATCTATCTCTTTATACTCCCCCTCAGATGAACATCCCAAGAACTCATTAATGAGATAAGGGGAAAACTGTACCATTTCTCCTCTCACAAAGACTTTCTGGAAGTCTTCAAACTCTGGATCATCAATTTATTTTGTCAAATTACAGTAGAATTCTGTAACTACTTTAGGAACAAACTCTTGAACCTTCTGTACTGTTCCTAACAAACTAGCTTGCTCCAGCAAAGTAAACACCCCATTAGCCAACAATGTATCCTTATCCACCTTCTTTTCAAAGATCATGGACCTCTACTTCACTTTTTCCCATAACTCAGCATGCTTAAGAGAACGAAAGATGGATTGGCTAGATGTACCTGGAATATGGACAATATGTTTGTGAACTTCAGACTCATGTTCACTTGAATGCAAGTGAACATCTTCAGGTACATGGGTCGGCTGGGCAGCTTTCTTGACTTTCTTGGAAGGACTAGTTAATGCAACAGCCTTCCTCTTCTTTGTGGATGCAGCAGCAAATGGTGGGGATGGCAAACGCTCAACTTCTGGTCACAGGGGTTCTTGGAATCAGCTGCACCATAGCAGTAGATGCCTTCTTCCTTGGTGTTTTCCTTCTTGACTGGAGATCTCGCAAAAGAATCATATTAAGCAGAGGCCAACAATTTTTCCTATTGTGGAACATGAGTCTTCTCACCAGATTCAGAGGATGAACTTTGAATGACTTCTTTCTATGCTGGATCAGCGACTAACGGTCTGCGAATAACTTTCTTCTTTCCTTTGGCAAGAGCAGCAGCTATAGCTTTCATCTTCAAGCTTAAGGGAATGTCATCTTCCCTATCTTCATCATCACTTTCTGTAGTTGAAGGTTCCACAGGCGATTGAAGAACAACATCAGCTGGAGTAGATGTCGCAGCAGGGCTTTTCTCTACAACATGTGCCTCAATATGTTCAGGCACATCTGAAGGCTTAACATGATCATCACCATCAGATCCCTTCTCTTTCTGAAGGGCTTAGTCAGCAGGTGCGGTGATGATCTTCTTTGATGAATGGGCTGAAGTCTTCTTGGATTTCTTGACCTCAGTTCCCTTTGTTCTTGCCTTCTTTCTATGGACATCGTATGACTTCGTAGCTTCTTTCAACAGATCATCAATCGAAAGATTATGGGTCTTTGTTTTCTTTGCAGAAGAAGCAATTTCTTATTCTTCTGTATCTTCTTCTTCTTCTTCTACATGGAATGTTTCAATTAATTCCTCTGTATCTTTGCTTGAAGATTCATCGCGAAGTGCCTTTTGAACGGGCTTATTATAGGATGATTCTCCACTAACCTGCCTGTCGAATTCATCTTCTTCATAGAACTGATCTTGAGGTTTGGAATATGTAACTTTTCCATACCTCATTCTGGGTTTAATGATTTTCTTGGGACGAACAAGCTTTCTTTTCAGAGCCATTGAAAGAGTATGGGTATATGAAGAGATGAAACAACAAGAGAATTAACGACTAACAATGGAAGAGACTCAGAATATGTAGAGGATTTATCGAGATAGAAGGGTGTTTTGATTTCAGAAAATTTGAAAAGTAAGCGTTCTCTCAAAATGGTTAAACATATATATAAGAGAGTATTTCATTCACAGGTTTCCGTTAGACTAAGAAATCGAAGGGAAATCACAGAAAATTAGAGATAACGATAGCACGTCAGAACTAGCCATTGACAAAGATGTACTCAGGGTTTGAATCATGAACATGTACATCCATAAGAACATTTATGGGAATGTTCAGTCCCTTTATGCAGGAATGGTTCTTTCCTGCTGAGTGTGAAAAAGTCACATGATGTCTATATGTTTGGGGTATCATGACTGACTTCATAGTCTTTCATCATCTGCATCATCCAGATAATCTAAGTAGAGCTACTCCCTGCTGCAATGTACTCTGCTGTAGATAGGGATATGCAGTTCTGCTTCTTACTGAATAAAGAAACAACATTATTTTCTAAAAAGAAACAAGCACCTGAAGTGCCTTTTCTGTCATCTGGAGATCCAGCCCAATCAGCATCGCAGTATGCAGTAATACTTGCATTTGTATTAGAAGTATACCACAGCCCATAATCAGCAGTTCCATTGATGTACTTGATGATGTTCTTAACAGCCTTCATGTGACTCTCCTTTGGACAGACCTGATACCTAACACACACTCCCACACTATAAGCTATATCTGGTCTGCTTTCAGTTAGATATAGAAGACTACCAATCATGCTTCTGTAGAGAGTTTGATCAACTTCAGTCCCTGTATCATCTTTTCCAATCTTGACTGTAGTGCTGATAGGAGTTCATTTATGTTTTGAATTCTCAAGCTCGAACTTTTTCACCAGATTTCTGGCATACTTAGATTGAGAGATGAATATCCCTTCTTCTGACTGCTTTATCTGGAGTCCTAAAAAGTATTTTAGATCTCCAACAAGGCTCATCTCAAACTCAGTTTCCATGTCCTTGATGAAGTCTTTAACCATCTTATCAGACACTGAACCAAACACTATATCATCCACATAGACTTGAACCACAATTACTTGTGATTTTTCCTTCCTAATGAACAGTGTTCTGTCTTCTCTTCCTCTGTTGTATCCCTTGCTTACTAGGTATGTAGCCAGTCTTTTATAACATACCTGAGGAGCTTGCTTCAAACCATACAATGTCTTTTTTAATTTGAACACAAACTCTGGATGATGTGGATCTTCAAATCCTTTAGGTTGTACAACAAACACATCCTTCTTTATGAATCCATTTAGAAAGGTACTCTTGACATCCATCTAATATAGTTTGAACTTCATGATGCATGCCATGGCTAGGAGAAGTTTGACAGATTCAATCCTTGTGACTGGAGCAAAGGTTTCATCAAAATCAATGCCTTCTATATGAGAATATCCTTGTGCAATCAGTCTTGCTTTGTTTCTTGTAATATTTCCAGCTTCATCAGTCTTGTTCTTGAAAATCCACTTGGGTCCAATAATATTGACTCCTTCAGGCTTCTGCACTAGATCCCAGACATCATTCTTTTTTAATTGAAGAAGTTCTTCCTGCATGGCTTCTATCCAGTAGTCATCTTTAAGAGCTTCTTGGATGTTCTTGGTATCTATCTTGGAAGTGAAACAGACATAGGATATTTCATCATACATCCTTTTTCTCAGAGTGCTCTTGGTCATCCTTCCTTCATGAATGTTTCCTATTACTTCTGAAGTGGGATGATTCTTGATGATTTGCTTTGAAGGCTTTCTATGCCTTAATGTCTGTTCTTCAGCTTCTCTATCTGTATCATCATGAACTTTTAGATGATCAAACACATCCGTGTGAACATCATCTTCAGGAGTTTTGACAGTATTGTCCTGATCATCAAATCTGACATTGACTGTCTTAATTACAGCCTTTGTATCTTTGTTGTAATCCTGTATGATTTACTATTTCTGGAGTATTCAACAAAGGTCCCTTCAACTCCTCTTTTGTTCATCTTGCTGAGATACTCTCTATCATTGAGAATATAGCATGTGGTTCTAAACACATGAAAGTACTTCACTGTTTGCTTCTTTTCATTCCAAATCTCATATGGAGTAGTGAAAGTACATGGTCTGAGATGAACTCTATTGCTTATGTGGCATGCTGTATTGATAGTTTTTGCCCAGAACATTGCAGCAACTCCTGTAGCAGCAATCATGGTCCTGGCCATCTCCTGAAGAGTTCTGGTTTTCCTTTCCACAACTCCATTCTGCTGAGGTGGTTCTCAAATTCCTTGCCATGATCACTTCTGATTCTGATAATCTGATCATCCTTCTCAACTGTGATTTTGTAGGCTAATCTCTTAAATGCTATGAAAGCTTCACTCTTGTCTCTGAGAAAATTAACTCAAGTAAACCTTGAGTAATCATCAATGCAGACGAGGACATACTTCTTTCCTCCATAGCTTTCCACAGCCATAGGCCCCATTAGATCCATATGAATGAGATCTAGAATTCTTTTGGAAGTTCTGTCTTGAACTTCTTTATGTTGAGATCTGGACTGTTTTCCAATCTGACATGGTCCACAGACTTTGTCTCTATCAATTTTGATCTGAGGTAGTCCTCTGATAATCTCTTTGCTAATGATCTTCTAGAGATTTCTGAAGTTGACATGCCCAATTTTCTGATGCTAGATCTCTGACTCTTCAATAGATGTTCTTTGACATGTTAAAGAACATTGTGCAGGATTATGTAGCTAATAACAGTTATCAGCTGATCTCTTCCCTTCTATGAATAAGTCATTGTTCTTAATCATAACTTTGCAGCTTTCCTTAGTGAAGACTACAGTCATGTCATTATCACATAGTTGACTGATACTAATCAGATTAGCTTTGAGTCCATCAACTAGCATAGCTTTCTTGAGTTTGGGCATTACTTCAACCGTCAGCTCTCCTTTTCCCATAACTTTACCTTTCTTTCCATCTCTAAAGGTAACAAAATCTGACGAGTAAGCTTTCAAATTCTGCATCACAGAGCAATCTCCTATCATGTGTCTTGAACAGCCACTGTCAAAGTACCAACTTCTTTTATCTTTCACTCTCAACGAAGTATGAGCAATTAGACTAGTCTGCTGGACCACCCATTGCTTTTTCTGTTCAGGCTTTTTCTTCTGTTGAGTAGTTTTCTTTTGAGTGTTGCTGGAATGCTGAGTCACAAATTTTCTCCTCATTCTTTTCAGATCAAAGAGATACTTCTCACAGTGTGGTCGAATGTGGCCTTTTTCTTCACAATAGTGGCAGATGATTCTTTTCCTGCAGCCATTAGTGGTAGTCATCTTTTTGTTAATGTTATTTTGGATGGCCTGAACATTATTTTGTACATGTGCTGTCTGGCTTGTACTGGCTTTGACAAACACTGTCTTGGATTCTCCACCATTGTATCCAAGACCTGGATGAATTTTCCCAGAATGTCCTGGATTGGTAAGAATCTTATCAAGATTCTTAGCTCCATTGTTCAGCATGTTGACATTCATTTTGATGGAATTTAGCTCTGTAGTCAGTTCTTCAATCTCCTTCTTCTGCTGTTGGATAATGGCCTTCTGTTCTCTATCAGACTTGATCAAATTCTCCTTTTTTTTGAGAAGATCTTTATTGTAAGATTGAAGAGTTTTGTTGATCTCAGCAACTTCAAGCCATTTTTCATGCATCTCCTTGTATGTCTGAATAAACTCCTCATTACAGACATCATCATTGTCTGAGTCTTCATCTTTATCTGCAAGTTTGAAAGGATCCTGGAACTGTGAGACTTTTGCTGTAAATGCATAGTTCTCTTCTTCTGATTCACTTCTACTTTCAGAATCATTATCACTCAGAGAGGCATTGTAGTTCTTTTGATTCTTCTTCAGAGTGTTGGTACATTCAGCTTGAATATGTCCAAAACCATCACACTCTCTGCACTGAATTCCTCTCTTTGTGTTTGATGGTTGCAACTCTTTTTGCTCACTGTTGGAGTTTCTATCTTGCTGAGCAATTCCAGGTTGTTGTCTCTTGTTGTTTGACCTTCTGGAAGACTGTCTGTTCACTATTTTAAGCATTCGACTAAAATTCTTGGTGATAAGGACCATATTATTCATTGTTTCTGAATCAAGTATAGTTTTTTGTTTCTGCACATGTTCAGGAACATCCTCTGAAATTTCAGCTTTCAGAGCAATACCTTTCTTCCTTGAGCTGATGTCATCATCTTCAAGGTTCATCTCGAATGTCCTTAATGATCCCATCAGTTTATCAAGTCTCATACTCTTGATGTCCTTGGCTTCCTCTATGGCAGCAACTTTGTAGGCCAAACTTCTTTGGAAGAGATCTGAGAACCTTTCTTACAAGTTTTTCATTGCTAATAGGTTCTCCTAGAGCAAAACTTTCGTTTGATATGCTCCTTAATCTAGCATTAAACTCACCAATGGATTCAGATTCTTCCATTCTAAGACTTTTAAACTTTGAAGTTAGATTTTAAAGTCTTGACAACCTCACAGAACTAGTCCATTCAAAGGTAGTTTCCAGAATATCCCATGCAGCTTTAGCAATCTCACATGTTGAGATTAAGCTGAATGTCTCAAGATCTATTGCAGAGAATATTGCATTGAGAGTTTTAGAGTTGACATTGTACCAGTTCTTCTGTGCACAGTCCATTTTCCTTCTTCAATTTCCACATACCTTTCTTCTTTGGCAACAGTTGGCTTTTCCCATCCTTCAGTCACACTCTTCCATACAAGTTCATAAAGTGATCTCAGAAAGGCCCTCATCCTTGCTTTTCCAGTAGGGATAGTTGTTGCCTTCTAGCAGTGGTGGTCTGACTGTGGATCCTCCTTCTTTGATTGCACTCATAGCTGGAATGCAACCAAAAACTTCACGCAGATATGTAGCTTTCAGGATTCTTTTCGCAGTAACACCAAAGGTGACCCGCTCTAGTACCAATTGAAGTTACATAAACTGTGTGGTCATGTTCATCATCATGTTCTTGAACACTGTTGTGAACATGTAAGGTCAGAATGTAAAAACTTAAGTAAATAAAGAACACAAGGTTGGTGACCATGTTCGATCAACTGATCTACGTCATAGGGACTTATCAAGTCCATGAGAAATAGTTTACCACTCCGTTGAATGGTTATAAAGGTTATTACATGAAGACTCCCGTCACTCGACCCCTTTCCTACCCGATTCAATCTCTTTCACTAAACTAAATTGTGAGCTCCCCTCACAACCTAGAATCCCTCTAGTTCCCATAGAAAATCTCTCCCGAGACTCCTCTAAGTGTGTATGAAAGTGAGTTTCAAACACAGACTAGAAACACAATGATCTAACTGACCAAACCTAGTATACCCAAATACTATATGCTTCGAATGTGAAGTCTTTTATCTTTCAGCCCTTTTGTGTATTCGTAAAAATTCATGTCACCTAAACTAGTCTGATTCCTAGGCTATTTATAAGAAACAGCTATAGCCTTAACAAGGTAATCAGAAGTCCTAATTAGACTAGGATTGAACAAGGAAATAATTTCCTTAATTAAATCAGACTTTTCTAGTTTAGATGTCATCTTTGAATAGAACTCCTTCTTTCCTTCTTGATCTTTATCACGAACAAAGCAGCTTCTATTCTGAAACATCCATCTTGAATCTGCAGCACCAGCTCTTTGATTCCAGCATGATACGTCTCTTGTAAACTCTCTAGACAACCATGTACATGATCATGTTCCTGAACATGACTAAGTACATGTCTTGATCTTCAATCAGATTGGCAGTGGAATGTTCATAGAAATGTCCAGAACATGTTATTCGAACATGAATAACTAAAACCTTTTGTGTTCTTTTAAAATTTCCATAACATCTTAAACAGATAATGACAATCCCGAACACTTAAGTGTAGATGGCACTAACAAATTTAAATAATAAAATCTGACTAAATAAATACTATAGTCTAATAAATCAATCTCCTTAATTAAAATATTAAGGGCCGATATTAATCCTAGTCAGTATAGGCATACTAACTGTTGTGTGATATGGGCATACCGACTATTTTTTATCTTTATGTAATGCACTCCAACTCCAACTCTTGATAATCTTGTGTCGATATCAACATCTTCCAGTTTGGATCCCCCTTCTTGGCTTTTTCCATGGGTTTCCTTGACGCCTCTTGTTCCCAAACCTCTCGTATGAACCCGTTAAGGCTCTCCTTGAACCTCTTAGCTCGTGATTGTGTCACAGGTCTTTCAGGCACCTTAATTGGATCTGACACCTCCTTAGCACGGGACGTATCAGATAGGGCCCTGACTCGCTTTCAATATTGTATCTGTGCTTTCTTAATCAGTTGAGAGAGCCTGACTGAAGCTTAGATGGTGAGCTGATCAGTTAGAACTGATAGCTTTGAAGACTTAGCTTAGGTCGTCAGTGTAGCCTGTGTGTGTGAAGGTGTACAGTTTAAGAACATGCAAAGCTGAAAGCAATAAGAATAGTACACACGAGACTTTATAGAGGTTCGAAGCTTCCTGCTTCTACGTCCTCTCTTCCTTCCGTAGAAAGGCAATCCACTATGCAAGTGTAAAGTTTCTTTATTATAGTTACACAGTGAAGAATTCCTGTTGGACCTGAAAACGGTACCCATCAACCCGAGCGCGGTCTCGTTTCCAACTGTTGCTATCCCGGAAGAACGGACCTGTCGGTACACGTTCCTCCTCAGCCAGTTTTTGGGTCGATAGCTCACACTTACCGGTCTCAACTGTTCGCTGAGACTTTAGGTGCTATTGCCCATCTTTACACGATTTTAGATCTCGGTCGATCTTCAAGAAGGCAGTCTTGAATATGTTATCAACCTGGAATGCTCCTTAGCTTGAGCTGAGTGGTTAATCTTTGAGGGACGGAACTGAGAAGCTTTGCTCTTGCACGAATTATGTGTTAGCTTAGCATCTTGCTTTAGACTTGAAGCATGCCTTCTCAGTTGAGACTTTTCGCACGTAGGAGTATTAAGGTTTGAGCTGTGGGGAAGGAGAAAGAAGTGCTCATTATGCAAAATAGCAAAAGTTAGATTGGCGAAAGTCTTGGCTAAAATTGAGTTCACTCTCTTTAAATAGATGAGTGATCTTTTGACTGTTGTGATTGGTGAATATTCAGAATTCACCAGCAGCATTTTAATGTCTGTATCTGTTTGAAGATCTTAATGAACTAGCCGTTTGACTTTAATGTCTTTTGATCTAATATCATCAGGATATTTTAAAGATTTCTTGTCAAGATCTTCATTGACTGCTTGTCAGAGAGATCAGGTGATTCGGCTATCAGTTTTGGACATTCAGCTGATGGGCTTTCAGCTATCTCGGCTTTCAGCTCTGAGATTGTCCAATTGGCAGATCCTCAGCTGCCTTGAGCTTCAGTCCTGATATGGTCCAGTTCAGCTGACTTGGCAGCTTAGCTTCAAAAAGCTTTGAGTTCTGGACTATCAGTTGGCTACTTGCTTGAGCTTTTCTCTCATTGAACTGATATATGATATGTTCAGTATTGGCTCAAAGCTTTTGAAGCTTTCTTCCAGCTAACTGATCTTTGATCAGTTTAGGGTTAGCCCTTTGTGACTGACTGATTTTTTATCAGTTCAGTTTCAGCTTTCAAGTTGGCTCTATTCTCATCAGTCTGTCTTAGCTTTCTGCTAGGACTGATGATTACTCATCTATGGATGCCTACCAGTCTCCAAAGTTCTCTTCCCCCCTTACAGCTTTTCTTAAGCTTTGAAGAGTTAAGTCTGACTGGTCTAATCAAGGCAACCTTTTAAGCTGGTTGACCATGCTTCAAAATAGCAGTCTCTCATTTCAGCTAGATTGATGTCTGAAGTCTTACTTGGTCATTACCCCTGATTTTCAGCTTTTCATAACCTGCAGTTTTTCATTAAATCATCACACATGTTTTGACATTTCATCAAAACAATCAGTTGGGATTTTCCCAACAATTTTCCTAACAATGAGGCCATATATAATTAAAGTGTGAGAAGGGAAATGAAGCTCAAAGTGGGTTTGTGGTGTATTTATACCACCTCCTGAATAAATCCTAATTAATTAGAATTTAAATTAGATAAAAAATAATATCCTGATCAATTGAATTCCTATATTAGTAAAACCAAGTTTTATGAATTCGTATCGACGAGAACTATGATCTAATGTATTTGTTCATCTCGATCGGATAATAAATGAGGCCGTATATAATTAAAATCATAATTAGGCTAAAAAGCCCATCATTTGGGTCTTTTAATTATAAAATGGACTCAACTTAAACATTTGAATTCTAGAAAAATCCATTCGCCCTCTATAATTGAATTTGGGGTGTTACATCTCTTGATCAAAATAGTAGTAAATATGTGTTTGACACACTTCATTTAAATAATAGCAAAATTGGAACTCAAATTTTTTGACCATAAACGAAGTCACGCAAGTTAAAAAATGAAACAAAATGCAGAAATAAAATGCATACAGCTGCTGGAATATGGAGAAATTGAACACTCGTTTATTACTTAACAAATTGGGATCATTATCTTTACCGTGCTAAGGGCACACCACCCCTTGCTGAGCAGTTTTTTAATTCATGTTTTCACTTTTTTTCTTTCTTAAACACTAAAATTAATCTATTTAAAAGCTTAAAATAAACACAATACAGGTAATTATAAAATAATTTAGTTTATATGTTACTTATTAACTAAAAAATTAAAAATGGTAATAAACCCTTAATTATGAAAAAATAATCAGCCATAAAAAAGATAAACTAAAAACTAAAAATTCATCCAAAGACTAAAAAAGAAAATTGCCCTAATTTAGAATAATCAACGTTAAATAAAAGCAAAAGTTAAAAACAAAAGATAATTGTAGTAAAAAACTCTACAATTGATCGTTTACTCGAGTTCGGGTTACGGCGATCTACAAGACAAAGAAAACACACGTGAAGTCGAAGGACCGTTGGGGGGTTGACAATCGAACGGACTCCGACGCTCAAGTCAGAATCGAAACTAATAAAGATAATAACTTAAAAGGGAATGAAAATTGATAAATCGAATGATAAACAATAGTTATGAATTGGAGGAGGTCGAACTCTACTGCCATAGAGGATTATGAGTATGCCGTGTGATGGATTGTGTGATGAAAGCTTGTGAATGAGTCATAATTGTGTGTTGCGTGAATGATTGTTGATTATCTGATTATCCCCATATTATGAAGAGCGTAGATATATATATTGGTGAGCTTTAACCGAATTTCGATTTTTGGGGGATTCTTTCTATCCCTTTTAGGGTTTTTGACGGGGTCTAACATACACTACCAAAAAAACTCTCATACATAACACCTCATACATAACGGATATTTTAAATATCCGTTATGTATGAGCGCATTTTTTATATAGATAACGCATATTTCAAAAATCCGTTACGAGAGAAGTGTTATCTCCGATTATATATAACGTTTTCGAGTCCTACGTTATCTGTGAGTGTTATATATTATTCACATTTATAACGCTCATTTGATACCGTTATGCATTGTGTTATGTTATATGTGTTATTTTTTTTTTTTTTCAAAATTTAATTATATAAGATCTTTTTTTTAGTTATATAAGATCAATACATACTTTCTATCCCGCGCTCATTTTGGACAATTCTCAAAAAATTGGCGCTCATCCCTTCTTCTTCCTGCAAAATTTCTCTCCGGTCGTCGAGTCAATCACAGGGGGTTTCACCGGTCGTCTCTTTCCTCTTCTCTCGTTTGTATGCAGATCCAGTAGAAAAAAAGCCCTAATTTAATTAGCCCTAATTTCTCTTCTACCCATGAACCTTCCCGCCGATTGTCGACTCAGTCGCCAGTGGTTTCTGTGAAATTGAGCAAAGTTCAGGTGGAATTCACTTTTTCCGATATCTGGCCAAAAAAGGTGAGTTTTCTACTTCCCTTCTCTCGCTCAATTCGTCTGTGCCCTAGACGAAAATACCCGAATCATTGCTCAGTCTCTCGGTGGTGAGCCTTCACGCCAGTAGAAAACCAGTCGGCGGCGGTCTTTGCCGATCTCGTCTTCTCTCACTCAACTGTACTCTAGCCCATTCTCTCTCTATTTCTCTAAGAATAACCAAGAAGGCCAAATTCATATCTCCTTTTTCACTAACCTCTGCGATGAACATTCTCGTCGGACCCAGTCAGCGGTGGTCGTCTCTTCTTCGCCGGTAAGTCTCGTCTTCTCTCGCTCAACTGTGCCCTAGCCCTTTCTTCCTCTATTTCTCTCAGATTAACCCTTGGAAACTCTCTCTGTGTTTGCTGTCACTAGTAGCTCTGTATGTGGTGAATTCGCAAAGGCAAAAGCTTTATTATCGCTTGAGCACTTCGAAAAAATTCCAAAAAGCTGTGAATGGAGTTTTCTCGATCTCAAAGTATACCTCAGGTCTATCTTACCATTTTTTATTTTTATTTTTTTAGTTTATTTCTTGATTGTCTCTCAAATTTACCGGGCAATAACTCATCATCTTGTGAAATAGCAGAACGAGAATTTTGATTTCTGAGTATAATACCTCAGCTCATTTTTCAACTGATGTGGAGGGGATTCCATTGTGGGGTTGGTTTTGGTTTGGTCTAGACATAAATACCTCTTAGAATCAAACCATAGTTGTCAGTGTGAAATATTTTCTTGGATACTGCTTGTGTTATGGCTTCTCCAAAGTCTAAACTGTTGTGATGATTTGTCGCATATTTAGGCTCATCTATGTGTATTATCACATCTCTATTTCTGTTTGATGTTATGAATTTTTTTAGTTGTGAAAATATATCAAATCAGACTACTATTTGTGTTAAAATCCAGCCTCCTATATTAGTATAAAAATTAATTTAGACTAGGCTACCTTTCTATTGGTATATGAAATATTTTTTGAAAGCTTGTTTAAGGTCTTCTAAGTGAGAAATTATATTAATCATCCTTTTATAAAATTGATGTAAGATTATAGAAAAGGGAGCTCGTGGGAACAATTAATTACCTTAAAAAGATGAATTCTCAATTTGTTTAATATCATTATTTAAATGATAAGATTATGGTGATAGAGAATATGGATTGATCGTTTTACTTTTACTAATTAACCTGGGCTGTCAATTAGTGATAGGAATAGTCCAGTAATAATCGAAATGATCTGTTTGGGCCCACAAAATGATAGATGAGCAGAAAACTATTACACTAGTATGTAATTAGAAATAATGTACAGTAGTTAAGAGCAGCATAATGATGATTAATGCAGATTAAGGAGGCCTCATAATTGCCAGTCAAAAAGAGTTGGTTTTAGCTCTATTTTGGATATTTCTTGATCTTTTGTGGTGTGTAAAAATATGATTGCTCAGTTTGATGGAAATCTTATTGTTGTTGTACACTCCTCACCGTTGTGCACTCTGTCTTGACAACATTGCATGTCTTTTTGTGAGCTTTTCTTGCAAGATATATGTTGTTAACCTATGGTTTTATGTTTTTACTGTAATGTGTCAAATTATATGGTTGCTACTTGGTCCTGCATGAGCTTTATCTTGATCTTATTCATCTTTATATATTTTAGAATGTTATACCTAAAAGGCTGTAGGTCTGACCTGAATTTTTTTTCAAAGAATTTATCTACACGAGTTTGAGATAATTTTTGTATCTGTCCTTATGTTATTGTAGAGGTTGAAAGGATTTCAAGATACTTTGGAAAAATCAATAACTATTTATCCAATCAAATCTTGTGCTGGCTACAGTGTGGAGAGTTGGCCTTTAAGTAATATTGGTACAACATTATATTGCTCATAGTTTGAGAAATATTATATTTATTTATTTTTTCAGTTCTTGAGATTCTCTTAGACATAAATTTATGGGCTTAGCATTTAAATTACATGAAATTATTCGATCATGCATCTATTTTTTTATTTAACTAGTTTTTGTTGTTGCTATATTTGGGTTGATAATTGACACAGGTGAGGAAGGAGAAGTTGGGGGCTAATTGACGCACTTTTGTGTATGGCTTGCACCCAGGTTTGTTATTATACTGTGTAGAAAATATAAAAAACATCAATTAAAGTTTGTAAATTGAACACGATTATTCTTTAAAGATAAGTAATCCCGTCTGTTTTCTGAAGTCTTCCCTGATTATCTCTCTGCTATCTTTCTGCTATGTGGCGGTTTCTACAATGAATAACTAATATAATTTAGTCTCAGTAATATTTGCTCTTCTGTGAAGCCCTGGATCCAGAAAGAGTTTACTGTCTTTGCATATTTGTTCTGCTTGATGTAAAAAGTTGTCATGTTTTTCTGTTTAAATTAGTGGAAATTAAAATGAATGTGTTTTTATAATGGAAGTGAACTTTCTGTCTGAAAATTATAAAAATTTGCAAGAATTTGTGTTCCTTTTAAGAGCTTTTTACATAATGATAGTTATAGCTGATGACATGCTTTGATTTTTATATTTAATTTGGGTTTTTTTTTTCTGAAATCCAGAATAATTTCTTTTACCGTTTATGAATCTAGAAAGAGGAGATAAAAACTTGTGAAGAACGGGTCAAGAAGCTTCTAGAGATGACACCTCCTAAAGGGAAATAATTTCTTCATGGCATTGAGCATATTTTGGAGCGTGAGAGGAATTGGGTAAGTATCAGAAGGTTGCATCTATTTTCTATGGGACTTCTTTATATTTGTGCAGATGATTGTTCTTTATTGGTATCCCAGATTATTTACAGCTTCTTGTGTTTTCAGATTGATCATATTCTCTTCTCCAGGTTTGGTGGAAGCATGATTGTTGCCCTCCATTTGAAAAACCGCCAATAGAGAAAAAGCTAGGTCCAGATGGTGGTCGAAAACGGTAATCAATTGTTATAAACTCTCTCTCTCTGTTTGTCTATATATTTATGGCGCTGTTGTCGATGAGTATTTATGGAGCACATGGAAATAACCAGTTTGTTATTGATAGCCCACCCAAATTGCAGAAGCCAAAATCTCTGCTCGAAATCCCTCGTCATGTTTCTTACTCTATTTGGAGGAATGTAGATGCTGGAACTAGAGGAGCCAATAAAACAAATGAAGGTTATTCATGTAGCAGGCACCAAAAGAAAGGTGAGTGAAAGAAATCAATTAGTGTTTTGGGTTTTGTAGATTTCGAAATGGAGACAGTCACATTAACTTCTTGAAATAACACTGATATAGCTTTGATTTGCTGTGATGTAACATGAAGGGATCAACTTGCACTTTCTCAGAATCTATTCTGTGTAGCTGCAGTTTCCATACTGGGCTTTTCACATCTCCCCACCTTATTGATGTTCGAGAAATATTCAGGTTGAACGGGTACGTTCTTACAAATGGCACGTGTGGAGAATGCCTATCTCTATTAGACAAAGCTTAAGTATATTTACACATACTCACACACATTGAGGAGGGAATGCAATAAAATTGACCATCTCATCCTTGTCCCCTTCCCTTCTGGATATTTTAGTTCAGATATTTGTGAAGAGAAGTTTCTGGAATACTTTTGGTGGTGTTGGGATCGACTAAACTAAAGGCAAGTACGCAACTTGCTCTGCAATATTTTCCAGCATATATATCTTATATTTTTTTGGTCTTTCGAACTCCAATACCTGACAAACATTTAAGATCATAACTTGACATTATTTTGGTTGCTGATGCTCTATGATATGAAAGACTACTTTACTTGCCCTTTCTTAAGCAAATAAAGTGATACCTATCATTCATGCTGTACTTTGATAATATGAAATATATGTTTATTTCTACTGTGATAAATGTAGGTCTCAGTTCAGTTGTTTATGTATAGTATCCGTTGTCAATTATGTTACAAATCCTCAGGAATGGTGTAGATAGAGCTACAGGATTAGGTAGTAAGAAAATTAAAGTGTTCATCTGGATTTTCCTATATGTTAGTGTTCAGCATCTTGTTTATTTATGCATTGTGATTGTGTGTGTGTGTGGTTGGTGAGTGAAGTATGAACATAGAGAAGTTGGATTAGGCATATGCAGTTCTAATTCGAGTATTACAGCAAAATTTATTCAAGTTTATATGATTCTAACATATTTTTAATTTAGTTTGATGTCTGTATTTTCATATGTCAGTTGTATTTACTGCCCATTTTAATATATTTTTCTCCATATTGCAAGCATGCAGTATTTTCTCAGTTTCTTGATTTTTATTCTCTATAATAAACTTAGGTTTTTACATTGCTCTGTTTTTCAACAAAATTGACTTACTCCTTCAGTTTTTTGGGATGATTTTGTATCTGCTTGATGTGAAATGATTGTTACCACTTACTTCTCCAACCGTGACAGGTTTATAGTTGAGCAGTTGAGTTGAATGGGCGCCTATCAATCACCGAAAAAGTTGCTCCGATCAAAATGGCTAGCTAGCTAGTTACAATATATATGTTATCTTTGTTTTGACATTAGTACGATATAAACATGTAAAATGTTGACTATATTCGGATGAATGTATGAATATTTTTTGAATTACATATATGATGATTTATGAGAATTTCAGTTATTTTTATTGTTTTGGAATTATTTTAATTGTTGAAAATCTATAAAAAAATATGTAGCAGGCATACATAACGTAAAAAGCGTTATCTAAACTAGAAACAACGTTATGTATTAATTTATGTGGTATATTTTATAACGGAGAAAAATAAATTTTCATAACGGTACAAATCGTTATATATAATAGTAATAGATCACGTAATGAAGAGTGTTATGTATGAAAAAAAACCGTTATGTAAACGTTCATAGATAACGGAGATAGTTAAACTTTCATAACGGAATAAACCGTTATGTATGAGAGTTATAGATAACGTAATATCCGATGTCATGTTTGTTGCTACAAGCGTTATGTTTAATAACATAGATAACGGATATTATTCCATTATGTATGAGCGCAACATAGATAACACCAGTATACGTAACAGAGCTTTTTTCACATAGATAACGGATAAAATCCGTTATCTATGAGCGTTTTTTTGGTAGTGATATCTTCAACGGATACTTTGATCTGGTCTCTTTCAAGAGTCCTCTCGATTATGGACTCTTCTTTTAGACCTCTGGACTTTGATTAACGAAGCGCCGACCTCGAGGTATCGTCCTTGAGGTATATATTGATCATGAGGTGTTGACCTCTACAACTTTTTAGACCTTTAAATGGCCGTGGGCCTGAACTTTGGGCTTATGCAGAAATAAGGCCTCTACAATAATAATAAATCTTAATTATAAAAAAAATAATGCCAGTAAAAAAGGCTGCTTAAAAACTAAAAATTAAAACTATACAAAAAACCTAATTTAAAATAATCAATTTTAATTAAAATTATTAAGCTAAAAACGAAGAGAAAGTTGAGGCCGCAATTGTTTTGCGCCTGTAGGTTGTGTTTTGAAGCACATCATTATGTGCTGTATTTTCCAACACAGTATAGGATAATTAAAAATCCAACAAATTGACACTAGATTTTATATTGCAATTTTTGTATATTATACTCCAGGTTATACTTTTGAATTAAGTTTTTTATTTTTTTTTATGGTTACTTTTTTGTAATTTTATTTAATTTATTATTGATTATTAAGGCTCATCTCGACCAATTAGAATATATAAATATTTTTAATCTTTATTTAATAATTTATTATTTCAGTTGATTAATCATTATAATTTATAATCTTGAAGTTATTTTTTTTGTTAATAATCAATTTTTTAATAAATATTGATTATGATTATTTATATAATTAATTTTAATTCTGTAATAAATATTATTAAAAAGTATAAATTTAATAGTGAAATACCGATAAAAAAGTACAGGGAAAAATTGAACCTTAAATTGACACTGCTGTTTTATTAACTTCACATCATCATGACTCATGCCCACACAAAAAAGGAAGAAGACGATTCACGATATATTTTTTTACAAATTGAAATCTAAAAACGACGACATCACAACCAAATCCGAAACGTTAAAACAATCGAGATTTACTTAATTAACCAGAAATATCAATGGCCTTGACTTCTGGCTTCTTCACTTCCTCTTTGGGCACGGTCACCGTCAACACCCCATTCTCCATCGCCGCCTTCACCTGATCCAACTTGGCATTCTCCGGCAACCTGAAGCGGCGGCGGAACTTGCCGTTGCTCCTCTCGACGCGGTGCCACTTGTCGTTCTTCTCCTCCTGCTCCTTGCTTCTCTCTCCACTGATCTGGAGAATGCTACCATCTTCAACCTCAACCTTAACTTCCTCTCTCTTCAGTCCAGGAACATCAACCTTGAACACGTGAGCCTCCGGCGTCTCTTTCCAGTCGATGCGAGCGTTGGCCACCGCGGCGGTTTCCCCGGCGGAGGACGGCAGATTGGAGACGACGGAGGAGAGAGGAAAGCCCTCGAAGGGATCCCAGATATCCAGCGAGAATGGGTCGAATACGTTGCTGCGGCGGCTGCCGAAGAAGCTCGGAATCAGCGACATTTTAGGTTTCTTCTAGACAAAGAATGTGTGTGGTGGGTTGATTGATGAAGACTTAATTTCTGCAGCACTCGAAATCTTTGGTGGGGAATTTGATTGAAGGGGGAGGAGAATTTATAGTGTAAGTGGAGAATTCTGGTGCATTCGGGATTTGAATGATATCTTCCAGATTATGGTCGTGCTTTCTACGAGCTTCTTCGCCTTCTTTCTCCTTCCATTTTATTTCGCTCTTTTTCTTATTTTGGGCCTTTAAAGATTTTGAAATGGGCTTTTGAATATCCCCCAAAATGGGCTTCCTAACAATTTTTTTAGCAGCGTCTATTTTTCTCACCACAACCCATATTTATAAAATCATTAATTTTATATTATTTTATCCTTGTAATTCCCAAATTTAAAATCCTTATAGCTCATGCTTATCAACCCATTTTTTTCCTTCAATTTTTAACTTCTTCCATGTACTGTTAAAAGGAATTATTTATCAATTTGTAATGTTAAAAGTAGGAAAAATTCTAGAAAAAAAATGAGTCGAAATTTCATCAGTGATGAATAAAAATAAGAAGTGAATTGTCAGTTATAGTGAATTTTTTTTCTCTCCAATTGATATAAGCATATTTTATAGTTAACTATAGGAAATTCGAAAATAATATCACTGTAAATATTTTTTACATTGTAATAATATTGTTGTAACGGTTATATATTAAATATTATTTGAAAAAATTAAATGAAAATTACACTTTGTTATATACATTTCGGGCCTTGTAAAAAATAACACATATTTTCAAAATAATTAAACAAGAATCACTTTTTCTTCAAAATTTTACAAATTTAATATTTGTTCAATTTTTGGACCATAAATCTCCATTTAATTGATTGTATTTTAATATTTCTATTTTTTCGGGTGCTTAAAAAGATTATCTGATAAAAAAATGTTAAAATATACCAAACATATATTGTCATTCACTTTACAATTGTCACTCCGTGTTCTATGTGGAGATGAGATCATATATTGTTAGTGCCTTCGTGACACCAATCATTGAAGTTGGTTCAGATTGATTCAATGGTGTCACTGCACTATGATTGTTTATCAAGAGCTTTACATTGCTCTTGTTATAAAGCTCTTGTTATAAGTGGTTGATTGCCATTCATCTTTATGGTAATTTATAAATCACTTCAATATTTGGTTTTCCAAGTACATTTCCATTGTTCTGAACAATGTTCATAACAATGTATGTGAACGTGATTTGAACTTTCTAGAGACAGCTCAAAGCAAGGGGTGTGGATTGAGCTGAGAAGAAGACTGTTGTGCATCGTGCCACAACAGAGATTGTTCAACATGTTGAGTACTGCTAGCTAGCTTGAGTGATAGTCTGAAGTCAACCTGTTAACATACAAAAGATTTCGATGTGCTACCCGATGTGAAGATTCAAGATCAACAATGTACATTGCAAAGTACATGAACGTCTGCATTGAAGAGAAGACTCAAAGTTCAACAATATTTATTGTAACGTTCTTAAAAATTTACATGAACATCATTTATCCAGATTATTCTTCCAAAGATCGATGGAGCTGTTCAAGGTTTACAACCAAGAAAAGATTCAGAGATCTATCCAGAAGCTGCCATATTCAACAGAAAAGTTCAAAACTGAAGTCAAAGGCAGAGTTCTATTGTTGGAAGAATTCCTAACATGGTTCGAGTTTGATCTCAGTTCTAAATAAGGAAAGTTTCCTTGTTTATTTCTAAATCAAATTAGGACATCTGTTCCTAAGTTTAGGCTATCTATGTTCATCTATAAATAGCATGGGATACATACATGTTGAAGTGCAGAGAACACACCGAACAGAAGCATTGCACAAGTATTGTTTAAGAGCTCTAACTATTTTGAGCCACTTAGTTACGGTTGTGTCTTAGACTAGAGAATAGTGTTCTAGTCATCGTGTATTGAAATACACTTGTTCATACACTGTCAAAAAGAGTCTTGGGAGAGATTTCATGTGTGAACTAGATAGGTTAGACATCTAGGTTGTGAGGGAATCTTACAATTCAATTCAACAAAAGAAGGTGTACGAATAGAAAGGGTAGCTAGTGACGGGAGGTCAGCTGCGTGTAAAATCCCCAGTAAACGTGATACCGGAGTAGTGAACTATTTTTCACGGACTTGACAAGCCCCCTGACGTAGATCGATTGATCGAACAGGGTTACCAAACCTCTACATGCGTTACTTTTCTACAATTGTATTAAAGTTCACAATAAAGTTCTCAAGCTTTATTGTGAATATCTTTCAAATGTTCAGCAACTTTACAGTGAACGTTGTGCAAACAGATACTTATCACATGGGTGTTCAATTTCATATATATAGTTCAATTTTCTATCTCACTCTTGTGTTTTACTATCAAATTCACTATTTTAATAATGTTTGTTATAAAAATAAAAAATACTATAATAAGATCAAGGGTAAATTATACTTAATACTTGAATATTTACAATTTATAACAATATATTATAACTTATATTTAATAACAATTTTACCTTCAATTCACGTTTCATTTTTATCACAATTCTACCCTTCATAACTTTTCCCAATAATTGAAAGTCGGGTCACGTGATTTCTGACATGGTGACTCAACTTTGCCTTATGTGTAATTGTGTTCTTTCTCTTTTATCCATATGTTCTCTGATGTGACGACTCGGATATCCATTTTCAGAAAAACTTATGGAGTATAGAATTGTGACAAAAATAACATATTGGCATAAATTTTTATCAAATATAGGTTGTGGTATTATCTATCTATCTATACATATAGAGGCAATGTTTTTTTGGCCACTTAAAGTTTTAAACATATTTTTTTAGCCACCAACTTTTAAACATACTTTTTAGCCACTTTGGACCAAAATGCCCTTTTGACATTAAAAAAAATAAAAATAATAAATTGAAATATCTCACCCACCCGATCACACCTCAGGTCTGTTTTTCATCATTTCATCATCTTCAATCTTCATCTTCATCGTAGATCTTCATCTTCCTCATCACACTCCATCCCAATCTACCTCATCTATATGAAAATCTTCTTAGACCATAGTTCTCGTCGTAGTTCAACCACGCTGAGTTAGTGCAGTGAGCACAAGTTCAACTTTTACAAAAAAAAAGTGATTTTGTTCTTAACCGCACGTTGAATTGTTCTTAACTCTGCTCAAGACCCGGCGAGCACAAGCCGTGTGCGCACATAACAACAAATATCAGCAGACATCAACATAACATCGACTGATAATTTTCAAGCATCAACAGAATAACAGCTGACAATTTGGCCTTAGGTGCACGTGTGTCAAAGCGTGCTCACACAAGGCATGCGTGTGATTTTTTTCTTAATTGCGCACTGAATTATTCTTAAATGTGCTCAAGACCGGGCGCGCGCACATGCATTAACAAACATCGGTGGACATCGGCATAACATAAGCTGATAATTTTCAAGCTTCGACAAAATAACAGCTAACAATTTGGTCTTAGGTATGCGCGTGTGGGCACAAAGCGTGCTCAAACAAGACATGCACATAATTTTCTTCTTAATTGCATGCTGAATTATTCTTAACTACGCTTAAGACCCAGCGCACAAGTCGTGCGCACATGTAACAACAAACATCAGTAGACATCGGTATAATATCAGCTTACAATTTTCGAGTATCGACAGAACATTAGCTAACAATTTGGTCTGGGGTATGCGCGTGCAAGCACAAAGTTTGCCCGCACAATGCGTGCGCACACAAGGCATGATCAACAGACATCGGCTAACAATTTTCAAGTCGGTAGAACATCAGCTGACACTCTGGTCTCAGGTGCGTGCATGCGGGAACAAATGGTGCGCACACAAGGCATATGCACGCGTAGATGGCTACGCATGCAATAACAAACATCTACAGATATCGGTTGGACATCGGCAGAATATCGACTAATAATTTGTTACACACAAGATGGCTCCGAATGCAACAATAAATATCGATAGACATTGGGTAAAAATTTGAGCTCGGGTGAGGCATGCGCGCAACAACAAATATCAGCATATATCAGCGCAAGCATATTGACCGCACAGTGGTATCTATGTGCTAATTTGGCGAGCAGTTTCCAGTGCGTTGTTAAGAACTTCATTTTTTTAGATTTTTTAAAAGTTGCAGAAATACTTAATTTTTTTTCTATATTTTCATAAAGGAACTATATTAGGGATGATTTTTAAATACCACTAATGTCAAAGCATGTATATTATGTTTAGAAAATTTTTCTACTCAATTTTTTCCCCAAATCAAATTTCAAGACCAAACAACACTAACAATCTAACAATATTAATAATTAGATCTGAAAGCACATAGAGAGAACTTTTGTCAAAATTTTCAAAAATATTCCAGAGTGGTTGACGGGTTGGTAAACGATTTTCTATTTTTTCTCTTGAATTTTCAGAGGTCGACAGTGGCTCAGTTGTTGGAGAAATTTGGATTTTTTCTCTTCAATTTATGTAGATCAACGACATGGGAATAATTCTTGACAAATTCCATTACTATTGCAAATCTTCTATGAAGACGATGAGATTGTAGATGAGAGAGAAATTTTAAAAATCTGATTTCAAAAATGTGATATGGGTAGCTGGTGGGGAGAGATAAAGTAGGGTTTTTTTTTAATTGTAACAACCCGGATTTTCAGAATATGATTAAGAAATTCCTAATTAAGACTAGGAATTATTAAGAGGAAATTTGGCCAATAATTAAAGGAAATGGATGTGAATCATGACTTCAGGGGTCCTTTTTTTATAAAAATCATATTTTTGAATTATTTTGTTTCGAATATCGGGATATAGAAGGTATTAGATTCGTTTTAAAGATAACAATCCCAGGAGTTTGCCGGTATTTTCAGAATTTTAATATGAGATCTATGGGAGTCCCGGTGTTGAAAAATGTAAAAGATAAATTGTGAATAATGATTTTCTCAAAAATGGCGTGATTTTCGAATGTTTATGAAAACTTGTGTGTTGATTGGGGTCTTGTTTTGAAATGTCGGTCCCATGGAAGATCGTCCAAGGAATCCATTCATGTTTTTGAATTTTCAATCAGAGGTCAATCAAATGCTCGAAAATTTTATATGTTGCTCATGATGAATAGTACTCTATTTTTTGAAGAGGAATCTTTCACCGTTCTTATTCAGATGATGCCCTTTATTTACTCGATGTGTTGGTTCAATAGTACTCGAACCAATGAGTCTCTCGATGTTTTCGGATTTTATGTCGGAGGTCATTTGGACCTCGCCATTAAATAAAGTAACTTTAATCAAATCCGAAAATTACTTTACCAGTATTTTATACCTGAAATTTTCTACTGGGTATTTTTCAACTTTTTTTGTCTATAAATAGCAGCCACATCCACCTTATCTCTCCACACAACTCACGTCCCCAATTTTCTACGGGGTATTTTCAACCCTTTTTGTAACGCCCCAAACTACTCTGTTTGGCCACGTCACTTAACATACAATTGACTTACTTATATTTGTGTGCTTATTTTAAATTGAGCGGAAGCTAAGGTCAAATAGCATGAAAAGGTAAGACATCATGATTTTCATTATAAATTGTTCGCAATTATAACATGCAACTTATCGGATCTAATTTGTCACACAACATAGTGTTTAATGGAAGCATTGCAAAAAGCCCATCCACATCAATCATGCAAGCATCTAACCTATCGGGCTCATAGGTTTTACACAACCCGCCCGTCTAGCACTCTAAATTAACATACATAGCATAAAGGCTCATTGAAATATAATTTACATCGTAGGCTCCTAGGTCGAATGACCCGCCTTTAAAATGCATACATAATATATCAAGTTAACATAGCGTATCTATAAAAATTGGGCTATTCCCATCCCCAATGATCATTGATCATAAAGACAAAGAAGAGTGATCAATGAAATAATAATAATATGAGTATTTCAAAAGAAGAGCGTGCAAAAATAAACACAAGCTTGTGGGGGTACTCTTGTGTTCACAACGCTGGCCTCAACTCCTCAACCTGAAATTCAGTAAATGAATGGGGTGAGTATTTAACAACATACTCAGTGGGGAAACACTGTAAACAGTTATAGCCAATTGCACAAGTGAAAATATAACATATGGAAATGTCTTTACTTTGTGGAGACTAGCCTCAACCCCGTAGGGTCCAAACATCATGATGTCCTTGTTAATGAACGTCTTAGCCCTGTAGGGATGCCCGCAGGCTTATTATCCCCCAGAGAGGATATTAACAAGTCTATATCAATCCCGTAGGACCTCTTTGTCGACCCCGAAGGATCTCTGTATTGCCACGAATGGCCTCATTCATATCACCGGTCCGAAGACCCTGCATACTTATACACTCAAAGCACAACAATAACTATAACTTTACACGTGTTCACAGTTTAGAGTAACCCCACCTTATGAGACGCTTTCAAAATCCTTTCAACCTTTGGAATACTTCCTCGCCGTGCACAAGTTGTCCACCTCAAACCCCAATACGTCGCCTAGCACCTTTAAATCCCTTTTTCATTTTAGTCGTCGAGTTATATAATTATTTCATAAATTTGACCAAACACATGTTATACATCGCTTTAAGGTTTTCATACATATCCACATACACAACTATGGATATATGAGCTCATACTATGATTTTAGACCCAAAATACACATTAAAACTCTTTGAGGCATTTAACCAAACACGTTATGTGCACCCATTTAAACCACAAGAACAAGACTCAATTTAAATCATTTGAACCCATAATTCCAAACACAAGCACTTCCACCCTAGGGCTCTAACATACATGAAAATCAACTTCATACAACCATCACAACAATTCCAACCAAACACCAACATATTAAGGGAAAATTAGGGCAAAAACCCTAACTCTAGCAACAATAAACCATATGAATTTCAATTTAACAGCACATATAGCTTCAATGGAGTAAATAAACCATATGCTCAAGATATCAAAGCAAGAGGATCAATAAGATCGAAAACTCTAATTTTTTGGTGCAAACCCTAGGTTCAAATCAACATGGACATGGTGCTTAATCACCGAGAAGAAGAGGGTATGAAGTTACCTTGGTTGATGGATCATGATGAGAGAATCCACTCCAAAACTTGAAGAATTTCTTGAGAGGATTTAGAAGAAGAATCACCCAAGTGTTTTGAAGAATGAAGATGAATGAGTGAGAAAACGTGTTTAAAAAGTTAAAATCCCGAAGCGAGATGCGACCTAGGGGTCGTGTTCGGAGGCCGCGTTTGGATAATATAGTGAGACACGATTCAAATAGGTCGCGTCTACGAGTCGCATTTGAGCCGAAGAAAAATGGTTCCCTGAAGCCGTTGACACGCGACTCAAATGTCGCGTTTTTAGCTCGTGTTGCAGAGCTGCTCAGCATGCGACTTGGAAGGGCTTTTCACGGTCACGTTTCAGCTTCACTGCGAGATGCGACTCGGTGAACTCGCGCTTGAGGGTCGCGCTTCAGACTCGATTTGTTATTTTCGAATAATATTTCTAACTCCTTTTAACTTTCTAATTTAAACATAACTTAAATTTTAAAACATATTTAATACTTACCGAAAAAGCAGGGGGCGTTTCCCCTAGCCCCCATCGGGGTGCTTCGCCCCCTGAACTCCCGACTCCCCATCAACTCAGCGTTATGGTGTTCAAGGTATGGCAAAATGATTGAATTTAAATATAATCACATTCATCATCATATAACTCGACATTTTGGTAATAAAAATTTAAACTATATATTATACGCTCAATATAATATCACCGTGCTATGACGTATCGACTCGAGTGGGACAACCTGTATTAAAACAATGCCATCATATACGAACATACCATCATGATTAACATTCAAATAATATTAATTCAAAATCATTTTTCAAAATTATAATTTATAATTTTACAAAAAGGATCAGGGTATCACACTTTTTGTCTATAAATAGGAGCCACCGCTGGAGTCCGGCCGCCGTCGCCAAAGCAGCCGCTGCCGCCGGCCAGCACGTCGCCTCCACACTACCTTCCCACATCTCGTTTCGGTTCATTTCTTCTACTATGGAGCTAAAATTTTAGTATGTCGTGTATATTTGAGTTCTTTATGTTTTGTCTTTTGATGTTGTTGTCATCCGGTGGTCAAAAATTGGTCAGATCGCTGGAAATCAGAAGTTGCTCCGGTTACCGATCATTTTCGGTATTTTGCCATTTTGGGCAGTTTTGAGGCCCCGAATCGAAGAAGTTTCAACTGGAAAGTTGTTCGGAATATTATTTTAAGTTGGAATAATATATTTTTGAATTTTAATTTTGAGTATCCCATCAATTGAATTTTTGCCCAAAATATATAAGTTACTTGGGTTTATTTTTAAAGCAAAGGTCGTTGGAAAAATTCCAAATTTATATAATTGGCTACTGTTATGGAATGGGATATACTCGATTTATTTCATGATTTTTGGATGATTATAAGGTGTCGTTGGATTTTTGGTAAACGTCGGAAAAGGGTAAAAACATCAGAGCGTCTTCTTTTGTCAATCTTTTGACTTGGATGATCTTAAATTATTGTGTTTAAGCATATTAAATGTTCATGTCGATTCGATTAGAGGTGTCTAAAGTCATGCGATCCGTAGAGGAGTCGTAGTCAAGAAATTTTGTTTCTGTAATTTTGGATTCTAGGATCTTCGAATAGATCGCTTAGTCGATAATTGACTTTTCTAGGACAAGACAAACCCCAAAGAAATCAAGGAAGGGAGTTGTGGCCCGTTACTTCACCTCAAAAAAAATAGTGATCGAGGTGGGTGATTCTATACCTAATTTTAAGCTATAGAAGTATGTTAGGGCAAAATGAAATATCCAATTAAATGCTTTATGCTCAGACTATATAGTCTCTGTACAAGGAAATTATTATGCTATGAGATATGATAATGTGAATTGTTGTTTGAGCTCTTGAGTATGTTATGTAATGGATGTTAGCATGATGTGATATGATATAGCATGGTTGTTATGAGACATAGATGATCATGATCATAAGTTAACTTTGGTATTGATATTGTTGATGAGGATATGCTACTTAGATGAATGATGCATTTTAGGTTGATTATAGTATCCCATATAGGCACTGAGGCTATAGAATTGATTGAGGAATTAGACTTAGATGATTCATTCTAGGTTATGATCTATGTTAGCATGATTGAATGTTGAGGATTGAATATTGAGGATTAATATTGAGGATTGAATATTGAGGTTTGATAGTCATGATTGAATATTGAGGATTAATGTTGAGGATTGAATGTTGAGATTAAATGATTGTGAAGCAGGATATTGAGCTCAAGGAACGATGATTATTATCATGTTGTAACCTTCGGGTTACCAGGTTGTAGTCTTTTCATCACCAGGGATTCAATGCTAGGTAATCCCCTTGCATACTCGGAGTCATTGTTGGGTAACCCCCTAGCATACTCGTATCTATGGGTTGTAACCTTCGGGTTACCAGGCTGTGGCCTTTGGGTCACCAGGTTGTGATCTTTTGATCACTATGGAGTCACTGCTGGGTAACCCTCTCGCATATTTGGTGGGATATTTAAGATAACCCCTCTCTTATCCTCAGGCATGCCTCAGGGTGCAATAGACATCAGGTTTGAGCCAGGATGGGCCCACAGGAAGTAAAATGTTTTCGAAATATGGGAAGGGCTTTTGCGTTTTGCTTTCCATATGTTGCTAGTTGTTGTTGGATATTTCTAAATTTTTTCAGAGTTTTCTCATAAAATCCCACTGAGTGCGTTAGTACTCACGCCCTATTTTTCAAATGTTTCAGGTTGAGATGTAAAGGTCGATGGTGATTGTGAAGTGGGTTGACTGCTGATTATGTTTTGATAATATAGTATCATTCCCACTATGTTTCTTGCTACTCTGATAGCTTATGGTATTTTGTTGATATGATTCTGCTTCTCTGATTCTGAACATTTGTTGACTTCCTAGTTAGCATGTCTGATATGCTTAACTATATAATTATTCTAATGGGAGGAAGCCCCATCGTCTGTTATGCCACTTGATCATTCTTTGTAGCTTATTGAAGTATTTCATTTGCTCAGCATATTGGTGTCTGTTTCTTTCGTCTACCTATGAATGGGTCTATTGACTGTTGGTATCAGTTTACTTGCTTCCGTATGGCCTATGAAAGGGCTTATTGATTGTTATACTTTCCACTATTCTCGTATAAGCCGTTTATAAATGGGGATTCCCTCTAGTTACAAAGGGCATATCCTATCTTTGGCATATTCATTTCTTAAATTATATTCTATACATTAATTCCTTTTTGGATTAATACCCCGTTCCCACTTAATCATTCTTTTAGGTACCGGACTGTTACAGATGGTATCAGAGCATGCTTGTAACTGTGCAGACATGTCTCTTCTTGAAATGTTTGATTGATCTCTTATGTGAATTTTGAATTGTGCAAAGGTATTAATCAGCAACTCACAACTCACCATCACCCTCGCATTGTCAACAAAATTAAGGTATGATTGAGTTCAAGCATTTTGATTATATTTGGTATAACTTTTGAAATATAGGGTGCGAGACGAATTTTGAGCAAGACGAGGATTGTCGATCTTTTTTAAAAGAAATTCAAAAGTTATTTCTTTGTTAAAGAAATTTTTGGTTCTACCAAATTTTAAGGTGGAACTTATTAGAGTAAGTTCCAGGTCAATCATTTTGTAAAGAATTTTAAGTCATTTTAGACTCGAGCAAGCAGCGAATCTTTTCAGATTATTATTTTCTGTAGATACTCAAAATATTTTGGTCATTAAGATTGTCAAAATTTTTGGGTGAGAAAAGTCTTAAAGTTTATTTAAAAACATTTTTTGTGATAAAGGTTTGTCTACTGCCCATAAGGAAAGGGTTTAAGAATGTGTTGAGGACAAATGAGGTATAGAGAATATAATAAGAACATATACTATATAGCAAGCTTGAATTAAGGAGAATTCTATGATTCCCTTTAGAGAACCTAGATTGAATAAGTTCCCCCTTAAAGAGCTAAAATTTAGCAGAACTGCTCGTAAGAACATTTTGTCGCAAAGGTCTTCATGAGAAGATTAAAGAGTTCCGAGATTCCAGTAGAATCGGGAATATGATTATGGAGTTTTGACTTCGAGTCAGAAGTAAGGAAATGAGTAATTGACTCAAAGGCCAGTTATGAGATTCCAGATCTACTGCAAGATCGAAGAAGCCCTACGTAAGATTTCAGCTCGAGAATCACGCTTAATGATTTAGTTGCGGTTATAGGGAATGGAGGTTTGTTCCTCCAAGTCAAATCTATTTAATTCAGTAGATGGACATTCGAGTACATGTCATGTTTCATACCTAGGAGTTATCACTTGTTTCAAGTCAATTTTTACAATGAAGGTAAAGATGGTCGTCACGACTGTAGCCAAAATAATTTGAAGATATGTTTGTCGGTGTTTTACCGAGCTCTCAGGAGATGTTAAAGTCAAACTATTGTGAGTCTAGGAGGCACCATAGATCAAGTCATTTTGTTGTACCCTTTCGATGGGTAGAGAGTAATCTTTAGATACCACTTCTCCAGCCTGGCGTAGCCATTTAAAGTCCAGTCAAACTCACGTTATTTATAGCAACCTCTTGAAGATAAGAGTGCAAGATGCTCTAGAAAGAAAGAGAACTCGAAGAAGATCATCAAGTGAGTAAGACGATGGATCCAGTGGCTGGTATATTGAGAATGTCAGTATGATAGGAAGTTTTGACAAATCTATTTGTTCATTCTCATGTCAGTTGGATCGATCGCCTTTCAATAACTTGACTTCTTTTATCCTTGGTTAAATCCTCTTGGATAACTTGTAATCTTTTGATGATGCTCCTTTGATCATCAAGAAATCAGTAATGACACTTCCTTGACAGGCTATATTGACACATTTATGAAACATTCATCACAGTTCTTAATTGTTAAGCGTTGATTCTCTTCCGTTATTTCTATTGTAATTTGCGAGAAACATTCGAGCTTGTAAGTCATTTGAAAAGGCAATATTGATTTGGCATATATAACTTAGTGTTATATCTCTTCCATCTTTTGAACTTGTTAAAGAATTATTAATCTGATAAATTCCTCACTCAGAGGTATTTGTTTTCTTTTACCCACACTCATAGAACTCAAGTGTGGGTCCTCAAAAAGTAAAGAGATCATATAGAAGTATTCCTTTAATGTATCATTGGGAGAACGAGTGATAGTATTCTATAATAGGAAATGGAACTGAAACAGTACCAGTTAGTGCTCTCCAAAGTTGAAAATTCATTTCTCGAGTAAGTTTCGAGCTTACAATTAAAGTTTAGACAGACGATTATTTTTATGCATGCAAGCGATGGTGATCACTAGTGGGAGCCAGACAGTCGAACTACCACTTTGAAGAAAGTGAAGAGTATAACGAGAAATTTAAGATTGAGTTGCATCGAGAATATGTTTCAAGTACGCTACAAGATGACGAGAATGTCAAACCTCCAAATTTTAAAGAAGGAGATGAAGCAGGTTTCAAACTTAATAGAAGATGCAAGGAAACTGTCCAAGAATGGGCCAATTAAAATATGAAATCATGAGGAGATAATATTAAATGGTGCACCGTAATAGTTCTCATAAAGGATAAAGAAAGGTGGCTAAAGTTCACGCTTTTGGAAGGAAACTGAAAGAGGGCAAGAGGTTGATAATCAACCTAAAGGATATAAGAACCTTGTTGGTTCCAGGCAGGCAAGTGCAGAAAGTGGGGTTTTGAACCCTGAGGATGTACTTTGATACTCCTTCTCAATGATATGGAAATATCGAGATGAAATTTATTTAAGGGGAGTAAAATGTAACAACCCGGATTTTCAGAATATGATTAATTAAGAAATTTATAATTAAGACTGGGAGTTATTAAGAGGAAATTTGGCCAATAATTAAAGAAAATGGATGTGAATCATGACTTCAGGGGTCCTTTTTTTATAAAAATCGTATATTTGAATTATTTTGTTTCAAATATCAGGATATAGCCGGTATTAGACTCATTTAAAAGATAACGATCCCAGGAGTTTGTCCGTATTTTTAGAATTTTAATATGAGGTCTATGGGAGTCTCGGTGTTGAAAAATGTAAAAGATAAATTGTGAATAGTGATTTTTCGAAATGGCGTGATTTTTGGATTTTTACGAAAACTTGTGTGTTGATTCGGGTCTTGTTTTGACAAGCCGATCCCATGGAAGATCACCTAAGGAATCCATTCGTGTTTTCATATTTTCAATCAGAGGTCAATCGAATGCTCAAGAATTTTATATGTCACTCATGATGAATAGTACTCTATTTTTTGAAGAGAAATCTTCTGTCGTTCTTCTTCAGATGACTTTCTTATTTTTACTCGATGGGTTGTGTTGGGGTTTTTTTGAATTACGCCCCACATGATCTAATCAGCTAATCTATAATTCTAACATGCACATGTAAATCATGATTTTATGTGTGATGCAAATAAACACGTTGAACATACTATGCAAGATCATTGAATTAAACGCAGCGGAATAAATTAATTCAGTAGAATCCACTTACATGACGTTGTAGGGTTGACGATGAGATTACAGGTCTAATCTCGTTGCTGTAGCTGAACTGATTGAGTGGCCTTTTTTCACTGTAGTCGACGTCTGGTAGAGCTGCAGTGATACTTCTTGATCTTCTACAGTATTCCCAATACTCGTTTAGATGTAGAGTGGGCTACACACTACTAAACTATGTATGGATAACCTGAGGAATTAAGTGAACTGAGGAGGGGCTGATCGTGTTCCATATAACACACGCCACCTCCCTTTATTAATACTGAGGGAAGCGTGTATTAGGTCTCCAAACCCTAATGGGTTTGGGCCTCTCCACTTATTCCATTCCTATAGTCCATTAAGATATTATTTGGGCTACAGTAGGGATCTAGAAGAATATTAAACTGGCTCACTAATTTATTTAATATCCAATATCCAATACCTAGGATATAATTAAATAAATTAAGTGTTATTTTTATTTCACTAAAGAAATAACACTGACCTACAAATTTAATACATTTTACTCAATGCATTCTTCTTTAGTCCAGTCATTCCCCATGTTTAAGATATAATGTCCATTAATTAATTATATATGCTCTGACAGCTATAATGAATTAATCCTTCCATTCCTAGAGCAGTACCACACAAGCTTTACCATGTACGGAATAAATTCCACTTGCAGAGTTTCACATGTACTTGTGTTTACTCAAGGGGACATCATCAACCTGGCGCACCAGGACATGGTGACCTAACACAGTGCACGACCCATATGTGTGAATATGTTATTGCACAAAATATCGAGATTATGGACTCTATCAAGAATCTCACCGATTGATAAATCAAATACCTAGGAGTCACTGCTGGGTAACCCTCTAGCATACTCGTATTTATAGGTTGTAACCTTTGGGTTACCAGGATGTGGCCTTTGGGTCACCAGGTAGTGATCTTTTGATCATTATGGAGTCACTGCTGGGTAACCCTCTCGCATATTTGGTGGGATATTTGAGGTAACCCCTCTCTTATCCTAAGACATGCCTCAGGGTGCAATAGACATCAGGTTTGAGCTAGGATGGGCCCACGGAAAGTAAAATGTTTTCGAAATATGGGAAGGGCTTTTGCGTTTTGCTTTCCATATGTTGCTAGTTGTTGTTGGATATTTCTAATTTTTTTCAGAGTTTTCTCATAAAACCCTACTGAGTGCGTTAGTACTCACGCCCTATTTTTTAAATGTTTTTCAGGTTGAGATGCAGAGGTCGATTGTAACTATGAAGTGGGTTGACTGTTGATCATGTTTTGACAATATAGTATCATTCTCACTATGTTTCTTGCTACTCTGATAACTTATGATATTTTGTTGATATGATTCTGTTTTTCTGATTCTGAACATTTGTTGACTTCCTAATTAGCATGTCTGATATGCTTAACTATATAATTATTCTAATGGGAGGAAGCCCCGTCATTTGTTATGCCTACTTGATCATTCTTTTTAGCCTATGGAAGTGTTTCATTTGCTCAGCATATTGTTGTATGTTTCTTTCGTCTACCTATGAATGTGTCTATTGACTGTTGGTATCTGTTTACTTGCTTCCGTATGGCCTATGAAAGGGCTTATTGATTGTTATACTTTCCACTATTATCTTATAAGACATTTATAAATGGGGATTCGCTCTAGTTACAGAGGTTATGCTATCCAATTTTTCGGAGGGCATATCCTATCTTTGGCATATTCATCTCTTAAATTGTATTCTAAACATTAATCGAGTTTGATCTCGGTTCTAAACAAGGAAAGTTTCCTTGTTTATATCCGAATCAAATTAGGACTTATGTTCCCTTATTAGGCTATCTCTTTTCATATATAAATAGCCAAGAGATCAGACATGTTAAAAGTGAAAAAACGTAGAGAACACAATGAATAGAAGAACTGCGGAGATTATTTTGGTGCCCTAATTGTTTTGAGCCATATAGCTTCGGTAGTGCCTTAGACTAGAGATTAGTGTTCTAGTCATCGTGTATTGAAACACACCTGTTCATACACTGTCAAAAGGAGTCTCGAGAGATATTTTCTGTGGGAACTAAATAGGTTTGACATCTAGGTTATAAGGGAATATCATGATTCAATTAAGTGAAAGAGGGTGTACAGGTAGAAAGGGTAGCGAGTGACGGGAGGTCAGTTACGTGTAAAATCCTCAATAAACGTGATACTGGAGTAGTGAATTGTTTTCCACAGAAATGATAAATCCCTCTTATGTAGATTGGTTGATCGAATAGGGTTACCAAACCTTTGCATACTTTACTTTCTACAAGCAACATAAACGTTCACAATAACATTCTTGAACGTTGTGCAGACAGATATTTCTCACATGTGTGGTGAGGTTGGATATCGTGCGATATATACACCAACAATTGATGATATTGACCATGTCCTTAAATTTGAATGTGGTGCCAAAGGTGTGAAAACAAAATTAATTGCATGACTTGAAGTAATTATGTTTGATGACCCAAATTTCCATGGGCATGACAATTCCTATAGTGGCAACATTTTTCATGCAACGCCAAATATTTGTTATTCATGTGATTTTGTGTAGACTGATACTAAGGAGTGGTCGAATTGGCTCCAAAATGATATTGGTTTTAATGGGTGATGCTTGGATCTTGATAAGAGATTCTCTAGTGGTTAGATAAAAGAATATATTGAAGCTAATAATGGTGTGGCTGATAAATGCAAGTTGTTTTATCTTTCTGAGCAGAAGATGACTTCATCATGGCTTCTATGGGTGATTGTTTTGTTGAACGGATATTTTGGATGGAAAATGAAGGTGGAGAAGAGGTTTTGCAAGATTTTGGTGACATAAATTCAGATTTTGATGGTTATTCAATTGGTGAAGATGCCATGATCAAAGAACAATGGTTGTTCGATGAAAATTCTTCCAGTGAAAGGGATTTTATGGCTACAGTAGGTGTGAGAGAGTGCCAAAAATATCAGAATTTGGCTGCACTTTTACATGATCATCCGTTAACTAAGATTAAACCTTTCATTAGAGATGATTTGATTTGTGCTGCTCTTTCAATCAATTATAAGGTAACTCTGTTTCATTTTGAAGATGAGTCACCAGCTGGTCCATTTGATGTCTTAAAGTCATTGAAAAATGAAGGAAATCTATGTGTTATGATGTTAATTTGTGGCCATGAGGTGAATGCTTGGTGCGTGGCAAATGTTGTGGGCGGTAAAGAAGTTCACTGCAGTCCAAAGGTAGAGGACAAACTTTATAATGTGACATGTATTTCAAGAGATATAGATTGAGGCCTTATTATGTATTCTAAAGCTTGGTGTGTTGCATATTGTGGGTGGCAGTATCAAGGGCTATGGTTGTCCCTACCTCTCCATACTGCAGATGCCATTGCTAACATAAGTAGAAATAGCGAGAGTTGATGTTTGTTCTACTTTCATATTGGTGTATTCCTCATTGGTAATGTTGATTATTGGACTTTGTGGATCAGAAGAACAAAAGCAGAAATATTTTTAGCTAACTAAACCTGCTTATGCTAGTGATGCAAGTGCTCTGAGAACAACTACAAGAAAGGTTGAGGTTGGTTGGATATTTGATGGCCAAAAAATCTGGATAAGGATCAACAATTTTGCAGATGTTTTAGTTATTTTTGTTAGATACACAACCATAAATCAGATTAGTGGATTCATCTTGAAGAATGATTCATCTGGGAAACGGTTGCTTGATTAATTAGCTAGACAATGTCTCTACTCCTGGGAAAGATGATACTCATATAATTAAAGAATTGATGCTAGTTGTTCGATATTTTCAAAAGTTGGGTGTGGTTCATCGTGGAACATTTGGATGAAATTTGTGGATTTTGGATTAGTTGTGAAGATTTTATATGGTCAGAGCTTGACTGGTGTCATTGGGAATCCTACTTGTGTTGCTCATGAGCTTTCATTGGTAATTCAGACAGAGTGGATATCTAGAGCGATGTGACTGATGTGCTTCCATTTGAACAGGGTAACATTTCGATGCTTGATCGACCTCTACCGAAACCTCAACCACAAGTTGGACATATGAGCCTTGAGGACAAGACTCTTTAAAAGGGAGGAGTATTGTCATGAACCCAAAAGCAGAAATTAGAGAAGAAGAAGAAGAAGAAGTAACTCGGGTTCAGCTAAATCAAGTGAGCTTTAAGGATGAGCATATGGATTACTAGACCAAACTATATCATATTAATATCTATCTTTAATATTTTATTTGAAATGTTTTAGTTATTGTTTCTTCTAGATTTGTGTAAGTGGTCCCATTTTTAAGCATATTGTTGGGAAAAACTATCAAGAGTTATCCCTACGATGGTTTTGATGAATGTCAAAACATGTCAAAAAGCCTTGAAAAACTGAAAATAAATCAAGCAAAAAATCGAGGTTGATCAAACAAAAAATTGAGCTATCAAAGTCATAGAATGATCAACCTTAAATAAAAGAAAAAGAGAAAAAGAAAAAGAAAAGAAAAGGAAATAAAAAAAAGAAGAAAGAAAAAAGTCCAACCAAGGGCTGAAGAAATCTGTAGCTTGATTGTTAGATCAGTTAGCAAGTCAAGAAATCTGAAAATGTAGGTACCGACAAGTTCGAAGTACCAACTGATCGTCAAAGTATACATACCAAGTGAAGCTTTTCAGTCTACAGTTTGTGAGCTGAAGAACATACCAGCTCAAGACACTAGTTCAAAAGCGTCAACTGATCATCAGAATCAGAAATTCCAGCTGAAGGAAGTACTAGCTGAAGAATGTACCAGTTCAAGGTACGAGCTGAAGAAAATGCCAGCTCAAAGAAGCACCAGGTGAAGATTGAAGTACCAGCTGAAGACCAGTTCTGAGAATATCAGCTGAATATACACCAGTTCAGAATACCTGCTGAAAAGGCACCAATTCGATATCCAGACTGAAGAAAGTACCAGTTCAAGAAGTTCCAGCTGAAGGGACATCAGTCCAAGATACCAGCTGAAGAAATCACTGGTCCAATACTACTAGCTGAAGAAAACCAAACTGGAGCTCAGAAAGCATCAACCCAGAGCCCAGAACTGCTAGTTGAAGATGATCAAAACTGGAGCTCGCAAACTGCCAACAAGATGTGCAGAATTGACAGCTGAGGAAATGTTTCAAACTGAAGAATTCAACTGCCAGCTGAAGCCCAGAACTGATGATTAAGATAGAAGCCGAAACTGAAATTCAAATTTCAGAACTGCCAACATGAAGATCTTGAAGTTACTGCAACCAAGATCTTGAAGCAAAAGCTTGTCAGAGAACAAAGGCAGCTCAACGGCTACTTCAACGAAAAGCCTTTCAACGGCTTCATGTGATATTTATCCGAATATTTTTATTTATATGCATATTGATAAGTTGAGTTATTTTTATAAAAATACGTAACCAATAGTGTATTTCTGGATAGTATCCCAAGAAAATAAAAGTAAATACATTAATTTTATTACCTCAACAAAACATGTTTCCAACAAGAAGCTGTGTACGTAGGGTCCTTATTTGTGGCTCGTACTATCATTGCAATATGTGACACAAGATACAATCTTTTTTTTTATTTTTTTTATTTTTTTGAGTAGTGGCCAGATATTTACAAACGTAGAACATCTCCAACCCTTAAACTCAAACTCTAAATGCAGTTTCTGTTACATGAAATAGTAATTTATCTCCAATCCACAAATTCAAACTCAAACTCAAAAAAATATCCCCATGACTATATTCTTTTTTACACCACTTTTTATATTTTTAAAATAACACTATATATTTATCAAATGTACAAATAGAACCTCTTAATTTTGTTATATCTACCACGAAACATATGTGTTTGTTATTGTTATTTTGTAATTTGTCATGTATATATTTTATTTTCAATACTCCTATGTGTTTTTTATTCTTAATATTGGTTATAAAATTTCGTGGTATGTCACACATTCTTATTTTCATATTCGGAATTTGTTCTTTATTTTAATGTCATTGTTATGATTTTAATTTATATGTTAATGTTATAAATTTAACTTTTATGTTGTTCCTTAATTTTAATTATTCTCATATAAAAAAGTAGATATATATATATAAGTAAAATATATATAAATACTAAAAATAATTATTAATGCAAAATAATATTTAAATGACAAATTTGTAATTTCTAAAGAACAAAAGGGACTAATTGCAATTTCAAAACAACAAAAAGTAAATTTGAGTTTGGTTTGAGTTTGCTACAGTAAAAACGCAAATATAGGTCTACAGGAAAGAGAAATCTCATTTTGCACTAAAATGGGTATGCATTTGGGGATGGGTTGGAGCAAAAGGTTGGAGATGCTCTTAAAGCTAATAGAACCTGCAAAACTATTCCATGAAAGGGGACAACACGCTAACAAAGGACTGGAAATGTAATCTTCTACCACGTGAAAGATAACCAAAACTCTTTAGCTTTCAATAAGGATATGATACATTTATCCCAACAAAGAAAAGAACAGAAAGAGGCTGTGATACTACTACGAGGAGTTTTGGAAAACAAGTCAACTTGAAATTAGATGGATCAAAACAAGTCAACTTGAAATTAAAATCTGGCTCCCATATTGTCCAGACAGGGGCAGGTACAATGGGGGCACGAGGGTACTTGCCCCTCCCTAAACATTTTTTTTACATATGGCTACTACTTATTAAAACTAAAAGCAAGATTAAATAAAGGGATGATTATGAATTTTATGGATAATAATGGAATTGAAAAAAATAGGATGGAGTTTTAAATTTAAATTATGATTGGTGAATGTTACATATTAATTTATATTATAAACATTTAGAAGAAAAAAAAATATTAAAAGAATAAAAATGTCGTCAACTCTAAAAATAAGAAAGAGATATAATACATTACTGAAATAACATAACATTATGTCTTAACCACACAAATAACATTAGTTGATCGCTTCATTGTATAACAATGTCGGCCCGCTCCAGACAAATTCGGAACTCTTATATATTCTGCTCTTTCTTCTCTTTCTCTTTCTCTTTCTTTGGTTGTAGTACAAAATCCAACATATATATCCATCAAATATATAGTTGAACACTTGGATATATTGTTGCATAATATATATATGTATATGTATGTATGTATGTATGTATGTATAATTGAACACTTTGGTTTTAGTACGGAGGCTATCTATCGGTTCCTTTTTATCCTTATAAAACACAACTTTTGTGAAACAGCTCCGCCCATAAATCTGAGAGCTTTTCAGTGTTTAAGCTTGAAATCAGTTACCGGTGAACCCTCTGTAAATCATCTTGTTTCATTGAGTAAATTGGGTCGTTTTATGTTTCCCAATTTCTATGTTGTTTTTTAGCTGCCTTTCATTTTCCAACTCTCTCCCGCTGCACCCTTAGTAATGTCTAAAATGGTGTTGAAGTGAGGTTCTGGTAAGTCTCGTGTACCCATTTTTCTTCTTATTCAGGCATTAATCTATATAGATATATATGGATGTAATATTTGGGGCTTTATGTCTTAGTCACAGTAGTAGTGATAATAAAGATTCTGAGAAAAACAAAGAGACCATGATCTCTAAAAAAAATGAAAAATCTCTTAAAAATTGGAAACCTCCTCCTATTTCAAACTCTGATGTAGGTATTTCTTTCATTGGTCGTGCTCCCCTCACAACTGTTAAGAAGAAAATTCCCTTACCTGAGGGATACGCAACATTCCCTCTCTTATCTGATAATCTTACAAGAACCTTGCCAAAACGATTTGGCCACCTTAAGATCGCAGCGATACAGGTGGCTTTGAAACCTACAAAACTAGGTTCAAATGCCTCCGCGGTAATAAGTCTTCGTGATAAGAGATCAAAAAAATTTAATGATTCTGTATTTTCTATGGTTGAATCGAGTTTATGTGATGGCCCCATTCATTTCTCCTACATTCCTACATGAAAAACAGTAATATGTGCTTATACGTTTTTAGTTAACTGCTTAAAAACTGTTCTGTGATATGTGTGGGACAGATGCAAGAACATAAAATAACAAAGCAGTAAAAACGCACGAGATGATAACCCAGTTCGGTTCAACCAACCTACTCTGGGGGGATTGCTCCCAAACTTGAAGATTCGACTGGTACTCCTTCGAAGAGTGTATTAAGGATCTTACACATACAAGCCTCCCGCCTTATGTCGCCCGTTCTTCTCCTCGAACTCTTTCGCTAGCCGAAAGTTGTAAGATCCCCTCACAACCGTGACACTAGACTTCCTCTAGCTACCCACGACTTCAACTTACAATCTCTCCCGAGATTGCGTATAAAACTGGAATAAAAATCCCCTCACGTGTTTCACTAGTAAACACTCAAGACTAGTCTATCATGTTGAACATTTTAATGAACAACTACTAGTTACAAAAACGACCACAAACTGATTCTAACACTAGAATCTAAATAAAATATCAGTGGTACCGATTGCTTCTCAATTCGGTCTTCATATAGACGTCGATCTCCATCCGCCGCCAATATGGTATGTAGATTGTGGTTTGTGGCCTTTCATATGTGTGTAGATACTCTCCATGTGTAGAGGGGTTAATTCAGCACTGGATCTACACCACAAGGCAGTAAAACGAATTAATCTTGACCTTTCAAACTCGTTCGGCGCAAGATCTTTCCAACAAGGAAACTGCCATAAATAGTGTCCCTGGTTCTGTCTGGGACATACTCTGGAACAGTTCACCAACTGTTCTTTCTTTTCTTGTACAGCGGAAAACAAATCTTCGTGGGATATACCCAGGCACACATTGTCGAAAATATCTCGCCAATACAACAACACAAAACTTAGTGCATGATGATGGCACTAACAATCTCCCCATTTGGCGTTTATGGTCGGCAATTATCATCATGATCTGCACAACACTTGAATAAACTTCGCAGATCAACAATATATCAAAATGAGTGATATATTTAAAAACTGTCCGAGACAGTTACAACCACACTCCCCCTGAAACTGAACTGGGAGTGCCTTCATCACGATCAGAGCATTGTTTTCGCAGTGTAGAACTGCATTGTCAGTTGATCAAAAATATAGTACAGACCAACAAAAATTAAAGTGGGGTAAAACAACATCCCCAATAAATTGTTTGTTCAGAAATCATCAAACATAAAAAATATAAGCACACGCTCATAGCAGCATCAACAAAAGACCATCTTTCTTCCAACTGTGGCCTTTGTGCACCAACATTCTTCTCCCCCTTAATTGTTGCCAGAAACAGCAAACACCAAACTTCAGACCGGGGAGGCAGCATCATCATCATCATCGGCATCAGCAACAGCCGGCTTATCAGCAGCAGGAATAGAGGAAGCACTTAGCACATTAAGCGGCGAGGCAAGACCAAGGGCTCAGGCCCGAAGATCAATTAGCAAGGCCTCCAACTCCTGTTTCCTGGTCTTGAAAGTCCGAATGGACTTGCTTAGAAACACAACTTCACGCTCCAGAGACTTGATATGCCTGTCAAAGAAAACAGAAGTGACAGCAAAAGAAGCAGCTGATCTGTCTGGGACAGATGAGGGCACAGGTCTCGAGCTTTCATCAGCATCACGTAAAGGAACATCCGGAGCATGCTGGGACGAAAATAACTTATGGCTGATGGACAGCGGCTGCGCAACAGGCGCATACACATCATTTGCAGAAACAACATCATGCTGGGCCATGATGATGCTGAAGATTAAGCCAGGATATCCAACAGGTTGCTGGGTACGAGTCGATTCGGCATGAGCAAAGACATTCTCAAAGATCAGCAGGCCAAGATTAAACTCACTCCGAGTGCCTACTTTGAACAGCAACAAGGCCATGGACTTGCCAATAGTAGAATCATGAGTACTGGGCAACCAATTTCTAACAGCAACCTTGTGAAGAATTGAGTACTTCACACTCAAATCAGACGCCAATAATGCACGTCCCGAGGTCCAAACCACCCGACTTCCTCTAGTTAATTCCGACACAACTTCATTCAGATCAAACACAGGCGCAGGAGCAACTAGGTTCTCACGACCCAAAAAATTATTGATCACAGCAGGGGAAAAAGCAATCCAATGACCCCGCACAAACACAGAAAAAGCATGCTCATAGGACGCATCACGCATACGCTTGGACAAGTTTGCATAAAATTCATGCACAACAGTAGCAATAAAAGGAGGAGCACAAAAAGCAGATTTCTCTAACCGAAGATCATGTAACAACGAGTCAACACCCGTTCCCTCTAAATCAGACTTAACCAAACAACGCTCGGAAATCAACGAGCGACCAGCAACAATCTTGAATTGATTTTGGTGGAGAGCAGAGATAAACTTACTGGAATCAAAGACCTCAGAATCAGAATCTGATCTGTCTGGCACAGACTCAGGGACATCCTCTGCTTCTTCATCAGAAGGGGAAGGTGCTCTGGCTTGCTTCATCAGCGGACGATGACGACCCGACATCAATCCCATCCTCTGCTCAGACACACTTCGTGTCACATGGTGAGCAGGAACAACCTCAGGCTTCTTAGGAACATCCTTTTTCCCAGCAGGCTTCACAGATTTGGGGGGTTTTGATGAAGACCCCTTCTTTGCAGCAACCTTCTTAGGGGTTTGTGAAGAAGAACCCTTCTTCGCAGCAACCTTGGCCAACACTTTGGATTTCAATTTGGCAATTGGCGTGTCATCTTCATCATCAGACACCGAATCATCTCTTAACTCCATCTTGCGTTTGGACCCGTGAGTTTTGGTGGAGGTAGCCTTAGGAGGAGGGACAAACTCATCTTCATGAACATGAGACTCCTCATCGAGAAATGATATATCAACATCATCATCACCTTGATCATGAACAAGGTTTCCAGCAGCAGCAACAGGTGAAACTTCACCAAGAGGGACTTGAACCGTGACAACGGGCGTGTTACTAAACACCGGAACATCAGTAGAAAGGGACGGCACTTGAACAAATTTCAGAGCATCAAGAGATGCGGCAAATTCCTCAATCGAGGTAGGTTCTTCGCCAACAGCAACGGCGGCAGCATCATCGACAACAGAAGCCATGGAGACTTCATTTCCTCCAACATTCTCAACAACAGCCGTAATTGAAGCTTCCAAAGTTTCCGCAGACACCATGGGCGGAGAGAATTGCTCTTCAGAAACCCTAGGAGAGGGTTGAGCAACGAGATCTGTCTCAGACACAGATCGAGGCTGCAAATCAGCAGAAGGTGCCACAGAAGCAAGAGCTTCAGAGGAAGCAATAGAAGGCTTCACAGAGACAGAGGACATTGAAGACGAAAACACAATAGGTTGAGAGAGCTCTGTAAGTTGTCGTCGCAAGTCTTCAGTAGAGATTCTGGGTTTCTTCGCTTGAGAGGGCTTAGAAGAAACACCTTTTTCCGCCATTAGAGTTTGAACAACAAAAAATCAAACACACACCACAGAGAGAGAAAGCTTGGAAATTTTGCAACGATTCTGTCTCTTTTGAAAAATAAGGTTAAGACCTTAATTAGGAAACTCTAACAAGGAAATTTCCTTAACTCACTTATTCCTCACACATCACCCCGCAGCTAGGTGTGGAGAAGTGGAATCGATCGTGGTGCGAAAATCAAGGCACTATTATCCGTTAAAAAGTAACAGTTCGTCCAAAGCAGAAACTGTCCAAGATAGATATTGGCACAACACTTACAGACCATATTAACCATGGTCATTTTATACTCTCTATACATACATCACTGACCAAGACCATATAGAGAGTCTTCTCACAATGGAGAAGTTTAGAGAACACAAAGACCCAAGGAGGATCTTAGTGTTTCAAACCTTCTGCTATCAAGTGCCTTTGTAAAGATGTCCGCAAGCTGGGTATCTGTTCCAACATATTCGATCACAAGGGATCCGTCTTCAACAAGCTCCCAGATGAAGTGGTGACGAATGTCTATGTGCTTTGTACGAGAGTGTTGAACTGGATTTTTTCGAAATGTTTATCGCACTCATATTGTCACAGTATATGGTAAGGACAGACTGTGGGACACCATAGTCATGTAGCATTTGTTTCATCCACAAAAGTTGAGTGCAGCAACTTCCAGCAGCGATATATTCGGCTTCGGCAGTAGACAGCGAGATATAATTTTGTTTCTTGCTGAACAATGACACAATGTTATTTCCAAGGAAGAAACATCCTCCAGATGTACTCTTCCTATCTTCAGTACATCCTGCCCAATCTGCATCGCAAAACCCCCCCAAACTAGGGTTTGTATCATAGGAAAACCAAAGTCCCAACTCAGAAGTACCCTTTATGTACTTGATAATGTGCTTGACAGATTTCAAGTGACTTTCTTTGGGTTCAGATTGGTAGCGAGCACAAACTCCCACGCTGTAACAAATGTCTGGCCTACTTGCTGTAAGGTAGAGCAGACTCCCAATCATACTCCGGTACAAGGTTTGCTCAATGGCAACACCAGCTTCATCTTTTGACATCTTTGAAGATGTCCCCATCGAAGTTCTTTTCGGGCTGCAACTTTCCAATCCTGTAGCGCCCCGGTCCCAGAAGACCGTAGAAATGGATGCCACGGGGGTTGGAATTAAGAAGCGGGAAAGAAAGGGGGTAACCTGATTAACGAAAATCCCAACAGAAGACCCAGAATAACCAAACACGCTTTATTATAATATATACCTATTTACAACACCAAGATCAGAGTTCTTAGTGTTTAACAAAAGGATATTACAAGCGCGGAGACTTAATTATCAACAGAATACTTAACAAAAAGAGACAATGGGAAAATAAGTAAATAACAAAAGCCCATCTCTCAGCATCGTCACCTCCACGCGCCAGCCTACTGACCTGAAAAATATTTGAAAATATTTGGGCTGAGTACTAGTGCACTCAGTGGGCAAGTTTTTACAATTCGAGTTATGCAAATCATTTTATTAAAGTAATCTATCTGTGCTCATGCAGGTAGTGAAGCTTAGGAGGTTTTAAAATTTAAAGCAACCTAAGTTCACCAAAATATTTTATCGTGAAGCGCTTAAGAGGGTAACCAGTCACTGCCCGCAACCCGTACTACATCACCACGCGTAAAGTTGAGTATGGCCAAGTATACCCAATGAGTATAACCCATAAGTGTTTCATTTTTGTCTCACCGACAAGGAGTAGGGCAGGACAAATAATGCATGCATACTGTAGCTACTCACATTGACACAGTGCTGGTTTATGAGACTCCGACAACATACAGTAGCACGTAAATATTTAACACAGATAGTCACATATGCAATTTTAACAAAGCAGAGCTTAATAGCTCGAAAGATACAATTTGCAAAAATATAATAGCCCACCTGGATAGAGGATAAGCTTTCAAATTCTGGGTTGGTTTTGCTCAGGTTCTGCTAGCTCTTCTAGGCCTACAATAACCAATCTTTGTTTAGTTTAACTAAACAACTCATCTCAAAGACTTAATCCCTAATATTCCTTTTTAAAATATATTTGATCAACTCTATTATTTTATTAGACATTTAAAATAATAGTTATTTCACAAATAGAAATTTTAATTCACTAATTACTATTGAGACCTAATTAAATCCATTGCCTTAACCTATAGAAAATATAACATATGCACATTACCATAATTAATCTGATAATTTTAAAATATTAAACTGCTTTGAGCATTAATTAATTTACTGATAATACAAATTCTATTCTAAAAACTAAACTACAAATCTATAACCTTTTTTTTTTTTAACTAGTTAGATTTAATTGAATCCTTTCTCTACAAACTATGCTGAAAAATATACTAAAAGAATTGCAACCTTGTTATTTTTATGCTTAGTATTTGATTAGTGCAAGACCCATCATCCACCACCTCAAGCCACATCATCTATAATTCCCCTAAAGACACGTATGACTACTAGAGACACCACAAGTGGAAGCAACTAAATATACTATATCTAATTAATTGTCTATATATATACATATTAAAATATTATTATTATTATTAAGGAAACTAATAACAAGCTAAAATATAAATAATTGAATTTGCTTAATAATTTTAACTAAACTAACCTGTGTTCGAACTCAAACTTTCTTCTTCACGTCTCTTGATATTTTTCTTTCCTTAAACTTCGTTTTATATGATTATATGATAGGTATGTAGATATATATTACTGTAGTGCCTTAGCTTATAATATTAATAGATTAGGTTATATATACTTATCCTAATCAAAGGTAACATATATATATATATACACATGTACCCATACTAATATATATATACATAACACTAGCCCTAGAGGTTACACCTATCATCCATTCCCAAGCAACACGTAGACACACACACACTTATATATATATATATATATATTTATATATATACACTACATCTTTCTAGTATTTCTTAAGGCATGAGTGTGTATGCGTCAACTTATATATATATATATATACATATATATATATACTAAAATTCTATATGTATATATATACACGTACCTTTTATTCTCTATATATAAATGTACCTAGAAATCATTAATATATATATATATATACCATTTATCTCTAAGACTTACTAGAATACACACATGTATACCTATCTATATATTTTATTCAATTTATTATGTAACTAGAAACTATTATCATATATCTAGTAAACAATTATAGACATAGTCGTGCTAAAATCTATACTCAAATAAATGTAATTGACATGTAGATAAAAATATAATAATTTTATCGAGATAATCATTAATTAGTGAGAGGCTGGGGTATTACAAATCCAAATTTGCTGATTAAGTTCTTTCCATATTTCGATTGAGATACAAAAATTCCATCATCCTTTTGCTTCACTTGAAGCCCCAGAAAGTAGGTTAGTTCACCTACAAGACTCATCTCAAATTCGGAAGTCATGTCCTTCACGAAGTCTTTCACCATTCTGTCCGAGACAGATCCGAAGACAATATCATCCACATAAATTTGAACGATGATTACGTCAGATTTTTCTCTCTTGATGAAGAGAGTTCTGTCAGCACCACCTCGAACGTACCCTTTCTCCAGAAGGTATTTGGTAAGTCGTTCGTACCAAGCTCGTGGAGCTTGTTTGAGACCGTAGAGGGCCTTCTTTAGTTTATACACATACTCAGAATGGTATGGGTCTTCAAAGCCTTTGGGTTGGCTTACAAACACATCTCCAGACAAGTACCCATTTAAGAAGGCACTCTTCACCTCCATTTGGTACAATTTAAACTTCATCCATGCAGCCATGGCAAGGAGTAACCTGACAGATTCAAGACGAGTGACAGGAGCGAACGTCTCGTCAAAATCCACACCTTCAACTTGTGAATAGCCTTATGCCACAAGTCTCGCCTTATTTCTGGTTATGTTCCCGTCTTCGTCGGTTTTATTCTTGAAGATCCACTTCGTGCCGATCACATTAACACCTTTAGGACATGGAACCAAATCACATACTTCATTTTTTTCAAACTGCAAGAGCTCTTCTTGCATGGCATAAATCCATCGATCATCTTGTAAGGCCTCTTTAACGTTCTTGGGCTCAGTTGTAGAGGTATAGCAGACATTTGCAATCATCTCACGATAGTTCTTTCGAACTCCTCTGGTTCTAACTCCTTCACTAACATCACCAATGATGTCTGCTACAGAATGATGCTTCTGCACACCTTTTGAAGGTTTGAAGCTATCTAGATTCTCGTTCCTCAACTCGGCGTGATCATGATGTTCCGAACTGTCTAGAACAAAAGTTGGAACAGGAGTTGTAACTTCAACAGTTTCCTCATCAATCTGGGCAATAGGTTCTTCCAGATCATCTACCACAATATTGATAGACTCCATCACCGTCTTGGTCCTCTTGTTGAACACACGATAGGCCCGACTATTTCTCGAATATCCGAGAAAAATGCATTCATCTCCTTTGGCATCAAACTTGTCAAGCTGCTCTCGGTCCCTCAACATATAACAAGTACTTCTGAAGATGTGAAAGTACTTTAAGTTTGGTTTCTTCCCTTTCCACAGCTTGTAGGGAGTAACTCTTGTCTTGGGTCTGAAGTACACCCGATTAAAAACATGACATGTTGTATTCACAGCTTCAGCCCATAGATTGTCAAGGACAGATTTTGCCTTCAACATGACTCGGCTCATTTCTTGAAGAGTCCGATTTTTTCTCTCAACAACACCATTTTGTTGAGGCGTTTTTGGTGCAAAAAACTCATGAGCAATACCTTTTTCTTCACAAAAATATTTGAAGTAAGCATTTTCAAATTCACGACCATGATCACTTTGAATTCTCATTACAACTGTTGCCTTCTCCACTTCGAGCTTGAGATAAAGATTTTTGAACATCTCAAAAGTTTCTCCCTTATCTCTAAGGAACTCCACCCAAGTAAATCGTGTGAAGTCATCCACACACACAAAAATGAACTTCTTCCGTCCAACACTTTCAGTTTGAACAGGCCCCATCAAATCCATATGCAACAGCTCCAAGGCTTTTGAGGTGGTAATCTTCTTAACAGATTTATGTGATGTATGAATCTGTTTTCCCACTTGACATGGCCCACAAATTTTGCTACGATCAGTATCAAACTTCGGGGCTCCATTCACAGCTTCTGTCTTCAAGAGTCGCTGCATGTTTCTGTAACTCACATGGCCTAGCTTTTCGTGCCATATGTTTGCTTCATCAAGTTGAGTTCTGAAGCAATTACCTTTCATGTTGAGGAGATAACAATTGTCCCTTGATTTGTCTCCATCCATCAGCAGTACACATTCTTTGTTCTTCACAAGACATTTATCTCTAGTAAAATGAACTAAGAGACCTTGATCGCAGAGTTAACTTATGCTAATTAAGTTGGCTTTCAGTCCTTCAACAAGCAGAACATCCTCCAAGTTAGGCATCCCTTCAACATTTAGATGACCACGGCCAAGAACTCTTCCCTTAACACCGTCTCCAAACGTAACGGATTGATAAGAACAATCCTTTTGGATATTCTTCAACATACTGGCATCTCCAGTCATGTGTCGCGAGCATCCGTTATCAAAGTACCAGCTACTCTTTGCGTGAATATTGAGGGCGGTGTGAACAACATAGTTCTTGTGACTGTGCGAGGATCTGTTCCGCACAGATTGTCTTCTGAAATTTAGGTCATTCTGAGATCGACCTTTCCTTCTCATTCTTTTGAAATCATTGATATAGTACCTACAATATGCTCGAATGTGACCAGGTTTTCCACAATAGTGACAGACAACTCCATTCTTTCGAGGCTATGACTTTTGAGGCTGTGGCTGCTTGATCTCAGATTTAAATTCAGATTCTGGAACAGATTCATCATGCTTTCCAGATGTTTGTCCTTGACAGAAACGATCAGAAAACTTCCCACCAGTGTATCCCAGACCTGTATGGTCCTGCGGACTTTTTCCTTTAGAAAGGATGTCATCGAGCTGAGATGAACCAGAATTCATCATCTTGACAAGCTTCTTAAGATGAAGCAGTTCACCATTCTGAGAGTGAGAATTATTTCTGGACTGTTGAAGGTCATTCTGCAATTCACTGAGGCGTGTGAACAAACTATCCCTTTCTTTAATGAGATCACCATTCTCTTTCATCAGCCCTTCATTGACTTTAACCACCATGATCCAGCTCTCATGAAGCTTTTTGTAAGCTTCTATGGCAGACTCTTCAGTGAATTCTTCATCATCACTGCATTCCGAAACATTGTCAGTATGTCTGTCAGGGATAGAATTAGACACAGGTTCTTTGTTGGAATGTGTCATGAAAGAAATATGGTTGCTCACGCATTCTTCATCACTCCCACTATCATCTGGATCATCACTTTCACTAAGCGTGGAACTGTAGGATTTATTCTTCTTCTTTAAGGTGTTAGCACATTTAGCTTGATAGTGCCCAAGACCACCACATTCTCTACACTTGACCTCCTTCTGTTTATCTTCAATGAAATCTTCATCTTTAGATCTCCGAGGTCTGAAGAATCTGTTCTTGACAGAATTATTCTGTGAAGGCTTCTCATAACGTTTGATAAATTTGGAGAAGTTCTTTGTCAGAAGGGCAATTGACTCAGCCAGATCATTTTTGTCAGGGACATTACTCGGAACATCAGAACTGGAGCCGGCTTGAAAAGCTATGCTTTTTTTCTGAACTGTCTCTTCATCTGTGAGACCCATTTCAAAAGTCCTCAGGGATCCCATCAGCTCTTGTAACTTCATGCTCACGCCCTTGGCCTCTTCTATCGCCGTGACTTTATATGCAAATCTCTTGGGAAGAGATCGCAGAACTTTCCTCACAAGTTTCTCCTCAGAGATGGCATCACCAAGTGCAAAGCTTTCATTAGCTATGTCACAAATCTTGGCCTTGAAATCAGCAATCTTTTCACCTTCATCCATTCGAAGGTTTTCAAATCTGGTAGTGAGGAGTTGCATACGAGATGCACGAACACTGCTTGTTCCTTCGATAGCAGTTTGAAGGATATCCCATGCATCCTTTGCCTTATCATATGTGGAGATGAGTTTGAACACGTTCATGTCCACTGCAGAAAAAATGACGTTCATGGCTTTAGCATTCAGCCCCATGATCAGATAATCAGTATCATCAAATTCTTCTTCTGGCTTCAGCACCGCTTTGCCTTTCTCATCCTTCTTGATAGGAGGCTTCCACCCTTCAGTCACCATCTTCCAGGCACGCTCATCAATTGAGTGAATGAAAGCTGTCATACGAGCTTTCCAATAGGCATAATTATTGCCATCAAGGAGCGGAGGTCGTACCGTCGAGGCTCCTTCTTTCATCGAGTCCATCTCGGCAAAAACAACACAATAACATGGATCAATACCCCAAGATCAACCCTGAATGCAGGCAACCCACTCTGATACCAATTGAAAAACAGTAATCCGTGCTTATACGTTTTTAGTTAACTGCTTAAAAACTGTTCTGTGATATGTGTGGGACAGATGCAAGAACATAAAATAACAAAGCAGTAAAAACGCACGAGATGATAACCTAGTTCGGTTCAACCAATCTACTCTGGGGGGATTGCTCCCAAACTTGAAGATTCGACTGGTACTCCTTCGAAGAGTGTATTAAGGATCTTACACATACAAGCCTCCCGCCTTATGTCGCCTGTTCTTCTCCTCGAACTCTTTCGCTAGCCGAAAATTGTAAGATCCCCTCACAACCGTGACACTAGACTCCCTCTAGCTACCCACGACTTCAACTTACAATCTCTCCCGAGATTGCGTATAAAACTGGAATAAAAATCCCCTCACGTGTTTCACTCGTAAACACTCAAGACTAGTCTATCACGTTGAACATTTTAATGAACAACTATTAGTTACAAAAATGACCACAAACTGATTCTAACACTAGAATCTAAAGAAAATATCAGTGGTACCGATTGCTTCTCAATTCGGTCTTTATATAGACGTCGATCTCCATCCGCCGTCAATATGGTATGTGGATTGTGGTTTGTGGCCTTCCATACGTGTGTAGATACTCTCCATGTGTAGAGGGGTTAATTCAGCACTGGATCTACACCACAAGGCAGTAAAACGAATTAATCTTGACCTTCCAAACTCGTTCGGCGCAAGATCTTTCCAATAAGGAAACTGCCATAAATAGTGTCCCTGGTTCTGTCTGGGACATACTCTGGAACAGTTCACCAACTGTTCTTTCTTTTCTTGCACAGCGGAAAACAAATCTTCGTGGGACATACTCAGGCATACATTGTCGAAAATATCTCGCCAATACAACAACACAAAACTTAGTGCATAATGATGGCACTAACACTACACATACTGTTCCTTTGTCTGATCTTGATGTGAGCAGTAGTTTTGCCATTGATATCAAAACTAGTACGATGCGTGGGGGTGAAAACGTAATTCTAATGTATAAGTTTTATTATAGAGTGAAGAAAAAAATGGATGGTTATACGTGTATTGGAAATTCGTTCGATGGGAGAGGAAAAACAACTTTATTCTTAAATAACATTGCCGAAAGCAATCGTGTGGTGTCAAAAACGATTTCTTGGGATGAGATAGCAGTGCCGGAAAGATGGAGGGATGAAGAAAACCTCCTCTCCGCCGCCGGTGAAACTGGCGCGGCGGTGGCTAACGCTCGGGCCGGCTAGAAAGAGACGGCGGATGCGCATGTGTTCGAGGTGGATGTTCCCGGATTGAAGGGAGAGGAAGTTAAGGTTGAAGTTGAAGCTGGTAGAATGCTACAGATCAGTGGAGAGAGAAGCAACGTGGAGGGGGAGAAGAACGAAAAGTGGCACTGTGCGGAGAGGAGCAGCGGCAAGTTCCTCCGCCGCTTCAGGCTGCCGGAGAATGCTAAGATGGAGCAGGTGACGGCGAAGATGGAGAATGGGGTGCTAACGGTGACGGTGCCCAACGAAGGAGTCAACGAGAAGCGAGAAGTGAAGGTCAAGGTCTCTGGTGGTTAAGCAAATCATGTCAAGAATTATGGATTAATGTATGCGTTTAATTAATTGGATACATTGAAGAACTACAATGTTGTGTAAAAATTATGTGTTTGAACGTTTCTTTTTTAATGTCTGCAATAAGAATGTGTTCAATCAATGTTTATTTGCAATGGAAATTGAAATTGATATTAATTGAAGTGTGTAGCCTTGTCAATTATGAAACAGTGTCTTTCATCAATTTCTTGGATATGAAAACAAATCAAAGCAACCTTTTGGTGTCATAAACATTATCTTGATTGGTATATTGAGGTTAAAGTAGGCAGATCGTTGAAAATGCTTCTGAATATTAAAATTAAGAGTATGGATTAAATGCATGAAATTTCATTTTGGGGGTATTGGAATGTCCACAGAACTCCTATTAAAAGTATTTTGGATTACGCCTAATTATGTCCAAAATGTCTTTACTTGGCAATTGTGACTCCCAGTGGAGCTTTTTTGGGCAGAAATTGGGATTAGGTTACAGGTAAATATATATATATATATATATATATATATATATAGGGTTGGGTTCCAAAAGGAACCACACCCTAGGTGAGAACCGAGAACCAATCTAAGCCATAAATTCGGTGTATTTGGACGGTCTAGATCTGCTCCAAATTTAAAAAAAGGCGGTGGTAATCTCGTAATAACATTCAACTTCGCTACCCCTGAATCTTAGTAAGGGTAAAATCAGAAAATATCTGAATACTCAGAATTTGCGTGTATATTCTTCAATTTCAGATTTTAGCACTGTCATTTCTTATTTTAGCACTGTCATGGCCTTTTTTAGCATTGTCATGGCCTTTTTTAGCATTATCATGGTCTTTTGTAATTCAATATCAATCAACCTTTTAGAATAAACGAAAGAGAAGTAAATAACGGTTGTATTTTCATTTGGGCTAGTAAAGCTTCAAATAATCAAGAATGTATGAGACACACAAAATCAAGATAATTAAGAATTCATAGGAAAGAATTCGGTGTTGCCCACAAACGACATTGCCAAGAGGGCTGCAGAGACTGAAATGCAGCAGCCATGTTAACAGTCCAAAGATTGGTGCAGTGCCCACATCGAACTGTCACAACATCAAAGAGGTTGTTGCATGGAACACTAACCTGCATTTTTTTTTTTCAAATTCAACAAAAAAAAAAAAGATATGATTTTTAGTTCATTCATTCAAACAAACCCTAATTTTGAGATCCCAGTTATTAGATAATTAAATACAAAGAAAAAGTAAAGCGTTTTCAAGAAAGCAAACTAACTAGGGTTAGTGAAAGTAATTAAGTAAATCATATATCTTGGATTCTATCAGAGAGAGAGAGAGAGAGAGAGAGAGAGAGAGAGAGGAGAAATGCTTTTAGCAGCACAAACATAGATAGGAAATCCACTGATGAGGAGATGTCTTCATCATCACCTCAAGAGAAGAGAAATATTACTTTTTTTTATTTCTTGATAATCAATCATCGAAAAACAAGAAGTGATCAATTCATCACATGCATTCAGATCATGAGATATGACTTTTTTTTTCTTGGACTGTAAAAGAAGAGAAGAAAAAGAAAAGCTTTCACGATGTAGACATGATTGCATCGGGCAAATTAAAAACACACACAAAGGGGAAGATTTAATTGTGTTTGCAGCACAATACCACCAAAAACTCTGATTTTCTGAATCAAGGGTTCAACTTTAATCATCGCAAAAATCCTTCTTTCTTTAAAGAAAAAAAATCAAACAACAGAAATATTTAGAGAGGGAGAGAGGCCTTATTTTAGCATGACTCTTTTAGGGTTTTAGCACTATCATTTTCTATTTTAGCATTGTCATGATTTATTTTAGCATGAGATTTTAGCACTGTCATTTTTTTATTTTAGCATTGTCATGGCCTTTTTTAGCATTATCATGACTTATTTTAGCATGACTCTTTTAAGGTTTTAGTACTGTTATTTTCTATTTTAGCACTGTCATGACCCTTTTTAGCATGTCTCCTTTAGGTTTTAGCATAAAATCACTTATTTTAACATATACATACACCCAAATTATTATGTTGGTAATAAAATAAATTTGTGTGAGCCACTTTCGGCAATATGTTATTGACAGGTCTGAGGCCAATAGAAGTATTCAAATAAAAAACCACATGCACACATTATCCATCACTTTTGCATAAATAATGTATATACGTGTGTATATATATTATTTATACATTAAAATTTTTATTTTTTTAATATGACTATTAATGAACTAATAATTTAATTGATGCCACGTCCTCATATGCAAATTAAAAAGTTCATTTTTTATTAGTTATAATTTACTAAAAGGGGGGTAAATGGTAGACTTCACCATGCACATGGGTTAGAAGCTGGGATTCAATCGATGAATATATGGAGCTTCAATATAAAATAATATCAAATTAATTTCATCTATCATATTAGAAGGTACGCTTATCGCCAACGTCCTATGGAATAGAAACAGACCCGCGCTTTAATAGAAGAAATACAGTGCTAAAATAGCTCACAGTGGTGCTAAACAAGGTTACAACAGTGCTAAAATAGTTCACAGTAGTGCTAAAAGTATACAATACTCATTTGTTATATTGTATTTTTGTCAAGAAAACTTGTATTTCTCAAGAAGCCTATAAACTATATATTGTATCTTTAACATGTTCAACTTTTCATTAAGAGTTTCAAATTGCATGCTAATTGGACGCATAATTAACTAGGCTTATTATCATGTTTCAACTTCTAATCATATCAGAGTAAGTTATTAATAAAATGAATACAGTGCTAAAATAGCTCACAGTGGTGCTAAACAAGGTTACAACAGTGCTAAAATAGTTCACAGTAGTGCTAAAAGTATACAATACTCATTTGTTATATTTTATTTTTGTTAAGAAAACTTGTATTTCTCAAGAAACCTATAAACTATATATTGTATCTTTAACATGTTCAACTTTTCATTAAGAGTTTCAAATTGCATGCTAATTGGACTCATAATTAACTAGGCTTATTATCATGTTTCAACTTCCAATCATATCAGAGTAAGTTATTAATAGAAGGAATACAGTGCTAAAATAGCTCACAGTGGTGCTAAACAAGGTTACAACAGTGCTAAAATAGTTCACAGTAGTGCTAAAAGTATACAATACTCATTTGTTATATTTTATTTTTGTTAAGAAAACTTGTATTTCTCAAGAAGCCTATAAACTATATATTGTATCTTTAACATGTTCAACTTTTCATTAAGAGTTTCAAATTGCATGCTAATTGGACTCGTAATTAACTAGGCTTATTATCATGTTTCAACTTCTAATCATATCAGAGTAAGTTATTAATAGAAGGAATACAGTGCTAAAATAGCTCACAGTGGTGCTAAACAAGGTTACAACAGTGCTAAAATAGTTCATAGTAGTGCTAAAAGTATACAACACTCATTTGTCACGGGATACACGTATATTATTTTTTCATTTTGGATCAACACTACAATGATCATAGTCTCGAATAATATAGGAATGATACTGTCATATTTTTGAAAAAAAGTATGCATTTTTTTTACCATACATTCACATTATATAATATAATATATTTATAAATACAGTTATACACACGCAGTATAATATCCCTTACTCTTTCATTCCATGTGGGAGGTAGTACAACTATATTTGAATTTTGGAAGGAAAAAAAAAAAGAAGAAATAACTTACAAGTAATGTAAATAACAGGTCAAACCATACCATAAACCATTATTAGTTGATGATGATTGCATTAGAAACCCTTTAATTTAATTTTGCAACTTGAAAAGTAAGCACATGCCGCTAATCTTACAACTGAATTCCCAAATTCTTAGTTGTGCATTAATATATGGCAGTGCCATCGTATGAGGCAACCAAAAAAAAGGAAAAAGACAAAAGCATTAGACCAATTTATGCCCCTCTTTCCATACAAGCAATGTGGGGCACTCTTTATGTCCAAAATATTTAAGCCCTCCCTACACACAAACAAACATTAATATTTTAGCACTGTCATGGTTTATTTTAGCAGTAACATTACCCTTGTTTAGCATGATAATTGTTTAGCATTACAATAAAAAAAATATCATCGACTTCTTTTTATGCTTCACGATCTTTCATTTTTAGCACTGTAGTTTAGAGTTTAGAATTGTATGTGTGATTTACGTGTATATTTTTCAATTTAGGGTTTTAACATTGTCATTAGCTATTTTAGCACTGTCATGACTTATTTTAGCATTCTGATCATGTTTTTAATATTTTTATTTTCGTTTACTTGATGAAAGCCATAAAAAATAAAAATTTGTTATTAAGAATTACATATATAAGAACTGATCAAATTCAAACCAACGACTACGAAATTCAAACTCCTTACTACAAAGATTTCATTACTTATTCTCTATTTATTCACCACATATATATCTCCCTTCCTCAGCGTTCCATTACTACAATTCCTCCTCCACACTTTCGCCATAATTTTCCACGTCGTCGTTCCACGGTGTGATCTCCTATTCCGATCCCTACTGCAGCTTGTCTTTCAATGAGAATGATTCTCAAGAAATACTTCTCTACGGAGTTCTTGCTGAGGGAGCAACCTCCGTCACCGCCTGCGCCTGAGGTGGTGAATCGGCGGCTGCGGAGGTTATGTACAGTGGGGTGAGGAGGCGGCCCTGGGGGAAGTTCGCGGCGAAGATAAGGGACTCAACGAGGAACAACGTGAGAGTGTGACTGGGGACGTTCGACACGGCGGAGGAGGTGGCCTTGGCCTACGATCAGGCGGCGTTCGCCATGCGTGGGACGGCGGCGGTGCTCAACTACATGGTGGAGGTGGTGTGGGAGTCGCTGAGGGAGATCGGTTACGGCGGCGGAGTGGAGAAGGGGTGCTCGTCGGTTGTTCTCAAGGCACTGCCTCGTAAGCTTAAGAAAGAGAAAAAAGTGATGCAACTCACTATAATAGATTTCATAAATTACGAAAATACCCAAGTTCATTAAAAAGTCAATATAATTACAGTAATGCCACCGCCTTTTTTTAATCTTGGAGTGTATCTTGGCCATCCATATTGGCGAGATCTGTGGCTGAAATTGGTTCTCGGTTCTCACAAGGGAATGTGGTTCTCACATGATCCTATCTCTCTCTCTCTATATATATATATATATATATATATGATTGGGTTTCAGAAGAAACCACACCCTATGTGAGAACCGAGAACCAATCTCAGCCACAGAGTGCTCTGATTTGAACGGCTAAGATCTGTTCCAAATTAAAAAAAAAAAAAAAGCGGTGGCATTATTGTAATATTTTCGAAGTTCGCTGCCCCTGAAATTTAGAGCGGGTAAAATCAGAAATTTGAAACTATATGCATTTTGAAAACGTTTGCAGACAACAGCTCTCTTCCCACTGCTCGAGCTTCCTCACCTGAATCCAGACAAAGAAATCTAAAAAAACTGCAAAATCGTCGAATTCAACCGTTCAAGTTGTTCGAAGATTAAATTTCCGATCAAAAATCATGAACTCTCAAAGTAATATATCGTTCAGTTTTATTTTTTCAAATTATGTTGGATATTATTGTTTGCTGTAAAAATTCATTTCACAATGTATAATGATGATTTAGTAATTTCTTTCATGTTTTTTTAGCATAATGGTACTTCGCTGGAGACATACAAAACATAATCTTTACAAAAATCTGTTCTTTTTATTGCATGATAATTTATTCGTTTCATTTTTGTTTTATTGACGATGGAAAACTTGTATAAACATGTTAAAGCTAATAATGTTGGAAATGTATATTTGATTTACGTGTATATTTTTGAATTTAGGGTTTTAGCATTCTCATTCCCTATTTTAGCACCGTTGTCTCGTATTTTAGCACTAACATGACTCTTTTTTAGCATTACAATTTTTTTAGCATTGTTATTGATTTATGAGTTTCACTTTTCGATTCTTTGTTTTTAGCAAACTAGTTTGGTGTTTTAGCACTGTCCTCTCATATTTTAGAATTCAAATTATGTTTTTTTAGCATTTTTACTGATTTAGCAGTTTCAATTCTTGTTTCTTTTTTGTAAACCTAACACTTTTGTGCATCTGTGATTTACCTGCACATTTTCTTGCTTTTAGCACTATAGTTTAGTATTTTAGCACTGTCATATCCTGTTTTAGCATTCCCATTATATTTTTTAGCATTGTCATTTTTCTTTAACAGTATTATATAAAAAAATTATAAGTTCTAAAAGGACTACAGATGCTCAAAGTAGCAAAAGCAAACGAGCTAAAACTGTCCCGAATAATGAAGACAATAGACTCAGTGCTATATATAACAAATATCTATTCTTAGAAGCAACAACATCACCATCAACTCCCTCAGACGCTGTGAGGAGAATGAATACAGCACAACGGGAAGCAGTGAGACAGCTTGGATTCGGCAGCATTCTTTATTTGAATATAAATTATTTGCCAGAGAAGATGAACTACTGGCTGCTTGAAAACTTCGACCTAGTATCAAGAGAAATCCAATTGCAACACGGTAGAAGAATGCAGGTTGAAGTGTCTGATGTGTCTGTGATTTATGATTTTCCCAAAGGACCACAGAAGATAGAAAAGAGTGTTAGAGGCCAAATATGCCAGGTCATGCAAAAGGATGAGTTGCTCAGTAACATGCTCTCGGATACCGCTGCAGGGGAATGGTTCAAATTGAACTTCATGATTTTGATGATAATTTCCATGATTGAAAACTCTGACGATGGATATATTTTTAAAAACCTGATGGACTGTCTAGATAAAATTGACAACATTAGTCAATATGACTGGTGTGAATATGTCTTGAGATCATTGGTGAACCACACTGTCAAGTGGAAGAGTGACAAAACCATGTCCTTCACAGGTCCAATTCTGTTTTTGTTGGTAAGTGCTATTAATTACTTATTTTTTATTACAGTGTTTGTATAAAAACTGCAACCATTAACACTTTATATTTAGATTCACAATTCTGAGTTTTCAGCAGTTTTATGCCACGTTTAGCACTGGTATTTGTAAGTTTAGCACTTGCCATTTCTTTTTTAGCACTAGTATTTGAATTCTGAGGTTTTGGCACTTTTATAAGATGTTTTAGCACTGGTAGTTTCTTGTTTAGCACTTAAGTTTCCTTGTTTAGCACTAGTAGTTCATTCTTTAGCACTTACTCAAAAAAAAAATCAATTTCCAACAGATGATGTATGATGATAGAGTCGAGGTGTACTTCCGGGAGGTGCCGAGGTATATCCCAGCCTTCTATGGATGGAACTATGCTTTGCTTAACCACAGACAGGCAACAGAGCTTGTTTTTAGAGATTTCGGAGGTGGCTATCCTTGGCCGGCGTACACAAGGACTGAGTTCATATAGGAACACGGAGAGAGAAGTTGTGAGCTGGAAGAATTTCGACGGAGAGAAGTCGAAAAAGAACAGATTCCAACTGTGAATGAGAAAGATGTCGGGCCATCTCATAACTTCACATACCATCACTAATATATTTTTTCAGTGTTGCTAATTTCTTTGTTTAAACTCATAACTGATTTCTATTTTTATAAATGACTATTTACTTATCCGATTTCCACAAAAAATATATCAGATTCAAAGAGAAGAATTGGTAGAAGATAAAGAGAATCAAGACAAAGGGAAGGGGATAGCTGTTGAGATCCCTGAGACTGACATAAGCAGTTCAAACACTCCAGTAAGCAATCACTAAAAATATAATTTATCAATCTTCATTCATTGTTTAGCAGTCTCATCCAGTTCACTAATAATCTTAAGAACAAAATTTACAATATTATAAAATAATTTCTAAAATAGGCAATCAAAAGACACAGAGAAGAGCCAGAAACTGCTATGCCCACAAAGCCAGCTGAAACACCCAGAATCAGCAAGAAAAGGGTGTTTACCACATGATAAACTTATATTGTTAACAGGTTTTTACATTCAATTAACATCTAAAAATATACAGAAGATGGTGATCCAAACCAGCACAGTATCCACAAGGTCCAGGGCCATATTGAAGCAACCTGACCATTTTAAAAACCTTGTAGACACAAGAGAGACACTGACATCTTCTGAGTGTGAGCTGCACTATTGGGCGATGAAAAACAAGACTGATGATGAAAGGTACTTTTATAATACATTATTATTAATAAATATAAAAGTTATCAGTGTCATTTTATTCTGTCAGACTGCACTTTACACTAAAAAAGAATTTTATTCAAAAATAGGGATGTTGTTTTGTATTCTGACAAGCGTGTAGAGCTGAGGAGAGCTGAGATACTGAGTTTGAACAAAAACACATACATAAGTTCTGCCATTATTGATATATGGAGTACCATATTGAACCATGCTCAATCAAAACTTCCTGAAAAAGAGACTCCGAGGAGATTTTTCCTAACAACCAACGTTTGCGTAAGTGATAAATTTGATAGTTATTAATTCTAATTAACTCACTTTATTATGTTTTAAAATAACAATACACATTCATGTTTCTAATTAACTCACTTTATTCTGTTTTTAATTTGTTAGTATTGGCACCGGTAATTGAGGTTTAGAACTTGAATTTTCTTTTTTAGCACTAGTAAAGCATTTTTTAATTTCCAGTAGACATATAACCTCATAATAACTGGTATTTTGTGTTTTAGCATTTGCCATTCCTTTTTTAACAATAGTATTTTGAATTCTAAATTTGGAATTCTACTTTAGCACTAATAATTTCAAATTTTAGCACTGATAGTTTATTATTTAGCACTTACATTTCTTTGTTTAGCACAGATGTTACACCCTGCTAGAAATGTTAAAACATTTATTAGCAATGCAAAAAAAGGAAATATCAATTATGCCTACTAGCAATACATGAAAGAATATTACTACAAACAATAAAATAATAAAATTCTTCATTTGTCTTTATAGAAATACACAGTTGTTGCGCCTCCAAAAGAATGGAATGACGAGAAGGTATCAAAGCTGTTTGTTGATAACATGTTCCAAGAACTCGACTCATACCCCAATATGAAAGCATATAAGACGGACATGGTACGCATTCATATTTAAAATTGCAAAAGTCATCATGATAGTAACTAAAAATACACTATTTTGTTTGCAGTTTTTCTTTCCAATATTGCAATCAGAACACTTCTACATTATTGTCATTGATACAAGAAGATTGGTGGCTGAGATCATTGACAATTCCACTGCCATGGAAGGAGATCAGGACGATGCACTATCAAAATATCAACATATTCCTGCAAGACTCGTAACAAAAAATATCTATTTATTGGTTTTTTCACTAGTGACACAAATTAGCAAATACACATTCAATTCAAAAAAATAAAAATGAACTAACTTTAATCATAAATTTCAGATCAAGCTCTTCACTTACTTCTTGAAGATGAATGCCCTTCCAAAAATGACAAAAGAAGTGACTAAAAATATCAAGAGCATGAACCGTCTTCAAATGCCATGGAGAACTTCAACAAACAGCACTGATTGTGGGGTCTTTGTCATGCGTTATATGGAGACGTATATGGGAGCATCTGTGAAGAATTGGAAGAGTGGATTAAAAGTAAAGAATCAAATACAGCTGAGATACTTAAGAATCAAGTATTGTGCTGCCATTCTTACTGCAGAATGCAACATCCACAAGCAGAGGAACATCAAGAATGCAAGAGTCTACTTCCAAAGATGTTCTAAACAAAACCCAATCAGTATTGAAAACCTCTACCTAGAAGACGATAATGAATGAACAACTTATATATATATGTAACAAATTTCTAACTGCTTGAACAACTTTTGCATTTCCTGTTTCTGTATTATGACTATGTTTATATCTATTCCATGTTATTTGAAAATTTTATGTTAAAATTTCAGAGCTTTATATGCTAAAATTATGAGTAACAGTGTTAGAATTTAATATCTTTCATTCTATATCTTGGTTGTACACATTAAATAGTATAACAATTAATTAAATGAGACTGCTAAAATATTTACAGAATTATCACCACCGTTTTAATAATAGATGCGGTCCTACATGTGATACACATTAAATACCTTATTTCACTGCTAAAACATCCAAAAATCACGTTGTGAAATCTCATACAAAATCAAACCCAGAGATGCTAAAAATTCCACTCATACCGCTAAAGTAGAACTTACCAGTGCTAAAATAGAAACTATTGGTGCTAAAATAGCAAATACCAATGCTAAAGAACAAACTATCGTTGTAATGCTAAAACAATAATGCTAATGTCAATTAAATTTGTATTAAACAATAATGCTAATGTCAATTTAAAATTTTAATATATAACTGTAAAATTTGTATTAAAAAAATATATATATTTATCGACACATTTTAAATGAAGAACATACAAAATCTTTATTTCAAAAATAAGATAAAAACTGATAATAAAAAAAGAAAATAATAATAATAAAAACCACCTCCGAAAAAAAGGTAAAAACACGCCATCTATCATTTTCCATTAATTCAACACTCAGAAACTTCTGCAAAAACACAAACACACACGCAAACGCTTAAATTCAAAAACTTCAAAGAGAAACACACACGAATAGGGGTTTTTCACAGAGAAATGGAAGATATTCAAATAAAACCAACCACACACAAAACCTACGAACGGAGAAAGAAGAGCAAGGAGAACCGAAGCGACTCTTCAACAAAGAATAGGAAACCTGAAGAGATGGACATCGAACAAGGTATGCAATATATTCTTCTTCTTCAACATAAAAAATAAAGTAATGTGTGTTCCATTTGCAGAAATGAACAGTGCTAAAAACCTCACAAAACTTCATATATGACGAAAATTCAAAAACAAACCCTGACAAACTTAAATATATGGAAATAATCAAATGTATAAAATAAACTATAGGAAATCAAAAATTTGCAATGTATATGCATTCTGCACATTATGTTTCATGATTTCCTTTTAATGATATGAGTTGTGTGTTAACATGTAGCATCACTATATTAGTAATATGAAATAATGATAATGTTAGTGATATATTACGAATTAGCATCACGGAGATCTACTTATAGCATAAGACTTCTTATCTACTTAACAACAAAATATTCCATGCTTTGTTTTAGTTATAATGATACCATAATGTTATTTTGTAGCTACATGTTTTTGTTCAGATGACGGTGCTAAAACCATGAACTGACAATGTTAAATATGTTAATGATAGTGTTAGTGCTATATTACGCATTAGCATCAAAGAGATCTACTTTTAGGATCAGACTTCTTATCTTTATAAGTATATTCAAATAATAACAGCAAAATACTCCCATACTCTATTTTAGTTATAATGATACCATAATGTTATTTTTTAGCTACATGTTTTTGTTGAGATGACGGTGCTAAAACCATGAACTGAGAGTGCTAAATATGTTAATGATAGTGTTAGTGCTATATTACGCATTAACATCAAGGAGATCTACTTTTAACATAAGACTTCTTATCTTTATAAGCATATCCAAATAATAACAGCAAAATACTTTCATACTCTATTTTAGTTATAATGATACCATAATGTTATTTTCTAGCTACATGTTTTTGTTGAGATGACGGTGCTAAAATCATGAACTGAAAGTGCTAAATATGTTAATGATAGTGTTACTGCTATATTAGGAATTAGCATCAACGAGATCTACTTTTAGTATAAGACTTCTTCTCTTTATAAGCATATTTAAATAATAACAGCAAAATACTTCCATGCTCTGTTTTAGTTAAAATGATACAATAATGTTATTTTGTAGCTATATGTTTTTATTGAGATGGCAGTGCTAAACACATTTAATATTATGTATGATGATTCCAATCCATTGCTCATTATTGTAAACAAAACACTGCAATGTCAACAAAACTTACTATTAACAATATGAACATATATAGGTCCTATTAAAAGATCAAGGACTACAAAAGATATCAATATATCAATCAAAATGAGAGAAGATCCAAGATGAAGCATGATACCCGTGATATGAAAGCTCGATCCAGAACATTAGCACTGACATTCCTTCAAAGAATAAAGTCTACACCAGATTCTGAAGCAGAAGACACGAGTGCTTCTGAATCTAAAAGTCAAGAACAAACACCCAAGGCAGACAAACAACCAAAGCTTAAAAGCAGAACCACCCCTCGCACCCTCTATTCTGCAATCAAACAATTCACCCCTGAGCAAAGAAATGTTGTCGAATCAATTGGTTTTGGAAGCATTTTGCACTTGGCTATCAAGGAAGTGCCTCAAGCACTGAGCCACTGGTTGGTAAGTAACTTTGATTCAGAAAGCTGTGAGTTGATAGTCAAGAGAGATCGATGATTGCATATAGATGCAAGTGATGTATCATTGATCATGGGCTTCCCTGCTGGTGCCCTACGCATAAATAAGAAACCTAGATGTCAAACTTGCCTACTGACAAAGGAGTGGCAAGGCAAATTTGGAAAACATGAACACAGAATCTCTGCGGCCAATGTTTCAGATAAAATGCTTGAAGATAAAGATGGCGGTAAATGGTTCAAAATACACTTCATGGTACTGCTTATTAACAGTCTGATTGAGTCAACAGGAAATGGATATGTACATCCACAATTGGTGCACATCTTCTATGATGTTGATGAAATACAGAATTATGATTGGTGTGAGTACACTACCAGGTGCCTGGTTCAGAAGACGCTGGTTTAGAAAAAGAAGAGAGACAAACACTACAATGGACCCATTCTCTTCTTAATGGTTATTTTATCAATTGGCATGTTTATAATAATTATTAGCATTACTAAAATAAACTTTTTATTTCCTTACAATTACTAACATAAATTCTATTTTCCACCCCACAGATGTTTTATATGGACAGAGTAGTGTCCTACAACAGAAGGGTTGAACGCTCGATTCCAGCATTCAAAGGCTGGACACACAAGATTTTATGCAAAAGACAGACTTCAGAATTGAAAACAGGTGGTTTTGGAGGAGGCCACATTTGTGGCCCATATGTAGTAGAAGAAGCTGGAAGAAAGGATGAGCACATCTTGCCTGCTCTGGAGACTCCTGCTAAGAAAAGTGAAGCTGTATATGCTGTGGATGCCGGTGTTGAGAAAGATGAAGCTCCACATCCTGTGGAGGCTGATGTTGCAACCAATCTGGCTGCAGAATCCAACAGTCCTGCGCGAACAACAACTAAGGATCCTCTGCAAGAATATGCGCAAAAGCTGATTGATGACTCGAGACGAATGGCAGAGGCAATGTCCACATTGATCAAAATAGTAGAGGGAGTGCCGCAACACATAATGGACAACCTCTTCTTCAAGAAAACGTATAAAACAGCGCAATAGCTTTTAATCAAGAAACAGCCAACTCCGATATCGCAAGCATCACAAACTCAACCACAACCACCAGCAACACCGGACGATGATGAGTTCTGGAGTGATCCGGTGAGAATATCAATAATAGAGGATATTGAGAGGGCTATGGCAAAGCGTGCAGAGCTTGAGAGGATATATGCTGATGAAGGTCCAACATTCAGTCTTGGGCTAAATGATGATGCATGGGCTGGGGTACTGAAGGTTACACAGGAACTTTCTGAAGGGAATGTATTGGATAAGGAAGAAACTCAAACTGAAACATTTGATGCTGAAATCCTGGAGGATATAATGAAAAAGGTATAGGAAAAAATTTTGTTATTAGACCTGACATGTGTTATTTTAGCACTCTTATGCATTATTTTAGCATTCACATAACTTTTTTAGCACTAAAACGGCTCATCATTTTTCTATCAAAAATTTTTTGGTCTAAAGTTATATATAATTATGTTTCTAATATACATAAAAAACTAATTGCAGGTAGAGATGGAGCATATGAATTCAAAGAAATCAAAGCCAGATGAGGGTGATGGCACATCAAAGCCAAAAAATGTTCCAGATAACGCTGAGTTGTGATATAGCTATTGAAGTAACATTCAACATCTTTATTACACTTTACAAGAGAAAAAAGTAGAAATTATTAAATGTTGTTTTTTCAAAAATAGATGATACATGCTCTCGCGAGCCGGATGGAGACAAGAACGAAAGAGCAGAAGAAACCAACAGAGAAGCTGATGTCACCATACAGGATCAGAGTCCTTGATACAAAGGAACACATTGACAGGCAGCAACAAGAGATATTCTTGTGGGTTGTGCAGAATGATACAGAGAGCAGGTATGTCAGTCATGCTATGTAAAAAATAATGCATAAAAGAATCATATTGTATACTGGTATATGACTGCTTTGTATTTATATTGATTTATCAGTGAACAAATCTTGTATGATGACAAACGAGTCAACATTGCACGGGTTGATATGAAGACCATGGCACCAAATGAATATATCAGTTCATCTATTTTGGATGTTTGGAGCACCCTACTAAATCAGAATGAGAAAATGGGAGACCCATCTTCTAAATATAGATTTTTCTTCAGCACACAACCTTGCGTAAGTGTATACTTAATTATAACTCCATATAAAGTCCTTTAACCTACACTAAATATAATAAAAAAATGTTCTTCTTGCAGAGCTTCACTCTAGTCGATGCACCATCTGCATGGGATTCTTCCAAGAGATGTTCTTCTTTCGTCGATAAAATAAAATATGAGATCGAATGCTGTCCATGGGTATCGTTGAGCAATGTTGATCTGGTACACAAGATTATTCATCTTGACATTTGTTTACACCCCTTTAAAACATTACATTATAAATGTGAATATTAAGTTTGTAAAACATGCTAGAATTATAACAAAAACATATTTTTTATTTTTTAGCGATACATAGTCCTATATTAGCACTCTTGTCCTGTTGTTTTAGCATTGTGCATTTTTATATTAGCAATACATATCTATATCAAGTAACTCATTTTTTATTGACAAACCCCATGTTAACTCTGTATGCAGTTTTTCTTTCCTATCTGTCATTCAAGTCACTTTTTCCTTATATCCATTTATGTGGTTAACTTCAATGTTGACATTATTGACAATTCAAGTGTACGAGATAGTGAGAAGGATGGAATAAAGCTCAAGTACAATGACATTCCAGACAACCTGGTAATATATGAATTTGTCACCAATTATTTTTTCTCAGTATCTATCTCAATTAAAAAAAAACTAATTTTGAAAAACACATGCAGGTAAACTTTTTCAGTGAGTTCCTCACAAGTGCTGGACTTGAACAAAAATCAAAGGGATTAAAGGAAAAGCATAGGACAACCAGGTTGAAGATGCCATTGAGAGATACAAAGAACAAGGTTGATTGTGGCGTCTATGTCATGAGGCATATGGAGACGTACAGAGGGTGTGGTCTCAAAGACTGGAGTAGTGGTCTGAAGAAAGGCAACACAAGGCACATGAAGTTCTTAAGAGCAAAATACTGTGCTGCAATCATAACTGCAGACAGTAACATACTCAGGGATCAACACCTCAAATCTGCTAGTCTATATTACAGACAATCATGTTCCGAGGGGGAAATTGTGGTAGACCCCACAAAAATGATGTGACTTGTTTTATGATGAATTCCAACTCTGTATTACAATGATACAATATTTGTATTTTGATCGTATATGTTGGTATATATGTATTTTCTAGTAACTATCACCATATACTCTTGTGAACATTTTAGTATTAGCACTGTTAATTGAGGTTTTAGCACTTCCATTTATTTTTTTAGCACTACTATAGCATTCACCAAGCATTTTATATTTTATCACTTAGAAATCCTTTTTTAGAACTACTACTAGCATATAATACTACTCGGGTTTGTCAAATTAATATTTAGATTCACAACTGAGTTTCAGCAATTTTAACCAAAGCATTTAACACTGGCATTTTGACTTTTAGCACTTAAAAATCCTTTTTTAGCACTGCTACTATAATATAAGACTAGCAGTTTTGTCCAGTTAATATTTAGATTCACAATTCTGAGTTTCAAGCATTTTTAGCACTTGTCATTCCTTTTTTAGCACTAGTATTTGAATTCTGAGGTTTTAGCACTTTTATAAAGTATTTTAGCACTGGTAATTTCTTCTTTAGCACTTAAGTTTCCTTCTTTAGCACTATTGTTACAACTGCTAGAAATATTAAAACTTTTATTAGCAATGTCAAAAATGAAATACCAGTTATGCCTATTTAGCATTACACGAAAGAATATTGCTATCATTAATAAAAAAATCAGTATAAAAATAAAATGTATCTACTTCTTCCCACAATTCCTAGAATCATGATTGACTTTCTTCCCACACTTCTTGCAGGTCCTTAAAGGTTTCTTTGCGCGTTCAGCTCTTGCCTCTTCTTTTGATTTTATATGACTTGCACTGCCTTTTGTCTTCACAAGCTCAGGTGGATGTACCTCAACTTCACTAGGTGCACACAATCCATAAAAATCAGAAAATAATCTACTCTTTTTTGACATAGTATCATCTTCAATATCACCAGATGAAAACCCCTCCCTTAACTCGCGTAAATTTTGCAACAACAGAGACATCTCTGCAGTGTCACCTTCAGCAACAGAAAGACAGGCATAAAACTTAGAAATTAATTGGTTCGTAATAATTTTGTTCTCCTCCAACAAAAAACACCGATCACCCAACAATGCACCTGCTTCATTAATGAGTGAAGACTTCATCCAACGAGACACAACGTATTTAGGAGGTATCGACTCCAATTTCAAATCTTTGAATAGAGTGAATATGTGGCAGCACAGGATCCCCTCCCTCACAAATTTCAAACAGCTGCATGTACATGCAATCTTCAACCTTGTTGTGAACAATCTTATTTGTAGCACCAAAACCATCCTTCACTTCTAGCATCGTAACTGAATCATTTTCTGAAATATTACAAACACGACAGACATAACATGCATCTTCAATCTCCTTCTGAACCTCGTAGAACTTATTCCTAGTATAAATAGTGCAGTATGTTTCTCAAATGCGAATGGGGTCTTCAACTGAGGAATTGACGACTCATCAACGCTGTCCAAGTAGGCATGTGCATGTCTCTGAGTATCAAGTGCGCTATCAAAGTTCATCATAAACTCAACAAGGTTTGACTTTGATCTAAGAAACCTTAAATAAAAACTGTTCACACTCTTTGAAATTGAGGTAGTCATGCACAGCCCACTCATTGGTAAATCTCTAAAATATGTAGGCACCCAATCTTCACGAATATCATACAATGACTTGAACCAACTATCATCTGCCAATCCAAATTCAACCATAATTTCCTTCCATATCAACTCAAAATCTGTGATGTTTATACAATTAGACCACACAATGCTATTTAACTTCTTTCTGAATGTCTCGTTTTTTCTTATATGCGCAGGCAACTTATCTGGAACTTTAAACATAATATGCCACATACACAATCGATGTCTGGTATCGGGAAATACCTGTCTTACAGCAACCTTCAATCCAAGATCCTAATCAGTGATTATTATGCTAGAAGAACCACCCATACAGTCCTTAAATTTCTGCAGAACCCATGAATAAGATTCAGCATCCTCACCCGACATTAAAGCAGCACCAAAGGTCACAAGCTTCCCGTGATTGTCCTTCCCGGTGAAGGGTGCAAAAATCATTGAATACCTGCAACAATATAAAAATTCACAAACCTCTGTTATTATCATGTCTTTATCATTGTATATAAAAGCTTACAAATGATAACATTATCACCTAACAAAATATTCAAACATTAGGTAACAGTGCTAAAAAGGAAATTCAAGTGCTAAAATACAAACTACAAGTGCTAAAAAGGAAATTCAAGTGCTAAAATAGAAAAATCCCAGTGCTAAACCAGTAGAATGCTAAAACTAATAGAACATCGAGTCTAAACAATATAGCACACTAACCTGTTAGTCATATATGTTGCATCAAACGACACAACATCCCCGAATAGAGAAAAGTTCTTTCTTGATATAGGATCAGCCCAAAACACACATCTCAACTGATCATCCTTGTTCACTTCATAATCAAATGTGAAAGCAGAGCAGAGTTCATGCCTTTTGGACATTTTATCCAGCATCATTTGCGCACCTACACCCACAGCATACGCCTTGAGATCTCGACTGAAGTTTTTGAAATCAACTGTTGTACAGCCTATATTCGAATATCCACCAACAACTTCTTTAACTAATCTAAACGTTGTCACAGGTCCAATGTTTATCCTTGCACAGTTTAAAATAAAAATACAGATATACAGAAAACGAAAACACATAATATGCAGCATTAAAAACACATGCTCATCGTCAAGAATTCAAAATAACAGCTTAGTAAGCTTCGTCAACCTAAAAGCAGTGCTAATACAGTTCATAGTAGTGTTAAAACACGTTACAACAATGCTAAAATAGTTCAGAGTAGTGCTAAACTACATGTTAAGAAAATATTATTTATAATACTCATTTGTTATTGAAAATTCTACATTCATCGTACAAATACTCTATTAACAAGATACTCTTATGATACTCAATCGTTTTTACAATGATAAAAACTAAATTCAAATGCTAATAATTCGTGTTCTGATGCTAATAACTCTACATATATACAGAAAACCAAAACACACAATATGCAGCCTAAAAACACATGTTTGATCGTCAAATATTCAAAATTAAAACCTTGTCGAACAAACGTATAAAAAAATCGCAGTAAAATTACAGAAAATTTTTTTTTACCCGGCATCTTCGTCAAATAACAGTGAATAACACAAACTCCAGCAAAAAATCGCGTGAACACCGATTCAGTTGAATAAAATTCGAAGAGAATCGACTGATATTTCGATTATATAAGTGCAAAGGAAATTGATATATACAAGGAAAGAGATTTCGAATGGAAAGAAATTGCAGACCAAAATCGATTTCATTCCAAATATAACAGAATTAATAAATTACAAAAATACCCTTGGTTCATTAAAAAATCACCAATATTACAATAATGCCACCGCGAATTTTTTAATTTTGAGGCAGATCTTGGCCGTCCAAATAGACAAGATCTATGGTTGAGATCAGTTCTTAGTTCTCACATGGATGTCTAGTTCTCACATGATCCCATCTATATATATATATATATATATATAGAGGTTGGATCTGGTGGGAACCCTTCTCCAGGTGGGAACAAGGAACCCATCCCATCCACCCATTTATAGATTTGGATGGCTAAGATTAAAACAAATTATCGGTGGCAAACTTGTAAATATATTGAACTTTTTAAAAAAAGCGGTGGAAAATTGGTAAATAAATTGAACTTCAAAAGTGGGGGTTAATTTCTTTCCGTCAAAATACGATGATGATGTCATCATATTTGTACAAATATTGTAGAAACTTTAATCAATCATAACTTGCTCATTTTTAATCGGATTTACGCAAATCATATATCAAATTAAAGCTCTTTTCATACTCTTTCATTTAAGATCCATATTGCATATGTTTATTTGAAAAAAATAGATGAAAAATACAAAAATCAATTTTTCAGGTATATTTTTCATATAAAACAGCCCCAGATTTATATTAGCACGACTTATATAATATTTTAGCACGACTTATATAATATTTTAGCACGATCTATATAACATTTTAACACGAAACTACTCGCATAATAACATGATATATATAGGACATTTGAGTATAATCCGTAACTTATATCAACATTTTGTTCATGACTTGCTCGTTTTAATTAAATTTATGCAAATTATATATCAAAATAAAGATATTCTCATTAGATTGGGGTGAACTCATTTGGAGGCATGTTATTAAAATTCTCATTTTAGCATGTTGTGTAATACATTTTAGTATGTTGTGTAATACATTTTAGCATGTTGTGTAATATATTTAAGCATGGTGTGTAATACATTTTAGCGGGTGATATTATGAATATTTTTCTAACAATTTTATATAAACACCTACATCTATACAGATACTATAAAACGAAAAACACGAGTTGATGATAAAGAATAAAAAGAATGAGAAAGTGAAGCAACGAAGGATATGACTGACAACTAAGAAAGAAAATGAGAGAATATTTCCCGAAACGAGATAAAGTTTATGAGAACAAAATATGTGCTACTATTCTAAGTACAGAGAGTAACATACAAAGTGAAAGGAACAAAACTGAGGAAAACCTACACTACAGGCTCTCATGTGAAGATGGTAAAATTAATGTTGAAGCATTTGTTATGTCGAAGTGATTTATGTTGTTAATAAAATTTTTACAAGTACTATTAATTTCAAGACATATTTCTTATGAATATTAATTTATGTTGATAAATATTAGTTCAAGTTGAAGAATATTAGTTTAAGGTGATGAATATTAGTTTCAGACATTTGTTATTAATATTTGGAAATGTCATTGTTAGCGTGAATTTTTCTTTATACGAGCATGATATTGTTGTTTTATTAGCATCATATAGTATTTTATTTTAGCATCATACAATATTTCATTTTAGCATCATACTTCCGTGATTTTAGCATGATGTTCTATACCCTAATAGGAACACAATAAACCCTAATCGAACTAAGTACACTTAATTTAACCCCATTCTCACTTCATTTTAACTTGATGTTATAAACAACAAACCATAATGCGATGTAATAAACTATAATGGAAATGTCATACATCCTAATGGGAATGTGACAAAAAAAATTAGCATGCTACTTCCCTCATTTTAGCCTGATACTTAATTACCTCGTTTTAGCCTGGTCTACTAAATAACAATGGAGGATCTAGAAAATCGTAATGCGAATATGATAAATCCTACTTGGGAATAATGAACCCTAATAGGAATGTTATAAACCCTAATTGAGAATAATGAACCCTAATGGGAATGTCATAAACCCTAATTAGGAATAATGAACCCTAATGGTAACGGGACATCAAATTTAGCCTTATTCTGCCCTCATTTTAACCTGATACACCCCCCATTTTAGCAAGATACTATAAACAGTAACGGGTCATGCAATAAACCCTAATTGAGACTAATGAACCCTAATGCGAATGTAATAATTGGGAAGAATAAATCCTAATTGAGAACAACATTGAACCCTAATGAGAATGTGACATCAAGTTTAGCATGCTACATCCCTCATTTTAGCCTGATAATTTTCTAATTTTAGCATGATTTGATAAACAATAATGAGGGGATGCAATAAACCATAATGGGAACATATTTAGCCTCATACTTCTTTGATTTTAGCATCATATTCTAAATAGTAATTGAGATTGACAAATCTTAATATTAATGTAATAACCACAAAGGGAATGTCATAAAATTTTTGAAAAAAATCATATATTCTTGAAATAAAATAAAATAAAATAAGTCCTAAAAATGAATATTCTATATTTTTCTTCATATTTCTTCGGATAAACAAATTCATGTGAGATCTTGAATGAAATAGTATGAAAAAATATAATTTGATATATTATATGAAAAAACATTGCGTTTATGAATTTTTAGCATTAAATTACTCTTATATTAGCATAGTGTATAAGAGATTTTAGCATGACGTTACATATCAGTATTACATTTATATGTGGATGAAGTTATTGTTGTTTAATTGAAACTTTCAATTTCTTGTGAAATTTATCCAACATGTAACTTACATCAGCAACATTTATCACATATCAGAAATAAATTTGAATGATATTATAAATATCAACATAAGTCATGTCATTTTAGCATGGACTATGAACCATTCCCGCATGATGTATATGTCATTTTAGCACGAACTATAATAATAACAGAATCATTGACGAAAAAATGAAAATAAATACAGGAATCAGAATTGGACGAGATAATTAAAAAAAATAAATACATGAATCAACAACATTATATGAAAAAAAGATGAAACAAGGTAAAAATTTAATTGAGATAATTTAGAAAAAAATAGCATTTAATCCAAAAAGAATAATCACGTTTACAAACAAATCAAGAAATCCTAAAAATTTAAAATGTGCATGTGAATGTCAAAAAAAATATATATGAAGAATTCAAAATCGTGTCTGAACCAACAACATCAATTTTGAGTTTTTGCATAAAAAAAATCCTCTTAACCACAAATTTATTTATAGTTATAATATTTTATTTTATTAATAAATTATTAAATTATCATAATATTTCAATTTGTATTTAGTAAATGGTTTACAAAACAAACAGAGAGAGGAAATAGATGGAAAATAGAGAGAAAAAGAGTGGGAAAAGAGAGAGAGAGAGAGAGAGAGAGAGAGAGAGAGAGAGAGAGAGAGAGAGAGAGAGAGAGAAAAGTGCACAAAGAAAAAAAATCGTGAATGTTGAAGAGTGGAGAAAATCATGTTTCATAACATAAGAATTATTGAATTACCATAATACCCTCTTTTACTTAAAATTATAAATAATTACAAGTATGCCACCTTTCATTTGACCAAACTTTGACTAAATTGTGGCCATTAAAATCTAAGTAATGGAAGGTTTAGATTAGTTCCTAGTTCCCACATAGGGGAAAGGTTCTCATTTGATCTCTTCCCTATATATATATATATATATATATATATATATATATATATATATATATATATGACGTAAATTAAAGCGTGTATCAAATTAACCATATATAGATACTTACATGCATATATAATTAGCTAAATTAAATCATGAATATTATAACCGACAATCAATCAACCCCATTACAAATTTAGCTAAATCTCAAGAAATGGGTAATTGCAACTAAAACCATTTAGAATTGATTTTCTATAATAAAATCATTTACAAATTCCAATCAATCAACTACTAATTGATATTTTGGAGAAATACTTGTAATTGATTGGTCGTTAATAAAATTATTCCAAAATTTCGAGAAATGAACTGTTGCTTTATACCAAATTTTAATTAATATAAAAAGGTAATTATATCCTTCCAAATTTACTGTCTCATGCTCATTTATAAATAGTTACGAACTCATATCAACTCTTGCACCCAATAAACCTTACTCCAAAGTCGTTAACATTCCACAATGAGGTAGTGCTGTGAAGAAAAACTCAAAAATATACTCGATGATTTAGATGGTTGCTTCATAATCAGTTAATCACCAAACGTTTGACTGCTTTCATAGCTTATACGAAAAGAATATAATTCATCTGGGGAGATGTTGAATAAATGTCAATATTTGGAGGGTTTAGGCTTTTTTATTTTATTTATTTGTATGTAGTAGTGGTTTTTTATTATTTGATTGTTCTAATTTATAAGTATTTTATTTATTTTCATTGTAAATTAAATAATATAGTGTTGTGAGATTAATATTTCATTTGTATATATCAAGTTTCATAAAAATTATTTCTATAAAAGTGTTGATGATCATAATTTCGATATATATATATATATATATATATATTTGTTATATTTATTTCTTTGACTTATAGTTTCAATACATATTAAAGGATGACTTCTTCATTTCCGTCAAATGTTAGTGACAAATTTATTTGTTGATTGATCTCATTGTTCTAACTTTCATTTTCTTTGTTTTGGGGTTTATCATTTAAATTACGAGCAGTGTCACATATGTCGTTTTACAACTTTTATGGTGATGTCATTTAATTTGCATTTAGTGATCAATGAGATTATTTTTCTTCACCTTTTTCTTCGCTTGTTCATCGAAGATTCATACTCACATTAATTAAAATTATTTTCATTTGATTGACTTTTGTGCATAATGAATTTTCTTAAGCAAGTTATGAATTTAAAAAGATTTAAGAGAAGAGAAATACAAATGCAGATTTGATGAATATATACGTACATGATAAATTCATTCGATTAGAAAATCGTTAGTTTTAGAACCTAAAGTTGAATTTACATTTACTCATATAAAATACATAATATATAAAAAATATGGAAGTATACATAAATACCAAAATCGTATTATATAATTATATTTATATTGACATTAATTTAAATATTAATTTAATTTCAGAATATAGCTAATTACAATTTAATTCTCAACTTTTAAAGATTTTAACAAAAATAACTCAATGGTTTGATAATTATAATTTAACTCTCAACGTTTGGATATTCTAACAGAAATAACCCAACGTTTAATATTAACAATTTAATTTCCAACGTTTGAGCATTTTAACAAAAATGACCCAATATTTTAGGCGAAAAAATTATTTTGATCGATTTTAAATCATATTTACTCTCAAGTGAGTTAGAGAACACATATAATGGACTGACATTTTTAATTGTGATCTTAATTAATCTTTTTTTATACATATAAAAGCAATTTATGCATTAAATAATGACTGAATAATTTTTGTTTACTAAGTACATTATTGTAAATTTTCCAATACGACCAAGTAGCATTATTTCATGTTTTACCACGCATCGCGTGGGGTAATACTAATATGTAAAACGATAAATAATTGTTTACAAGTTATAAAACATAAACAGACAAATTAAAGTTTATGAAGGAAGTATATGATTAAAATTAATAACCAAATCAGAATCAACTAAGTCCATAATCTCAGTCGTCTCATCCCCAGCAAGACTTGGATGTTCCTCCTCATCACAAAGAACACAAGCCGCCAAAAGACAGTTCGTGAAAATAATATTAATATTACCCAATTAGAAGTAGTACGTTCAAGCTCAAGATCACCTCTTGTAAAGTTGATAGGACTACTCCCAACACTGATTTATTTGATTTAGCTAAAGCCGCCACAATCCTTCCACACGAATTGCGAACCACCACTCTAATACCAAACTTGTTAGCATGTGGTTGGAAAGATGCATCCACATTCATACGAAAAATTCATGTTCTTTCTCAAAGGTGAATTTTAAGTATGGCTAGATATTGATTTCTCCCCAATTTTGATTGGCCTACAAAAACCGAGCAATGAAGATCAAGCAACATCGATCTCTTTTTTAAAGCATAATTTGGACTCTTATTTTATTAATATTATGAAGGCATGTTCTTGGATTCTAAAACTAAGAAAAATATTGAAACCGGAGACGTTTGTTGGGATATACAAAAAGGTTGCTAAAAAAGAAGTTTGAATTTCCGATAACAATGTTTCTAGATAATTCCATTATAGTTCTCCAATTTCATCAATTAATTATGAGTTCTTTGAAGTTTTAACCAAGAGAAATCCGGTCTGGCTAGTAGATGTGTTAAGTGTATTGTTTTATTAATTCTTTAAAAAGGTAAAAAAAAATGGAATTAAAATCAACAAATAAACATAATATAATAATTTTTTTTCTTTTGGTTTTCTTAACACATGATCGACGGGGTGTACATGTTTTATTTGCTGCAACGCAACCTAATTTTTTGCTTAATTTTTCAGAATTTATTCTTTAGAATCACAGTCAACAAAAAACATAAAAGTTTTCTATCTATTTATCGATCATGATCGAGGGTGAGGGTGTGAGGGATAGACATGGGGTGGCCGGGTGGGGGGTATTTTAATTAGGATTTTCAAATTGTGTGGTTTTTTTATGGTAAAAATGTCTATTAAAATAATATTTATAATATAATTAATTTAATTAGGGGTTACAAATAATAAAATCCCTATTTGGAATTTCCGAATTGTAACTCTACTAAATCAAAAGGAAAATAAAGGCTTGTGTGCACTAGGTGAACCATCATACACGTTGATCGGTCAATGTCAAAAAATGCGCGTAAAAAACATTAAAATCAATATCAACTGTAATAATAAAAAGTATTACTCAAAAGGCCAAAAATATAACGTGTATGCTTGAGAAGTATTGGCCACAAAAAAAACTATCAAAATCGAAATCAATTGTAATACTAAAACATTTTACTCAATATTAAAAAAATATCATTTGTATCCTTCAAAGGTATAACCTGCATCATCATTTTTTTTATGGGTGGATCGCGTCAACACACATTGACCCCATTAATACGTAACTAGTGTAGGAAAAATTTTGCCGATAGATAATGGCTAAGGTTAAAACCAATCAACCAATTCTCTAATCTACATTTATCAATTCAGAATTGGGAATAAAAAAGCTATAAAGTTTAATTATAAAATAAATAATTATTAATTAAAAGTTGAAAATTTAAATATAATTATAAATTCTAATTAATATAATCAATTCTAATTCATAATTGTACAATTAAACTAAAATACACAACAACAACAACAACAACAAAATGCACAGGAAAATAGAACGGAAACAAAAAAATATAGGTGGTATACAGTTGATATACCAAAAAGTGGAATAGCGGATCTCATGTGACAAAGGAGACCTCTAAATTTTATTAAGTATTTATTGAGTTCGAAAAAGGATGAAAGATGAGTAGAATCCGAGACATTTGCTTTTTACACAGATTTTCAGTTCTTGGATATCTCATATCTCAAAGAGAAAATTTGGCAAAATTAGGAATTTTAAATTTGCTTTGTAAAAAAAATGGGGTATACGCATTATTATAACTATAATGATTTAAAATTCAAAATAATTTTTTCAAAATTTTATCAAAGATTGTGATTTATTTGACAATTAATTCTTTTAACTAATCATTTAAATGATGGAGCACAAAATTTTTTAAATAGGAATTTTATTTTAATTTTTTACTTTAAAGTTTAAACGAAAAATAGATAAAAAAAAATGTTAATGACTAATTTTATTATCCGAAAATCGAAAATATTAATTTTTTTATTCTGATGTGGAACTCAGGTAGGTAGCAGTGAATAATTTAAATTGATTTCATTTTGCATTGCGGGTACCCTAAGAAGCGGACCGAAGAATGTACAAGAATATTCTAGACTAGATTCTGGAAAGCGGCAACGGTAAGTGAAAGCGCACTCCATAGAATTCACTAGAAAGCGCGAGAATCACCTCTCCTCCCGCATAAATACGCTGTTGCTACCTAGCTAATTCCACATCAAAAAATTTCATTAATTATCTATCTACTTCAAAAATCTTAAAACAAATTCCTCATCAATCAAATCAAATCTAGTAACCAATTCTTCTTGCAAAATCAAAGCTAAAATGTCGCTGATTCCAAGCTTTTTCGGCAACCGACGCAGCAACGTCTTCGATCCATTCTCCTTGGATATTTGGGACCCCTTTGAGGGCTTCCCTTTCTCGTCCGCCGTTGCGAACCTCCCCTCCGCCGGGGAAACCAGTGCGGTGGCTAACGCTCGCATCGACTGGAAAGAGACGCCGGAGGCTCACCTATTCAAGGTGGATGTTCCCGGGCTGAAGAAAGAAGAGGTTAAGGTTGAGGTTGAGGATGGTAGCATTCTCCAAATCAGTGGAGAGAGAAATAAGGAACGGGAGGAGAAGAATGATAAGTGGCACCGCGTCGAGAGGAGCAGTGGCAAGTTCCTCCGCCGCTTCAGGCTGCCGGAGAATGCCAAGTTGGAACAGGTGAAGGCGGCGATGGAGAATGGGGTGCTGACGGTGACGGTGCCTAAGGAGGAAGTGAAGAAGCCAGAAGTGAAGGCCATTGATATCTCTGGTTAAGCAAAGCATATCAAGAACTCAGGAGTCCACGTGTTATTATTGTCATGAACTATATATGAATATGATGTATAAAAACAGTCTGCCTGCTGTAGAATTAATGTGTGCAAATAAAATCTGCATTTAATTAAGTGTCGCATTGTGAATAAAGAAACAGAGTATATCTTTCATCAGTTGCTGCGTTTTAGCCTCACATTAGTTTAGCAAGCCGATTACAATACTTTCCAGAAGAATCTCTACTCACTGTTCACAAATCCATACCAAAAATCAACAACAATTCATCCCTTGTGAAGATTAATGTAATCAGAACCTCTCCCATGCACCAACTCCTCCCCATCCCTTATGAGGGCCGGTCTTAAATATTTCGGAGCTTATGACAAAACAAAAAAAGAGGGACCTTATATATATACATATATTTTATGAGTATTTTGAAAAAAAATCGATGTTGTTTTGAAATTTTTCAAAAGAAATAGTGTTTTAAATCAAGTTTTGACTGCTATATTTTATGACAGTTTTGTCCTACAATTTTACTTTAATACAATTTTACTTTAATACATGTATATAAGAGAGACAGAGATGGATTCCCAAAGCTAATATAAATCACACGGAATTGGAAGGCTGGGAATCTAACCAGGCAATGCAGCTCTACTCTTTCAGAAAGTGCTGGAATGGTGCGATGATTCCATTCATTTCGACTCGAACAACGCTTTCAAATGAGAGTGTGCGGGGCCGATGCAATACAAATTGGGAATATGTTTGCGGATTTGATCAACAACTGAACCTTCCAAGTCCTAAAATGTGTTGAGAGTATGAGCTGTTGCGTGAGCACTTCTTCCAGTCTGTTTTAATGGATCGTGAATGTCTTCCACTCGGCCGTGGGAGGATCTTCTCCATTCCCGGTACACTTGTAACATTTAAGTCCTAAATGAATTGTATAAATAAAGTAGAAGAAATGTGGCAATCCTAAAAATCCCGGAAATCATAACTCAAGGGATCGGATCTCATTAAAACCCATTTGGAAATGGAAAACCCAATTGGATAAACCATATGGGAAAAAAAGTACTCTTCTATACAAATCTAAAAAAATCAGGAGAATGAAAATCCCGTAAAACAGCATCCGAAATACATGGAATAACTGAAGTTCAAAAACCAGGAAAAATAACAGGAGAGGCTAAAATATCTGCAACTCGATTTCCCTCTCGATAAGTCCATTTCTTTCTTTTTTTTCAACTATTCCAATCTCTTCATTTTTCCCTAAATCAGATTGAACGACAATTGGGCATTTCGTAATTATAAAAATTATTAAAATGATTTTTTTTTTGCATAAGATCATATTATAATTATAAACTCATAAAATGTGATTTTTTATGCTAATTTTTTAATTATATATTATAATTAGATAACTCATAAATTGTGACTTTTTATGTTAATTTTTTTAATTATATATAGACTACAAATTAAATGAAATTAATGAAGCACAATTTCAAATAATAATAATAATAATAATCCGCCAAAAACGGACGATTGGAATAATCCGTATGCGACAATGTATATTCATTGAGCTTTAATAGGCATATTGTATTGATTTTTAACTGATTTTTTAAAATAAAACAAATTCCAATATGAATAAAGGAGCTTGTATTCGTCACCTTTTTATAAGAAGCATACAAGAGAAGATGAGAATGAAGTCTAATTCAATGGCTTTTACTCATTTCCTAAAAAAACCAATTGTTTTTTTTTAAACAATGACTTTTATATATAATTTCTATGAACAATTCCAACAAAATTTCTCATAAAAGGAAAGAAACTAGTAAAACATATTGCACATTTTTTCAAAAAAAATATATACTCCCTCCGTTTCATAATGTTTATTTTTTTAAGATTTTAATCTAGAATTAATAATTAATTTGTTAGACTAATATACCCATTGGATATTTTTTCTGAACTAATAAAAAAAGTATCCATCCTATTTTATCCAGATAGAAATTGGTTGTGCGAGTGGATGTGGCGGAGTGTGAAGGAAACACAAGCTTGGGGGTTCCCCAGGTGCGTGTTGCACGCGCGTGTGAGGCAGCACTCACACGTGGCAGCTCTTCCTCATTATCCATTTTCCCACCTTTTCTGTAATTTCTATCCCCTTATTGGCAGAGATTCGGAGAAGCAAACAATATATATTATTCATTTTTCCTCATTGTATTTCATGTGCATATTCTTTTGCAGACATTCAACGGCTATGTATGTGTATATATAACTCTTTTTATTTTTTTATCCTTTTCAAAAAAAGTGGTCTTTTTTTAAGGCAAAATTCAATATAAATATAAGTGACCATCTTTAATTTATTGTATCAATTTTATAATTTTTAATAACACAACTTCTCAATTCTCTCATTTCAATGTCATTTTTTATAAAATTTTCTTCATACAAATGGATCATGATTCAAACACCAATTTATTTAATTCTTCTAGCCTCCAAGCAAATTCATCTTCTTAAATGTCCAATATTCATCGCAACAATCCATACCCAAATTGTTCTAAATCTCAAAAAATTCCTTCCACTTTCAATTTGAATTCATTTTCATAAAGATCTATTATTCATCCCAACTATCCTTACCCAAATTGGTGAGAATATCAAAACTTTCTAATTAATCTTATGCCTAGACCTGGAGCTGCTTAATTTCAAAGGTTTAGTTCTTGTGGATATTATCGTTATGGATTTAATCCTCAAGGATAACCGACATAAGCTTCAAACACATCAAGGAGGAATAACGCAGATGGAATGAGCATTGAAAAAATATTTAGTTTCATTATGATGATTGTTGTAGATTTGTGAAACCTGTTTATTAGATAGGATATTATTTGATATAATTTTATTTGTTGAAGTCATTAAGTGAATAACTATAAATTTGCAGCACTTCAAGCCCAAAAATATTGTTTCTAGAAAAAACTCGGAACCGAACTGAATTTTTCGGTTCTGTTCCACCTGCATTTCGATCTGATCCGATCCGATCTTGGGCTCCAACAAATTTGGTCTATTCGATTTTGGGTTTTTCAGATGAACACCGACCAAATAGACTGAATGCTCACCCTTATAAAAATGACCTACAATGGAAATGAAAGAGTATTTTTATACTCTTCTCTAACGTAATGCTAAAATAAAATTAAATCTAGAAATTAAATCATAATTTGGTCAATTGAACACTAACTTAGGTGAAATCAAATTCTATAGTTTCTTTTACGGGTACTATCGTCTACAATATTTGTTTGTCTCATTTCAGTAACTATAATGGTCGGAAATAATTAAAGACATAATGAACTAAAAAGGCCATTAATTGGGCCTTAATATTATAAGTTTTAATCTATACGTTGGATGCCGCCCGCACGGGCAAAACCTTTTTGTTTTTTTAATTAAAATACATATTTTAAAAATATTTTGTCAAAAAAAATAAAATAAAAAATTGGTGACATCATGATGAGATTAAGAAGATATTAATTATATTGGTCCTGATTTTTTTCACTGGTATATTAATGACATTGTTGTGTTTATTTTTTTTAACACAATATCATTAAATAATGATTGTATTTAGAATTTCCCATCCATTAATAACTTGAGTTTTTTCATGTTTGAGCCTTTAAAATTTTTGGCCGCCCATTCTCCAGTGGCCTTTGAGGAAAGATCCACAGTCCACGCACTCAATAGAATTTTATTTTATCTTTTTGCTGCAAAAACACCACTAATTTTTTGCTGATTAAATTGGATGGCGAAATAATTTGGAGTGGTATTTGAACATTTTTCCTATATTATTTATTTAAATATATAATAATAGTATTAAACAAATTACTACTTATATATAAAAATGACTAATAAATATGCAAAATAAAATACTATACAAAGTGCTCAAAGGTGGGGAATAATTATGCCACTTGGGTGTTTTTTCTTTTGTTTGTGCCACTGGCTAGCTAATTTGTTAATGAATCATTTAAATTTAAATGATGTAGAAGAAACCTTTTAGCTAGGTATAATATATATATATATATATATATATATATATATATATTAAAGAAAAAATAGGTACTAAAATATTTAGTGGTTAATTTTATCATCCCTAATACTTTTCTATTTTTTATTTTTTTCTCATTAATTAATGCAAAAGTGGATGAAGAAGGTACAAGAATGGTCTAGATTATGGAAGGCATCAACACGGCTAGTGTAAGAGCAACTCATGTAATTTACGAGAAATCGCTAGAATCTTCGCTCCTCCCACTATATATAAGCGGCTGCTACTGCTAATTTCCTCATCAAAAAATTTCATCTATCAACGTAAAAAAAAAAAAAAATCCAACAAATTCATCGTCAATCAAATCTACCCTCCATTTTAAGGCTAAAATGTCGTTGATTCCAAGCTTCTTTGGCAACCGCCGTAGCAACATCTTCGATCCATTCTCTCTTGATATTTGGGACCCCTTTGAGGGCTTCCCTTTCTCCTCCGCCGTCGCCAATCTATCCTCCTCCGCCGAGGAAACCAGCATGGTGGCTAACGCTCGCGTCGACTGGAAAGAGACGCCGGAGGCTCACTTGTTCAAGTTGGATGTTCCCGGGCTGAAGAAAGAGGAGGTTAAGGTTGAGGTTGAGGATGGTAGCATTCTCCAAATCAGTGGAGAGAGAAACAAGGAGCAGGAGGAGAAGAACAACAAGTGGCACCGCGTCGAGAGGAGCAGCGGCAAGTTCCTCCGCCGCTTCAGGCTGCCGGAGAATGCCAAGTTGGAGCAGGTGAAGGCGGCGATGGAGAACGGGGTGCTGACGGTGACGGTGCCTAAGGAGGAAGTGAAGAAGCCAGAAGTGAAGGCTATTGATATCTCTGGCTAAATAAATCGTATCAAGAATTGTGGAATGTGATCGATTGTCGTAACTATGATGTAAATTAATGCCTTCAGTTTGCAGGGGTGTTTGATTTTCAGTGTGTCCAAATAAAATTTGTTTCTTTTTTTCTTCTTCTTGTATCTCAATTTGTCGTCATCTTCCCCTTAATCAAATTGTTGCAACTTGTAAATTAAATGACTTAATTAAGTTGTATCTTTTAACGTAAGTTACTGTTTTGATTATATTTATTTATAGACTACAAATGAAATGAATTACACAATTTGAGCAAAAAATGTTGAAGGTTTGGAATTCGTTATTAATGATGAACTGAGTTTCGTCGCTGGTGACGCTTTCGGCAAGATCCCAAATTTGCATGTATGATGTTTTTACAAATGAAATTTATATATGGTTTCCAACTCATAAGCAGATTAGTAATTTGTTGAAGGATGTAGTGGACCCATGAATTTGAGAGAAAGAGAGGGAGAAGAAATGGAAGAAGAATTTGAGAGAAAGATAGGAAGAGAGATTGAGAGAGAACAGAGAGACAGAGAGATGAACCAGAAGGCAGAAAATTTCATATCATACCGTGATCCCTTTTTCAAAACAGATAAGTTCTAATACAATGTGTTGGGATCACAACATTTAATTGCAAGCATAGAATAAAAATAACATAAAGATAAAGAACTTATCCAACTAAATATCGAGAAGCTCATTTAAGAAAACCAGCCCAAATCATCATCAACTGATGGAATCCCAAAATGAATTCTTTCACAGCTCGAACTCCATCGCCTCTTCTTCATAAATCTCGTTCTCTAGAATCCCTTTTTCTTCACCCTCAATTTCCTTTAGCAGGTTCACAACATTACTCCCCCCTTTTCAGATTATCGTCCTCGAGAATCAAATGTGGGCAGTTTCTTTACATATTTCTCATTGCACCTTTTCTTCATCAGTGATATCCGTATCTGAAAATCCTCTTTTCTTCTTCCCTCCAGGTGGTGGGAGCTTGCCTGCAATCTTTCCATCTTTGATGGCATTACTCATTGATGCACTAATTATTATGCATAAATCTGCAACTAACATAGGTAACTGCAATATAGTAGTGAATCGAGTATCGTATCCACATGGACTGAAATAAAAATCAATACTGAGTACTAAGCTGACAGTTCTCTATTATCCAGGCTACCAATTTTGAGTTCTACTAAAACTAGACACGAATTTAAATGTAATTGGAGAAAATAAACAAACTTCAAAAGACACAATTAACTCAAGTAAAACAATTCAATAGACTCAATCAATAAATGACGTATTAATTCTAGAGAATGCAGTACACATGTATCCACTATGTATTAATTCAACCATAATAATTTTCACTTTAATCCGATTATTGGTGATGAATCAAAAATATATCTATCTATCTCCACCAGGTCTCAAGGTAAAAGCAGATTAATAAATTACCTATCACTTTCGTCTCTAGATTAATTTATTAACTTCCGATAGATTAACAGATTAATTCCCTTACAGATTCCGTAGAACCTGTATCAAAATGTTCAATTAATTCCACTAGTCAATTATCTCCGCTAGGACTCAAATTAACTAGCTAGCATGCAATTAATTATGATCAGTAATCAAGCATGAAATCAAAAGCACTTGAACATTTGAACACAATAATCAGACGGGAAAAATAACAAAATTAAATTAAACACATAGCTTCAACACGTTTTGCAAACCCTAGAATTAATAAAACGACTACTCACTTATAATTAAAATCGTGGAAATAAAGAAAATAAGAATAATCATAAACATAATATAAATATGCGATAGATTAGAAAAACCGGAATGACGATTCGTTGATTAAAACTTGAATTCTTCAATGTTGAATATTGCAGGCAAACCTCGAATGTAAAATAATATTTGGAACTTTAAAATAATGATAAAAGTCTCCAAAAATCGTCCAAAACAATCCTATTTATACTAGGTATCGAAAATCCGGGCCGAAAGATGAGTTCGTGGGCCGAAAATACATCCGGAGACAAAATCCCGTCGCGCCTGTTGATGTTGGCCCATTTGGCCTTTCCCCTCCCTAGGCCCATTCTAATTAAATCTTACCCGGCCCACTACCCTTAACCCCAAACCCTAACCCGACGTTCCAACTTCCCTCTTTATCTCTCATTATTGATCTCTCTCATCCCTCTATAATGGGCGAGAGAGCCCCCTTCTCTCTCAAGCCACTCTCTGCATTCTCAACCCTAACCCTAAAAGCTCTCTCTCTCACCGTGTTTTAGCCGCCGGTCTCGGTTTCTCTGGCCGGAATCTATCTGCGATTCCTGTTGGCCTATGAATGTAGACGGCTGGGCTGTTCTCTGAGAAAGGAAGCTTGAGTGCGCTTCGTGGGTGATTGTTTTGCCATCCCCTCCCTGGTCTGGGTCTTTTCCGGTTGCCGGAGTTGCTGTTGCCGTCTCCAGTGGGAAAATCTGAGCCACCGTGCCCCGAGCACACTTTTCCCACCATTGCTACCTCTCTGTCTTTTCTTGTCACTTTAATCTACGGCTCTCTATCTCTCTGAACTTACTTGGCTTGTGTTTTGTATTCCAGATCTATTGATAAGAGCCCTCAAGCCTGTGAAGAAACTTGAAGGCTCTCATAGCCTTCTCCTCTGAGGCTTCCAGTGAAGAACTCAACACCGTGGTGGAGCTTTTGAAGCCTGCTCCTCGCTGATCTAAGTTGTAGTCTACTGTAATTTTTATCTTCTTTGTATCAAGCTACTTGAGTAGCTAGTGTGATAGACCGCAGGGGTAGGGAACCAAGTATTGAATCCCCCAGCTAGGCCTGTACCACAACAGTGGTATCAGAGCTCGGTTGATCTAGCCGGGAGCACTCTCCTGCCCACATCTGTCACACCCCGCCGCCGGTAAGGGCCGCGCCTCTCTCGCCCCCGTCGGGCTCCTTAAAACAGCTATAATCGGTTCTTCCCTGCCTGGAAGAACCGGCTCTGGTATTAATCATAAACCCTAAAACTTTGCTGTGTGGTACTTTCGATCCTGTGCATTTTCTTGCTTCCGCTCTTGACTCTGACTCTCCCTTGGCATTCCAAGCTATTTCTCAAAACTAGCTTACGTTCGGGACCATCTGGATTCCCCTGTGGGTCTCCTCAAAGCGGGTTGCCCTGATAGCTATTTTGGGTAAGGGACTTTTAGTAGAAAAGGGGGTTTTGTGTTGTACTTGTGTTATTCTGTCTTGATTTGCTCTAAATTCTCTGTAAATTTGTTGGCATATTTCTGCTTGTTGTGATTCCTGTTTTTTGTTGGAATCTGTACTGAAAACTCTGTATAAAGAGTTCTTGTGGATAAACTTAGTGATCTAAGTCTGGTTATTGGCCTAGTTGGGTTTTGGAATTGACATGAGTGAACCCCTGCTCCACAGATCAATCTGTGCTGAGAACTGGGCTAGCCTCAGCTCTAGATTCCCCTGGTGCACCCATCTTTGGGCCTGTGGAGGTGTTTTCTCCAGATCTGGGTGATTTTGTGTTACACTATTATTATTGTGGCAAATATGGTTTATTGGTGAAATTTTGTGCTCTCAGTGTGATTCTGTGTGAATCTGTGAAAAAAATGAATAATTTGAGTGTTGTTCCTTTCAATGAAAATGATGATTTTGGTGATTGGCAAACAAGGGTTGAATGTATTTTGACAAAAGAAAATCTGCAAGATGCAATTTTTGAAAGAATTGATGAAAAAGAAGCAGACAAAACCCTTGTTAAAATGAATGTTGGTGCTAGAGCTACAATCTTATTAAATCTAAGCAGTGTTGTTGTAAGGCAAGTTTCTCACCATAAATGTGCTAAAGATCTGTGGGATGCTTTGACCGCTTTGTTTGTGGCTAATTCTGAAGAGTCTGCATATTCTTTGCAAAATCAAATCATGACTTTTCAAATGGATCCCTCAAAAGACATTGATCCAAACATGCATGACTTTAACAAACTTTTGAAAGACTTAAAACTTGCTGGGGATGACACCCTTGAAAAGTATGCCCCCCCAGATCCTACTTGGTGCTATTCTTGAAGTCTTTTCTGAAGTAAAATCAGCCTTAAAATATGGGGGGTCTAAGGTCACTTGTGATATGATTGTCTTTGGGCTTAAGGCAAAAGAAAATGAAATGAAAAAATTGTTGTCCAAGCCTTTACAAAATGAAGTCCTTTATGTTAACAAAAACAGCAACCTAAAGCCTTTTAGACCAAACCCTGAAAATTCAAGTGACATTACTGCTGTAAGGCACATGAAGGAGTTTAATCGTGTTCATAACCTTCCCAGAAACACTAGAACCCACAATCTTGTTGAAATTTACTCCCAACATCCCAGAAATCAGAACCAAACCCAAACTTCTGGTCACAGTCCCTCTCCTTATCCTCCTAGAAACCAAAGCTTTCCCCAACACCAAAATTCATATTTCAAGCCCAAAAAGAATTGTTGGAACTGTGGGAAACCAGGGCACTTCTCAAACAGATGCAAACAGCCTAAAAGGGACAGGGGGTTTGGGAACAATCAGGCTAATAATGTAATGCACTTTGATCACTCTGAAAATCATGTGTATAAAGATGAAGACTATGACTATCATGAGAATGGTGAACTTTATATGGTGCATTCTGATTGTGACTTTCAATTCATAAATTTCTCAAATGTTGTGTCAAAATCTGTGCATGAGTCTGAGTGGCTAATAGATTCTGGTTGTACTTTTCATGTCACTCCACACAAGCACATGTTTCACAATTTGCAACTCTTAAACTCTGGATCTGTTGCATTAGCTAATAGACAACACTGTGATATAATTGGAAGAGGTGATGTGTGTCTTAAATTTGAAAATGAAAGCATGATTACACTCCATGATGTCAGATATGTTCCCAAATTAAAATTCAACCTTCTATCTGTCTCTAAACTAGCTGATCAAATGCTATTTGGCTCTGTGAATCATAAAAGCTTTTAATTTAAAATTAACTCCATGATATGCTTTGATGCTCCCAGAAAGGGAGACTTATATGTTGTACTTGCTTACTCAGTGCCTATTCAATCTGCTAATCTGGTGCAAAATGATAACATTGCTTTATGGCATGCAAGATTAGGGTATATGAGCAATAAAGGGTTAGAAATCTTGAGAAAGTCTGGTGCATTCAAGCATGATAAAGTCTCTAGCATGACATTCTGTGAACCATGTTTGATGGGAAAGCAACACAAGTTGCCTTTCCCCATGTCTGGTCTATATCCTAAAGCTCAGTTGAGTTCTGACATACTTGAATACATACATGCAGATGTGTGGGGACGTGCAAAGGTCCCAACCCATGGTGGTAACATGTTTTTCTTATCTGTTATTGATGATTTTTCAAAAAAAACTTGGGTTTTCTTAATGAAGCATAAATCTTATGTATTTCAAAAATTTTCTTCTTGGGCTGCAGAAATTCAAAACCAAACCAACAAAAAGATTAAGTGCTTAAGAGCTGATAATGGTTTAGAGTTCTGCAATCTTGCTATGGACAATTTGTGTGCTGAAATGGGAATAAAAAGGCACAAGTCTGTGCCTTACAACCCCCAGCAAAATGGGGTTGTTGAAAGGATGAACAAGACTCTCCTTGAGAGAGTTAGAAGCCTTTTGGCTGGTTCAGGCCTTGATAAGAAATTTTGGGGAGAAGCTCTAATGACTTCTTGTTATTTGGTTAATAGATCTCCCTCTGTCCCATTAAAAGGCAAACTCCCTGAATCTGTGTTCTATAACAAACCTATTTGCCTGTCTAATTTGAGAGTCTTTGGTTGCAGTGCTTATGTTCATCAAAAACTCAGTAAAATTGAACCAAGGGCTAGAAAATGCATATTTCTAGGATACCCTGATGGTGTTAAAAGGTATAGGTTGTGGGATAAAACTTTGCCTGGGTTCAAAACTTGCATTAGTAGGGATGTCTCATTTAATGAATCTGACTTTCCATGCTTAAATGAATCCTCACTTTCTGCTGCTCCTTGTGAGGTGGAGAAAATTAATCCTCCTTTGTTCTTCCCTGTTCTGTCTAAGGTGGACCCTCCTCCACCAGTTTTTCCTGAGATTAATGATCATCCTCATGTGCATGATAACATTAGTCCTTCTGATTCTGCATCTAATCATGATTCTGAACCTGACAAGCATGCTCATGTGAATGTATCTGAATCTGAACCTGAACAATCTGCTGAGCATGAATCCGAGCATGTGAACCTTGACAATTACCAATTGTCTAGAGATAGGCCTAGGAGAACTATCAAGGCTCCCTCTAGGTATGATGGTTGTAATTTGTCTATGTATGCATTCAATGTGTTCAACAATGTTGATTCATCTGAACCTAAGACCTATAAAGAAGCTGTCACTTGTGCTGATTCTGATAAATGGTTAGATGCTATGAAAAGTGAAATGAATTCCTTGCATGACAACAAAACTTGGATTCTTGTGGAAAAACCTGATGCATGCTCTTTTGTGGAATATAAATGGTTATTTAAAATAAAGCAAGAGATAAACAGTGTGAGGTACAAAGCTAGACTTGTTGCTAAGGGCTTTACCCAAAAAGAAGGCATTGACTATACTGAAATCTTTGCTCATGTGGTGAAATTCACCACAGTTAGGATAATGCTTGCCTTAACTGCTCATTTTGACTGGGAATTGAAACAAATGGGTGTGACTACTGCCTTCTTGCATAGTGAATTAGAAAACAACATTTACATGAAACAACCTGAAGGCTTTGAAAATAAATCTCATCCTGATCATGTATGCTTACTGAAAAAATCTCTTTATGGATTAAAACAATCTCCCAGACAATGGAACATTAAGTTTGACACATGCATGAAAAGTTTAAACTTCTCCAGAAGTCAATTTGATCATTGCCTGTATTATATGCAATCCTCTGTGCCTATGTTCTTATTGCTTTATGTGGATGATATGTTACTGATAAGCCCCTGCCTGAAAACATTGAAGCATGTCCAATCCTGCCTAAGTGATAATTTCAACATGAAAGATTTGAGAGATGCAAGAAAAATCCTAGGTATGAACATTGACAGAAACAGAAGTAAACACACTCTCTTGCTTCATCAATCTTCTTATGTTGAACAAGTATTGAAAAAATTTGATATGGATTTATGTAAACCTGTAACTGTCCCCCTTGCATCTCATTTTCAATTAAGTAAAGACCAGTGTCCCAGAAGTGACACTGATTTGAATGACATGTCTGGAATTCCTTATGCTAATGCCATAGGGTATGTTATGTACCTAATGATCAGCACCAGGCCTGACATAGCCTATCCTGTATCTTATTTGAGTAGGTACATGGCTAACCCTGGGCTGCCTTATTGGGAAGCCCTGAAATGGTTGCTAAGGTATCTAAAGTCCACTGCTTCTCATGGTCTAACTTTTTCAAAATTCCCTGATGGTGTTAAGTGCATTGGCTATGTTGATTCAAACTATGTCAATGATAGGGATCAAAGAAAATCTACCACATCATATGTGTTCACTTTGTGTGGGTCATGCATAAGTTGGAAGTCTCAGTTACAGAGTATAGTTTCCTTGTCATCCACTGAGTCTGACTACATTGCTGCTACTGAAGCTGTTAAAGAAGCAATCTAGTTAAATGGTTTGCTAACTGAAATTAATTTCATTGATGTTATGCCTTTGCTTTACTCTGATAGTCAGTCTGCAATCCAATTATGCAAAAATCCTATTTTTCATGATAGAACCAAACACATTGATGTGAGATACCATTTTATAAGGGATATTGTTGAGAAAGGGTAAGTCTTGCTGGACAAAATCCCCTCTGAGTTCAATCCTACAGACATGGGCACTAAGTGCCTCCCAGTTGCAAAGCTGGAAGCCTGCAAAAAGTCCTTGAACATGGACTTGGGTTGAGACACAGAGGAGAATGTTCTGAGTTATCCTGACCTGAAGTCAGGGTAATTGATGAGCCTTCAGGGCAGTGTAATACTTGGTGATTTCCTTGGTACTTATGCTAGGTGTAACATTGTACAATGAAGGTCATCAGACCAGAGACATGTTACAATTATCTTGGGTTGGTCTCTTGTGTTGAGACTGGATAGAATGCGCATAGTTTTCATTCCTCTCTCTCTAATTATGTCTTTGTGATGAATTTAGAGTAAAAATCTATTGGCAATGATGATAATCTCTTGTGATCTTTATTGGCAGGTAACTCCTTAGTGATGGAAAAGACCAACAGGGCCAAAGGTGGAAATGTTGATGTCGGTCCATTTGGCCTTTCCCCTCCCCAGGCCCATTCTGATTAAATCTTACCCGGCCCACTACCCTTAACCCCAAACCCTAACTCGACGTTCCAACTCTCTTCTGTAACTCTCATTATTGATCTCTCTCATTCTCTATGTTCTGGAACCCTCTATAATGGGCGACAGAGCCCCTTTCTCTCTCAAGCCACTCTCTGCACTCTCAACCCTAACCCTAAAAGCTCTCTCTCTCTCACTGTGTTTTAGCCGCCGGTCTCGGTTTCTCTGGCTGGAATTTGTCTGCGATTTCTGTTGGCCTATGAGTGTAGACGGCTGGGCTGTTTTCTGAGAAAGGAAGCTTGAGTGTGCTTCGTAGGTGATCGTTTCGCCATCCCCTCCCTGGTCTGGGTCTTTTCCGGTCGCCGGAGTTGCTGTTGCTGTCTCCAGTGGGAAAATCTGAGCCACCGTGCCCCGAGCACACTTTTCCCACCATTGCTACCTCTCTGTCTTTTCTTGTCACTTTGATCTACGGCTCTCTATCTCTCTGAACTTACTTGGCTTGTGTTTTGTGTTCTGGATCTATTGATAAGAGCCCTCAAACCTGTGAAGAAACTTGAAGGCTCTCCTAGCCTTCTCCTCTGAGGCTTCCAGTGAAGAACTCAACACCGTGGTGGAGCTTTTTGAGGCCTACTCCTCGCTGATCTAAGTTGTAGTCTACTGTATTTTATCTTCTTTGTATCAAGCTACTTGAGTAGCTAGTGTGATAGACCGCAGGGGTAGGGAACCAAGTAGTGAATCCCCCAGCTAGGCCTGTACCACAACAGCGCCCGCTGACCTATAAGTAACTTCCTGCCGACCGGCGGCCTTGCCCCGCTGATCGGCGGCCAGATCGGCGGATTTCTCTGCCCAAATACGTCGGTCGGCGGATTTTTGGTAGCTTTGACCCCCTTCTACTATTTTGCTTCGTTCTCGCTCGTTTCTCGTCCGATTGACCCGATTCAAGTTGCAAAATAACCCCAACTCGATTCTCTATCTTTGTAGATTATTTTCCAACTGAATTAGATCTTGAAAGTATCCTCTTTTTTAGCTTGAACTTCAATAAAAATAGCAAAATATGAAAGTGCACGAGAAAAACTGAAACTACCACAAAACATCAACTTAAACATGCATTAATCTTCAAATATGATCCACATAAACACTCAAATGCATGCAAAAGCCATATTTATCACTTATGTTGTATGCACAGTTCTCTAGAGCAGTCTTCACCTCCACTCTCTTATGCTTCTCATCTTCCCTCTTGTATCTCTCGACCACCTCCTGCACCATCTTCTCAATATCTTCCCATGACAACCTTCCCTTCTTATTAGTAGTGTTAGTCATCTTATTCTTCTGCCCACCCCAGTTCTCTTCAGTTGACACCTTCAAGGTGCCACGTGCATCAATGTCGAAGCATACTTTGATTTCAGCTGCGAGCACAAATATCCCTGGCAGAATATTGTTGTTGCTTGCTCTGCTTCTTTCGACCTTGAGCACTATAATCCATCCTCTGATATGATTGTCGTAGACTGTGACATAATTATTACCCTCTTTTGCTAGGATACTTGTACTTGTCGGTACCAATACACTCATTACATCTCCAAAACATCTGGTACCGAGTGATAAAGGAGTAACATACATAAAAACTAGAACTTGCACACTTTCCTTGCATTCACTACTCAAGATTGTAGGTTTTACAGTAGCATCATAAGCTACAGCCTCTTCGGAGTTAATACTCGTGCAAGGCATTTTGCTGTTGAACAACACCTGCAATAGCTGCTAGACCTTTGGAATCTTAGATGACCCATCCATGTACACAACATCATCCATCCAGCTCTTATCCATATTTGCGTCCTTCAAGCATGTCTCAACTGATTCCATACACTTCTCGAATAAGTCCACGTACGTTTCTTCAAATTTAACACGACTAATACTTAAATACATATCAATCTCATCAACCAATGACTTAAACTTAATTTTCATCATAGCACGAAATGGAAGGGTCTTCTTTGCCCCTTTACAAGCACTCCTCAATCTCCTAAGAGCTCTTGGGTTCCTCCTAATATCTTTCATATGCTTCTTCAGCTTGAGCTCCTCCACAAAGTGATTCACCATCCTATTTTTAAAATGCTCACCTCCAAGGTGAGTATCACCTGCAGTAGTCTTCATTTTGAAATTTCCCTCCTCAATCTTGACTAGAGACACAACAAATGTACCAATACCAATGTTGAAAATCAGCACATTCTTTTCCCCAGAGCTCATACATTTTCTATACAAACCATATGAGATGGTAGTCACAGTAGGCTCATTTATGGTCCTCATAACATTAAGGCCAACAATGAGCCCAGCATCCTTGGCTTCCTCTGCAATTTCCTTTATCTTGATGAGCATCCTAGAAAATATTTGCTCAGCTGCAAGCTGCTTCTCCATCACTATGGTAATTGGAATGAACAAACATGTATGCTTTTTAATGCCCTTATTTTCCATCCAACTCTCGACATGGCAAATTGTAGCCTCAAATATAGATATCTTATGACCCCCCGTATTTCTCCTTATCAAGGTCAACAATTGAGTTTTCAATTGCAAAAGCCTTCTAACACTCCTTAGCATCATTAATTATCTCATACAACAAATTCGTGTCAAAACACAGAAACATAATTGAATTAGAGGACATGCTCAACACACTTCTTGCATTCTTCTGATGCCACTATAGAGGTGGTGGTTTAGGCGAAGGTCGTGATGCTGTTAGAATGTTTACTTTTCTTGATTGAAACCTAATTTCTCGCTGAGGCATTTTGTCAAACAATTTTCGTGCAATAGTGTTGATTCTGCCCAATTTAAAATCATAAATAAATATAATAGATTTGCAGAGCTCGATTTTGAAAGAATTCTCAGGCTTGAGAATGATTGTTGGTAGAGAAATCAGAGAAGGTGTAGTGATTTGAGTGGTGGCTGAAATGTTTGTAGAGATGTATAAAGTTGGTGGTGATTGATTTTTGCAGCATATTTGTGATGGTGGTGGCTCAGGTGACAAACAAGATAATGATTTCATGAGAAGTAAATGCTTAATTGAGCGACTATCACATGAGATCTTACCAAAATCATCCATGTTTGTCAGCTTCCCAATATGGTCCATGGATTCACGATAACCTTCATGCCAGAGCTTAGTTTCTCTTTCAGGCATTTCATCGAACACCTTCTGTGTTTGGCGAACTAGACTCTACTTAGGAATATTCATGGAATTCTCCTCCATAGTCGAATCCTTCTCTAGAGTTGAATCCTCGTCCACAACAGCTTCATTCATCTCTTTGCACACTAATTTCTTCTCTGTTGGAACCAATTGAAGTTTTTCCAAGGATACCCCATTTTCGTCAACCCCAACTTCCAAATTCATTCCCACCATCTCAGCCACACATTTTACCTTTAAGTCTGCGATGGAGGATTTTGCAGGAGTGGATGAAGATGGTAATAACTGATTTTTCTCCTTGGGTATGATGGAAATCTGGCATTGTATGGCATCTAGGACCTCGTCCAATCGATCAAACTTTTCCTTGATTCCACCAAATTGTTCACTAATTTGGTTATGCAATTTTACTTCCCATGCTTCTCTTTTCATTATTTCAGCTTCCAATTTGAGTTCAGATTCCCTCAATTTTTCTTCCAAATCATCGAGATTGATATTGGCCATCTTCTGAGAATCGATGGCACTAGGTACCAATTGTAGTAGACCCGTAAATTTGAGAGAAAGATAGCGAGAAGAAATGAGAGAAGAATTTGAGAGAAAGATAGGAATAGAGATTGAGAGAGAATAGAGATAGAGAGATGAACGAGAAGGGAAAAAATTTCATATCATACCATGATCCCTTTTCCAAAATAGATATGTCCTATTTAACCTAATACAATGTGTTGGGACCACAACATTAAATTGAAAGTTGATAGGACGTATTCTACTTGTTCTTATTACTACTTTTTGGTGCTTTTTCTCCTTATTGTTTACCCTATATTTGTGTATTTTGGTGCAATGATGTGTTGTTAAGTTATGTAGGGGCATGCTACAAGAATGGAGAAAAGAGGCAAGTTTTGGGTGCAAGAAAATATATAAGTGAAGAAAAGGGAGAAGTTCGGGCAGATCAAGCTGCAAGGGCATGCAGTTGGAGGATTGAAGCAAGTTTCTGGAGGCCCGGTCCAGAACACGTTTTGGGCTTGCTGAACTAAATCTCGGCCCACGAATTGACCTGGACGCGGAAAAGCTCTCTCCACCGCCTCTAAGAGTATTTTTGCATGGGATTTACCTAGATTAAGATCTTATTTCCTATTAGAGACTTTATCTTTTATGGATTGTAAATATATATTAGGTATTTAGCTTATTTTATCATCAAGCACGCTAGAGACGAGAAACGCAGCAGTTGAACGGTTCATATTCAGATTTATTTTCTTCTTCTCTTCGATATCATCATCGTGCAATTATACAACTTCTTGTTGCTCGATTCCAGCATGCAAAGTAGTTAATTTATTCGTATTTCGGTGACGACAACGAAGCTTCACTTATATAACTGTGAGATCTAATTGTTTGCTTATAATTAATTGATGCATGTATCTGTTATTCTTGAATTTAAAGTTGTTAATTATTCTAAGTCTATCGAATAGTTGCAAATATTTGGTAGGTTGTGATTAATTACTAGCCAATTAAATCGGCCATACATAATCATGGTTTAGGTTTAATAAGTGGTAAAACGGTTGCTCAAAGACTAGGGAAATAACAGAGTTAATGTTACAGTCCTGCGTCAGAGTCTGTAAGTTAAGAATCAGGTTTCTCTTGTGCTCATTACTGTCGGCTCATTAAACTCATAGAGCGTCTCTTACAGTTATCAGTCGATTAGGAGAATAATTAATGAAGCGCCTTCTTAATTATCGAAACAGTATGGAGAGATTAGGATGTGATTGACCATGTGATTTATATTTTTTGTTTCAATAGTATAAAATCTTTTAGACTTTTAGATATTGTTAGTTTTGATTTATATCATTAATTATATATTTTATTTGTTTCAAAAAAATTACATTAAAGTTGAGCTAAAATATAAGTTTTATTAAGTTTCAATAATTAATGGTTAGGTTTTGTTTCTTGTTTTCATAAATATTTTTAATCTACGTGCGAATAGAAAATGAGCTATATAATCGGGACGGATGGAGTACTAAATAAGTATAGTCCACACGTTTACACACAAAACACTAGTGCGCATTTGAATCAAATCCTATATATAAAGAATGGCTAATTACAAACGGACCATGTCTGGTGTGAGAACTAGAAATTAACCTACATATTTCAATTTCAAGATTGGATATCGATATTTGATCAAAGTAGGCGGTCTTGTAACTTGGCTTGTTTGATGGATGTGTTTGGATATAAATAGACAAAAGTAAATAGCGATTGGAAAAAAAAAGCAAGTTTTAATAATAGGGAGTTTTATGGGCAATTTATCCTATGAAATACTTGGTCCCCACACCAAATCATTGGCTCAGTACTTTCGACATTTATTATCACTATACAACAACTATATATATATATATATATATTTGAAAGGCAAGAGTTGGTATCTACGATTATTTAAAAAAAGGCAATGATTAATTGTCTACATTATCACGATTAATTTAAATGAGCCACGATTAATTTTCAATGAGCCACAATTATTTTTTATGAGCCAAGATTAATTATCTACGAATATTTAAAAATACAATGATTAATTATCTACATTGCCTCGATTAATTTAAATGAGTCATGATTAATTTTCAATGAGCCACGATTAATTTTGAATAAGCCACAATTATTTGTTATGAGCCAAGATTAATTTTAAATGAGCCACGATTAATTTTTGAATGAGCCACGATTAGTTTTTGTGCCACGATTACTTATGATCCAAGATTAATTTTTGAATGAGCCATAATTATTATCTAAAATGTCATGATTAGTTTTGTGAAAATGCCACGATTAGTTTTGTAATAAATGCTACGATTATTATATACAAATAACCATATTCTATGATTACTTGAATACATTCGATTGAATGCATTTATTTATTGTGTAAGTGAGGCAGTTACTGAACTTCATTAAATAAAAAGAAGGGGAATGTAATAATTTGTTGATCGAATTTAATGCATGTTTTTATTGTTGTGTAAGGAGGTAGATTAATTTTTTGAATAAATAGACATGAACACCCGAGCTTATTCACACTACACTACAATAATCTGAGCAAAAATGTTAAGTGCAAAAGTTCAAGAAGAAATTTTTTGAGCAAGGCGTGTGTAAGATTTTTCATCAAGAAGAAAGTAGTGCATAAAATTTTCCATTTTTGAAAGGTAGGTTTTGTAATGTCCATTTTTATGAAATTATTTTGTAAATATTTCTCATTTAGATTATATTGCATATATGATTTTACGATTTAAAATAGGCGAAAGGAAGAGATTTGCATCTCGTAGCCTTTTATGTATTTAATCGTAGCCTTGTTTCAATAAATTGTAGCTAGCCTTATGCAAAAGGTTTAATCCTAGGCATAAACTAAGAAATCATAGCATTGGTTCATAATTGTAGCCTTTAATATATTGATCGTAGCAATGTTTAGTTAATCGTAGCCTTAATTACATTAATCGTAGACTTTAAATTCTAATCGTAGCCTAATTTTAGTTAATCGTATCTTATGAAAATATAATCCTGGCTATTTTTTTAATATAATCATGGCTTTTTTTTATTAGTCGTGGCTTTTTTTATTAATCGTGATTTTTTGTAAAATTAATCATGGCTTTTTTTTTTAATTAATCGTGGCTCTTTTAAAAAATTAATCGTGGCCTTTTTTATAAATGGTGGCTTTTTAAAAAAAATTAATTGTGACTTTTTTTTATTAATCGTGGCTTTTTTAAAAAATTAATTGTGGCTTTTTTATTAATCGTGGCTTTTTAAAAAAAATTAATCGTGGCTTTTAGGGTTTAGGGTTTAATCGTGGCCTCATATAATGAATCGTAGCGTTGTGTATATATTGCAGATGGTTAGATATTGTATTATTGTACAACACAGTGGAAGATGGGAGAGATCAAAATATATAAATGGTGACTAGCAACTTGTGGTGATGCCATCCGATAAGCTATGTTTTAGCTCACTGGTGAGAGAGGTTCGCAAGTTATTGCAGACTGACTTGAGCACGGTGTAGTATCAATTATTTTACATGACGAGCACCAATACTGGCAAATGGATCAGAGCTTCTTTGCAAGATGATGGAGATTTTCTCGATCTGCTTCATAGATCGCCGAGATATTCGTGTACGTGATTTCGAGACATCTGAGCAGTTCCGAAATCGGGCCATCTATTGGCATGAAATATAGAAATCCATGTAAGGACGCTTATGTTCCCTACTTCCTACAATACGATGAGGGACCGGGTAATCTTGTCAATGGTGGTTACTTGCAGCACGAAGAAGCAGAAGAGACACATGTTGATGATGAAGAACAAGCAGAGACGTATCTTATTGACGAAGATGAAGGAGAACAAGAGGAAGAAGAACAAGAACAAGAACAAGAACAAGAACAAGAAGAGGAGAATGCTAGAACGAGCTTGATGGAATCATTGTTGACAGAATTCTGTGGATGGATTCGTTCTTCTGGAGGCACAGACAGATTATTGGGATTAACCGGAGCCGTATCATCATCTACTATTGGTCTTCCGTATAGAGCTGACGGGCCTTCGAGTAATTGGGTGGTTCCCCTTGCTGATTTAGACATTGCGGGCCCACGATTAATTTTAAGCATTGCCTCGATTAATTTATAAAAAAGCCATGAATAATTTTAAATGAGCCACGATTAATTTAAACATTGCATCGATTAATTTAATGAGTCTCAATTAATTTTAAATGAGCAACGATTAATTTTAAACATTGCCACAATTAATTTAATGAGCCACGATTAGAGCAATGATTAAGATAATAAGCCTCGATTAATTTTAAAAAGCCACGATAAATGTAAAATATTGCCACGATTAATTTCAACAAGCCAAGATTAATATAATAAGCCTCGATTAATTTCAAAAAGTCACGATTAATGTAAAACATTGCCACGATTAATATAATAAGTCCCGATTAATTTCAACAAGCCACGATTAATTTAATGAGCCTCGATTAGAGCTATGATTAATTAAATGAGCCTCGATTAATATTCTCTTTGCTACGATTAATTTCTAAAGATAATTTTGTACAACTTATCTTAAGGCTACGGTTATTATGTTGGGGCTACGATTATACAAAAATCAACTAAACCTTCTTAAGATTAAACAAAACCAACTATTGCAAAATTAAACAAGCTATATACGAATTTTAAAAAAAAATCTAAAACCTACTTGGGAAGACGACGATGTTTCCGGCGGTCGTTGCTCCATCGTCAGCGGTGATGAACTGCCATGAGTAATTGTGTGTGTGTGTGTGTGTGTGTGTGTGTGTGTGTGTGAGAGAGAGAGAGAGAGAGAGAGAGAGAGAGAGAGAGTGTGTGTTTTTCAACCTGTTTTCCTTGTTCTCGTGCAGCGGCGATATGAAACCTTAAACCTAATTCTGTTTCAGATCGGCGAAAGTGTGAGAGTCACGAGAGTGAGAGAGTAACGGTTATTTTTTGATTTGTAATGGTGGATTTTTGAATTTCTAAATGGTGATATTCATGGGGATATAGAGAGAAAGACGTGGGTTGTTGGGGTGTTAAATTCAAAACTTATCATATTTATTCTCTTTGCAACCTTTGTCATTCCAAAGCACAGAAAGTGTAAGTTTTTTAAAATAAAGCCAAATTTTATGGGACCCAATACAAGGGGATTGTGTAAAATAAGTACACATTACCCAAATAACTCTCTACTTTAAAATCTTGTCTATCTACCCCAAATTTTTTTTTTAAAAAAAATTGTCTATATTTATTTTTTTCCCCCAAGATTTTGCCTTATTTCAAGGCACACTTGCAAGTAACTAATACAATAGTTTCGTGTGGGCATTTTCCTTATATTATTTATTTCAATATATAAAATTATTATGATATAAATTACTACTTTTATATAGAAATAAAAAAGGCTTATAAATTATTAATAAATATACAAATATATAAATATATAATGTGCTACTAGTTGATTTGTACTGAATTATTTAAATTTTAATGATGGAGAAAAAGCTTTTCAGCTAGGTATTTTTAATTTTTAATTTTAATTTAAACAAAAAAATATAGATATTGAAAAATATTGAGCGGCTAATTTTATCCGTAATATTTTGTTTGTTTGTTTGTTTATTTATTATTATTATTATTATTATTATTATTATTATTAAATGTGATGAGGAACATACAAGAATGGTCTAGATCATCGAAAGGGTCGTTCATCAACAGCAGGTGAGAGCGCAATTCATAGAATTTACGAGAAACCGCGAGAATTGACGCTCATCCCACTATAAATCACCTGCTGCTGCTATCAAATACAACATCAAAAAATTTCATCTACTTAAAAAATCTTCCAACAAATTCCTCAACAATCAAATCTACCCACCGATTCAAGGCTAAAATGTCGTTGATTCCGAGCTTCTTTGGCAACCGCCGCAGCAACGTCTTCGATCCATTCTCCTTGGATATTTGGGACCCATTTGAGGGATTCCCTTTCTCCTCCGCCGTCGCCAACCTCCCCTCCTCCGCCGGGGAAACCAGCGCGGTGGCTAACGCTCGCATCGACTGGAAAGAGACGCCGGAGGCCCATGTGTTCAAAGTGGATGTTCCCGGGCTGAAGAGAGACGAAGTTAAGGTTGAGGTCGAAGATGGTAGCATTCTTCAGATAAGTGGAGAGAGAAACAAGGAGCAGGAGGAGAAGAATGACAAGTGGCACCGCATCGAGAGGAGCAGTGGGCAGTTCCTCCGCCGCTTCAGGCTGCCGGAGAACGCCAAGTTGGAGCAGGTGAAGGCGGCGATGGAGAATGGGGTGCTGACTGTGACGGTGCCCAAGGAGGAAGTGAAGAAGCCAGAAGTGAAGGCCATTGATATCTCTGGTTAATCAAATCATATCAAGAATTGAGGAGTCCATATGTTTTTATTATCATGAATTTATATAAAAAGTGTAAAAATAGTCTGCCTGCTGAAGTATTAATGTGTGTTTATGTGTGTTGATGTTCCATTGTTAATATAGAAACAGAGTATATCTTACCTCAATTGCTTAGTGTTTTTTTCTGTACGATAATACTGTCAACACATTGAAATGAACAACATTGAATCGAGATTTTAGCAAAACACATTAACTTAGGAATAATACAATACGCAGGTATTAGACTTTAGAAAATGTCAATTCATAATAATCGATTCGATTGTTCTGTAAAAGTTTTAGCCCGACTACAAACAATTACTTATTTCCATTATAAGTTGATGTCAATTGTATATCAGGACATCGATAACAAGTTAACAACGATACGTTAAAGCGAAAAGATCACAACACCGTCGACTTCAAAAATTTAATCAATCTGTTCAAATTGGAGTGGGAAGATCCCCCTTCAGAAATAGCCGCCTTCGCCAAAGTCGCCAAACTACGAGCCCTCTCCAAGTACTCATCTCTTCTAACTTCCATCACATCTCGAACCATCTTCTCAATCAAGATTCTATCATAAGTATCTTTCATGTCCAATCCGATCTTCGACACTTCACTCACAAACCTACTATTTGTCGTCTGATCAGCAAGATAAGGCCAGCAGAGCATTGGCAAACTGATCGCAATACTCTCTAGAGTCGAATTCCATCCACTGTGCGTGAAAATGCCCCAACTGACGGATGGCCTAAAACCACCTGCTGCGGCACCCATTCCACCATCAACCCTCTCGATTTCGTACCTTCCTCGAGCTCCACCGGCATCTCATTCCCATTCCCATCATTGTTCCCTGTTATAGAATCAGGTCTAATGACCCACAAGAATCTCTTCCCACTATTCACCAACCCATACCAAAATTCCAACAATTCATCCCTTGTCAACATTGTAACGCTCCCAAAGCTTACATATACCACAGAATTGGCAGGCTGAGAATCTAACCAGGCAATGCAGCTATCATCTTCCTTCCAGAAACTACTAGAATAATGGGATGATTCCATTCCATTCGACTCCAATAGCGTTTTCAAATGCGAGTGTAGGGGGCCAATGGAATACAAATTGGGAATATGTTTGTGGATTTGATCAAGAGCTGGACCTTCCAAATCTTCAAAAGTGTTGAGTATGAGAGCTGTAGCATTAGTACTTCTTCTAGTCTCTGTTTTAACGGACTGCAATCCGGGATCGTCGATGTCTTCCACTCGGCACAATGCCGGAATGTCGCGCCGTCGGAGGATATTCTCCATTCCGGGCACGCTTGTTACCATTAAGTCCATTTCTTCCTTTTTCCAGTATTCCAATTTGTCTTCATCTTTCCCTTAATCAAATTCAGCAGCATTTAGCAATTTTCTAGGCCCGTTGTGAGATTTCAATTATTTTGGCCAAGTTTATTAGAGTGAACAAGTGAAATCATCAAGTTTTAAAAATCAAGACTTGGTGTTAAGGGGAAAGAGATCTTAAAATAATACATTCATTTTTTAACTAATTATTAAAATAAAACCAAATCCAGTATTGACTTATGGAGCTTGTACCTGTCATGTTTTCTAAGTAATCAAACAAAGGTAGCTTTCTAGAGCAAACTATAGGAAAATGAATTCTAGTTCAATACCTTTTATTCATTACTTCTATAAATTATTCAAACAAAATTTCTCAAAGAAACAAAAAAAAGTTAATGAAGACTTAAAAGAATACCTTTTAAAGGGATTTCACCGGCGTCGATCATTTCTTGAATACAGAAATAGGCCCAGAAAGAGCACGCGCTGACCGTCCTGAAATATATGAACGGAATCCCCATTTCTTCAACCACCGGTATGGCAAAACTTAGCACCCCGTCCATGATCAGGCAGCTCACGCGCCGCCAAGCGCCGCCGTAGCTCAGCGCATCAGTTGACTCCATCAGGTGGCGGAACTGCGGCCCACCCACTTTCTTAAGGCTCAGCACAATATCCAGTATGCGTTGGCCGGAGCGAGGGTGGTCGGCGGGGAGGCCGTCGGAGATGGTGGCCACCCGGAAGCCGGCGTAGCGTGAGAATCGGGAGTGGAGGCTGGCGTGGCGGAGGAGGCGATTGTGGGTGTAGTCGGAGAGGAGAATGGTGACGTGGAGGCCGGAGAGGCAGAGGACCTCCGCTAGGTTGAGCATGGAGTTCACGTGGCCTTGCAGTGGCACCGGGAATATCAGAATATGCCCCGGCGGTGTTCCGGTCATTTCTTGATTGGTCATATGTATTTTTTTTATTTTTTTTTGGGAGCAATTTTCGATATTTGAGTCAATGGTCTGAGTTAACTTACTTGATTAGTTATTTACTCATTTGTGTTGAAAACGTGGGAATATGTGACACGTGAGAGACAGAGCCGAGAGAATGAGAAAGAGAAACCAGTGACGAGTGTTACATGTTAGGATGAAATTTAATTGTGTATATATTTCGTAAGATTTGAAATGCCACATGTGAATGTATATTGAATGTAACAATGTAAGTGAATATGTGTCATTTCCTTCTTATATTTTGGAATTATTAGCCGATCAACACATGACCGTGATATGCATGCTAGTCCAAAGTCTTTCACTTCTTATCGGCTTGTATTCTTTCGTAATTGATATAGAGCATCTCCAGTCATATTTTTTCATTTTTAGGTATTTTATTATTATGTAATATCTCATAAATTACATACATATATACACACAAATAAGTATATATAAAATAATATAACTAAAATAAAAGGTAATAATATAAAATTGAATGAATAGACAACTTGTAGCTGTGGCACCCATGCTATTATCTTGAAACCAAACTAAAAAAATGGTGTTAAACTCATGTCCCTCCACCCAAACAAAACCAACAAGAAGTTGCCCCCACTCTCCCGCTCACCCTCCAACAAATGTAACTAGGAACACCTTTAGCTTTCTCTCCCGAACTTCCCCATTATACTTTCACATATATGATACTGTCCAAGATATCAAGATTGTTGATCCTATCTGAAAATCTCATTCATTGATAAATCAAAGCAATACCATAACAGATATATGTCCGTCAATACATATGGCTTAAGAACCCGAACTCTGTGGATATTTATTCTCTCATTTAAGGTCATAACAGAGAGCAGTATCCTATCGTGATCCTCCTCAATACACAAACCAACATATTAGAATAATCAGTTAGCTAAGATAAATTAACTATCAAATTATTCTACGGTGTAAAGATGGTGGGTTCAGGACCATCTAAGCCGTGAGCCTTTTAATACACTGCAAGGTTCCAATGATATAATCTTTATCGTGTATGTATACCAATACACTATATCATTCGTAATGCAGGTATATGGAACTTGGCAGATAAATATAACAAGAAATAAATGCACACAGTGACTGCAATAATTTATTCAATCTATATCATCAAAAATATTGTAACATGTATACAAAGACAAGTCTTCTAGTATACAAGACTAACACCAGCGTGGACAACTCTGTTAGGCCTGGACCTAATTGGGAGCGGGCCTGAGAGGGTTTTGAATTTTTTTGTGGGTTTCGATTTGATTTGATCCGTCTAATGAATTGTAACCCGTTAGATGATCTCATACAATTAAATCTTTGTTTTAACTAAATTTAGCAATAGCAGGAGGTGTTGATGAATCCAACCATCCTTTATATAATTATCTGCAGACGATCATAATTATACTCTGAATAGACGATCATAATTATACTCTGAATATGATTTTATTTGTATTTTTATTTATCAATTTTGATAGAGTTTTACAATGGTGGGCTATAAGGACGAAAATGTCTAACATGGTAATATTTGTATTTTGATTAATTTTAAAAATAATGAAGAAAGAAATGAGCTCTTGAATGGTTGGGGTTTATGGATGGAAATAATAATTTTCATTTCAATTCTATGTTTGGTTGAACGTGGATGGGCCCTTGAAAAAGTTAGGCCCATAGCTATTACCGCAATAGATTGTGACAAGCCCATAAGGGAAGATTCGATGTCGTCCGATCGGATATTATCCAATTTTTGTTGAAATATACACTACGTAATATTTTTAAGTTATATTCTACATGTAATTTATATGATGATATTATAACGGTACCAAAAATGTGTATGATGATATTTTTTTAGCTGACAATATTATTTTACAACATCTTACCAGATGATTTGAAGAAAATGATTATACTAATAATATCAGGAATCTATTAACAGACAAAAAATAATGTCGTCATACATATTTTTGAGTTCCTCGTATCCATTATACATAAAGTATGATTTCAAAATCACTCAAACTATTGGATTGCGTAAATTTAAAAAAAAATCGGGTAGTACCCGATTGGACGGGATCAAATCTTCCGAGGACCTTATGCGCTTATCCCATTGTTGAAAGCAAATTTATTAAGGACATTTTTTAACTTTTCAACTCAATATATATATATATATATAAGAGTATGTAGCCATTAACTTTCAAGCAAGACCAATTCTCCTGTGCACTATGTGCACTAATGCACGTCAGACGGTTTAACGTGTTGACCGGTTAATGCATCAATCAAAAAAATCATCAAAACAGATGATACTTTTTAGGTTACAGATGATACTTTTTTTATTTTTGAGTGATACTTTTTAGTATTACGGTTGATTTTGATTTTGACCATTTGTTTGTTTTTCTTTATGGTCGATACTTTTTAAAAATATAGATGATACTTTTGGTTTTTTTGAGTGATACTCTTTAGTATTATGATTGATACTGATTTTGATAATTTTTTTAGTCAACATATTGACCCAATCAACACATCGACCGTCTAATGGGCACCTAGTGCACACAAGACCTGCTTTTTAAGCAGATAGAACATTAATATTTTTTTGAACATATAATTATGTTACAATATTATCTTGTCATACCACAAATATTGGTCTTGGCTATTAATTCTAAAAAAAAAAAGTAAAATATTCATATATTTTTTTTACATATAATTATGTTTTACAATATTATCTTGACATAGTACCACAAATATTGTACTGATAGTTTTTACCTTTATTAAATGGATAGGTTAATTCCCTGATACACCTTCCCCAATCCAACTAAAATATCTCATATTAATAGTCTTACAATTAGGTTAATAAGTTGTCATACTTTTTTATATTTGTAATAGCCTAAAATAGGTTGGCCCAAAGGCAACTCGATTCAATACCTAAGATTCAACTAGGAGTGTGTTAAATCGAACCAAAATTAAAAATTCGAATCAAACCGACCTATTTGGATCGGTTTGTTCAGTAATTTTTGCATCAATTTTAGTTTGGTTTTTTATATATAAACCAAATTATAGTATGGTTAGATTTTGGTTTCGGTAAAAAGAACTTTGATTCAGATCCTATCAAAGTATATTTTTTGAAGAAGTTTGATATTCAATTTTGTTGGTTTAGTTCAATTTTGTACTGAACCGACTATTTGGGAACACCCCTAGATCCAACCCATGTATTTGATATTTATTTTTGAGAGAAAAGGTCATCCCATTAAGGCGTAGGAGAATAAGGAGTCGTCCGAAAGGGATAATTTGCATTTGAAATCTAAAAACACATACTGAAAATCCTTGAATAAAAAGAAACCTATATCTAATCTTATGATCAACTCCACGAAAACAGACCAATAACACTTGAGCTCCGATTCTATTCCCTGAATTCAACTAACTGTTTAATACCCTTTAATCGTCAATATCTCACTGTTATTCATTGTTTATTGCGTTTGTCACTTTTTAACCTGAGAGCCAGAATCCGATCCATCATTTTTTAGTTCCTATTTTATTTTATTTAAATTTTCAGACCAAAATTACATCTAAATTTTGATCAAATGTGTGATTGGTTATTTTCACGTTATATTCATACATTTACCAGAGTGCCATGTCATATTTCCGAAGCTGGAAATAGAATTATATGGTAGAGATGCAAAAGAGCTAAAAAAATCGGGTTGTTTCTATAATAGTTTTAATTTGAATTATTTAAAAAAAATCGATCAAAATATAGGGATCAAAGTGATATTTTTTGTGCCGCTAATAGGGTCTAGTCTTAACTCTTATACATGCATTCAGACTAAATAATATATATGTAGGGGAGGGGTTACAATGCAAACCCTACCTAGTGGCTAGTGTAGGAATTAGGAACACATCTCACACCATACAATCAATAAAGATCTATGATCCAGATTTGATTAAAATGAGTGGTGACAATCCTGTAATATTTGATAATTCTTATAAAAATCGCGGAGGATATTTGATAACATATCGTCATGCTAACGAAGTATTATCATCATGCTAACGAAGCATTATATTTATGCTGATAAAATCTTTTCTCATACTATTAACGAAAAAATTAAATTCTAAAGTGTAATTATAAATTCTAATAGGATGAAATAAACCATAATTCATATATAATAAACTTCAATGATCTAAAAATAGAATTAAATTCTAAAAATTAATTATAAACCCCAATTAGATGGAATAAATCATAATAACAATATAAATATAAAACATTAGCATAATGATATTATTTTATCAGCATTGCGAATAAACTATGTTAGCATATGACAATTCATCGTTAGCATAAGTTATAAACCATAAATGGATGAAGAAAACTCTAACTAATATATTCTAATTTGATGAAATAAATAATATATAATATTCAATTAGTAACTAAAATATAAAAATTAAATCATAAAAAATAATTATAAGTCATAATAATAATAATAATAATAATAATAATAATATGCGTAGTACGTTAACATTATAATGATCATTCATTAGCACAATAAATGCAATATGTTAGCATATAACAAATGCTTCGTCGGCATACGTAATCAACTTATCATAATGCTGACTAACTATTATTTAAAAGCTAACGAAAGCATTTTTGTGCTGGACACGAGTAAAAATTTATATTTTGTATTTTTCATCTATATTTATTTGAACAAACATATCCATGACTGATCTTGAATTAAAGAGCATGAAAATATCTTTAATTTGGTATATTATTTGCGTTGATCTGATTTGAAATGAGTGAGTTATGATCGTTCAAAGTTTTTAAGATTTTTTTTTAAAAAGTGATGACATCAACTTTTTTATTGAGATTTGACAACCTTACCCCTGCCTCTTTCTTTTTTGCCTTGACTTGGACGTTTAATCTCAACCATTAGATCATCTAGATGAACGGTATAAGATGGGTTCCTAATTCCTACACCAGAAAAAGGTGTATTTTTGATCCAGCCTTTATATATGTATATAAAATAGGATCCTATAAATATAATTGGGGGGCTTAATTTAATTTTTTTGCCTCAAGCCCTGAATCTCTCTAGATACATTGTTCACTGCAACAAATTGGAACAAAGCGATTTTCAAAGTCAAAATATGATGAAACATTACAGATATTGGCTGTATGATAATGGATAATTAAGCAGGAGATTCAAAAGATGAAATGAGATTAACAAAGCCATCAAGCGCTTGGTAGGAAGAACCTCCTTCGGTTAAGCAAACACCAGCTTTCTCCTTCAAACACTCAACTCTTTGCCTAATTTCTTCACCTTCTTTTTCAATCATTAATCTTCTGATAGCCCCTTCAATCTCTCCTCTCTCCATTCCTTTCTCCAACTTCATCCCAATCTTCCATGTATCGCTAACATATCTCGAGTTCACCATCTGATCTCCAAAGAAAGGCGAACAGATCATCGGAATGCCTTCACAAATGGCCTCAACAGTCGAGTTCCATCCACTGTGCGTCCAGAAGCCAGCAACCGCCGGATGAGAGAGAACTTCTTGTTGAGGAGCCCATTTCACAATATGGCTTCTCTCACTAACCGAATTCAAGAACTCATTCGGCAACATATCTAGCCACTCTCCACCACCGTGGACTAGCCCGGGCCGAACCACCCACAAGAAGGGCTGCATACTGTTGGCTAGCCCCCAAGCCACTTCAACTAGATCTTTTTCATCCATTGCAGCAACGCTTCCGAAGCTCACGTAGAGCACGGACTTCGTTGCTCGTGTATCAAGCCATGAAACAGAGCTCTTGTCCTGTTTCAGAATACTGCTTGTTGCAGCTGAGAAGTACTTATGAAATGGCCCGATTGCAAATGTTGGCATGAGAAACTTCTCCCGGAGTTTCGCCAGATCTTCCCCTTCGAGTTCTTGAAATGTGTTGAAAACCAAGCATGAAGCTCTCTGTGTTTCCCTCACCATGCTATCAACAACCTCGTACAGATCTTCTGGATTCTTCGTTTCAATCAATGGAATGTCCTTCACTTTAAGTGGTGGGAGCTCTCCAATTTCAGCCTCCATTTTCGAATCTAAATAAAAAACATCAATAACAAACACTCTCTTTGAAGGCCTAATTAAAAAAAAAAAACCACCTCAACAACATACCTCTGTCCGAGAGGTAACCTTTTTCGCGTAGAAATGGAAGAGCGGCGAAAGCATAAAACGAACAAACGCTGGCAGTCCGAAGCACGATCCTCGGGAGCTCAAGTTCATCAGCAACAGCTTGTGTGAAATGCCAAATAGCATCGGTAACCAAGCACACGACACGATCATTGGAGCAGATTTGAGCTAAGCACTGCTTAAATGGCTGCATACAGTTAGATGTGAGAGTTTTGATGAGAAGTATTGGATCTGATATAGAAGTTTCAGACTCCGGTAAGACGTCGGAGATAACATGGAAGGTGAAATGAGTGTATTTGGATGGATCGGGTAAGTTAAATTGTGTGTGAATGATGGAGATGGAGAATCCTCTGCAGTGAAGGATGTGAGCGAGCTGCATCATCGGATTTATGTGGCCTTGAAACGGCAGTGGAAAGAGCACCAGACGTCGTCGTTTAATCTCTGGGAAGTCGACTTTGCTGCCGATGTCCATGGCTGCATACATAAAACTGAATGAGATTACGCAGAAACGTACCAGTTTATATAGAGTTTATATATTGCGGTTGTGGTAAATATAATTTACCGCGCCTAATATCGTTTGAAAATTGTTGGATTCATTTCAACTTATATAAATTTATCCTTTTCTCGCTGAAGAATTTGAACTTGGCCACGCAAATATGATGGAGACCTCTCACTTACAAAAGGCTATGTATGGGCATGGCCATGCAGAACCGGAATCGGTGGGTTCTACTGTGGTCAACGATTCCGGTTTTTATTTGGAATCGATACCCAAATTTAGTTGTAATATTTGTAAATTCAATTATTCCAAAGTTCATTTTAGTTGCGTTTTTTTCTTTCTCCAAGTTCTCTAACGTAGTTATTTTATAATACATTTAGTGATTTTTTTTAGACGTCGAGCGCACTAAACCAGGTGTGACAGGTTGACACCTAATGGTGCTGATGGTGGATCGAACTTGAGACCTTTGGCTTCAAGAAATATCACTCTACCATTAGGCCATCCCAAAAAACACATTTTGTGATTTTTATTCATATGAAATAGTGATATATAATAAAATAGGGTCAATGTGCCAAATTAGTCACTTAAAACTTTTAAAAACTTTTTTTAGCCATTAATTTTTAAATATATTTATTTTATCCACATTTACTGTATTACCCTTATTTTAAATAAATTATTCAAATAAAAAATGTAAAAGAAAACAAACATCATTTCTCTCTCTTCTCACTCCTCTCTACTCTTCTTCTGTCCACTGCCATTTCTGCAACTACAATGAGATCCAATCCTAACTAAGAGGAAAACACATAGCCTCCCTAGCCATTGTCATCTTTCCCTATTCCTCAGTCAACTTATGGAGGTAGATGATGAACAACTCGGAAAAAATAGTATCGATGAAGATTCATCCCACCCGCATGCCTCCGTCGGGCGCTCAAGCTCGATACGCAGCCTGCGTGCAGCTGCTGCACGTAGCCGCCCAGTCACCGGCACCCTAATCCCATTACCTCGATCTCTCTCCCCTCCGCAGTCCACTGCCATCGCAGAAAACGTCCCCCGCCCTCTCCCTTTCGCGGTTGCTTCGCCGTCCCTCTCCCCTTCTTCGTAGCTTCCTCTTTATTCCTAATCTCTCTCATCTCTCTATCTCCGCCCCATTGCCGTCATCCATCTCCGACGAGTTCTCCACCATTCTCGAGATGACAATGTTGGAGACAAATTGTGAGATAACGTTCAATGTTGGAGACGATTTGTTGTTCATTCTATGGTTTCTTGCCTATACAGGGAAAAAGGGGAAAGGTGGGAGGTGGGGGGTGGTTAATTGGTTGGACATGGCGAGGGTGGGTTGGGGAAGAAGGGTGAGAGGTGGGGGGAGGGAGTGGTTGGGAAAGATGACCGTTCTTTTAATTTTTATTTTTTTTCAACTTTTGTAAATTTTTTGTTTTAATTTTAATTTTAATTTTTTTTAATCCAAGGGTATTTTAATCCAAAGTGACTAAAATAATAATGTTAAAAAATAGGTGGCTAAAATAAGTTTTTTAAAGTTTTATGTGGCTAAAAAAAAAGTTGGCCCAATAAAATAAATTGGGTAAATTGCTAAAATAGTCCCTATCTTTTCACATAATTATAAATTCGAAATAACTTTTTAAGCGAAAGCAATTAAAACATCATTTTTTTTTTAATTTGAATGATATTCAATGGCCCAAAATAATTTAGTGATGCATGTGTGAAATTTGAACGGTCACCTTACTCGTCTCTCAAGCCCAGTGGAGCCAACCATCAATTTATGAACAAATTTAAAAAGTGGACTATACAACGACTATATAAATTAGTTTCTTAATTATCCACGTTTAAAGGTTGTATCGAATCTGCAACTTTGTGAAAATCATGTGGTGATTTTTTAATAATAATTGACTTTTTTTTTCTTATGGCATTTCTTTAATTTTCATGCGTTAAGTCCGGTTAAGGTTCACATATATAATGCATGTTTGTTCCAAGATTAAAGTTATATATATATATATTGAGCCACATATATGTATGTTTGTTCCAAGATTAAAGTTATATATATATATATATATATTGAGCCACCTTGATAGCTGAACTAATTCCATTGATCTTAATTAGGTAATTTTTCACCACAGGTGGTCATATGTGTGAGTTAAAAAAAAAAAGATTGTATTTCATATAAAAGATTTATTGAATTGAACTAGGCCACGCAAGTATGATAGAGACCCCTAGCGAAGCCATGTTGCAATTTGGTATCATTGAGTGGTCGACATATACATCAAAATTATTGAGATCCTCAAACATGAGATCAAATTCTCTTGTTCATCCTTTGTGTTTCAATACACAAAATTATGTAGTTTTGGCGATTTGAATAAAGATCCCTCATGCTTATTTACTTTTTTTATTTTTTTTCTCCAATTTCAAATTCTTTTGTGCTTAGTTTGATTTTACACTTGCTAATTATTTTCATCCGGCCTAATTGGGAGTTATTATAAATTTTTAGTATATTTTCAAAAACTAAACATTAAATACTAAAAAAGTTATAATAAACTTTAGTTGGGTACGATGAGCTATAATTAACAAATGTAAAATTAAATTAAAGTAAAAAAAATTAAAAAAATAAATAAATATTTGTACAATAGAGAATGGAATAGAGAATGCAATAGAAGACCCCATCTAAAAAAATGTTGTATAACTAAAATTAAACTCAAGTAGAAAAAAATTTAAAAAAATAAATATTTGTACAATAAAGAATGAAACACGGAATGCAATAGAAGATCCCATCTAAAAGAATGTAATGTTGTATAACAATGCCTAAAATAAGATCAACTAAAAAAATCACATGAAATCGTCTATTGTACTTTTTGTGTTGCATTCCCTATTGCACACTCAATTTTCTTAGATTTTTTTTTAAAATTTCAATTTATTGTCCTTTTATTTAATTTTACACTTATTATTTAGGTTCATCCTACCCAATTAGGGTTTATTATAAATTTTAGGAGAATTATCATTCCAAAGCCTCAATGATGGTTCATCCATCAATATAGAGCCCGAAAGATAGATTATATCAATTCAAAACTTGCAAGATCTAAAATTATTGATTTAAGGTTTGGAGATTTAATGACATTAAAACTTCATCCAACAAAAGGTGATGTGACCGTTAAATATCTACATCATTTTTATCATATATTAAATTAAACAAAAAAAAACACAACTTTACATTAATTATTTTAATTAAATTAAACATGGAATTTTATTAAATTCCATCAAACAAAAACCACCTCTATCCACCATTAGGTCTCACTACTTTGTAGTTTGAAATTCATCTATGTTTGTCTGATTAATTAAAATTTATTATATTTATAGTTGATTATTATGATTTTAATCACATGACCAACTATTCAATATTATCTAAGCATTTAATAAATTAATTAATGTTAATTTTATACTTTCTCTAGATCTCCAATTTAAAATAATCATTTCCTCATCAAAAATGAAAAAAAGAACACATTAATTTATTATTGTGATAGAAAATAAAAAAAATTATAATTACATATTGAATTTAGTTAAATGTTGAATTTAATTTAAACCTTTAAGAATCTTTCAGTGAATTAAGCAAAGATTGAATTGATAAAATTTAATAAAACCCTTGGTTTAATTTAATTAAGACAAATAATGTAAATTTGTGTTTATTTTTATTTTATTTAATTTAATTTAGGATAAAAATGGTGTGCTAAAATGATGTAGATATTTAATAGCCACATCACCTTCTATTGGATGGAATTTTAACACTATTAAACTTTCAAGTCCTAAATCAATAGTTTTATCTTTCAAGCCTTGAATCGATAGAAGCTATCTTTTAGGTTCTAACCATCTTTTGAGCTTTAAATTGATAATTATCCAATTTTTTTAATATTTAATTTTTCAAATAATCAATTAATAACTAAATGTAAAAATTAGACATTTCAAAGTGTTTAGGATGAACTTTAGACAACATGTGTAAAACTAACTACATCACAAGAAATCAAAAATGAAATCGGAGAAAAAAATAAAAAAAATAAAAAATAGAGTATGCAACACAAAAAGTTCATTAGAGGATCTCACCCTCTAAAAAATATCACGATATACCACATGATCGAGATTTTACAGTTCGTGTTACACTTCTAAATTATGAATTTTTCTTATATTTTTTTCTTCAATTTTATTTTTTATTTATGATTTAGTTTAATTATTATAAGAAATTTTCTTAGGATTTTCCTCACCCAATTATGATTTATAATTATTTTTTTAATATTTAATTTTTAATTCGATATTATGGTTGATTATTTCGCTTAAATTTTATAATTTTTTTAATTCATTTATTTGTTGATAAATGGTGGCTATGATTATATATATTTTAATTAATTTTATTTTATAATAAATCATATTAAAAATATAAATTTGATAGTGAAGATGTGCAACAAGAAATTTGAATCAATTCTGAACCAATTCACCATTATATTCTTTAATTATTACATTTATTTTATTGGTCATCTATACATATATTAAGGCTAAATCGTGAGGGTAAAATTGTCCAAAAAAAGTCTGTGAAAAGTTTATTTAAAAATTATTTCTGTCAAATATTTGCAGAATATGTGATTTGGTATAGTGGTAAGATGGTCGGTTCTTAACTTCACTATCCTCTGTTCAAAACTTGTGCCCATCTCTTATTTGGCCTTTTTTTATATCTTTTTTTTTTTCTTTATGGTTTTTCTTTTTCGTTCCTTTCTTTGTTTTGCTTTTTTTCAAAAACTATTATTTAACTGATCTCTTTTTTTTTTGTGGCGTCTCAAATGTTTTTACAAAATATAATTATTGCAATGATTATAATACAAAAAGTTTATGGAAAATGGTAATAATTTAAATTTTTAAAAATTGTACATATTCTAAATTTTAAGGAAAAGAAAAGAAAAATAAAAATTAGAACTCTACACATTCTCTTCTTAAATAATTTCACTTAGTATTCACCTCCACTAATAAATATTTAATAGGAATATTATGAAGAGGCAAAACAAATTGAATAATAATTAAATAAATTTAATTACATTTCCATGAACAAGAATTGAATTGTTGTTGTTGATATCAAATCTTTGTTGTGTACATATTCTTTAAATTTAGAGAAGAAAGATAAAAACTAGAATTCTACATATTGTCCACTTCAATACTCTTACTCAATATTCCAAATTGATATTTCTAATATGGATTTTCATTTAATTCCTAAAATTTAATTTTCTCTTTGTTTGTTGTAACTACACAAAAATTATCTCTTATCTAATTAATTAATGCATCTGCATATTATTTTATTAATTTTTAAAAATTGAACACAACATATAGAATTCAAAATCATCATAATGTTACTAATCGAAAAAAATAATTATTTGTGCATCGCACAGGAGAAATACTAGTGTAGCTTTAAAAGAAGCACTTGAGATAATTATTACATTTTTTTTCATTTTTTTTCATCAATTTTAATTTCTTTTGGTTTAGTATAATTTTACATTATCATTTAGGATTTATTCCACCAAATTAGGGTTTATAATTAATTTTTAATATTTACTTTTCATTTTTTAGTTAATATAATTGATTTTTGGGGTTGATCATTCCAAATTTAGGGTATATCATTTATTTAAAATTCCAATTTTTAATAATTAATATTAATTATGATTGATTATAATATAATAAATTTTATTTTTATTAAAAATATTATTAATAATATATAATTTGAATGTTGATACATGGTTGACACATCTAAATTGGGATGAGAGGATCTCTACTCTAAGAGCTTATCGTTCATCTAAAAATAAAATTTTATCTCCTAATTTGAATTGAACTAGGCCACGCACAAATATCAGGTCTTAAAGCTAATGAAATTAAAAGATTATATGGTCCCGGATAAGTGGTGCTCTCTGTCATAAAATTTATAACTTTATTGGTCGGCGACTAAGAAAAAGCCTCTTGACATGGCTACATCAATAAGATAAAGACTTGACGTGCTTAACTTTTATTAAAATTAAAACTGATTAACAAATGAAACCAAAAGCTTACAAAGATTAGCAAAAGACCAACATCCAAATCCCAAAAATAAAATCAGAAGAATGAGACATAATTCACCAATTTATTCAAGGAATTATATGAAGATCCACCTGGCTTAAGGCAAAGATTAGCCATTTCTTTGTAATGCAGTGCCCTCTCTCTAACCTTTCCACCTTCTCTCTCCTCCATCAACATCTTGATCGCCTTCTCAATCTTTCCCCTGTTCAGTCCATTCTCCAAGTGCAGGCCAACATTCCAAACATGGCTCACATACCTTGCATTCACCAGCTGATCAGTGAAACAAGGCGTGCAGATCATCGGCACGCCTTCACATACGCTCTCGAGAGTCGAGTTCCATCCATTGTGCGTCCAAAACACTCCTACAGAAGGATGTGCTAAGACTTCAAGTTGAGGTGCCCATTGCACTATAAGCCCTCTTCCATTCACCCTCTCCAAAAAGCCCTCGGGCAACACCTCCGGCCACTCAGCACCGTGTATTAGCCCAGGCCGTACCACCCATAAGAAGGGATGCTTGCTGTTGGCCAGGCCCCATGCTACCTCAAGAAACGCATCTTCGTCGATTGCTGCAATGCTGCCAAAGCTTATGTAGATTACAGAATTAGGCTCCTGTTTGTCGAGCCATGAAATTGAACTGTGGTCTTCAGCAATCAAGCTACTTGAAGAGGAAGAAGCACTACTACTATGCTTGTGAAATGGGCCTATTGGGAAGATTGGGATTTCGAATTCTTGTTGCAGTTTGGCAATCGCCGTTTCTTCAAGCTCTTCGAAAGAGTTCCAAATCAGCCCTGAAGAAGCTTTGGTTTCCTGCACCATTCTTTCAACTAGCTCGTAAAGCTGCTCGGGATAAGCCGTCTTGATCACCGGTAGATCTTTGATTCTTAGTGGGGGAAGCTCCATAACTAGCTCTTCCTGCCTGTCATCTATATAGCAACGATATATTTAATATTCAATTTCAAGATTCTGTACTTGTATTGCTCCTCTGTCTATACTGGATCAAAACAATGAAATATTTGCTCCTCTTGTAAAATTCACCACGGTAAGGATTATGTTTGCTTTAGTTGCTCAGTTTAATTGAGAATTAATTAAAAGATAAAACGAATGGATGTGACTACTACTTTTTTAGGAATCACATGTGTTAGTTGTAATCATTGCAAAGAAACGATAAAGAAAAGTGAAGAGATATCACAAACCTTGAACAGGGAGATAGCCTTTCTGAAGCAGGAGTGGGAATTCAGAAAAAGCTAAGAACGAACACACCCCGCCAGTTCTCAAAACAATCCTCGGAAGATTCAAACTCTTACACACGTCGTTCGTGAAATGAAAAATAGCATCGGAGATCAAACAGGCGGCCGGATCGCCGGAGGCGTCGGCCAGCAACTGTACCAGTGCTTGTTTGAAGGGGTCGATGCATTTGGCGTTGAGCGTTGTGAGGAGTGAGATGAGGTCAGTTTTGGAAGCTTCGTTGATTTCGGAGAAGCTGCCATCGTCGTCGATGGGGAGAAAGGTGAAGTGAGGATAGTTAGCAGGATTAGGGGAGTTGAGTTTGAGGTGAAGAATGGTTATGGAAAATCCTTTTGAATGAAGAATGTTTGCGAGCTGCAGCATCGGACTGATATGGCCTTGCAGCGGCAATGGGAAGAAGATGAGACGGCGGCCGACTCGTTCTTGCAGCTGAGGCACACTTGTGTTGTCCATGGAGGCAACAATGACCTAACTCTGAGCTTCTGACCTTAAATATGTTTTCAATGATCCAACGTTTTAGGCCACGTTGAGTGATTCTGATTGTCGTCCTAGGTTTGGGTGAATGTATAGGAATTCGAGTAATTAGCCACGTTCATATGCAGACAGGAGAAATTTTGTATTTAATTCAACCTCGATATCAACCTTTTGGCATTTAAAATTAATTACTAAAGAAGGGAGAGAAATTAAAATTAAAAATTAAAAAATTATACTGTACGATAAATAATAGCAATTGTTACAAACTTACAAGTTATATAATAGAGGGGCAACAGATAAAAATTGTAAGCTTACTACTTACAATTAAATTACATTACGACTCTGCAATTTAGAAAAATAAAGAGCGAAAGAAAAAAAAAGATTGAACTTGCTCTTCAAAATGAAGTCCGGGCCAAAAAAAAAACTTCACCCTCGATTGTAAGTTATTGTTAACTTCAAAAATCTATAAAATTAAAATTACAAATTACAAAGTTACACCTTACGATTATATAATTGTAATTGTTACAAACTTACATCTTAGAAAATAGAGAGGGAAAAGAAAAAAAAATATAAATTTACAACTTACAATTGTTACAAATTCACAACTTAGAAAAATAGAGGGGGAAAAAAAAAAGATTGAGCTTGCATAATTTCAAAATGAAGTCCGAACCAATTTTTCCCCCCTCAATTGTAAGTTAAAATCTTGCATAATTCAAAATTTATAAAATTAAAATTACAAACTATAAAGTCACACCTTACAATTATATATTAATTATAATTATTACAAACTTACAAGTTACAACTTAGAAAAATAGTGGATGAAAAGCAAAAAAAATATGATTAAACCGTGCAAATCGCCAGTTTGTAACTGGCGTTTACAAGGTTAACCGTGTGACAAACTGTAACCGTACAATGATATTGACAATTACAATTACGGTTTGTAACGGTAACCGTGGTCAACGGTTTACACTGTAACAGACGGTTTGTAATTGCCGGTCTGGTTCCAAATGGGAACCTCTCTCTCTCTCTCTCTCTCTCTCTCTATATATATATATATATATATATATATATATATATATATACACTTGTTGCTTTGGCTCACTGATCAAATCTTCAATTCTATTTTTGTATTGTATTTTATATTCTTCCAATCATATGATTTTAGTTCTATGTATTTTTAAATTTTCAATAAATATTTATTAAAGAAAGTTAAATACAAACAATTGAAATTCAACACTTCAAATATGAGATTGAATATCAAAGATTGAATTAGAGAACGGATCTCATTCGAATTTGGAATCATAATTGCAAATTCAAATCATACAAACATTGAGAATTTGTTATATCTGATTTTTCAAGTGTGCTTTAAGTATGAGCATGCGACGCTTAAATCACTTGGGCACACAAAAACTAATGTGTTAATAGTTAAATGTAATCATTTCGCTTAGTGAAAATTTTATTTTAGCGTGAAACTTAGAAAAAAAAAAAGTATTTTGGCCTTGGGCCATGAAATGTCTACAATACTCTTACTACAACATTTTTCAAACAAAACTTAAATTTTTCAAACATGTAGAAGTTCACACTCTTCTTCAAACAACTAAAATCCCCACCCTCCTCAAAATCCGAGCATTGCTTGAGGTATGCTATTGAAGTTAAGATTTCAAGTGAATTTAGAATTTAGTAAGTTTTGTTGGTGAATTGAGTTTTTGCACCCACTGTTCTTGAAGGCTCAACCGTATCTTCCATGAATGCTAGAAAGACTCAAATTTCCCGTCTTCGAGCAGTTTGCCTGCAAATTAGTGGGAGTTGTAGCTCGAGTACATATCGTGTGTTCGAGTGATCGAGCATTAAGTACTCTAGCCATTGAAACACCATCGATCGAAGGCCGACTTGGTTGCAATTGTCTAATTGCTCGAATGCTTGAGCCATTGAACGTCGAGTGATCGAATGCTCTTCTCTCTAGTGCTCCAATTTACACAGGTTTTTTATTTAAGATTTGAGATTGAACCTCTGGGAATGTAGTACTTTGTAATATTATAGAATATTACTTGTGAGCATCTAGCATTGTCTCATTGAGATTGAACTTCTTGAAAAAAATTCACTCATTATATAGTTCATATCATACATTACTACATTAGACTCGAAACGGATTCAAGTTCCAATTTTATTATACAACACGAAGCAACCAAAACGAAAAGAAGAAACACACTTTATAGAAGTTGAAAAACATTTTTCTCAGCCGGAGATATCGATGGCCTTCACCTCAGGCTTCTTCACTTCCGCCTTGGGCACCGTCACCGTCAGCACCCCATTCTCCATCGCTGCCTTCACCTGATCCATCTTCGCGTTCTCCGGCAGGCGGAAGCGGCGGAGGAACTTGCCGGAGCTCCTCTCCACGCGGTGCCATGTGTCGTTCTTCTCCTCCTTGTCGCGGCTACGCTCGCCGCTTATCTGGAGCACATTCCCTTCCTCCACCTCCACCTTCACCTCTTCCTTCTTCAGCCCGGGCACGTCCGCCTTGAACACGTGAGCCTCCGGTGTCTCCTTCCAGTCGATGCGGGTGGCCGCGAACTGCGATGTCTCGTTGCCGGAGCTAACTTGCCAGTCGCGAAAAGGGTCCCACATATCGAGGGAGAGTGGATCACTCCGGCGACCGAAGAAGCTTGGAATCAGCGACATTGTTTCTTCTCTTTAACTTACTTAGATTGTGAGTGATGGACTGAATTTTATGCCTGCGAATTATTGCTGTAAAGAGTGTTTTCTGTGCTTAATCGGGTAGCAGAAAGAGGTATTTATACGAATTTAGGAGAAAGGGGAAAACTTTTAGAGAAATCGGGAATTTTTGAAGATGATTCGAGAGCTAACTCAAGAGTCAAGAGTGTTCCAGTTCTAGAGGGAAGTATCTAGATTATGTTGGTGAACCAATCATATGTGAACACGTGTCTTCTCTTTTTTCTTTTTTTCTTTTTAATCTACTCTTAATTGACCAATTAGGATATATGATTATTATTTACAAAAGAATCAATTATTATAATTAAAAATGAAATTAAATAATAAAAAAATTAATTATATACCCTAATTGAAAAACGTAATCCTAATTAATAAGTGTAAAATTAAACGATAGCATAATCAATTGAAATCGAAGAAAAAAATGAAATAAAAATAATATTTTTAAATGTGTAACGTAGAGTGTTGCACATAATGTAATAGACGATTTCATCAGTCTTAATTAATATTATTGAATGAAAAGCCCTATACTTGATATTTTCATTATGAAATGTCTTCCTTTTCATTTCTCGTATCACATACTTATTAATCTACACATATTTTTTATTATTTAAAGTTAGTTTTCTTTTAAATATATCAAGTTAATGTTGTATTATCCATTTTGATTTAATAAAAGAATAAATATATTTTGAAACAAATTAACAATAACCAAACATATAAAGATTTTCAATTTTGTTTTTGTATTGCCTTAATCATTGTAAATGAGTGTCCCCACAAAAAAAAAATTCTAAACGCATAATTGATTATTGCCATATTTTCCGTATAACTATAGTAAAATTCGTAATTGACATTGAATATGAAAATTTTGAAGTAATTATCTTTATTGGAGCGAAAATTCATAGCAAGCATTCGGCATGTGCCACTTATGATTTTCGAACTTGAAAATTGATTGCATGTAAAATATACAAAATTTTTGAAAAATTGGGATACTATTTTTATTAATAGATTTCATTTGAATTATTTATTATTTAAAAATACATCAAATTTTAAGTATCAAGTATAATTTGTCATATTTAAAAAGCTATAAAATAATTAAACTAGTATTTCTTAAAAAAAAAAAAAAAGTTCGGATGACACAAAAATGTTATAAAAAAAAAGAATAAGAACTTCTATTTCACATTTGGTATTCCAACTCTTAATTCACGATTGAAATTATGAGTTCTCTTCCATTTTTTCATAAATTTTAATTTATTTTATTTTAATTTAATTTTATAATTATTAATTTATGTCAATTTTATAAATTTAATCGTAAATACGAATTAAAAAAATGTCAAATGGGTAAATGATTCAATCCATGAAAAATAACATTCGAAGAAGACACGTGTTAGCATATGATTCGTCCATCTAGAAGATCGATCTAGATACTTCCCTGGAATCATCTTTTAAAATTCGGGAATGCTCTAAAATATTCAAATTCAGAAATCCGCCACCTCCTCCTGTATAAATACCTCCTGCTGCTACCAGATTAAACACAGAAAGCATTCCAACAGCAGTTTCTTAGCAATTTACACACATCAAATACAAAACATCATCGCTTGAAATCTAAGTTACAAAGAGAGAATGTCGCTGATTCCAAGCATCTTCGGTCGCCGGAGCGATCCATTCTCCCTCGATGTGTGGGACCCTTTCCGCGACTGGCAAGTGAGCACCGGCAACGAGACATCGCAGTTCGCGGCCACCCGCATCGACTGGAAGGAGACGCCGGAGGCCCACGTGTTCAAGGCGGATGTCCCCGGCCTCAAGAAGGAGGAGGTGAAGGTGGAGGTGGAGGAAGGGAATGTGCTCCAGATAAGCGGTGAGCGCAGCCGCGAGAAGGAGGAGAAGAATGACACCTGGCATCGCATGGAGCGGAGCTCTGGCCAGTTCCTCCGCCGCTTCCGCCTGCCGGAGAACGCAAAGATGAGTGAGATCAAGGCGAGTATGGAGAATGGGGTGCTGACGGTGACGGTGCCCAAAGAGGAAGTGAAGAAGCTTGAGGTAAAGGCCATCGATATCTCCGGCTGAGAAAATTGAATTTATTGATGGTGTTTTTCCTTGTCGTTTTGTTTGCTTCGTGTTGTATAATAAAAAGTGGAACTGTATCGTTATCATCTAAGTACGAAGTGAGTGTAAATCTATTTTGTTGATTTCCTTTGTCAAGATTGGATTTTCTTTAAAATTTTTGATGATTTTTCTATTTCTTATTGTTATATATCATTTGTAATAAAATGGTTCGGTTTGACGATTATTTTAGAAGCTACACATCAATTAAATGTTAGATTTAATATTTTATTTTTCAGTACTTAACCTCTAATTGAATTGTATAAATAAATAGAAAAAAGAAAGGAGTCACTAATTTTAGAAGTCTCAGATATCACATGCTGATAAGTCAAGGGACTGGAGTCTCATTAAAATTCATATGAAAAACCCGAAATGAAAAAAATTATATGGGAAAAAAAGTACCCTCTAGTGAAAACGGAAATAACCAGAACCACAAATATTCGCCAAGCAACATAAATAACTGTCCAAGGAGGGGCAAGATGAGGAATCACCTTCAATCTCTTAAAAATCATTAAATCCACCACCGTATTCCTAATATATCCACACGAGCTACGCATACAAGAAAGCTCACATGCTGCAAGTTGAACAATAGAGATAATAGACCTCGGGGTAAGACTAACATCATCATAAATAGCACAGTTCCGAGATGTCCAAATACCTCAAATCACATGCACATCCACTGTCTTCCATAAAAGAAGTTGAGAGCTGAACTCACAACGCATAAACTGAACAAATGCCTCATGAATTGAAGCTACATGAATCACATCAATCTGAAAAACTTCAAAAACCCAGCGCCAGACCAAAGAAGCCAGAGGGCAGCTCCAAAACAAATGATCCATAGACTCCATCGCACCTCGGCACATAACACATATCTGGGGATCAATAAAACCATGCAGCGTATCCAAGGTTGGAATACGAGCCAGAAGAAGGCGCCAAGAAACCATAGAATGCCAAGAAGGAATACTAGAATTCCCAATCTAAATACCCCATTTAACAACAGGAAATCGAACTCGGGAATGCAAGCGAGCCAACTTGGACGTAACCTTGCCATGCAAAGACTTAGTCCAAATTCTTTCATCCTCTCCTGCTGAAATAGGAACCTTCAAAATATCCAATACGATCTCCGGAAAGGAATTCACAAAGGAACCAGTGAACCTCCAAACTCCATTTTCCAAAAAATTCTCTAACCTTATCTCCAAACTTAACGTGAACATGCTGAGGAATCTGAAGACGATCCGTAAGAACATAACCAATCCAGTTATCATGCCAAAAGTCAATCGATAAGCCTCCCCCAACAATACAAAACGAATCTTTCAAAAGATGAATGGCATGCTCTCGAACTCCTAACCATATCGAAGAATATACAACCCGTTTCACCTTTGACAGAGTCGGCATAAATCTAGATCTGTTGGGAAAATTATTGGGAAAAACTATCATAGTAGCCCAACTGATGGTTTTGATGAAATGTCAAAACATATGTGAAGGTTTAATGAAAAAGTGCAAGTTATTTAAAAGCTGAAAGTTGGGGGTAATGACCTAGTAAGACTTCAAACCTCAGCGAAGCTGAAGCAAAAGTTAGCTGTTTTGAAGCATGGTCAACTAGCTTAAAAGGATGTCTCAATTAGGCCAGTCAGAGTCAACTCTTCAAAGCATAAGAAAAGCTAAAGGGGGAAGAGAACTTTGAAGACTAGAAGGCATCCACAGATGAGTAATCATCAGTCCAGTTGGATACCAAGAAAGACTGATAAGAGCTGAGCCAACTTGAAAGCTAAAACTGAACTGATCAAAGGTCAGTGAGTCAAGACGAGCCAACACCAAACTGATCAAAGATCAGTTAGCTGGAAGAAAAGCTCAGAAAGCTTCGAGCCAATACTGAATTGACCAGAGATCAGTTCAATGGGAGAAAAGCTCAAACAAAGAAGCCAACTGGAAGTCCAGAACTGAAAGCTTTTGAAGCTAAGCTGTCAAGGCAGCTAAACTGGACCATCCCATGACTGAAGCTTAAGGCAGCTGAGGAACTGCCAACTGGATAATCTCAAAGCTGAAAGCCGAGACAGCTGAGAGCCCATCAGCTAAAAGTCCAAAACTGATAGCCGGAACACCTCCTCTCTCTGACAAAAACAGTCAATGAAGATCCTGACAGGAAATCTTGGAAAGATCCTGATTATCTTGGAGCAGAAGTTATTAAATTGAAACGGCTAGTTCATTCAAAGCTTCAAATGGCTACGTACATTAAACTGCCACTGGTGAAATCAACAAATTCACCAATCATAACAGTCAAAAGATCACTCATCTCTATAAAGAGAGTGAATCACATTTTGGCCAAGACTTTCACCAATCTAACATTTGCTATTTTGCAGATATTGAGCTTTCTTTCTTCCTCCCCACAACTCAAAGCTTAAATCTCTTAAGTGCGAAAAGTCCCAACTGAGAAGGCGTGCTTCAAGTCTCAAGCAAGTAGCTAGCTGACGCAGAATTCCAGCCAGAGCAAAGCTTCTCAGTTCAGTTCTTCAAAGATCAACCACTCAGCTCAAGTTGAAGGAGCACTCAAGGTTGATAACAGATTCAAGACTGACTTCTTGAAGATCAAGAGAGATCTAAAATCTTGTAAAGACGGGTAATAGCACCTAAAGTCTCAGTGAGCAGTTGAGACCGGTAAGTATGAGCTGTCGACCTAGAAACCGGCTGAGGAGGAGCGTGTATCGACGAGTCCGTTCTTCCAGGACAGTAACAATTGGAAAGGAGGCCCGCTCGGTTTGAAGGGTTCCATTTTCAGGTCTAACATAATTTCTTCACTGTGTAACTGTAATAAAGAAACTTTACACTTGCATAGTGGATTGCCCTTCTGTGGAAGGAAGAGATGACGTAGAAGCAGGAAGCTTCGAACTTCTATAAGTCTTGTGTGTGTTGTACTTTATGCTCTAAGTTTCTGCATATTCTTTAACTGCACACTATAAGCACACAAGCTGCACTGACAAGCTAAAGTCTTCAAGCTATTAGTCCTAACTGATCAACTCACAAGCTAAGCTCTCGTCAAGCTCTTTATCTCAAGTGATCAGTGCACAGATAAATTGTCATAAGCGATTTAGGGCCCTATATATTCCGCAATCAGTTTAAGTTTTTGAGTCAGTTTATTCACCCCCTAAACTGACATAGACTCACCTCGGGACCAACAAGTGGTATCAGAGGGGTTGATTCTAAGAATTAGCCATTTCTGCAGATCAACTGAATTAGATTTGTTTATATGTGCTAACATTTCAAGCTATGGGAAACCATAAGCTATCTCTTTTTTCAGTTGAGAATTATAACAATTGGAGTAGAAGGATAAAGGCTCATCTATGCTCAATCCACGAAAACATATGAGAAGTTATTGAAGATGGTCCAATCAACATAATGATGGACAATGAAGCCCACATTGTGGATATCAATCAACCGGCCAGGATCCCAAAGCCAACTTATCTTCTCACGAGTGAAGAGAAGAAGTTGAAGAATCTAGAGTTTGTGGCTCAAGCAGCACTATTCCAAACCCTAGATGAGGATCACATGAAAGACATGAAGAACTGCAGAACACCGAAGGAGATTTGGGACTTGCTTGCAAATCTATGCAAAGAGTCCAAGGCCATCAAAAGAAACAAGCTCCAACTTGCAGTCGACAGATATGAGTCTTTCAAAATGTAGTCGGAAGAAAGCATCTCAAGCCTAGAAACACGATTTCTTGGCATAATAAGTGAGATAAACAATCTGGGAAGAAGCTATCCCAATTGTGAGATGAATTCGAAGATTCTCGACAATTTCATAGAAGAATGGGATATGAAAGTAATTACTATTAAGGAGTTGAGAGGCTTGAATAACATTACACCCAGATAAATATTCGGATCTCTCAAGGCTCATGAATACAGCCTGAACCGAAATAGAGAAACATCCCTTCCTCTTCTCATGATGCTTCTTTCTACACTGAAAGAAATTGGTTTAGAGAAGCCCGTGGAAGAAACAACTTCCGACCAAGAGGCTCACCTGCCAGAGAGAATCCAGGGGGATCGGTGATTGATCGAAGAAGATAGTCAACCAACAAGAAGGAGATCCTGACTGAGGATATAAATGAGCAAATTCAGTCAATGACAAGACTACTAAAGAAGCTAAGAAAAGTCAGAGATCAACAATCAGTTCTACCCCAAGCTGATGAAGCTGCTAAGGGAGAAATAAACCAGCATCCAGCTGAACGATCAGCTGAATAATTTAAGGTGGCTAATCGAAACATAGAAGAATGTTTCCACTGCCATAAGTAAGGGCACTATAGATACGAGTGTCCAGAGCTCCCTGAAGACAAGAAGGCCAAAGTGAAGAGAAGTTTCTTCAAGAGAAAAATAATGATCGTAAATTCTAAAAACGCCGTGCTTAATGATTCAGACTATCCATCTGGAATCGACTCAAACGGACACAGCTCAGATGATGAAGCTCTACTCTGCCTCATGACCGAAAATGATTCTATAACCTCAGACGGATACAGCTCAGCTTAGTATGTCTGATTCTATAACCTCTTTCTATCACATACATGAAGCTTCAATCTCTAGGAATGAACTAGATGAACAGTTAAGAATCCTAGAAGATTAGTTAGCTTATGTATCAAGCGTGCATGTTGAACTGAAGGGTGAAAATGATGAGCTAAGAAGCAGAGCTGAGCGATGAAATGAAAGACTGGAAAGTCTTGAAGCTCAGTCAACTGAAATGGATCAGCTGAAGCTGAGAAATGTTGAACTGGAAGCTGAGAATGAGCAGCTCAAGCTTGAAATTCTTGAAAAAGAGGAATTAACCCTCAAATTCAAGAAGGGATCCCAGACTCTAGATACAATTCTGAGTCATCAGAGAGTCGAAGCTGGGAGTCCAGGGCTAGGGTATAACAAGTACACTACCGCAGAGAAGGGCAAGACAATTGTTCAGAGTTGTGAATCTGGAATCCTAAAAGGATTCACAAGATCAGCTTATTCTCCCCCAGTTGAGGAATCAAAAGATAAAGGTATCTTGGAGACTCCTCAAGTTCAGGCCAGAGATCAGACTGATCAGTGGAGAAAGTCTACTCAAAGAAAATTAGTCTTTCAAAGGCTTGCAGCTCAGTCAAAGCCACCAGTTCAACATAGGCCAGCCTGTCAGCTCAGATCCTTAGCTCGATCAAAATCGAAAGCTCATTCAAGGCCAACCTTTCAACAAAGGCCTTTATTTCATTCCAGGTCATCAGCTCAATCGAGACCTGAAGTTCACCTAAGGCCAGCCTTTCAGAAAAATGCATCAGTTCAAAATAGGCCATCAGTTCAACAAAGATCTAGAAACTCCTCAAACACATTTCAACCTAGGAGTTCTTCAAATCCCAAAAGAAATGTACATACAAGATTATATTATGCATGACAGCCGAATCCAATTTCCTTGAAGGAGTACACTCCAAGTGACCTTGCAACCCAGTACAATGAGTATCTAAACTCAAGGGTAAATCTAGAATCAATCCCAGCTATAATTGGTTTGCAAACTGGCCATCTCACGAAGGCCAAAAAGCTCAAAGTCAAAGGGCCAAAAGAAACTAGCTAAGACATAGGGCATCAAGGTCAGAAGATGAGAGGATATTAGTTGAAGTCTTTTATCCTAATTCTTATCGGAGGTATAGATCACAAGACTCAACTCTCAGTCGAAGAGTTACAAGAGGTCCAAAGCTGATCAAGAGATCTAATTCTGAAGGATCTCTTAAAAATGGAAAGCCAAAAGTGTGGCGGATGTGGATTCCTAAAAAAATGATTAACCTCTCAGGACCCGATATTATGCGGGTACCTAAAAACTGAATTTTATTTTGTCGGGAAAGAGCATCCTATCTAAGAAAAAGGCCAAAGATACTTGGTATCTGGATAACGGGTGCTCCAAATATATGACCGGAGATAAGAATGATCTCGACGATTGTAAAGAGGTTAAGGGACCACTAGTCACTTTTGGAGACAACTCAAAAAGCCGAACCAGTGGAAAAGGTTCATAGTCAAAGAGAAAGTTGTCATCAATGGCGTGCTCTTGGCCCTTAGCAATAAATCCCTCTGGTTGCTTCATGTGGATATTTTCTTCAAGACTTCCATTTAGGAAAGCTGTCTTGACATCCATTTGCCAAATCTCATAATCTAAATGAGCAGCAATTAACAAGAGAATCTAGATTGAGTTAAGTATGGCTACCGGCAAAAAGGTTTCTTCATAATCGATCCCTTCTTTTTGAGTGTACCCTTTCACCACCAATCTTGTCTTGAAGGTTTCAACCTTCCTGTCAGGTCCTCTCTTGTGCTTGTAGACCCACTTACAGCTCATGGGTTTTACCCCATCTAGTGGTTCTACTAGTTTCCAGACTTGATTCAGATCCATAGATCTAATCTCAGATTTCATTGCAGTTTTCCAAGAATCTGCATCTTTATCTTGAATTACCTCGTCATAGGTCCTGGGATCCAATGAATCTGAAGCCTCTCCCAGACCAATGAATCTATTGGGTTGGCGTACAACCCTCCCACTGCGATGAGGTAGTTTCCATACTTCTATGACACGTTGTGCAGTATCTGGTGGTACCTCTTCTTGTACCACTGGTGTAGGATTCGATCCTTCCCTTCTAACTCTTCAAGGATGGTCTGACTCCTTGTTTTGTAATTTATGACACAGTCTTCCTCTAAGAATTGAGCATTGGTACTGATAATGATCTTCTGATCCTTAAGACTATAAAATAAACCACATTTCGTTCCTCTAGGATATCCAACGAACAACCTTACATCTGTACGAGGAGCCAGCTTATCATCTTCCTTATCCAACATGTGTGCCGGGCTACCCTCAATTCGAATATGGTCTAAACTGGGCTTTCGTCCAGTCCATAGTTCTGTGGGCATAGAAGGAACTGATTTTAATGGAACTAAGTTGAGAATATAGGCTGCTGTTTCTAGGGCACATCCCAGAATGAAATAGGCAACTCAGAATAACTCATCATCGATCTGACCATCTCTAACAGTGTTCTATTCTTTCTCTCCGCCATGCCATTCTGCTGTGGTGTTCCTGGCGCAGTCAACTGGGATGTAATCCCATTCTCTGCCATATAATCCCTAAATTCACTTGAGAGGTACTCACCATCACGATCAGAATGTAGTGACTTGATACTTCTGCCTATTCGTTTCTTCACTTCCGCCTTAAACTCTTTGAATTTCTCAAAACATTCAGACTTGCGACGTAACAGATAGATATATCTATATATTGAGTAATCATCAATCAAAGGGATGAAATACTCAAACCCTCCTCTAGCTTCAACTAACATAGGGCCACATAGGTTAGAGTGAATCAAATCTAATACCCCTTCGGATTGATTTCCTTTTGATTAGAAAGGACGCTTGGTCATCTTACCTTCCAAATAGGATTCACACAAAGGAAATGATTCCAGTACCAAAGAAGACAATGGTCCATCATTTACAAGTCTTTGTATCCTCATAAGGTTGATGTGACCTAGTCTTAGATGCCAAAGATAGGTTTGATTCAGGTCTGAAGGTTCTTTTCTCTTGTTAGGGTTAATGATCGATGTATTCAAAAGTTGTCTTTGTGTAGTGTTTTTTCAATTAGTTTAAGAAAGTATAAGTGTCCATCCAATGTGCCAGAACAGATAAAATGTTTACCATTGAAGATAACTACTTTGTTATCAAAAGAAACAGAATATCCATCCATAATCAATTTACAAACTGAAATCAAGTTTCGCCTAAAACCAGACACATAAAGATAATATTTCAAAATCAAAGTTCTATCACTACTGAAAAGTAAAATAACGTCTCCCACTGCAACAGCCGCCACTCTCGTAGCATTGCCCATGTAGACGTTGATCTCATTCTCACTTAGCTGTCTTTTTACCAGGAACCCCTGCAAAGACATGCAAACATCGCCTTCAGGTTCTTCACCTTAGGCGCCACATCTGCAGCCTTCTTAGGCACGTATCTCTTCTTCTTTTTTTCACACCAGAAGAAGACGTTCTTTTCTTAGCTATGTGGGCATCAGGATTGTTCTTCTGAAGCAATTCAGCTGCCTGAAGGTCCATGAGTAGTTCAGTCAAGGTAACATCTTTCTTGATCATGTTGAAGTTCAACTTGAACTGCTCAAACTTCGAGGACAAGCTATAAAGAACAATGTTGATCTGAGATTCAGCATCCAGTTCTCCACCCAAGGTCTTGATCACAGCCAGATACCCCATCATCGTGAGAACGTGATCTCTAATAGGTGTTGAGTCAACCATCTTCACATCCATCAGCTTTTTCATTGCCAAGTAGTGTGCCAAGCGGTTCTGATAACTGAAGAGCTCCTTAAGGTTGAGCATGACATCATAAGCAGTCTTCATAGTCTGATGCTGATGTTGCAACACATTCGACATGGATGCCAGAATATAGCAGTGCGCTATCTCATCAGACTTGACCCACTTATCATACGCGGCCCTTTGGGCTTCGTCAGAACCCTCATCTGGCTTGTCAGGACATACCTCTTCAAGTACGAACTTGTGTCCCTCAGCAACTAGGATGAGGTTAAGGTTACGAATCCAATCATTGTAATTTTTACCGACAAGTTTGTTTTCTTTGAAGATTGAGGACATATTGGAGAGTGCCATTGATGATATGGAATAACTGAAATTGAAAACATGCAGTACAGTCACAAACATTAGGATAAACAGTATATAATCAAAAGCCTCATAAAAATTATATACTTTTACACCGACACTTTAAAAACATTTTCTATAAGCCACGATAGTGTGGATGTTTATAAAATTCATTTTTAAATAGATTATTAAACCTTTAATTTGCCTCTAGGTGAATTTCCTTACAAGAAGCAAATTAATAGCCGGATAACAAACACGGTCATGCAATCGTCTAACTGATAAGCTATGATCGTGTGGACGTTTATCAATAAATTACATCTAAGTGTGAACACCATTATCTTCGCACCAAGGTCACTATTTCGAATTTAGGTGCTCCAGATGGAGGAGTCAGTTAGTTCTAATAGTGTTCTACAACTATCCTTTTAGGATATTTAATTTTTAGAGAAACCTGTGATATGACACATCCGATATGGAGGAAGACCGATGTCAACACGCATGTCCATCACTTCTCAATTAAATCAGATTTAATGGAGACTGATAAGTCCATTTATTTCGTGTTTTTATGGGCATTTTATCCTATATAAATGTCCTTTTTAGTGTGTTTTGAGTCGAAAAGAACCAGGTTGCGGTCAAAGGGCATTTCAAGAGTCGAGTCTGGCGGAAAGAGCATTTTATGCCCAAATATTCACGATTATCTCGCATATATGTTCATCAGAGGCATAGGGGACGTCCTCAGTATCCATCCCACATTCGGTCGGTGAAGTGGGCATATCAGATACGGATGGAGCTGACAGATTATGCCGTGCCCACAGTACTCGTACAGACTCGACCACAGGTCAGAATGGGCATTCCAGTGTAATTCGGGATTCAGTTGAAGAACAGATGGTGGGAAGATAGATACATTATCTGCGGGAGAGTTGGAGCTAAGCTGGACTCCTGGAAGGTGCTGCAACAAAAGGATAAGCTCAGACGAGGAAATAAAGCTCAATCTAAGGAGATAAGAGAAATCCCTAAAAAATAGGGATTTGTTGAAGCTGAAGCTTATCCAGTCAAGTCAGCGAGGGCACGCCGTTCCGGATTTTCAGCAGAAGACCCCCGCCTGTGGGGGAAACTCTACTCGGAAATGTAACTATTTAAACAAGTTTAATTTCTGGAAAAACAAGCTTTGGACATTCTGAAACACTTTACATTTTCTGCATTTTATTTTAGTACGCTGCTTAGGCAGCCAAACAATCCGAAAGGTCTTAAACCTTCGGGACTTAGGTTATGTTCGTATTTCTCAACGTTGGAGTTGAGTTTTTGCTTAATTAATTCAGTACGTTCTCTTTATTTTTATGTCTTTAAATTCTGCAAGTTTAATTATGTCTAGCCTTCTCGGCTAGATCTTTAATTCTGGCGTTTGAATGATGAAATTGGTTTAAGCATAAATCTGGACTCGTGAGGCCAAAATGGGCATAGTAATGCATGATTAATTTCCGTTAATTCTTGTGCCTTGTTCCACGTGAGTGTGTGTCTGAAGTGCCCAATGTGGCTGATCACTTGTTAGGTAAAGAGGGCACACCACAATTAATTGAATTGGCGAATCGTGACTGTGTGTCGGTTCATAGAGTAATAAGGGACTTAATGGGGTGTTGTGGGCACAAGAGGAATCAGTTGAACACAACAGATCTGGGTCCGTCTAGGGCACACTGCTGCTTGCTTGCTTACATCTCTTAGAGGAATCGGGAGGTGGGTAACTGGTTAGGGGTTTAATCGAAGAGGAATCACTTTTAAACCTAAAATGAAAGGATGGATGAGGAGACGCATGAGAGGAATCCGGTCACCATAACTAGATGACCTATCATGTATGAAAATCGGTGTGCCCATGATCGAGTTGTTTTATGTTTAACCAAATTCTAATTCAAAAGCCAGAACCTTTTGTTATTTGATATTTTCTTTAGTTTATTTTGCAGATTTACATTCAGTTTAGTGACAACGCCAAAACCCCCTTTGTGATTGGTTACTTGAAGATAGAATCGCAACAGCTCTCTGTAGGATCGACCCGTACTCATTGGCTAGCTACGCTCGCTGTGGGCATAGGATTTTATAAATATATTTTTGAGCGCGAAACGACAGCGCGTCAAAATTGGCGCCGTTGCCGGGGAGCTGGTTTCTAGTGATTTTATCTTCCACAATTGGTGAGCCTGGAAGTTGATACCCAGGGGCTCTTCAGAGGAGACTCTATTGTACGATCCGGAGATAGAGAAGACTTCGAGGAAAAACAGGGCAGCAGTGAAGAGGGCACGCCAAGCAGCAAACAGACCTCGTGAGCCCACACCACCACCAGAAGATCAAGAAGATCAAGGGCACGAGGAGGAAGGACAGTTTGAGAACGGCCACAACATCAACATGGTCGTAAACGGAAATGCCGCGAATGGCAATGCGGATGACAACAGGACTTTAAGGCAGTTGGTCTTCCCGACCAACATGAATCTGCGCCCAATGGGCATTACACTCCCAGCTGTGACTCAGAACTGGAATACACACGCAAACTTTATCCAGATCTTGCCGAAGTTCCACGGAATGCCTGGAGAGGATCCACAAAGGCATTTGCAAGATTTTGAGATGGTTTGTCAAACTCAACCATCCGATCATGGATGAGAAGAATATGTGCGGTTGGTCTCGTTCCCTTTCACTCTTCAAGATGGGGCACGGGACTGGCTGTACACACTACCCACTGGCGCTGTGACCACATGGAGACAACTTCAACAGAAGTTTTTGGAGAAATATTTCCCAGCATCTAGAGTACAAGAAATGAGAAGAAGGATAGGGAGCCTGAAGATGGGAACTAACGAAAGTTTCTATGACTATTGGTGAAGATTCCAGGCGATGCTGGCGAAATGCCCACAGCACCAGATTACTGAACATGACTTGATTCAGTATTTCGTCGGAGGATTGAGACCACATGAGAGAACGATCGTGAATGCCTCGTGTGGAGGATCCATTTTGAACAAACAGCCTGTTGAAGCATTCAGAATTCTCACGGAGATGGATGAAGACAACCGAGACTTCGGTGAAGAGGGCATTTGGGTTGTAAGTGAAACAGAGAGGGCACCGGACCAGGATAGCAGGATTGATAGATTGTGCGACAAGATCGAAAGAATCTTGTCCAGTGCGAGCATGGCGAGGAAGCCCAGACCTTGTGGGGTATGCAAAAGCATATCTCACTTCACGGATGAATGCCCTACTCTACAAGACGAAATGGAAGAAGTGAATGCTATAGGTGGCCAGAATGGGCATTCCAGAAGATATGATCCACATTCCCAGACCTATAATCCTGGCTGGAGAGACCATGAAAATTTTAGATGGAGAAGGCCGGAGGATGGGCATCCTGGACGCCCATTGCCACCACCCGAAGAGAAAATGAAGCCAAGTAGGCTGGAAGATCTTGTGTTTGCTATGGCTGAGGAGAATGAGAAGTTTAAGCAAGAGACTCGAGCTGGTCTCTCGCACATGAGCAAGCAGATCAATCAATTGGCTTAAGCCATGCACAAGATGGAGGAAAAAAATGGGAAGCTGCCTTCCCAGGTCGAGAACCCAAGAGAATAAGTGAATGCAGTAGCATTGAGGAGTGGAAAAGAGCTTCCAGAGATGGTCATGCCGAGAGAAGAGAAGGACGATGTGCCCTTGGAGGAAAAAGTGGAAAAAATTCCCACAGAAGACAAGGCACAAGAGGCGGAGCAGACTGATGCTGTGCCCATTCCGGAATTGAAGCAATCTGCCAAGATGCCCACTCCAGAAAGACGGAAACCTCCCTTTCCAGGGAGATTGGCACAGAATAGAAAAGAAGAGGAGACCAGGAAAATGCTAAAATTATTCAGCAAAGTGGAGATCAACATTCCACTGATCGAGGCAATCAAACAAGTGCCGCGGTATGCCCGGTTTCTAAAGGAACTTTGTACCAGAAAGGTGCGATTCAATGACGATGCAAGGTTCCTAGTTGGGGAGAATGTATCGGCTGTGATACAAATGAAGTTACCCAAGAAGTGTGATGATCCAGGGATGTTCATGATCCCTTGCATAATTGGAGACAGAAAAGTTGAAAAGGCTATGCTGGACTTGGGGGCATCAATCAACGTAATGCCCCTGTCGGTGTTCAAAGAATTGAAGATTGGACCTTTGAAGGAGACCCGTGTGGTCATTCAGTTACCTGACCGGTCCAACGTATATCCAGAAGGCCTCATTGAAGATGTATTGGTCAAGGTGGACGAGCTTATTTTCCCAGCAGATTTTTATGTGCTTGACATGGGCACAGCGACTTCAAAATCTTCAGTTTTGTTGCTGGGAAGGCCTTTCATGAAGACAGCTCGAACCAAAATTGATGTGGACAAGGGCACACTGACGTGTGAGTTTGATGGGGAGAAAGTGACGTTCAACATCTTTGAAGCAATGAAGTACCCCCCGGATACAGAAAATTGTAATTTTGTGAACACAGTTCATTCCCCGAACCGTTCTACTTTATCCATGGTGAGCAACAGAGAACCGCTGGAATGGGCATTGTGGGATGGACTGAATGACCAGGATGCCCTGGACGAGGATGAGGACATAAGGGATGGAATTATGATGCTGTATTCCTTAGAAGAAATGCCACACGGATGTGTGGACTATGGTGTGCCCATTCGGAGGAACAATGATAAGCTGATGCCTTCTATTGTCAAAGCGCCCATGCTGGAGTTGAAGGCATTACCAAGGCATCTGAAATATGCCTATTTAGGGAATAATGAGACTCTCCCTGTAATCATAAGTGCGGGGTTGAATCAAGCTGATGAGGATCGCCTTTTGAGATTGTTGAGACTGTACAAGGAGGCACTCGGATGGACATTGGCAGATATAAAGGGCATTAGCCCAGCGGTTTGCATGCACAAAATTTTGTTGGAAGATGATGCAAAACCTGTTCGTGACCCACAAAGGAAGCTCAATCCAGTGATGAAGGATGTGGTGCTAAAAGAGATAATTAAGCTTCTGGACCAGGGCATAATATACCCAATTTCAGATAGCAAGTAGGTCAGTCCAATCCATGTTGTGCCCAAGAAGTCGGGCATTCAAGTGGTGAAAAATGAAAAAGGAGAGCTTGTGCCCACACGAATGCAAACTGGCTGGAGAGTTTGCATTGACTACCGGAAGCTGAACACGGTCACGTGGAAGGATCATTTCCCACTTCCGTTCATTGACCAGATGTTGGAAAGACTCGCAGGAAACAAGTTCTTTTGTTTCTTGGATGGATATTCAGGATACATGCAGATTGCAGTAAGTCAAGAGGACCAGGAGAAAACAACATTCACGTGCCCATTCGGCACGTTTGCCTATCGCAGAATGCCCTTTGGCCTCTGCAATGCTCCTGGCACATTTCAGCGATGTATGATGAGCATATTCTCTGATTTGCTCGAGAACTGCATTGAAGTATTCATGGATGACTTCACAGTATACGGGAGCTGCTTTGATCGATGTTTAGACAATTTGGAGAAGGTGTTGCAGCGTTGTGTGGACAAATGCCTAGTACTGAACTATGAAAAATGTCATTTCATGGTCAGAGAGGGCATTGTACTGGGACATGTGATTTCCGAGAGGGGCATTGAGGTCGATAAGGCCAAGGTGGATATAATTGAGAAATTACCATACCCCACCTCAGTGAAGCAAGTGAGAGGCTTTCTAGGGCACGCTGGATTCTACAGGAGGTTCATAAAGGATTTTGCAAAAATTTCCCAGCCTATTACTCACTTATTGCAGCAAGATGTTCCATTTGAATTTGATGAAGAGTGTAAGAAGGCATTCAATGTTTTGAAGAAGCAACTGGTCACAACACCAGTCATTCAACCACCAGATTGGGGAATGCCCTTTGAGATTATGTGTGACGCCAGTGGCTACGCTGTGGGCGCTGTACTGGGTCAGAAGAGAAGAAATGAAAGCCATGTAATTTACTATGCCTCCAAGATTCTGAATGGGGCACAGTGTAATTACACCACTACTGAAAAGGAGCTATTGGCAATAGTGTTTGCATTTGAGAAGTTTCAATCTTTTCTCTTGGGAGCAAAGAGCATTGTCTATACGGATCATGGTGCCCTGAGGCATTTGATGACCAAGAAGGAGATGAAACCAAGACTGATTAGGTGGATCTTACTCTTACAAGAGTTCGATGTCGAGATTAAAGATAAGAGTGAGACACAGAACCTGGTAGCTGACCATTTGAGCCGGGTGCTGAATGAGAAAGGCGATGAAATGCCCATTGCCGATCATTTTCCTGATGAGCATTTGTATTCAGCAAGGGGCATTCCAGCACCCTGGTATGCGGACATAGTGAACTACTTAGAGTCTGGGGAGATGCCTATTAGGTACTCAAGGTACCAGAAAAATAAACTGAGGTATGAGAGCAGGTTCTATGCATGGGATTGCCCTATTCTATGGAGGAGATGCGCTGATCAAATCATTAGAAGATGTGTCCCTGATGAGGAGATAGATGAAATTCTAAAGCATTGTCACAATTATGCTTGCGGAGGGCATTTCGGACCAAACCGAACAGCGAGAAGAATTTTGGATTGTGGGTTCTTTTGGCCCACAATATTCAAGGATGCCCACAACGTCTGCAGAAGGTGTGACCAATGCCAGAGGGTAGAGAACATCACAAGACGAAATGAAATGCCCATGACACCAATCATGCCAGTGGAGATTTTTGACATTTGGGGAATGGATTTTATGGGACCCTTTCCAAATTCGAGGGGAAACCAATACATTATCCTGGCAGTTGATTACGTGTTAAAATGGGTAGAAGCAAAGGCTACTCCTACCAATGATGCAAGAGTAGTAGCCGCATTTCTGAAATCCCATATTTTCAGTCGGTTTGGTGTGCCCAGGTCCATCATCAGTGATCAAGGGACCCATTTTTGCAACCAAATGCTGGAGAGATTGTTGAAGAAGTATGGGGTTCACCATAGGGTCACCATACCTTACCATCCTCAAGGAAATGGCCAAGCTGAAGTATTACTTTTATTACACTAAAGAAGTACTACTGACCTACCAATTTAATACATATTTACGAATATGCTTTCTCCTTTAGACCAGCCATTCCCTGTGTTTAAGATATAATGTTCATGAATTAATTATGTCAGCCTCTGACAGCTATAATTAATTAATATCTAAAACCTTGAGTAGTACCACACAAGCTTTATCATGTACGGAATAAATTTCACCTATAGGGTTTCAACATGAACTTGTGTTTCCTCAAGAGAACATCATCAACCCGGTGTACCAGGACACGGTGCTCATGCATATTGCATGACACATCATGTATACATTATTATTACCCAAGATATCGAGTTTGTTGACCTACGAAAGGATCTCACCCATTGATAAGTCAAAGCAATAAGCAATGTACACATATGCTCGCCAACAAACATGAGTTCAGAACCCGAGCTCTGTGGATCTTTATTATCTCCCAATCAGGATCAGAGTAGAGAATAGTATCCTATCGTGATCCTCCTCAATACACTAACAAGTGTACTAGAATAATCAGTTAGTCAAGATAAACTAACTTATCAGATTATCCTACGGTGTACCGATGGTATGTTTAGGACTATATAAGCCTTGAGCTCTTTAATACAATACAAGGTTCTAATGATATGATCTTACCGTGTGTCTCCCCACACCATACCATCTACAATGTAAGTATATTGAATATTGCATAGAACAATTATATAAAATAATCTAAATGCAAACAATGATTACAATAACTTTCAATCCATATCATCATATCATCAGAAAAGTATACAAATACATGTATTTCCAGTATACAAAACTAACACAAGCATACCTACATGTCTTTTGGTATTTGGGACATGTCTCTTGATATTTTGAATGCATGGATTTGAGTTGCATAAATTGTAAGTTTAAAAAATTCCTAAACCTGCTGAACTCACATCAATCCCCTGCTATGCTAAGATTTCTGGTGTCTTTGAGTTGTTCTATTATAATTGAGGCTCTAAACAGCCCCTGCTCGAGATGTGTGCAATCCTAATGCTGCCTATTTTGCTAAAAAACTGCTTGAGGTTCCTATATTGACTGCTCTATAACCACCATTCGGTGTTTTTAAAAAAATTCTCATGCTCTATAGTGTGTTGTGCACTATTTGAGTTTTAATTCTGTACTACTGTTACTATATGTATATACCAGATCTATGTATGAACTATTACGGCCTCCTCTGGTCTGCCACATTGCTTCTTCTACTGTAAAGTCTAGAGGCAGAGGGGTTGCATTGCTCAAATAAGTTACTGTTATCCTACTGCACAGGTTTTTTTAGTCTAAATGAATCTAAATGCTGAAACTACTATTACTCAAACCTTTAAATGTTTCATACCTGAATTAAATCTGAACTAATCCAACAATGTTCAAAATACATATCTATGTTTGGACCTGATTTGATTGCTTATATGAGCTTGGAAAACACTCACCTTCCTCTCCAAAAAGGGATGGGATTTTTGGTGTTTCCTTCTGTGCAGATTGCTTGGGAAAGATCGACTAACTGCTCCATGAGGGCTTGCTCTAGAGTGTAGAAGAGTTGTACAGGGATTTTTGGGATTACACTTACCCTCCTCCTCAAAAGAGATGGGCTTGTGGTGTTGCCTGCCTTGCAGAATTGCTTGGGAAAGAATGACAAGCTACTCTTAAGCGACCCCTTGCTCTCGAGTTGGGCGCTTTCATAGCACTCTCTACTTGTTGCTCTACTTTTACTTGAATCCATGTTCATTTAGTTTTATCTGCTTGTAACACCCCGTATTTCTGAATTTCAGATAAAGAAGTTTTCTAATTATATTAGAAGACTAAAGAATTATTTTGGAGCTAAATAAAGTAAAATCGATGTAAGACGCAACTCTAGGTGTCATTTTCTTGAAAATGCGATCAAACAAAATTCGGATTATGGTCGATATTAGACTCCGATGAAAGGGGTCGACTCGAGGAATCCGCTGGTACTCCCGGAATTTTAATCCGAGGTAAATTGAGTTCCCGACGGTTAAAAAGGTAAAAAGTAAAAAGGATGAATAGTGATTTTTGACTCATTTTTAATTTCAATCTTTTTCGAAATTTCGATCGTTATCCCAAGAAATTGTTCGGCAAGGTTCCTCAATAGGAAACGAGCCAACGAATCCGCCGGTGTTCCCGGATTTTTCATCTGAGGTCAAACGAGCAAACGGTAGTATCCAGAGCGTCGTGAATAGTGATTTCCAGATGGCCTGAAAAAGGAATCTTTCCTCGTTCGTGTATCGATCGACCATATCGGCCGACCGTTTTTGGTCGACTTGATAGGAAATAAATCAAGGAATCTCTCGGTGTCCTTACTTTTTGTGTACGAGGTCAAATGAACTTTCCTTGCAATAAAGCAACTTATGAATAGTGTTTTTGAAAAAGTAATCGCGTTCAAACTAACTTTATCAGTATTTTATATCCGAAAAGGCAATACCCGACCCCCCCAAGCTTTGCCTATAAAAGAGGCAGCCCCCTTTCATTATTTTCCATCCCAAATCGAGTTTGCAACTCTAATTAGAAAGTGAGTCGAGCGTTCTTCGAGTTCTTCGTGTTCTTCGAGTGTTCTTGAGCGGAGTCGAGGTTCGAGTGGAGTTTTGAGGTACGAATCGAGTAGGGAAGGAGCCGGGGAGGAGGGACTGCCGGCAGGGGGCAACCACCAGTCGCCGGCCGCCGGCGCCGGAAATCACCGCCGCCGCTGGGGTCGCTGCCCGCTGCCAGCTGCCACCTTCCAGGAGCTCGTTTCGATCCATTTCTCGTTCATTTAATCTGAAATTTTAGTATGTCGTGTATTTAAGTGTGCTCTACGTTTCGTCTTTTGACGTTGTCTCCATCCGGTGGTCGGAAACCGGCGAAATCGCCGGAAAACATAACTGGGTCATGAAAAACGGCCAGAATTAGTTTTTCACCGTTTTCACCCATTTTCACTCGTCGAATCGAAAAAGTTTGATCATGAAAGTTGCTCGAAAAATTATTCTCTATAAAACTGCCAAGTTTCGTAATTTTTTGACGAGTTTTGATGAATCTCGATTTTTAAAAGTAGACAGTTATTTTTATTCCGGAAGCATGTGTTATCGAAAAATTCTAAAACTTCTCAAATATGGCCCTGGCATGTGTAGGATCATCCCAGATTAATTTCATAATTTTTGAACGGTTAAAAAGTGTCCTGACGGAATCTCGAAGTTAATTGAGTAAAATGGCAAATTTTGGAAAGAGACCTCTGTCAAATATTTTTAGTCCAATAAATCAAGAATATTATTTTAGAATTTTCATCCTTGTGTGTCGAGTTTATACGAGGTCGTTAGAGTCGTGCAATCTATTTTTGAATAGAATAATATTAAATATATATAGATAAATGCTCCAAATATAGTAGATAAATTCCGAAAATTATAGTAGTTGTTCTAAGGCATGCACCAACATTGTAGGACCCGTGGAGCCCGTTGGAAGGAAGGAAGCAAACCCAGAAGCTGTCGTACCGCCGCCTGCTCGTCAGCAAGGTGGGTTTATTTTAAAGAATAAATACAATTTAAGAGTAATAACTCTTTAGAAACATGATAGATAACTTAGAAATATCCAAATAAATATTTTATGCTCTATCTGTTTAACGTCGCTGTTATAGGAGGAATTATAGAATGTTGTTGCGTTATGAGATAGGATATTATTGAAATATTGTTGGGATACTGTGACTAGGATATGAGAATACTTGTGGAATAGTTGTATAAGCATGATTAAGCTATGATTTAATTGCTAAGTTTTATGAGATATTATTGGATGATGTTGAACTTAGCTGAGATAGGCTTGTGCTAGAATCTAGGATTTTGTAGTGCAAGTAATTATTAAGCATAGGCAGGAGTGTACACCCTTGCAGCTGTGATGATTATCACTAAAGGTGTCACTGTGAGGTAACCCCGCACATACACTGTGACCGGATGTCACTATAAGGAGTCACTGCTAGGCGATCCCTAGCATACTCAGGGTCAATGCTAGGTAGCCCCTGGTATACTCTCCTCGGATTAGCGAGGTAACCCCTCCCTTTTCCTATCAGCAGCATGCTACATAGTGCGGTAGACAACAAACTGAGCAAAAGGGATCCCAAAGGAGAAGAAAAGGTTTGCAGATATGGGAAGGGCTTTTGCGTTTTGCTTCCTATATGCTGTGTATTAATTTTTGGATATTTTATATTGTAAATTGAGTTCAAAACTTACCCACTGAGTGCATTAGTACTCATACCCAACTCTTTTCAAAATGTTTTCAGGTTGAGATGCTGAGGTTGGTGATGTGAGCTGATGGAGGGGTTGATTGAGATGCCTCTTATCTGGTTATCTGAATAAATTACTTCCGCTATGTTTTCTGTTGAATACTCTGATAATCGTATTTAGTACTTGAAATTCGAACTTGATTATAGCATGTCCAGAAACTACTAGTACAACGATGCCTATTCTAAATAAATAATTGCTTAAGGGATGAAGCCCTTTTTATTGAAATACCAACTGTTCCTTTATTCGCTTTGACCTATGAAGAGGTCCCATTGAATCGCATGTTGGTACCTGTTTACTTTGCTGTCGATCTATGAATGGGTCTTACGTGTTTTTAACTCCGTCCTATGAAAAGGACATTCTTAGTCAACTCTGATAAAAAGATCATTACTTGTTGGTATCTGTTTATTGTTTTACTTTGTCCATGTACGGACTATTGAATGACCTGTCATCTCAAAATACACTCTTATAAACCGTTATTAAACGGGGATTCGCTCTAGTTACAGAGGTTATGCTGTGTGATAAGGTTGTTATTTCGTATATATTTTGAGTCATTTTTGGTGTATTTTTGCGTAGTTATTCACCCCTTGGTCAAGTTTTGTGGAAGAATTGTGTCTTGTGGTTAATTTCAGGTGGTTGACATGGAAGTGGAGATAATGGCATTGTTTTGGAGGGTTTGGACGCAATTGGATTGAAGAAAAGCTGAATAGTCTGGAAAGCAGTCGGTATGGGCATACCGACTGATGGATTATGCGAGTATTTGGACTGGAGATAGTGGATCTGCACTAGTTATGGGCCATGAACGAAAATTATGGCTTCTTTTATTACTTTTGGACTTTATTTTTATTATTTTCCTAGTTGGATTAGGATTAGGATGCTTTTTAATTAATTAATTAATTAAGGATTTGGATAAAAAGACTTCTAGATAGAGTAGGACTCTATCCATTGCAGTATAGATTAATTCCAACGCCAGAAACATTAGGAGGAACGATTTTCTCTGCAGATTATTTTCACTATTCAATTTCATTCCTTTCTTCATTGTTCTTCTTTTCAATTAATTTCTGAATTGCCAATCCAATTATGAATTCAAGCTAAGCGCGTTCTATTCCGGTGAAGATTAACGAATCCCTGGCGTATTTATTCTGTGAGATCTAATTTGTTCTTATACTCTAATTATATGAATGCATCTGTGATTCTCTGTGTTTAAAGTTGTTAATTGTTTCGATTCCGCTAGGTAGTTGCAAATATTTAGTAGATCGGAATTAATTAGTAGCCAATTAAACCGGCCATCCGTAATTGTGGTTTAAGTTTAATTAGTGGTACAACGATTCTTCAGAATCGAGGGAAGAGCAGTCTTAATTCGATAGTCCTGTGTCAGAGTCTGTTGGTTTTGAATCGGGTTTCTCTAGTGCATAAAGCTGTCGGCTCATTAAATCTATAGAGTGTCTCTTACGGTTGTCAGTCGATTAGGGAAATAATTAGTGAAGTGTCTTCCTAATTATCGAGAAGCTAAGGAGAAATTAGGCTGCGTCAGTAAGTGTCTTCGGTGGCTATAACTGGTTTGCATGAATTAATTGGAAATATCATTGAGTCAATGATCGGAATAATTAAGCTAGGGTGGAGTTAATTGGAAGCCGGAATACCTTTTTAATTTGTTAAGAAAACTACATTTGTTTAATAGCTTTTAAATTTGGTTTTTACATTATAATCAATATATTCGTGTGGAAAGTTGGTTACTGCAAACTGAGGGTTCGAATAGTCCTCACCGGTCCTTTGGGAGACGATCTTGCTTGCTACTATTCTGGGTAGTTTGGGCATACCGACTGCGTGTCGGATTATTTTTGGTGAAAAATGACGCACCAAATTTTGGCGCCGTTGCCGGGGATCGGTTTTTAAGAAGTGATTATTCTAATATTTTCTGTTTGCCATTTCTTTTTATTTTGTTTTGTTTTTCTAGTGCATGACTCGGTCCTCACAGAAAGGAAGTCTAGAATTCAATCCAGAACCGGAGAGAACTTACCATAAGTTGAGGAAAGCTGCCCGGGAGTCTAAGGAGACTTCCACATTTGATTCGGGAACATTTGATCTTGATCAATTGTTCGAGAAAAACATGGCCAACAATGGAAATCAAGCTCTCGTAAATGTTGCTGGACCTGACCTGCCAATCAGAGAGTTGGGTCGCCACAGAAATAATCGACCCATTTGCATCGTGCTACCTCCGATTGCAAATAATTCTAAAATAAGGCCTGGCTTTATTCAAGTTTTACCCAAATTCGGCGATCTACCTAGAGAGAGTGCACACAAGCACCTTGCCGAATTTGATTTAGTTTGCTCTACTCTACGCCCTCAAGGCTTCTCTGCTGATAATTTGAGATTACTGACTTTTTCTCATACTTTGCAGGGCAAGACTAGAGATTGGCTGTTTGATCTCCCATCGAGCTCTATTTCCACTTGGAATGAGTTGGAGGAACAATTCCTACGCAAGTTCTTTCCTGAATCAAGAGCTGCAAACTTAAGGATGGCGATCAGCAGCATTAAGCAGAAGCAGAATGAGAGCTTGGCCAATTACTGGGAGAGATTCCAACAGTTGTGCCGCAAATGTCCAGACCACGGTTTCTCTGAATATCAATTACTCACTAACTACTTTTACCGTGGTATGTCAAACTTTGACAGGAAGATTGTTGATGCTGCTAGCGGAGGATCTCTAACCAACAAGACTCTAGCAGAGGCGAAGCAGCTCATTATCGACATGGTTTCTAGAGGTCAGCAGTATGAAGATGAGGATGATGACAGATACTGGCCTGTAAAAGGAGTTGAGCGAGCAGACAGCTCCGGTGTCAATGAGAAGATCGATGCTTTGACTTCTCTGGTTCAAGGTCTAGCTTTAGCGCAGACACAGAACATCCGTTGTGGAGTGTGCTCGGAAAATGGCCACTTTACTGATGCTTGCCCTACTTTGCAAGTTTCTCGAAATGAGCAAGCATGTTATGGTTCCAGTGATGCGCAACAAGATGCTCTGAGACGGGAGAATTATGATCCGTACCCGAACACATATAACCCGGGTTGGAGGGATCATTCTAATTTTAGCTGGAGGCAGCCAGATCAGAAAATGCCGGGAGATTTTCCTCTGAGGCAGCCACAGAGTGGGCAATATGCCCATACTGATTGTGCTGCACCGAGCATGAGTGAAATTATGAAATGTCTAGAGCAGAGCAGTGCACTCGTGAATAGTTTGGCACAGAGCCAGAAAGCCTTCCAGCAAGAAACGCAAGCCGCTCTGGGGAGTATGGGCACACAGATCACACAACTTGCCACTCAAATCCACTAGATGCAAGCGAATCAGGGCAAACTCTCATCTCAAACTGAAATGAATCCAAGAGCGCATGTTTGCGCTGTAACTTTAAGAAGTGAGAATAAGTTAGTCGAATTTGAGACTAAGAAGAAAGAAACAGAGACGGAAGAGCATGTTGAAGTGCAAAAGAAGGAATCCATTGCAGAGGCAAAACAACATGACAAATCTCTTCCACCTAAGGTATGTATGGAACCCAAAGTTTTTAATTCTCAACCTCTTATTTCAACATTTTTTTCTTCCAGGTTGGCTCAAAATAAGAAAGAAGATGATGAAAAGGAGGTCCTCGAGCTGTTCAAGAAGGTACCTTTTAGTGGGCTAACTGAAACCGCTGCAATAACAGAAGAAGATGAGGATATTCGAGATATCATAATGCAGCTGTATACCACCAGTGAATTTCCAATTCGGAATCTGACGGGCCGTATGCCCTTACCGACCAACTCAGAACCGATTTTACCATCTCATGTGAAGGCTCCCGTGCTGAAGCTAAAAGTACTTCTGGAGCATCTGAAATATGCTTTTCTTGGAGAGCAAGGCACGTTGCCCTTAATCATCAATAATGATCTTTGCAAAAGGCAAGAAGCAAGGTTGGTCGATCTTTTGAAGAAGCATAAAGGTGCGGGGATGGAAACGATTCCTTTCGACAGAGGTAGATCTGCTACCCCCGAAATTGTCTCTTGATCGTGCCTCCCCATGTCGAGCCTCAGACGTTAAATAAGGGCGCTTCTTGGGAGGCAACCTGAGCAATTATTTTCTTTGTTTTTTTTATTATTGTTAAAAAAAAAGTTCTAGTACAGTCTTCTAGTGCAGGGATATCCTCAAGCAGTGCCCCGATTCTTGCTGATATCTAGAAACTATTCAAGCGCTATACTCGCCGGATTATGGACCGACTTGATGATCTCCATGACCGTCTCGAGCCTGTGGAACAAGTCATCGTCCACTTCTCCATGTCTTCCTCCTAGTGACCACACAGTTTGCATTTTCTTCTCTTTGTATAGTTTTTTTTATTTTTTCTTTTCTTTTATGCTTTTCTATTTTTCTTTTGGGTCGCTCTCCTCTTTTGCACAGTGAGGACACTGTAGTATCTAATTGTGGGGGGAGAGTTAGTTTTTGCCTTTTCTTTTCATAAAAAAAAAGAGTTTTATGTGGTTTTTAGTGTGTCAAGTCATTGGCTTACTTGAGATGGATTGCATGATAAGAAAGAGCATGATATGGGATTGGTCTTGAGTGGATGGTTTATCTCTTATGATTAAAATGTGCACATGCTTGTATGTATTCTTGAATGAGGAAATCTGCAAAATTTAATCAAATTTGTTGAAGTTTACTATATTGTGAGAATTGAGCCTGATGAGCATTATATATGAGAAAGCTCAATTTATTTTCTTGCTGAGTGTATCGTACTTGAATGTTGGATTTCTGATTTGCCCAGTTGCCATAATCACGCCGCTTTTGAGTTTCTTTGCATGAAAATGATTAAGGCATTTAGGATTACCCATTACTTTGGCTTAAAAATTTATCTACCCCTTCATTATCCATTAATGAGCCCGTTGTGCCTAATTCATTTGTTCTTGATGATAAATAGCCACTAAATAATTAAGCCTTAGGCTTTTGGCCTACTCTTGTCCCATGAAAGCATGTAAGTTATATCAGTTTGTGTTGAGAAGAGTTTAAAGTTTGCTTGAAGATATTTGGTGCTGGAGAGCTAAAAAGTGTATATATCCTTGTTCTATTCCAAAAAAAAAGAAAAAAAGAAAAAATAAGAGATGAAAAAAAAAGAGAAAAAATAAAGAATAGGACGAGCATGCAAAAAAAGGGCTATGCTCAATTATTGTCATTTATTTGGTTGCCCTGTATTATTGGAAGCCAACACTCAATTAGTTTTTGTTGATTTATTTGGGAAGTTGCAAACGAATTTGGTGAATGCATTTGATATGCTTACATGTTTTGAATTATTTTAGCCATTTTATCCTTTCTATCATACCTATGCACCCTAGCCCCGCTACAACCAGTGCAAAAAGACCTTTTGATTTGTGTATAGATCTCATTTGCATGGTAGAGATTTTGACATATGGGCAAGTTTATGTTTGAAAGCATCAAGTATGATTTGTGTGAATTATATTATGTCTATATCTTCTATTGAGAAAACTTGAGCGAATCTTAGTGAGGTGGGATTGGTTTTGCATGTTTTTTGACTTGAATGAAAAGCATGTGTACAGTTTTATGAAACAAGAGATTGGTTTGCTCTATCTTAGGCATAATTTATGCTCCAAAATAAATATTTTATGCTCTATCTGTTTAACGTCGCTGTTATAGGAGGAATTATAGAATGTTGTTGCGTTATGAGATAGGATATTATTGAAATACTGTTGAAATATTGTTAGAATATTATTGAAATATTGTTGGGATACTGTGACTAGGATATGAGAATACTTGTGGAATAGTTGTATAAGCATGATTAAGCTATGATTTAATTGCTAAGTTTTATGAGATATTATTGGATGATGTTGAACTTAGCTGAGATAGGCTTGTGCTAGAATCTAGGATTTTGTAGTGCAAGTAATTATTAAGCATAGGCAGGAGTGTACACCCTTGCAGCTGTGATGATTATCACTAAAGGTGTCACTGTGAGGTAACCCCGCACATACACTGTGACCGGATGTCACTATAAGGAGTCACTGCTAGGCGATCCCTAGCATACTCAGGGTCAATGCTAGGTAGCCCCTGATATACTCTCCTCGGATTAGCGAGGTAACCCCTCCCTTTTCCTACCAGCAGCATGCTACATAGTGCGGTAGACAACAGACTGAGCAAAAGGGATCCCAAAGGAGAAGAAAAGGTTTGCAGATATGGGAAGGGCTTTTGCGTTTTACTTCCTATATGCTGTGTATTAATTTTTGGATATTTTATATTGTAAATTGAGTTCAAAACTTACCCACTGAGTGCATTAGTACTCATACCTAACTCTTTTCAAAATGTTTTCAGGTTGAGATGCTGAGGTTGGTGATGTGAGCTGATGGAGGGGTTGATTGAGATGCCTCTTATCTGGTTATCTGAATAAATTACTTCCGCTATGTTTTCTGTTGAATACTCTGATAATCGTATTTAGTACTTGAAATTCGAACTTGATTATAGCATGTCCAGAAACTACTAGTACAACGATGCCTATTCTAAATAAATAATTGCTTAAGGGATGAAGCCCTTTTTATTGAAATACCAACTGTTCCTTTATTCGCTTTGACCTATGAAGAGGTCCCATTGAATCGCATGTTGGTACCTGTTTACTTTGCTGTCGATCTATGAATGGGTCTTACGTGTTTTTAACTCCGTCCTATGAAAAGGACATTCTTAGTCAACTCTGATAAAAAGATCATTACTTGTTGGTATCTGTTTATTGTTTTACTTTGTCCATGTACGGACTATTGAATGACCTGTCATCTCAAAATACACTCTTATAAACCGTTATTAAACGGGGATTCGCTCTAGTTACAGGGGTTATGCTGTGTGATAAGGTTGTTATTTCGTATATATTTTGAGTCATTTTTGGTGTATTTTTGCGTAGTTATTCACCCCTTGGTCAAGTTTTGTGGAAGAATTGTGTCTTGTGGTTAATTTCAGGTGGTTGACATGGAAGTGGAGATAATGACATTGTTTTGGAGGGTTTGGACGCAATTGGATTGAAGAAAAGCTGAATAGTCTGGAAAGCAGTCGGTATGGGCATACCGACTGATGGATTATGCGAGTATTTGGACTGGAGATAGTGGATCTGCACTAGTTATGGGCCATGAACGAAAATTATGGCTTCTTTTATTACTTTTGGACTTTATTTTTATTATTTTCCTAGTTGGATTAGGATTAGGATGCTTTTTAATTAATTAATTAAGGATTTGGATAAAAAGACTTCTAGATAGAGTAGGACTCTATCCATTGCAGTATAGATTAATTCCAACGCCAGAAACATTAGGAGGAACGATTTTCTCTGCAGATTATTTTCACTATTCAATTTCATTCCTTTCTTCATTGTTCTTCTTTTCAATTAATTTCTGAATTGCCAATCCAATTATGAATTCAAGCTAAGCGCGTTCTATTCCGGTGAAGATTAACGAATCCCTGGCGTATTTATTCTGTGAGATCTAATTTGTTCTTATACTCTAATTATATGAATGCATCTGTGATTCTCTGTGTTTAAAGTTGTTAATTGTTTCGATTCCGCTGGGTAGTTGCAAATATTTAGTAGATCGGAATTAATTAGTAGCCAATTAAACCGGCCATCCGTAATTGTGGTTTAAGTTTAATTAGTGGTACAACGATTCTTCAGAATCGAGGGAAGAGCAGTCTTAATTCGATAGTCCTGTGTCAGAGTCTGTTGGTTTTGAATCGGGTTTCTCTAGTGCATAAAGCTGTCGGCTCATTAAATCTATAGAGTGTCTCTTACGGTTGTCAGTCGATTAGGGAAATAATTAGTGAAGTGTCTTCCTAATTATCGAGAAGCTAAGGAGAAATTAGGCTGCGTCAGTAAGTGTCTTCGGTGGCTATAACTGGTTTGCATGAATTAATTGGAAATATCATTGAGTCAATGATCGGAATAATTAAGCTAGGGTGGAGTTAATTGGAAGCCGGAATACCTTTTTAATTTGTTAAGAAAACTACATTTGTTTAATAGCTTTTAAATTTGGTTTTTACATTATAATCAATATATTCGTGTGGAAAGTTGGTTACTGCAAACTGAGGGTTCGAATAGTCCTCACCGGTCCTTTGGGAGACGATCTTGCTTGCTACTATTCTGGGTAGTTTGGGCATACCGACTGCGTGTCGGATTATTTTTGGTGAAAAATGACGCACCACTGTGACAACCCACTTATATGTGATTTAAATTATTTGACTGCTTTAATATCGAGTTTTAATTAATTTATTTATTAATGCTCGATGTGATTAGATGGATTTGAGAAAGTCTGATATTGCGTCCCTAGATACAAACTTAGTTTGGTCAATTAAAATTTAAAATGTTAAGTGCATAAATTAGTTTAATTAGTTAGTAGTTTTTATATATATGAACTCATATGTGAATATATGTATGTATACATCCACACACACTCATGTTACACATGGTAGAAATATTACAACATATAAAATATAGGTATTTTTTTAAAATATTATATATATAGGTAGATATATATAATGTATGTTTTTGTTAATATATCAACTCTCTCATCCCATACGTGTCTTAGGATAAGAGTGTTGGTGATGACTAATAAATCAAATTGGCAGAGGTGTCTGCAAACTGGAGTTATACGAGCATCCCCAAGAGTGTGCTCTAAACTTCAAAATAGAGCATTTTGTCCAAAAAAAGCACTCCAAGAGATGCTCTATCCTTTGCTCTAAAATAGAGATAGAGCACCTTTGCTCTAAATTTGGAGCACCACGGTTCATGCTCTATCACTGTTCATGATTTTTTTTTTGTTAATTGATAAAGGATATATGTTTAAATGTTACTGTTCACAATTTTTTTTTAATTCACGAGGGATTGTTGGATGCAAATCGAGCTTTTTTTTTATATTTTGATTAGATTAATTTTTTTTGTTTACGATTTACATATATATATATATATATATATTAATTTTATACTTTAATTTATTTCTTTCTTAAAAATATTGAAATAAAAAATTGTATATCAAAATAAAATGACATCAAATAAAATGATTAGATTAATTTTTGTTTATGATTCATATATATATATATATATATATATTAATCTTATACTTTAATTTATTTCTTTTTTAAAAATATTGAAATGCATTAATCGACCATTTGTGGGAAAATTATTCTAATTCGGAGTTTTAGAAAAAAATTGTATGTAATTTTTTTATTTTTTTTTGCTGCAATATTATTATGTTTTTTTTTTCTATGTTGTAATATTATAGTTTGTAATTTTTATTTGCAATATTAGTATGTAATTTTTGTTCGTTGTAATATCATTATGAAACGTTTCCATGTTTTATTATTATTTAGCTTCAGAAATTTTAAGAGTTATTTTTGTTGGAAAAATCTTGATTAAAATAAATATATAAAAAGGGATATTATGGAATATTCTTTTTTAGGTAGAATTTAGAGTAAACTGTTGGAGATGAAGTGAAGACTTTACTGTATAATAGAGATAGAGGTGCTGTAAAATAGAGTCAACTGTTGGAGATGGCCTAAATGACTCATGACTCTTTATTTTATTTTTTTTAAAAATGTAAATATTGATTGTATAGAAACATATTACTATTAGCCTAGGATATTTCGTAAAAAGCTTTTTTAACTCTAAACATATTCGAGTAAGTAAAAGAAGTTCAAATTTTACATACGCAATTTAATTTCAAATCTGCCCCATTTATTTTCACCCTATTGCTGCTCCGAATTCATCTCTCTCGGTAAGATTTTCATGAGAATTTCTGTGTTGCTGTAAAATTTTCATAGCCCCATTATCTCCACTAGATATTTGTTGATCAAAACTTTACTAAACTCAGAACACAGTACCACCACCAATTTATTTCTATTATTATCCCATCTGCAACAACTAAAACCAAATGATCATAGCTCTGCACACAACATGAACCAAACCATATCAAATTATCTATTTTCAGAATTTCCAACTCACGTTTAGAGCACTGAATCACATAATTGTTATCTAATTAGTTTCATTAATTACAGATGAAACACAAAGTTTAGAAACTGAATTAAAAATAGGGATTTTAAAAAAATAATAAATAAAAATATAGAAAAAAAAAGAAAATAAAAGAGAAGAGAGGGATCGAAGTTGATGGCTGGGCTAGAGGAGTTGTCTTTCTTGTTCGAGGTTGAGTCTCACCTCGGAGGCAGAGCTCACATTGGAGTCGGAGAGTTGGCGGGGCTGTCGGGGTTGTATCCGTTGCGGTGGGTTTCGGTTGAGTCGAGTCACGGTCGTTGAGTCGAGCAGAGGTCCTTTGTTGGGGTTGAACTATCATGGGAGTCGAAGTAGGGAGAGACGTCGTCATCGGTGGTTAGGCTAGAGTTGAATGGGCTGAGTCTTGGTCTGGAATTCGGATGGTGTCGGAGCTAACATGTCTCTAAAGTCGGCTGTCGCAGGTTCAGTCAGGTCAACTGCCTCTGTTTGTCTGCCGGCGGCGAGGTGCTCGTCGGAGTCTGGTAGAAGAGAGAGAGAGAGAGAGAGAGAGAGTTAGGGATTTTGGTCTTCAATTTGGGGAAAAATGGTTTTGTGTTTAGACGTGTTATTGTTTCCAAGAAGAGGAGAGGATCTATTTGCAATAAAAAGTTATTTCAACTAAGGACTTGTAATTTTATATACTAATTAGTCCATATCTCATTTCAAACTCAAAATTTGGTACAGAAACTTTTCAAAAATTAATATCTAACCCAGAATTTCATAAATCAATTAAATAAACCCATGATTTCTGATTTTCATATTTATTAAAAAAAATTAGAATTTAACCCAAAAAGTTTTGTCGAAATTTTCTATTAAGCCTAGAACTTCATTATTTAGGCTTATAACTTCTGATTTTTAGAATTATTAAAATTAGAATTGGCTTAAATGATTTATTTGAAATTGTTTTGATATTAGGTGTGGCGCAATTAGGACCCTCGTCCACTTTGTGAAATATCTGCTCAATTTTACGTGCTCATTATTCTCAGGTGGGTAAAATTATTATATGCAAAATAAAAGTATATGATATATGCTTTTTCAGACAGAAATGTTTTTAATCCAACTTGAATTATCGTGGATGGAATATGGATAGCGTTTTATACGCATCAGATCAGAATAGCGTTTCATACGCATAGAATCGTTTTATACGCACCAGAATATGTCCTGTGCACAGTTCAAGATGTATTCTAGAATCAGAAGAAGAGTACCCTAAATCCATTAATTCCTGCGATTTATTTCAGTTGGATAAACAGAAAGAAATACCCACATCTTCCCACCACTGAGTACGTTTTATGAGTGCTCACCCCATATTTTTAAATATTTTCAGGTCAATGAGCTTGGAGCGGCGTGAAGGAAATGGGGGTTGACTTCTTTTAGACGTTTTTGTTATTTAACTTAAACTTTTAGACTTGCTGCTTAAAATAAATTATTTTAAACTTTATATTTTGTGTTCCTTTGGTGTTTTTGAACTAACTTAGACTAGTTGTTGAATATTAAAGACTTAGACTAGTTGTTGAATATTAAAGTTTTATCAATGTTTTGAGTATCAATTTTATATTTTAGAACATATGAGTTACTTTTTGAAATGCACTGGAGTATATCGAAGTTTATGAAACGTAGATATTTTGATTTAAGTATATATTTTTAAAAAGTATATATTATGCTATATTTTCCTAGTTGGGATTTCTAGCATAATTATTTTTAAAAAAAAAAATACTCCAACTATTATTATTGTTAATCATTTTCCGCTTTTAAAAAAAATAGAAAGAGTAACATTTTAAATTATAAAATTTAGGGTGTTACATATGCTGCCCAAATTTCCGAGAAATATAACCTATTCTTGCTTCCAAATAACTATTTTATTTAACTAATAATTATTCCAAATCCTATTCTTTTTAAGTAGCACCCCCGTCCTCCATTTATTATCCTTTTCGAGACCGGGGCGTTACAGAATGGTATCAGAGACAGGTTGCAACTCTGCAGACCTGTCTCTTTATTGAATACTTGTCTATGTGCCTATTTTAATTTATTGGTTCTAAAGGATCTCACTCAACAACCCACAGCCCATCATCACCTCGCATCCTCAACAAAACCGAGGTATGATAGGATAGAAAATTTTTGGTTGTAGCTATAACTTTTGAAATACAGGAAGAGGTGGAAAATTTTTTAGGCAAGCAAGAGGAATTGGTATGAGGAATACCGTGAAATTCAAAGTGAAATTTACTCGGGTAAGCATAAGTCTAGTGGTTAAAAACATGAGGTCGACAGGACCAGTCAAAAAGACAAAGTTAAAATAACTCCCAAAATATTTCCCAGGTTCTTTTAAATACAGTATTGAAAAATTCACTTCCAAAAGCATGAATAAAACATTTGTATGGATTTGAAACCTGAACACAAATTTAGAGAAAACTTCTCTATTTGGAAAGAATAAGTCTACTGCAAGCATGATGTTATTGAATGTAGTAGGACATAGCCTATAAGCATGCTAAAACTCAGGATGACTTTTAAGTCTCCCATAAGTCGCTCATACTTAGACTGATTAAGTTATCCCTTTTCAGATGGCCGGTAGGCACACCACCCCCCGTAAGAGTACGAATGTTCATCAGCAACTCCGCGATAGAGTCGATAGGTTCCGAGAGCTGACAAGGCAAGAAGGAGAGCAACTGCCAGCCTATGTAGGAAGATTCCTTGTAGCATGGGCACGAGTGGCTGGAGGCCAAGGCGTAGCCGAGCTTGAAGCATGCCACCGCCTCATAGAGAATCTGCCAGAGGAATGGGAACCTCTCGCCAGGAGGATCTTGCCAGATACGATCATACGCGGCCCTTTGACCTTTGTCGAGTCCGGAAGCTTATCCATGTTCACAGCTGCACTTCTCTCACACTGGATTGATCGCAAGGGATTCATGCCGCCCCTGGCCAACCAAATAGCTGCTGCCCGTGCTGAGCATACCTTTGTGATGGAGGTTGAGATGGCGGGATCCACGTCTGCACGCCCCCCACCACCTCGTGTTCATGTTCCAGGAGATCAGGGGGCCGGACCCTCCAACGCCCGCATAGTGGACCTGACTGAGTCCTTGTACTCCAATCACCCGGGATCTCCGGTGTACACCCCCACTACTTTTGCGCTACCTGACCCAGGACCATACCTGTATCGTACCAGCCTGGATAGCAGTCTTCTGAGGATGCTCGAGGTCCCAAATCTTGATGATCTTGAGGAACATGACCCGAACATTGGGTGGCACCGTCCGGGGTAGTCGTCTAATGATCTAGCGGTATAGGTCAATAATGTCAGATGTTAGGACATATTGACTAATGTATGTACATTTGATGTATTCCAATACAGTATGAACACTCTAGATCAGTGATGGCATTTTTCAATTGGCCATCCTGACTAACTATTTTGGGAAACTATTCATTAAGTTCCCAAATCGGATGTATAAGTTGCTACCATATTTGATGCCTAATATTATCAAGTCCTCCAAGGTGGGGCAATTTTCTCTTATTCGGATATAAGCTCTTTCACAACTCTTTATTAATTCTTATCTCAAAACCCGAATTTCGTTCCAAAATTTTGAGAATCACAATAGGCTTCTCTCATAAATAAGTAAGCTTGTCACTTCATTTGAATTACTTCAAACTCAAAATTTTCCTATAAAAACTGACTTTGAGGATAGTAAATAAATTAATTCCTTACTTATCTAAAGAGAATGCTTGAAAGACCTCACTTAGAGGCACTTATCTTCTTCAAATAAATGCAACATTGATTGTTAAAGCTGGAATATAAAGACTTATAAAGAAACTTGATGTTTTACAGTATGCCTCCGAGAAGAGCTCAGGCTGTGAATGAGGAACAACAAGGTGAAGCTGCACCTGCTCCTGTCCTTCGAGCAGAAAGCATGTTTCTAAAGCATAATCCTCTATCCTTTAATGGATTAGGCAATCCGATGGACGCAGAAAAATGGGTTCGTTCGCTTGAACGAATCTTCGATTTCATAGCTTGTGAAGATAAGGAAAAGCTCAGTTGTGCTTTGTTCATGTTGATTGAAGATGCCGACTACTGATGGGAATCGGTAAGGCGAACTATCTCTCCAGAGCAATGGGAGGACTATGGATGGGAAGACTTCAAGTATGATTTGTATCAAAAGTACATCCCAGAATGCTACAGAGAAGAGAAAGAGATGGAATTCTGGAACCTTAGGCAAGGGAAGAAAACTGTGACTGAATATGACAGGGAATTCAATCAACTGTCAAGGCATGCTCCACATCTGGTGGACACTGACCGAAAGAAAGCCCATAAGTTCAGAAAGGGGCTAAGGTCTGACATTGGAGTGGCCCTTGCAGGCCAGGAAGAAATGACGTATGCTCATACCTTGGGACGAGCAATGAATATCGAGGCTATTCTTCCGAGGGAAAGAATTCAACCCTCATTGACTACTGCAGACCCTAAAGGAAAAAGAAAATGGAATGAAGGAGGTCGACGTGATGATAAGGGAAAAAGGCCTCAATGGCAAGGAGGTGGTCCTTCAGTTCCCCAGAGTCACCCTAATCAACCCCTCGGAATAAAGCTTTGCCCTAAGTGCAACAGATAGCAATTTGGAGCCTGTCGAGTTGGAGGAACAGGCTGTTACAGTTGTGGAGAAGAGGGGCACTTTGCTAGGGACTGCCCGAGATGGACTGGAGGGAGACCGCAGCCGCAGCAGCAGCAACCACAACAACGTCAGCCATAGCGCCAGTACCAAGGGGCCCAGCAGCGGCCATTCCAAGGAAGGTCATAAGGGCTAAACTATGGGAATAACCCGAGGCCTAACCAAGGTAGGAACCAAGGGCCTAACATGGGGCAGAGACCACCTCAGCAGGCAAGGACATATGCCCTCAACCAGCAACAGGCTGCCAAAGCACCGGGTAACTTGGCAGATTTGATTGCAATATCAGATACCCCTGTGTTAGCCCTATTTGATACTGGAGCATCACATTCCTTCATATCTGAATCTGCTTGTAAGAAGTTAAAGTTGAATCAGGATAGAGCTCTTGATCCACTTAAGATTAGCATTCCCTTAGGAAAGAAAATGTTATCTAGAACCATTTGCTCGAACCTAGAACTGAACATAGAAGGCGAATCATTTAAATCCGATCTTTATGTAATAAAGATTCAAGATTTCGACGTAATCCTAGGAATGGATTGGTTAGCCTCAACACATGCAACGATAGATTGTCTGGGAAGAGAGATTGTGTTCCAACCACCAGGAAAACCGAAGACGAGAATTTATGGATCAAGGCTTGGAGCAAGGGTTCTAGTTATATTAGCCATGAAGGCAGCAAAGCTTCTAAAAGAAGGGAAATGCCAAGCGTTTTTGGTAAACCTGGCACAAGGTGGAAAGGAAGAGATGACTCTAGAAGAAGTACCAATAGTACGAGAATATCCAGATGTGTTTCCAAAGGATTTACCAGGCTTGCCACCAGACAGACAAGTATAGTTTACAATCGATTTGGAGCCCGGAGCTGCTTCAATTTCAAAAGCACCCTACAGAATGGCACCAAAGGAGCTACAAGAACTCAAGGTACAACTCCAAGAGCTGTTAGATCTGGGTTTTATACAACCCAGTGTGTCACCATGGGGAGCTCCAATCTTGTTTGTGAAGAAGAAGGACGGCACATTGAGAATGTGCATTGATTATAGGGAGCTGAACAAGTTAACCATTAAGAATCGATATCCCCTCCCAAGAATAGATGATCTCTTCGATCAACTAAAGGGATCAAGAGTGTTCTCAAAGATAGACCTGAGGTCGGGGTACCATCAGTTGAAAATTAGAAGGCAAGATGTTCCCAAGACAGCATTTCAAACTCGCTATGGACATTACGAGTTCACAGTAATGCCGTTTGGATTGACAAATGCTCCAGCAGTGTTCATGGATTTGATGAACAGAGTATTCCATCCCTACTTAGATAAGTTTGTACTGGTATTTATTGATGATATACTAGTATATTCAAGGAGCGATGAAGAACACCAAGATCACTTAAGGACAGTGCTGGAGACCTTGAGAAAAGAAAGGTTGTATGCCAAATTCAGCAAGTGTGAATTTTGGCTGAAAGAAGTGATGTTTTTGGGACACATAGTATCAGCTGAAGGAATTAAGGTGGATCCAGTCAAGATAGAGGCTGTAAGCAATTGGAAGCCCCCAAGGAACGTGAATGAGATAAGAAGTTTCCTTGGACTAGCTGGATACTATCGAAGATTCATAGAAGGATTCTCAAAGATGTCCAAACCCATGACGCACCTACTCAAGAAAGGAACCAAATTTATTTGGTCGAAAGAGTGTGAAAAAAGTTTCCAAGCACTCAAGGAAAAATTAACCACAGCCCCTGTACTAGCAATTCCCGAAGGGAATGAGGACTTTGTGGTTTACACTGATGCGTCGAAAATGGGATTGGGATGCGTACTGATGCAAAGAGGGAAAGTGATCGCCTATGCATCACGCCAATTAAAAGTTCATGAGCAAAACTATCCCACCCATGACCTGGAGCTCGCTGCAGTCGTGCATGCGTTAAAAATTTGGAGACATTACCTGTATGGAGCAAAGTGTGAGATATATTCAGATCACAAGAGTCTCAAATATTTCTTTGAGCAAAAAGATCTGAATATGAGGCAAAGAAGATGGTTGGAATTAGTCAAAGACTATGATTGCTCCATTCACTACCACCCCGGCAAGGCTAATGTGGTAGCTGATGCTCTAAGTCGTAAGAATAGAGCCGAGTTGGGTTATGTTCTAACCGAAAAGGAGGAGCTCCTTAGGGAATTCAAGAAATTAAGGATTGAAGTGTTAGAACCACCCAACACTATTGAAGGACAAATCATAGCTCTGGTAGCCAAACCAGACTTAAGAAATAGGATCATCGAGGCACAAAGGGGGATGCACATCTCGAGAAAATGAGAGTGACAGCTCGATCTGAAGATCCAAAGGACTTCACTGAGGCACCGGATAATACATTACTCTTCAAGGGGAGAGTGTGTGTGCCCAGTAATGAAGAATTGAAAGAAGAAATCATGAGTGAAGCTCATGAATTTCCATATACAGCTCATCCAGGAAGTACTAAGATGTACAAGGATCTAAAAGGCAACTTCTGGTGGAGTAACATGAAAAGAGAGATAGCAGCATTTGTGGAGCGATGTTTGAGTTGCCAGCAAGTTAAGGCACTACACCAGAAACCTTCAGGGTTGTTATAACCTTTGGAAATCCCAGAATGGAAATGGGATCACATCAACATGGATTTCGTGATTGAATTGCCAAGGTCAACTCGTGGGAACACAACGATATGGGTAATCGTGGATCGGTTATCCAAGGTAGCACACTTCATAGCAGTAAAGATGACTTCGGGACTAAACCAGCTTGCCCAAAGCTATGTAAAGGAGATAGTACGATTGCATGGAGTGCCTATCTCGATCACTTCTGATCGAGATACCCGGTTTACCTCCCGATTTTGGAGAAGCTTACAAGAAGCCATGGGTACTAAGTTGAATTTTAGTACGGCTTTTCATCCCCAGATAGACGGACAGTCCGAAAGGACCATTCAAATTCTAGAAGACATGCTTAGGGGAGTAGTTGCCGATCATGGAGGGAGTTGGGAGGAACTACTACCTTTGGTAGAATTCGCCTACAACAATAGTTATCAATCATCGATTGGAATGGCCCCATATTAAGCATTGTACGGAAAGAAATGTAGATCACCCCTGTATTAGGATGAGGTAGGGGAAAGAAAGATGCTTGGGCTAGAAATCGTGCAGCAAACGGTCAAGAAGATTGAGCAAATCAGAGGACGAATAAAAGAAGCTCAAGATAGACAAAAGTCCTATGCAGACAACAGAAGGAGTGAGTTGAGTTTTGAGATAGGCGAAAAGGTCTTCCTGAAGGTATCCCCAACTAGGGGAGTCGTTCGTTTTGGCAAACGAAACAAGCTAAGGCCTAGGTTCATTGGACCCTTTGAAATCCTTGAAAGAATAAATGAAGTGGCTTATAGGTTGGCCTTACCACCCAACCTGAATAACGTACATGACGTGTTTCATGTCTCGATGCTAAGAAAATACGTGTTTGATCCCAAACACGTGATCAGAAAGGAAGACATTGTGCTGAACAAAGATCTGGTATACGAAGAAAAGCCCCAGGCCATCCTTGATCGAAAAATTCAAAAGCTCAGAAATAAGGAAATTAGAATAGTAAAGGTTTTGTGGAATCATCATGGATCAGAAGAAGCCACGTGGGAGCTAGAATCCGAGCTACTCAAGAGATACCCTGATACTCCTTATCAAGGTAAGTAAATTTCGGGACGAAATTTTTTTTAAGGGTGGTAGGATGTAACACCCCGTATTTCTGAATTTCAGATAAAGAAGTTTTCTAATTATATTAGAAGACTAAAGAATTATTTTGGAGCTAAATAAAGTAAAATCGATGTAAGACGCAACTCTAGGTATCATTTTCTTGAAAATGCGATCAAACAAAATTCGGGTTATGGTCGATATTAGACTCCGATGAAAGGGGTCGACCCGAGGAATCCGCTGGTACTCCCGGAATTTAAAGCCGAGGTAAATCGAGTTCCCGACGGTTAAAAAGGTAAAAAGTAAAAAGGATGAATAGTGATTTTTGACTCATTTTTAATTTCGATCTTTTTCAAAATTTCGATCGTTATCCCAAGAAATTGTTCGGCAAGGTTCCTCAATAGGAAACGAGCCAACGAATCCGCCGGTGTTCCCGGATTTTTAATCTGAGGTCAAACGAGCAAACGGTAGTGTCCGGAGCGTCGTGAATAGTGATTTCCAAATGGCCGGAAAAAGGAATCTTTCCTCGTTCGTGTATCGAACGACCATATCGGCCGACCGTTTTTGGTCGACTTGATAGAAATAAATCAAGGAATCTCCCGGTGTCCTTACTTTTTGTGTACGAGGTCAAATGAACTTTCCTTGCAATAAAGCAACTTATGAATAGTGTTTTTGAAAAAGTAATCGCGTTCAAACTAACTTTATTAGTAATTTATATCCCAAAAAGCAATACCCGACCCCCCCAAGCTTTGCCTATAAAAGGGGTAGCCCCCTTTCATTATTTTCCATCCCAAATCGAGTTTGCAACTCTAATTAGAAAGTTAGTCGAGCGTTCTTCGAGTTCTTCGTGTTCTTCGAGTGTTCTTGAGCGGAGTCAAGGTTCGAGTGGAGTTTTGAGTTACGAATCAAGTCGGGAAGGAGCCGGGGGGGAGGGACTGCCGGCAGAGGGCAGCCACCAGTCGCCGGCCGCCGGAAATCGCCGCCGCCGCTGGGGTCACCGCCCGCCGCCAGCTGCCACCTTCCAGGAGCTCGTTTCGGTCCATTTCTCATCCTTTTAATCTGAAATTTTAGTATGTCGTGTATTTAAGTGTGCTCTACGTTTCGTCTTGTGACGTCGTCTCCATCCGGTGGCCGGAAACCGGCGAAATCGCCGGAAAACGTGACTGGGTCATGAAAAACCGGCCAGAATCAGTTTTTCACCGTTTTCACCCATTTTCGCTCATCGAATCGAAAAAGTTTGAACATGAAAGTTTCTCGAAAAATTATTCTCTATAAAACTGCCAAGTTTCGTAATTTTTTTCGACGAGTTTTGATGAATCTAGATTTTTAAAAGTAGACAGTTATTTTTATTCCGGAAGCATGTGTTATCGAAAAATTTTAAAAGTTATCAACTATAGCCCTGGCATGTGTAGGATCATCCCAAATTAATTTCATAATTTTTGAACGGTTAAAAAGTGTCCTGGCGGAATCTCGAAGTTAATTGAGTAAAATGGCAAATTTTAGAAAGAGACCTCTGTCAAATATTTTTAGTCCAATAAATCAAGAATATTATTTTGGAATTTTCATCCTTGTGTGTCGAGTTTATACGAGGTCGTTAGAGCCGTGTAATCTATTTTTGAATAGAATAATATTAAATATATATAGATAAATGCTCCAAATATAGTAGATAAATTCCGAAAATTATAGTAGTTGTTCTAAGGCATGCACCAACATTGTAGGACCCGTGGAGCCTGTTGGAAGGAAGGAAGCAAACCCGAAAGCTGTCGTACCGCCGCCTGCTCGTCAGCAAGGTGGGTTTATTTTAAAGAATATATACAATTTAAGAGTAATAACTCTTTAGAAGCATGATAGACAACTTAGAAATATCAAAATAAATATTTTATGCTCTATCTGTTTAACGTCGCTGTTATAGGAGGAATTATAGAATCTTGTTGCGCTATGAGATAGGATATTATTGAAATACTGTTGAAATATTGTTAGAATATTATTGAAATATTGTTGGGATACTGTGACTAGGATATGAGAATACTTGTGGAATAGTTGTATAAGCATGATTAAGCTATGATTTAATTGCTAAGTTTTATGAGATATTATTGGATGATGTTGAACTTAGTTGAGATAGGCTTGTGCTAGAATCTTGGATTTTGTAGTGCAAGTAATTATTAAGCATAGGCAGGACTGTACACCCTTGCAGCTGTGATGATTATCACTAAAGGTGTCACTGTGAGGTAACCCCGCACATACACTGTGACCGGATGTCACTATAAGGAGTCACTGCTAGGCGATCCCTAGCATACTCAGGGTCAATGCTAGGTAGCCCCTGGTATACTCTCCTCGGATTAGCGAGGTAACCCCTCCCTTTTCCTACCAGCAGCATGCTACATAGTGCGGTAGATGACAGATTGAGCAAAAGGGATCCCAAAGGAGAAGAAAAGGTTTGCAGATATGGGAAGAGCTTTTGCGTTTTGCTTCCTATATGTTGTGTATTAATTTTTGGATATTTCATATTGTAAATTGAGTTCAAAACTTACCCACTGAGTGCATTAGTAATCATACCCAACTCTTTTCAAAATATTTTCAGGTTGAGATGCTGAGGTTGGTGATGTGAGCTGATGGCGGGGTTGACTGAGATGCCTCTTATCTGGTTATCTGAATAAATTACTTCCGCTATGTTTTCTGCTGAATACTCTGATAATCGTATTTAGTACTTGAAATTCGAACTTGATTATGGCATGTCCAGAAACTACTAGTACAACGATGCCTATTCTAAATAAATAATTGCTTAAGGGATGAAGCCCTTTTTATTGAAATACCAATTGTTCCTTTATTCGCTTTGACCTATGAAGAGGTCCCATTGAATCGCATGTTGGTACCTATTTACTTTTCTGTCGACCTATGAATGGGTCTTACGCGTTTTTAACTCCGTCCTATGAAAATGACATTCTTAGTCAACTCTGATAAAAAGATCATTACTTGTTGGTATCTGTTTATTGCTTTACTCTGTCCATGTACGGACTATTGAATGACCTGTCATCTCAAAATACACTCTTATAAACCGTTATTAAATGGGGATTCGCTCTAGTTACAGAGGTTATGCTGCCCAAATTTCTGGGGAATATAACCTATTCTTGCTTCCAAATAACTATTTTATTTAACTAATAATTATTCCAAATCCTATTCTTTTTAAGTAACACCCCCGTCCTCCATTTATTATCTTTTTCGGGACCGGGGCGTTATACTGCTGCATGTGTTCATGGATATAAAGAATGCTATATGCTGAATCTCTAACATCTGAAATAATAACAATTGTGGTCAACCTGCTGAAACATGTTCTAAGAGAGCCTAGATGCTCTTAATCAATAATCTAGATTAGTATTAAAGGCTGCCTCTGCTGCTCCTGATAAATCTATCTGAATTCTATCAACTACCTGCTCTCATGAGATTCAACTACATTAAATGTGCAACCCTTAATCTATACCCTAAGAATGTTAAATCTGAACGGGTTCTTAAGTTTATGTCATATATTTGCTGCATTACATTTATGGAGAAAAAATGATTGAATTTTATTGATATCCTGCTCATTTGTCTTTATTTGTGTTCAAATTTTATTAAGCTCGAGTTGCTAAATCTGAGAATTCTATTCCTCAGCCAATTTTCTCATTAATTTGGCTAGTAAACATTGTTGCAATGATCTACTAATCCTCGTGTAATTATCTTGTTCTGCAATGCAACTAATCCAATTTATTTCCCTTGAAAATGGTAATAAAATGGAGAGTATCAACTAAATATCATTGTAACTATACTTTATGTCGAGTATTAGTACTCTCTTTATATTCCAGCTTGCCATCCGTCATGCTTCCATGTTCTTGTAAAGTGGTTACTCGCGAAATATAAAAGGAATTCCTTGTATTCTTACCTAACCGAATGATTATAAGCTTTTAGGAATGAGGATTCTTGAGTTTCGATGTTCAATACTTCTGCATCAATAATTGTATATTCTACTCGGTTCTACCATTGTGAATATAAATGTTTGCAGATTTCTTCAAAGCCTTTATATCGGCTGCTAAAGCCTCGACTTCTTTAGCTCGCATATTGAAGTACTATGTTCAAAATAAGAGGCTTGCTCTCAAAGCCTCGAGCTTCCCCAGACTCACCTTTTTAGTTTGGAGCTCCCTCTAAAGGCTTGCTCTCAAAGCCTTGAGCTCCCCAGGATCTGCCTTCAGGTCTGGAGCTCTGCGAGGTCTGCTCCTCACTAGCTCCCCCAGAACCTGTCTTCAGGTCTAGAGCTCCGCGAGCTTTCTCTCACAGCCTCAAATTCTTTTTAGGTACGCTTTCAAGACCTTGACATCATTTTAGGCCTGCTTTCATGGCCTCAAAGTCTTTTTAGGTCTGCTTTCAAGACCTTGACATCATATGAGGTGTGCTCTCATGACCTCTTAAGCTCCCCCAAGACCTGCCTTCATGTTTGGAGCTCCATGAGGTCTGCTCTCACGACCTCTTAAGCTCCCCCAGGACCTGTCTTCAGGTCCTGGAGCTCCACGAGGTCTGCTCTCATGACCTCTTAAGCTCCCTCAGGACCTACCTTCAGGTCTGGAGCCTCACGAGGTCTACTCTAATGAACTCATGAGCTTCCTCGGACCTGCCTTCGAGACCAAAACTCGCGAAATGGGATTTTGCAATCTAGAATCCCTCTAAGGACTCGTCTTAAGGCATTGGTTAGAAACCAAATGAGAATTCAGAATCTAAACATATAGATAAACCGAAATAACGATTAAAGAGAACTCAGAAATTCATTACCCGATCCTTGAAATACAAGAATCAAGTAATGAGGAGCTAACTGTAGAGGCCCTATTACTACATAGGCCCAAAGATTAGGCCCACGACCATTTAAAGATTGAAAGAACCGAATAAGATTGATATCTCGTGATCAATGTCTCGAGGTCCACCTCTCGAGGTCCATACCTTGAGGTTGACACCTTATTTCTCAAGGTCTAGAAGTCTAAAGGAAGAGCCCATAATTAAGTAAACTCCTGAAAGAGACCAGGTTAAAGTATCCGTCTAAGATATGTTAGACCCAGTCAAAGTCTTTCAAATGGATAAGGCTAGACCTGGTCTCAATAAAACAAACCCCGAAAATGGGGGAAATCAGTTGAAAGCTTCTTATAAAGACTTGATCGATCACAACCAAGAGGGGGGGCGTACACCCACCTCCAACTTCAAGTTTTGACCTCTACTATAGAGGTATCTTTTTTGTGAAGGCCCAGAACCCAGGCCCATGTTCATCTGAGGTCGAGAGTTCGGGAGGTCGAGAGATCGAGAGTTTGAGAGGTCGAAGGCTCTATAGCCGAAGTCAAGGGGTCGAGGGTAGAAGTCAAGGTCAGACAGGATTCAAACTGAACGACCAGGTCAAAGTCCGTTATAGATAAGGGGAAGACTCTTTCAAAAATCTTAAAAGGGATAAATGTTATCCCCAAAATATCGGAAAGGGGGTTGGAAGCTCTCTATATATCATTAAATAAAGCCTTGGCAAGGGATATACAAAAAAAAAACGGCAGAAACATACTAGAACTAGATTGCATTACCCTCTTCAACTTAATAACTTTACTTAATTTAATCGCTTTTTTCAATGTTAGTTTTGTATACTGGAAAGACATGTCTTTGTATACTTTTCTGATGATATGATGATATGGATTGAAAGTTATTGCAGTCACTATTTGCATTTAGATTATTTTATATAATTGTTTTATGCAATGTTCAATATACTTATATTGTAGATAATATGGTCTAGGGAGACACATGGTAAGATCATATCATTAGAACCTTGTATTATATTAAAGAGCTCACAATTTAGATGGTCTTAAACACATCATCGGTACACCGTAGGATAATCTGATAAGTTAGTTTATCTTGACTAACTCATTATTCTAGTACACTTGTTAATGTATTGAGGAGGATCACGGTAGGACACTATTCTCTACTCTGACCCTGATTGGGAGAGAATAAAGATCCACGTAGTTTGGGTTCTGAACTCATATTTGTTGGCGAACATATGTGTACATTACTTATTGCTTTGACTTATCAATGGGTGAGATCCTTTCGTGGATCAATAAACTCTATATCTTGGATAATAATAATATATACATGATGTGTCGTACAATATGCATGAGCACCGTGTCCTGGTACGCCAGGTTGATGATGATGTTTCCTTGAGGAAACACAAGTTCATGTTGAAACCTGCAGGTCGAATTTATTACGTACATGATAAAGCTTGTGTGGTACTACTCAATGTTTTATATATTAATTAATTATATCTGTCAGAAGCTGACATAATTAATTAATGAACATTATATCTTAAACACGGGGAATGACTGAACTACAGGAGAAAACATATTCGCAAATATGTATTAAATTGGTAGGTCAGTATTACTTCTTTATTGGAATAAAAGTAATATTTAATTTATTTAATTATATCCTAAGTTTATTGGATATTATAAGTTAGATAAATTAGTGGGCCAATTTAATATTCTTCTAGATCCCTGTTGTAGCCTAAATAGACTGTTAATGGACTGGATATGGAACTTGAGAAAGAGTCCCAAACCCAGTAGGGTTTGGAATTGGATTTTCGGCCACCTCCCTATTAATTATAGAGAGGGTTCGAAAATCACACACACATTCAGCCCCTCTTTGTCTCTCAAGATATTCACAGATTCTACAACCCTATCAGTAGTATACAGCCCACTCTGTATCTGATACTCAGTTCGGAAATACAACAGAAGATCTCGGAGTAGAATAGTTGGAGGAGACGACCGACCTAGTGAAGGAGAAGGGGGTGCCGATTCTGTTTCATTCAACAGCAAGATTAGATCTGTAATCTTATCCTCAGACCGTCTATCAATTTGTAAGTAATTCGATTCTATGTGTTCCGCTTTATTAGATTCGATTTGCTCTACATGTTATTCGTGATAGAAGTGTGATAAACATGCATGAAACATAAAAATATGATTTGCATGAACATGGATTAATGAACATCCAAATGATCCTGCGGTGGTTTAATTTGAAAAACCCCAACATTCAATTCGTCCATTTTCTTTACTAATCCGATTCTGACTTGAGCGTCGGAGTCCGTTCGATCGTCAATCCCCCGACGGTCCTTCGGCTTCACGATTTTGTCTTTATTTTGTAGATCAACGGAGCCCGAATCCAGACGAAATTAATTGCAGAATTTTAGTTCTACAATACACAATTGACTTAAATTGGGTGCATTGATTTTAATTTAGTTAAATTTAATTTAATTATAAGAAAAACTTAAAATATTAAATTGAATATGAAAAAGGGAGAGAAAAAAATACATATGGTTAAGAATTTTGAATAAAAAATTAATCGTGCCTCTCCTTAAAAGAATGATTGACATCAATACAAATATAGGTGTACAAAATTGAACCAAATCCAAAAAATCGAACTGATGAACCGAGTTATTTGGTTTAGTTATTTTGGTGATTTTATCTTTTATTTGAGTTCTATTTTGAATATTAAAATCAAAATATAGTTTGGTTCGGTTTCAGTTTTAATAAAAAAATATTTCAATTAAAACCGAACTAACCAATGTATATAAATTACACTATTTTTAATTTTAATTTATATGTTTTAATATTACACATAATTAAAAAAAAATACAAAAATGTAATTATATACTCAATAGTGAACTAAGGCAAAATGCATCGATGCTTCAACTTCAAAGTAAAAGATTTGCGAGATTTTTTTTTGTGTATTCAATTATTAACTGTTAAATAAGTGTAATCATGACATGTGATAAGTTGACCATGTACGTGATTGAACTAAGGGATAATTTTTTTATTATTTATTTAATGATCGTTTGCTATTTATTAAGTTCCAATACAGTAAAACCTCTATATAAGAATACTCTATATAAGAATAACCTCCTTATGGTGATAAAAAGTTGTGGTCCCAACTCGGGACCAGTTATAAATAAGAATAACCTCTACATTGTAATATTCCGGTATTTTTTTAGGACCATCCTTAAGAAATTTACCTCCATATAGTAATAAAGTTACATTAAGTTTAATATATATTTAAATATCTATATAAAATGTCTAGAACTACTTTAACTGCACGTGTTATATTAAATTTAAGATTGTATGAAATACTTATCTAGAGTTATTTGTGACAGCACTTTAATTTTTTTTGTTAATATCACATCTTTTAACTTGCACGTTTGTAATACCCAGAAAAATATAGTATTTAAATTTATTATATAGCTAGAAATTTCATGAAATTAGAATCCAAATTATTCTAGGTTAGTTAAATTATGGGCTTAGAAGCACTATAAGACTAAGAAAAATCTCAATCTTAGTTGAGTTCTCTAATTAATATTAGAATAGATATTAATTGGATCGTTTTGGTACCAAGATCATCTAAATCGGACTTTATTTAATTTCCCAATGAAATTTATTTCATCAAACAATTTGAAATCAATTTATTTCACTATAATCCCAACTTTACAAGATCAAGTTCAGTTATTCAATCCACTTCGACCCAATTAAAGCTCATTGGCAGCCCATTTATTCAAGCCCCTTCAACAATATCTTAATTAATATGGTAGGCCCTTTTCATTTGATGGATAAATGAATTAAGGTATTAACATTTGGATAATCAAGATTATCCACCAATCAATCTTAGTAATGTGGGAGGTTTTATTTTTTTGAGCAAGTGTACATAGTTGTACACGTACCTTTACAAAAATGAATGGAAATATATGGATATATATGCATAAATTAGTGGCAAGGGTGTCTTAATATATATATATATATATATATATATATATATTGCTATGGATAGAATAGAGAAAATAAAAGAAAACGAAAAGATTAGTCAGCATATTTACATTTGGAATCAATTTGGAATTGCAAGTGTACAAGTGTACACGTGTAGTTTCCTAAATACATCTATATAAATATATATTGTTGGTTGCTTGAGATAGAAGATAGTCAAGGGAATTAAAAGAAAGAAAAAAAAGAAAAGGACATCAGAAAGTGAGAAAAAGGGGGAAAAAAAGAAAGGAAAGGAAAGAAGAGATGGAAGATTTAAGAGGTAAGGTTTTAACGTCTTCTTCACTTGGTTATCATCGTTCCTTACTCAAACTTTAGCCAAATCTCATGAAATTACACCACAACATTCCTCTTGATGTATAGATCATGTAGGTATCAACCAATTTTTGATTTGAGGTCGGAAAGTCGGGGAAGAAGACAATAAATGCTGCTGTCCGCTGTTGTTCATCGATGTGCGACGCAACAACTTGTTTGCTCTTTTCCCGATGATTCGACCATTGGATTTTGATGTATTTTATACCGTTTCGAACCTCTTACATCAGGGTATCTATATATGGTTTCAAATATTTGATCAAACACCATTTAGCCCCTCATTTTTATGTCGAAAGTTCAATGGAAAAATCTGTCGGGAAATTCTAAAAACTAATTTCTCTCTTTACTTCTTTCCATTTGCTCTATTCTTTTTGGACTGTAGAACTTGTTGAGTTATGTTGATACCTACTAGGTATGTCGGGACATGGATTAATGGTTATACCTTGGTTTAAGTTGGTTGTGTTTAGAAGTGTGTGTTGGTGTATTCACGTGTTCTTCACTAGTGAAGATGTGTTGCGAAGGGAGTTGTCGCCGACCTCGGAGAGGAGCTGTACTGAAGTTGTAGAGTGTTGAAGGAGGTGATAGTGGTTTAAGAATAGAGGATGCATGTAAGTCGGCGGTCATGGTGTTAATCTATGGAGTATTTGGGAGGAAAATGGAAATTAGATAAAATAGTGTGTTTAATTGAAATATTTAAATTGTGCAATTTACTCCACATGTTACAATTAAGTCCCATAATTTCCAAATATACATTGTCTTAATTTTAGTTTAGTCATTAAGAAGAAATTGAGATTTATTTTTATAAAATTTAATTAAATTCTATTAATTTTCAAAAAAAAAAAAAGTGTTTTACCCTAAAGAAATTCTAAATATTATAATTCACTCCTAAATGCTAAACCAAACTTCTTAGTCATTGAATTCAATTCACCATTCATATCTCTTCATTTTGGTCTAGAAAGTCCGATAAATTCTTAATCAATGTCATTAAATTGACTCAGTCCGTCAAATGCGCATTATACGCCCGTTTCACTCTATTTCAATTCCAAAAGATCCCAAGTCATAGGAAATTATTATTTAAGCTATTTATGACCTAAGTTATTATTTTATCGGCCTATATTAGGATTCTAAGTTAGAATTTCAATTTTATAAGTCGAGACGAGCTGAAAGCATAGTAGCATCTCACGCATAAATTACACTGCACTTAAAGATCATCCAGGTGGGTTTTTCTATATCTCACAACTATGTTTTAAATTCGTCCATGAAAAGTATGTTAAATATTTTTAATAAATGTGATCACATTGGGTCTCTCATGTGACTAAATGTCTAGATAAGTAACCGTAAAGTATCATGTGATCACATTGGGTCTCTCATCCAATAAAGAAGAGTAAACATTGTTATAAAGTATGTTCATGGTTATTTTCCATGATTTATATAGCATAACAGTTTTAAAGCATGAAAGAATGACTTGGATGAATATCAATGTCCACTAAGTGTTTTCTGGCACTCAACCTAAATATTCTCAAATGTTTTCAGGTTTTGGAGATCGAACTGGTTGATGACGAGGTGCTGTAGTGGGTTTGATGGTTGATCTTTGTGTGGTTTCTGCTAAAACCATCTTCAAAGTCTTGTCAGTATTTAAATATTAAATGCTTCTGCCAATACTCTACAAAACTTTTAAGTTTGAAAGTTTTTGACCTCAGTGGTCAGTTTTTGATTGTATATACAAATATTTAAATGTATAGAAGGGTTGACCATTGAACTTTTAAACATGTGATCTGATTGGCTATGTATATTGCCAGGTCATAATTTGATTATGTGTGTGTTAGTGATTTTAAAATCCTTATTTAAAGTTGGCTTTGAGGACGCTTGAGTGCGTGGTTTGAACATTTTTAAGTTGAGGTGCTGCCCATTTACAAATTATTTATAAAGTTAAATCTTATCTTTTGAAAAATATTTATCACGTAAGTATAAACGTATATTTTTGGTGACGTTTTGGTCCTAGTGGGACTGGGGCGTTACAACGTTTGAAGTAATTAGTCAACATGATCACTTTCTTGTTGAATCTAAAACATTTTCAACTTGTCCAACATGTTTGAAGTTTCTTGACATAATATTTTTTTTATTTCTACACTACCATTCTCTAGATTATCACTATGCGCATCTTGCGTGATTCTTATATGTTGTATTATTCGGTAAAAGGCTTAAAGCACATGAATGAATCGTATATACCTTTTAAATTCATGTTTTTAAATATGAAGGGATATTTCCAAGTGTTATATAATATATATTATTTTTATAAAAAAAATAATGGTTTTTATATGTAAACTCTATATAAGAATAACCTCCCTATAGTAATATTTTTCTCTGGTCCCAATTATATTACTGTATAGAGGTTTTACTGTATTATTTTTCTAGTTTTAGATGTAATTGTTTCGAGAAAAAAAATTAACATTCGGTTAAACAAAAAATCAAACCAAACAAATCAAAGAAAATTATGGTTTGGTTAGGTTTGGTCTTATAAATTATTTTAGTTGGTTTGGTTTTTATTTTTTAAAATTTTTTGTTTATGATTTTATTAGTTTGGTTCAATTTTGCATCAAATTAACTATTTGCCCACCCCTCAATGCAAAGTCATAGTAACAATGATCATTGCCCTCATAAAACATTTATACTTCTCAAACTAAATTCAAAATTTTATATTCATTTTAACAAATTGAAATTTTTATTTTTAGTTTTTTCATTTCAACAATATATATTTAAACTTATCTTACTAAATTCAAAATTATTTTATATAATAAATTAATAAATAAATTGTATTAATTAATTTGATTATTATGTAATTCACTTTTTTAAAATAAAAAATATAATAAAATGAAAATAAATTCAACAATATAATTAATTAATAAATTTGATTATTATTTAATTCAAAATATTAAAATAAAAAATATTAGGAAAGAAAAACATATCAAATAATATATTTTATTAATAAATTTGAGTATTATATGATTCAAACTTTCAAAATAAATAAGAATATTAGATAAAAAAAATAACTTCAATAATATATTTTATTACTAAAGTTGATTATTACGTGATTCAAATTTTAAAATAAAATAAAATATAAGAAAAAAAATAAATTCAAAAATATATTTTATTTTTATAAACTTGTTTATTACATGATTCAACATTTTAAAATATAAAATAACTTCCAATTTTAAAATAATAAGTCAACTTCTTTCTTAAATGGGTCAATGTTATAAGAGTAAACAAATATTATTAAATGACTAAAATCTTAATCAACGACTTACCAAATATTAAAATCTTACTTTAATTAAGTATTATGGCCGGCCACATGTGTGGCCAAATAGCATTACTCTAATTTAGAACAGTATCATTAATAAATATTGAAATGATCCCAAAACAAGAAGAAAATGAATCTTGATTATTTTAATGGGTGCCTCTAATTATGGAAACTCTTGCTGCTTGAATGCAACGAGCACACGGTATTCTTTAGTAAAAGGCGCAAGAATAATTCACTTTGTGCTCACTGCTTGGCTGCTTGAATTCTAATTCTACATATAATGATGATTTTGAACAAGAGCTTTCATGTGTCGGTTCATCATTTACCCGATATGTGGAATATATTGATAGAACTAGCAATGCGCCACTGTTGCACGCGCAGAAATCTTTTGATTCAACTCTTTTTTGCTGCATATTCATTTCAAGTTAATTGGATTTCAGTTTTACCTTAGCGTGAGAGCTCTAAACAAAGTAGTAGGATCATTGAAAAATGATGTAGCTTTGCTTGATAAAAAGATTATTTCAGCCAGATCAACTTATTGCCTCAAATTAAGCTGCACTTTATCTATATTTGGTTGGTTAATTTTCTGTGTGTGTGTGTAAATCATTTATATAAATCATTCCCCTATTTGTTTGATCTTATTCTTTTCATAAACATACCTACTAAATTAGATTTAGTGAGCCCTTCGATCACCGTCATAGTCTGTGTCCACCAAACAATGAAGAGGATAATTCCAAAACGGAAGTACCAAACAGTCAAGAGGACTGAAAACGAAGTAGGAGAAATTATATGCTACTCCATGGAGGAATTCCACACAACCACAACCATCCACCGCAAACTCCGTCGCTCACCAGTTAACTGTTGTGATGTTTTCACTGGTTTTATTCCTGGATGTATTCATCTACGTCTGTGGAAGGTGTCGCCGCTTTATCTTAATAACTTAGTTGCAATTCGAAAAATAAAATAAAAATATATATATATCACAATCAAGACAATTTGTTTTGGAAGTTGGTTGGTTTTGTGAAAGTGGTGATTTCAAATAGTTGGAGGAAATATAATTTCAAATATTGTAACTAGAATTGTACAGGGGCTGCACGAACGCAAGCCCCGACTACCACACCACAAATTATGACGTAGGCTCGACCACTTGGGCCGACCTTAGGAAGGAAACCCTCAGAAGTGCAATGGAGGTGAACAACCTAGGCCATGGACCTTCTTGATCGCCCATTCACCCCATCCAGATAAGTATCTTTTACAATGTATCCCCTTCCCATTAAGTATCAAACTTCAAAGTTGCATATAATACTAGCAATTCCCCTGTACGATGTACGGGCGAGGCAAATATAACTTATTTTATAATTAAAAATATCATATTTAAAATTATTCCTTTAATTTTAAAAATAATTACTTGTCAAGCCAATATAAGGAAAATGTGAAGTGAAACATGATGATGACTCATGATATTTATTCTTAGGGGGTGTATTAGATTGAGATTTTAATGGATTTTGTTGGAATTTAAAATGTCCATGGATTTCTATGGATTTTATAAATCCATAGACTCCACATGGAGTCTTCCAAAACTCCACATGGAGTCTTCCAACTCCACGCAGAGTCTGGGGGATTTCGTATGGATTTCGGATCGATTTTGAACGATTTCAATGGATTTCAAATCCATCTCGCCAGCGCTCGTTGGAACACAACGATCGGTGTATCTGGTAAGAAAAATTGAACCCAGCGGCCGCTGGCACCCAGCGGCCGCTGGAGTGCCATCATCGGCAAGGCCAGCGGCCGCTGGGGTCGGGTGACGGCTGGGGTGCCCGATTTTAACTCCTCACCGGCCGCTGGGACACCGCGCTCGCTGGGTTTTTCAAATCCATCGAAATCTCGTGTCTGGAGGTCGGAATTCATCCTTTGTAATTTTCACGTGAAATCCAACTGAAATCCAACGAAGTCAATGACTTTTTAAAGTCCGTGGATTGTTGAATACCGCAGAATTTTAAAGGACTTTTAAAAGTCTGAATTGAATACACCAAGATTTCGTTGGACTTTTAAAAGTCTGGATTGAATACACCAAGATTTCATTGGACTTTTAAAAGTCTGGATTGAATACACCAGAATTTCGTTGGACTTTTAAAAGTCTGGATTGAATACACCCAGATTTTAAAAGTCCAACGAAATCCAACGAAATCTCAATCCAATACACCCCCCTTAATCTTTATATATATTAATGCAAAGAAGTACATTAAAGTATAAAATGCAAAATTGTGTTGTAATTACAATAATATCGCAAATTATATTAAAGTTCATATATTTATTTGTAATTAACCTACTTTACCATTGTATATATATATATATAATATAACAATTGATTATAAATAGTATAAGGATTGATTATAAGTAGCATATAAATATATTAAACAAATATGAATAAGATATGCATGGATAAAATAATTTCTCATATGTAGTTAAAATAAGAAAATCTAAAAAGGAAGATTCAAAATAAAAATATTGTATATAATAAATACAAAATACAAACGGGATGTATGTTGGAAATTATCCGTCATTTAATTAGATATTAAAAAAAATCCATTATACATTATATTGCAAAGTTTTTGTGATACAAAAGGAAATAAATAAATAAATAAGAACATGTGCATTAAAATAAAAGTGAACTGAATTTTATTTGTATCAATTAACACTTCTGAAAACCTCATCAATACTAATTTAAAATTAACTAAAAGTAAACATTTTAATCTTGCACATACGCTTAAATATATCAACAATAAAAATGAGTCAATATTCAAAATTTGGATTAGTGGTAACCGGTTGATCCTTAACAACAATAAATTAAATCAACTCACGAATTTATACTATGATTTTGATTTTTGAACCATTAATGTTTGTCCATACAAATACACTAATATAATTACAGATTGGGGAAGAGCAAAAAATTATAAAAACACATTATAGATGCGGGGAAGATCGAAGATCAAAAACTTCATATCACATACTGTACCTATAGTTTTTAACACAATTTTTGTCAATCTAAAGCGCATAAAATATGTGAGTAACCAACTACAGAAAAATATAAATATAGAATATATAACATATTGGTCAATTTAAAATGATTATTTAAGGCCATAATCATGATCGTTACTTAATTTATAACATGTTACGAAGAACAATTCCAATTTATTTTACAAAGAATAACTCCAATTGACAAAAAAAAATGTATTGACCATCTTCTAGAAGCACCATAAAAAAATATGATTCTCTTCACCGTCTTCTCCTTGGCACATGTAGAATAGTTCTTGGTCATATTTATGCATCCAGCAAAGTAACGTTTATTTAATTTTCGTATTTAGATAACAACATGCATGAGATGTTTACAAAAATGAATAAGATAAAATTAAATCACCTATAATCCATAAAAATTCAATTGCAGTTTTACTTGCACAGAATTCCGTCTTGCGGGGACCCGATGATAATTATTCAAGCCATGTTGATAATTTTTCTAGTAGGTTTCTCGAAGAAAAAATCATGAGAAAATAATTATGCAACAAATTTGGCAAGAGTATGATGTAGCCAAATTTCAAACACCTTACATTTATAATACCAAAAGAATATGAAATAATATGTAAAATGGTACACATTAATCATCAATTGTAGAATTTAGAGTATCATCATACAACTATTTATGGAAATATGGAACAATGTCTTTATTACATTAAACAATTGTAAAATCAATCATACGATTTGGCGTGTGAGGATTTATTTATAGAAAATTAATCACAATAATTATATGTAAATCAATTAATCATACATTCTCATTAAATTTTATTTTCATATATAATTTATTAGAGTAATCATATCATTGGGCCGGCTATAAGGGTGAGCCACCTGATCCACCGAACAGGGCCCACCCTTTTCAAGGGCCCAATTTTTTTTATTTTATAGTTTAAATGTATATTATATTTATAAACTAATAAATAAAAGATACAATTTTCGGCTGCCGGCCGCACGCGTTTCTTTCTTCCCAATTCCCAGAAATCGATTGATTCTTCTCGTTTCTACATTCATCCATGGCTCCTCACCCTCAAAGTTATACTTTTCATTAATTCTTCTTTTTTTTCATGAAAACATCTCAAACCCCCTCTCTTTTTTTTTCATTAATTCTTATTTTTTTCTCATTAATTATGCTATCCAACAATTATATTGCAAAATCTTCGCTGCTCTGGAAGGAATTTTGGTTGAAAAAATAACATCTTGCAATTCCAGGTTGTTTCAATCCTTTCTACCGTTTAAACTTTACTTTGATATTTTTAATTCTGCCTCCTAAAATTATAAAATATGCTTCTGGACATGAAAAACGTGTGAAAAAAGAAAAAAGTAGAAGTGTTAATTGAGTCTCAAAGAGGTGCTATTGATAAGTGTCATTGAAAATAATATTTTAGAAAAAATAAAATATGAAGACTTGGTGGATGAATTCGCTTTGAAGATTGTTAGAAGAATATCACTTTTTAAATAAAATGTTTATGTATGTTTAAGATGTTGAATATTGAATTTTGAAGGTTTTATTTTTCATTTTATTAATATATAACGATTATATTATATTTGCCATTAAAACAATATTAATTGTATTTTATTGTTAAAATTGTCTAAATTATATAATTGCACAGGGCCTTCAAAATGTTTGAGACGGCCTGCATATATCAATATCAATATGTTCCGGATATTTAGTGTTGATTTGAGTAATCATGTAACAACATGATATATATGTCCGGTAAATCTATTTAATGTGCGAATTGAATATTTGCTTGCTAGGGTAAATCAAAATATATATAGAAAATTAATCACAATAAATATATGTAAATCAATTAATCTTACTTTTATTATTATTATTATTATTATTATTATTATTATTATTATTATTATTATTATTATTATTATTATTATTATTATTATAGATTTCCATTTCTTTAGGTATCCTTAATTTAGGTGGAAATTAATGATAATTTTTTTTAAGATAAAAAACCTTGCTTTAATGTATATAAAAGAAAGATAAAGATTAACAAAGCAACAATATAATGGGTGTAATTATAAAAAAAATAGTTTACTTTTTTTTTAGTCAATATAATTGATTGGACGATAACTAATCGAAACAATTAAATATAATAAGTTAAATAATAGGACAATAGATTAATTTTCTCTTATAATTGAAGGAAAGATTCACAATTAATTAATTAATTAATTTCATAATTAATTAATTAATTAAGTGTTTTATATAAGATTGAATTGATTTATTTTTTTGCGTAAATATTTGGGAGATTACCCATCTTAATATATAATTAAATTGTTATTTTATTAATGATTTGATATGATATAAATATATAAAACTATTATGTATGTATTATATGATTAATTAATAGACAATCTTAATATAAAAATTAACTTATATGCTTAATAAATTGTAATGTATTACCTTTCTTAATACATAATTAAGTTATTATTTTATTATATGTATTTGATGTGATATATCTTAATATAAACTATTATGTATTATATTAAGATGATTAATTAATTAAAAAATTAATACAATCATAATATAAAAATGAACTTAATTACTAAATATAGTATGTGGTTTTTGACGGGAAAACTCTAGGCTGCTAAATAAGGCACAACTACTTACTTTTATATATATAAAGATGTTATTATTCAATGTGGGACAATTAGAGACTAGTGCTTGACACAATTTATGCACTTTAATTAACCTTTGAATGCTTGCGATAATTAAATACTAATTGATCTCGCTTATGTTTTCAACATCTTCCAGGAGTCCACTATCAATTAGTTTGAGCACTTGCATATGATATAGAATTTCTTGAACTTAGTTTTTCCTTAGCATTAATCGTTGCTTAGTCTATAAACTTCATAACTTGAACTTAGTTTTTCTTTTTCGTGGTATTTATTCAAACAATATATATTTAGTATGTTAAATATTTGGGAAATCTATATATTCATACTACAGCACCTCTGAATTTGGAGTCATGCAACTTGTGCATTGCTATGATATTTTCTGAATTCAAAAATAGAAACAAGCGTTTTTCTGAATTCAAAAATAGAAACAAGCGTTTAGTCTTCAGTGTATATTCTATGATAAAGTAATATTTAATATTGCGTGAGATTTTATTTTAATTTCAAATATATAATGTTTTTTGTTCATGTAAAAAAAAAAAAAAGAATAGCAGGGACAATTGTATGGATTCACATTTTATTGTATTTTCTGGAGAAAAAAATGACAAGTGCATTCTCTGCAAAAAAAAAATTGAAAAATATTCAATGTACCCATAAGTTGATCAGCCGCATCTAATTCATGAAGAGTTTAGACAATTTTGAAAATTCTATCATCTTGCAATTTATCAAAAAAAAAAAACAGATAACTATTTACCAATTTTTGGGATGTTTTGTCAATATACACTACAATGTTTATATTTGTTGTAATTTACGAGTCAATACTCAATACAATGTCTACAATTACATTAATTTACACTGATAACATTCTGTTTCAATTATTATTTATCAATATGCATTTTTTATTTGCAGTTTTCAACCTCTTTATAAAAGTGTCCTCAAAATATAACTCATTTAACATTTTTAAATAGTGTAATATTTAATCTAATTTAGGCAAATTATTATTCACATTTCATATTTTTTCTTTAATTCTAAATAGTGCGAAGTGATATTAGGTTGATTAGTGAGTTTGAACGATATTATTAAATATTGGTTATATTTTTTAGGGAAATAATATTTTTGGTACAAACTAAGAATTTTATAAAAAAAAAAGTGACTTCATCATATAATTTAATTCATAATCTTTTATAATCTTACTCTACTGAAAAAAAGAAATTAACAAATATTGTTTAATGTTATACATGTGTATGGCTTCTACACACAAAAAAAAAAATTGATGAAATTTTTTCAATTTATAATTGTCACATATGAACATTTGATTTGATATATCAAATAATAAAATAGATTTTGTACATAGTACAGGTGTAATGCACTAATAGTATTTAATACCCCAATATTTAATTTGTAATTTATAATAATACTACAACTTATATTTAAAGTAATTTTATTCAAGTGTTTCGTTTTTGTAACAATTATACTTTCTCTAAATTTAATAGCAATTTTACCCCAACGCTTCATTTTTTTTAGGGATTTTGAGAAACTTTATATTTTATGCGAAGAAAACCTCTTATACCAATGGTTGCAGCGGTTATATGAAGAATGATGTCTCGGACTTGATCAGGCTTAAAAATTTAAAAGTTTCTCTTCGTGCGGCTCCTCCTAGGCATGTTATCTCTGTTCGTTGGAGACCCCCTCCGGTTGGTTGGGTTAAGATTAATACTGATTGTTCGACTATTGGTGCTCCAGGTTGCATGGCGACTGGCGGGGTTTTCTGCACTAGTGATGGGAATGTGAAATATTGCTTTCATTCGGATGAGGGAGTCGGTTTTGCATTTTTGGCGGAGCTCATCGTGGTCATCGTTGATTTGGAACAAGCTCAACGGATGAAGTTAGCCTTTATTTGGCTAGAACCTGATTCAGTTTATGTGGTCTCTTTGCTCTCTTCTCATAGCTTGCAGGTGCCATGGACCTTGAACTCTCGATGGAGTCGAGTTTTGGATATTTTTACTTGTATTCATTTTTGTGTTTCGCACATTTACCGTGTGGGCAACAGTGTGGCTGATTTATTAGCTACTCCTGGTGTACCTCCTGGTGTTTGGTATTCTGTTATTCCTTGTATTTCTCAGGCTGTTAGACATGACTTTTGTGGTACGGACTACTTCCGTTTTGTTTAGAGGAGTACTTTTTTTCCCATATTAGTTTTTCCCACTCTGAATTTTCCAAATGTGTTTTAATGAGACCCCAGTCCCCTGATTCTCGATATGTGATTTCCGAGACTTTTAGGTTTGGATTACTTTTTTCTTTTAATTATACAATTCATTTGGAGTTGAGATGCTGATAACTCAGTTCGTGAAGTAGCTCTTCCTTCTCAAAGTTTCATATTTTATCATTAAAATATTAAGCCCATCAATTTCTTATTTTTAAATTTATTAGATTTATAGGAAATTATTTTGAAACTAGGTGCGGTGCAATTAGGACCTCGTCCACTGTATGATTCTCTACTCGATTTTACGTGCAGTGGCGTAGCCACATAGGGCCCGGGGGGCATTGGCCCCTCTAGAATTTTTTTTAAAAAAAGAGTATTGTAATAGTATTTTATTTTAATACTAAAAAATAAAAATAAAACATATTATTCTACTTCTAATCGGCAATCCCACGTCCTGCAATCTAGAGTCCAGCCTCCATACCCCAAATCCAATTCAAACAATACTAAAAAAAAATAAAAAATTGGTCAACCCCCTTTCATTTTCATTTTCAATCTTCAATTTCATATATATTGGTAGTTACTCTTATTTTCTTTAATATATTTATTTCTCGTCTTAGTGTTGAGTTTTAAATTTTAGGGTTCATTGAAGATTTGAGCATTGTGATGCAATTTTAACAATATTAGAATTTAATTAGTTAAAAAAATTACTCCCTCCGTCCCAATTATAATCTCTTTTCTAGTTGTACGTAAATTAAAAATATTATGAAAATAAGATATTAAAGCTAAACTTTCAACACTGCCCTTCTTTAATATTTATAACTTTCAAAATTTAAGCGGTTAGATTTTTAATTTTCAAGATTTAATAAGGGTGTATTTGTATATTAATGTGAAAATTAATGCTACTTATACTAATGAGACTATATAATTGAGAAACTCTAAAATAGTAATAAAGACTATATAATCAGGACGGATAGAGTATTTTATCATTCTACTTATGGGCTTTTATATCATGAATTGGGCCCCCTGAGCAACATTCCTCGCTCCGTCTCTGTTTACGTGCTTTCTATTATCAGGTGGGTGAAATTATTATTTTTGAAATAAAAGTATATGATATATGATCTTTCAGACAAATATTTTTAATCCTACTTGAATTATCATGTATGGAATGTGGATAGCGTTTTATACGCATCAAATCAAAATAGTGTTTCGTACGCATCATAATAGCGTTTTGTACGCATCAGAAATATGTCTTATGCATAGTTCAAGATGTATTCTAGAATCAGAAGAAGAGTACCATAAATCTACTATTCCTGTAAATTATTTCAGTTTGATAAATAGAAAGAAATGCCACAATATAATCCCCACCACTAAGTACGTATTAAGAGTTCTCACCCTACATTTTTAAATATTTTCAATTCAATGAGCTTGGAGCAGCGTGAAGGAAATGGGGGCTGACTTCCTTTAGACGTTTTGGTTACTTAACTTGAATTTTAATTTTAGACTTGCTGCTTAAGATAAATTATTTTAAACTTTATATTTTGTGTTCGTCTAGTGTTTTGGACTAAATTTAAACTAGTAGTTCAATATTATAGTTTTATCTATGTTTTGAGTATCTATTTTATGTTTTAGAACTTGTGAGTTATTTTTTGAAATGGACTGGGGTGTATTGAAGTTTATGAAATGTAGATAGTTTGATCTAATTACATATATATTTATTTCTGAAAAGTATATATTGCTCTCTATTTTTCTACTTGGGATTTTTGGCATAATTATTTTAGAATATAATATATATATATATATATATATATATATACTCGAACTATTATTATTGTTAATCATTTTCCACTTTAAAGAATTGAAAGAGTAACATTTTAAATTATAGAATTTAGGATGTTACAATTTAAAAAATTATCTCATTTCCAAAAGCATCATCAACTATAAGTACCAGTCCGACAACAACAGCCATCACCGGACCCCCTAGAGACTAGTGATAAATGGATTCTTGATATGCAGTCATCACGCGCTTTAAAATAACTGCTCTTCCAAAGGCCTAGTAAATGTGTAGTAGGTGGAAAATACAGGTCGAATCCACACGGAATGGTGTATTCTTCTTTCAAAGGTAACTTTTGGGGTTTTGAGAAAGTTTAATTAATTAATGAAACAAGATAGAATAAAAGGAATTAGTATGATAAAAACCAGATGAGATTGTAAATAAAAAGAGATATGATCATATCGTTCATCGGTGCATTGATTTTAATTCACAAATCTTATAAATCAGTTATAGAATACCGGAACCCCTGACATACTCCTTATTCCTCCTTACAAATCGTTGAACAAAAGAACTCTTATTATCCAAACTCTTATTAACTAACAATCCGCAAGAACCATTAACAGATTTAATTAATTAATAACTTTAAGAATTAGAGAAACCCAGTTATGTTATAAGCATTCGAACCTGCATGCCCTTAACATCCCCGTATGCCCACTGACAAAGAGAGTTAGTTTTACCACATAGAATTGATTCGACAGTTACAGATCTTACAATTCTATTGGCTTTAGATATTAACTAACGAGTTATATATTAGCCACTACACAATTAATTAATTAAGAGCTACTTGTTATCGCAGAACATAACAGAGTAAAAGAATAAGAATCATAAGAAAGCTAATCCGACCACACGATATGAGCATATCATCAATTATCACAACCTCATTCCGGAGAATAATTTAGCTACTCATATTAAGATCAAACCAAACGATAATCATAACATACACAAACATTGTTTTGAAATTTACTTACGAACAAGTTCTCCAGAATATTCTTGCAATTCTAAATAAATAATTCAACTAAAAGTAGAACGTGAAATTGAGTTTATTAGAAAAAAAAAACTTGTGGAATCCCGAATGCCTTCTTAGTGTGATATTGCAGGCTTTATATATGCCAAACCAACGAGCGTTTCATCAATTTTAATGATTTCAGCAAAGCAATCGCAGATTTTCATCTTCCATTATATCATCATTATTTCTTTCCATATTTGTATGATTTCTTCCATTCATGTTCTTCACACTCTCATCTCTACATTATTGCTGTAACAGACACAAATTAACACGATAAGTCTCAAATATACATAATATATAAATAATAAATATACAATATTTGACACTTATCAATTCTCGAATGAAAAAAAAAATGAGGGGAGAAATTATAGCCCATCTTCAATATGAAATACGTACTTATTTAATTCTAATAATTAATTATTAATTAAAACTTTAAAATTAAATATAAAACATAGTTACAAATTCCAATTGGATCGATATAATCAAATTTAAATAATAATTATAAAATTAAATTAAAGTATAAAAATATAAAATTGAAGAAAAATCAATAAAATTTGATAGTAGAACATCGTATAAAATACAAAATTAATTAAATTAAAATCAACACGATGTTGTTAGTTGCATTAATAGACTTGTGGGTAATGTGAGTGATGTCGTCGTCGTACATTTATGATCTCTCTCTCTCTCAGATGCGTAGCATTCACAAATATCAAAATTTACACTAAATTTGATAAACACCATCAACTACAACCAAGTACATACCTTACAATACATCAACAATAACAATCACCGGACCACCTAATTAAGAACAATAATAAAATCGATTCTCTATGCAAAAAATTGAGGGGGAATAGCTAGATAGGTTGGTGCGAACCTATATATCACGGAAATTCTATAACTTTTATACATGCACTACATATATTCATAAATATTAATGGTGGAACCGGGGGATGAAGGGGCTGGGAAATAGCTTCTAAATTACAATAGAGCCGTCAATTTCGCTCGTTGTAGCCCCCTCAGCGGCTACGGGAGGAAAAGAAGAAAAGGAGATTATGCTACACACCTTCCGTTGCTGCTTTCGCGGGCAGGGGTCGAATATTTGTAGAAAAATAAAGTTGATTTTTCAGCAAAAAGCATAACTTAACAAATATCAAAGATGATTTAAAGATATCGAAGGATAATTTTAAATTTAAAAGTTAACTAGATTCTCCTTGCTCCCCCTTCTAATCTTTTCTCTTTCCTAATAGGAAATTATTATTTAGATTTTTTTTTAATTTAAATACTAATTCATTTATTTATCATTTATCCTTGTTAATTTTCTATTTGGGGTTTTTATCCATCTATTTTTCTAGAAATTGAAATTTTAAATATTATTGTTGTTTATTTTGCTCCATTCAATTTATTTTAGGTTAATACTTCTAGCGAAGCTGTCGCTATCTCCGGTGTAGGTGACAGTAGTCGGGTTTTCGTTCACAACTGTATACACCAATCAGAGCCGTCTTGTCTCTCAGCATTGACTACCTATCGTTGCCACTTGCAGTTTACCCGACCTAACCGATGGTCGTAGGGTTTACTGAGAGGTTCTCTGATCACTTAAGGAATTTCTGAACCATCCAACAGAGAGTGAGGCCCGGGGGGACTCACGAACGAGACCTTTAGGCTTAGGAGGAGGGCATGTCCGGAGGTGGTAGTAATTCCCCTTGTTGGTTTCTTCTTAAAACAGAGGAGTAACTCTTTCTCTCTTCAACTGGTAGCGAGTGAGTGACCTACTAGTTGTAGGTCACGAACGACATAGAGTAGCTGCTTGTTGTTCCCTGTAGCTTCCCCTCCTCCGTACTACAAAAAGGGAGGAGGGGGGGGAGCGGCTACTAGAGTAAATAGAATAGACCGAAGGACTCCCGCTCCTACTATTCCTGAGTCACCGAAGGAATAGAGTAACTTAAAGTTTTAATGTTTAGATTTTCTTCATAGTATGTTTCTACTTATAACTTAACTTAATAGAGTTGGCATTTTGTGCTAGATTTCTACAAAATATATGGGCTTCGGGCCATTTTAAATATTATTGTTGTTTACTTTGCTCCATTCAATTATGATTTTTTTTATTTAATTAGGGTTTATTAAATCAAATTTTATTTATAATTAATTTTTAGAATATGTATTTTTCACTAACAATATTTGAAAACTTTAATTAGCATAACTATAATGCTTTGTTAGCATGACGATCTGTTATCAAATCCTCCGCGATTTTTATAAGAATTACCAAATTACGTTAATACCCCCGCACGAAAAACTTTTTAAATATTACAGAATTGCCATTGTCTTTTTCATAAAATCTGGGTCTTTGATTTTTGAGGATTGTGTGGTGTGAGATGTGGTCCTAATTCTCAAACTATGATTGGTTTTAGCCTAACCCCTCCCCTATATATATATATGAAAAGAAATAGTTAATGTTAAAATTGTTAATTATATAGATGTTGAGTACTGATATGTTATTTTTGAAACTTTGAATAAAAATATTAAATCGGACTAATGACGTGTAATTAAGCTATTTTATTTTGAGGTAAAAACTATTTTAGCCACTTAAACTTTAAAACATAGTTATTTTAGCCAGTAAGTTTTAAACATATTTATTTTAGTCACTTTGGACGAAAATACCCCTGTGTGCGCTAGCATTGCGCGCTGATTGCGTGCTGGCATTGCGCGCAATGAGCAGGGGCAATATAGTCATTCTGACTAAAAACGTACAATTAAAAGTTAATGGCTAAAATAAGTTTTTTAAAAGTTTAACCTGCTAATTTTATATATTTCCACTTTTATTTTTATAATAAACGTTAATGATCTTTAATTTCTTCTTTTGACTCATGGGACTTCTACATATGCATTAGTTAAAGGAAAGTGGCTTTTCTTTCCTTTCTGTTATAAGGCATTGGAGGAATCTGAGGTCTCAATATATATATATATATATATATATATATATATATATATGGGAGGGTTGCAATGCAAACCCTACCTAGTGTAGAAACTAGGAACTCATCTCACACCATACAATCAATAAAAATATATGGTTCAGATTTGATTAAAAGGAGTGGTGGCAATCCTGTAATATTTGGAAAAAAATTCACACGGGGGTATTAACGTAATTTGGTAATTCTTATAAAAATCGCGGAGGATATTTGATAACATATCGTCATGCTATCGAAGTATGATCATCATGCTAACGAAGCGTTATATTTATGCTAATAAAATTTTTTCTCATATTGTTAATGAAAAATTAAATTCTAAAGTGTAATTATAAATTCTAATAGGATTAAATAAACCATAATTCAGATATAATAAACTTCAATGATCTAAAAATAGAATTAAATTCTAAAAATTATTTATAAGCCCCAATTGAATGGAATAAATCATAATAACAATATAAATATAACACATTAGCATAGTTATATTATTTTATCAGCATTGCGAATAACCTATGTTAACATATGACAATTCATCGTTAACATAAGTTATAAACCATAAATGGATGAAGAAAACTCTAACTAATATATTCTAATTTGATGAAATAAATAATATATAATATTCAATTAGTAACTAAAACATAAAAATTAAATCATAAAAAATAATTATAAGTCATAATTGAAATGTAATAAATCATAATAATAATATAAGTATGCGTAGTACGTTAACATTATGATGATCATTCATTAGCACAATAAATGCAATATGTTAGCATATAACAAATGCTTCGTCAGCATACCTAATCAACTTATCATAATGCTGACGAACCATTATTTAAAAGCTAACGAAAGCATTTTCGCGCTGGACACGAGTAAAAATTTATATTTTGTATTTTTCGTCTATATTTATTTGAACAAACATATCCATGACTGATCATGAATTAAAGAGCATGAAAAGATCTTTAATTTGGTATATTATTTGCGTTGATCCGATTTGAAACGAGTGAGTTATGGTCGTTCAAAGTTTTTAGGATTTTTTTAAAAGTGATGACATCAGCTTTTTTATTGAGATTTGATAATCATATTCCCGCCTCCTTCTTTTTTGCCTTGACTTGGACATTTAATCTCAGCCATTAGATCATCCAGGTGGACGGTATAAGATGGGTTCCTAGTTCCTACACCAAAAAAATGTGTATTTTTGATCCAACCCCTATACACCTTTTTCTGGTGTAGGAACTAGGAACCCATTTTATACCGTCCACCTGGATGATCTAATGGCTGAGATTAAATGTCCAAGTCAAGGCAAAAAAGAAGGAGGCGGGGGTATGATTGTCAAATCTCAATAAAAAAGCTGATGTCATCACTTTTAAAAAAAATCCTAAAAACTTTGAACGACTATAACTCACTCGTTTCAAATCGGATCAACGCAAATAATATACCAAATTAAAGATCTTTTCATGCTCTTTGATTCAAGATCAATCATGAATAAGTTTGTTCAAATAAATATAGACGAAAAATACAAAATATAAATTTTTACTCGTGTCCAGCGCGAAAATGCTTTCGTTAGCTTTTAAATAATGGTTCGTCAGCATTATGATAAATTGATTACGTATGCTGACGAAGCATTTTTTATATGCTAACATATTGCATTTATTGTGCTAGTGAATCATCATCATAATGTTAACATACTACGCATACTTATATTATTATTATGATTTATTACATTTCAATTCTAACGTATAATTATTTTTTATATTTATATTGTTATTATGATTTATTCCATCCAATTGAGGTTTATAATTAATTTTTAGAATTTAATTCTATTTTTAGATCATTGAAGTTTATTATATTTGAATTATGGTGTATTTCAACATATTAAAATTTATAATTACACTTTAGAATTTAATTTTTCGTTAACAATATGAGAAAAATTTTCATTAGCATAAATATAACGCTTTGTTAGCATGATGATAATACTTCGTTAGCATGAAGATATGTTATCAAATATCCTCCGCGATTTTTATAAGAATTTCCAAATTACGTTAATACCCCAATTCAAATTTTTTTTCCAAATATTACAGGATTGCCACCATTCTTTTTAATCAAATGAGGACCATAAATCTTTATTGATTGTATGGTGTGAGATGGGTTCCTAGTTCCTACACTAGAAAGGGTTTGCATTGTAACCCTATATATATATATATATATATATATATATATATATATATATATATATATATATATTATCCTACTAAACAGACTACTGAAAAAGAGCAGCAGCAAACAGCAGGACAGCATGGAATTTTCTCTGCTTTACACCTCTCTCTATCTACCTCTGTTTTTCATCATTGTTATTCTCAAATTCTTTACTAGAAAATACTACCGCCTACCTCCATCCCCAGCGCCAGCCCTGCCCTTATTCGGCCATCTCCACCTCCTAGCGCCGCCGCTCCACCGCACCTTCCGCCGCTTCTCTCAAACACACGGCCCAATTTTCTCACTAAAACTCGGTGTGCGCCGCGTCGTCGTCGTGTCATCACCTCACTTAGTGGAGGAATGCTTCACTAAAAACGACATCGTCTTCTCCAACAGGCCACGGAGTCTGGCCAACCAGTACATAGGCTACGACCACACCACCATGGCCGGCACTCCCTACGGACACCACTGGCGCAACCTCCGCCGCCTTGCCTCAGTGGAGGTGCTCGCCTCCAGCCGCCTCAACGCACTCTCGGAGCTCAGACAAGCCGAAATGCGCCGAACACTGCAAAAACTAACCACCAGCAAAGATTATGCGGTGGTGGAATTGAGGCCTAAAATTTTCCAACATATTTTCAACGTGATAATGATGATGCTGGCCGGAAAGAGATATTCTTCCGACGACGTAAAATCAGGGAAGCAATTACACGAGATGGTGAGTGAGGTTTTTGAGAGCGCTCAGTCATCGAACCCAGAGGATTTTCTGCCATTTTTGAATTGGATTGACTACAAAGGTCTGAAGAAGAAGCTGAGCGATCTTGGTAAAAAGCTAGACGAGTTTTACGAGTGTTTGCTGACGGAGCACCGCCGTGAGAAGAGGAACACCATTATCGGCCACTTGCTGTTTCTGCAAGAGTCAGATCCCGGCTTCCACACTGATCAAACCATCAAAGGCTTTATTACGGTAAGACTTCATGCTATTTTATTCCTTAAAACAATTCAATTCAGTTTCCCAGCGTATAATATTTCACTTGAGACCGTCGTCTCCCATGTACCTGTCTGGCATCAGACCGTACACCTCACTCGCCCATATTTATACTTGCGGAAATGGGTCAAACTACCCGGTCAAATTTTTAAAAAATTTAATTTAGCTACAAATTTTTAAACATATATTATTTAGTCAGAATTACTATATTGTCCTTGCTCAGCGCGCAGGACCACCGCGTAGTACCAACGCGCGCACGTCACGCAGAGCCAGCGCGCGGGTGTGCTTGAGCAGGTGCAGGACTGTTGACGTGCGCGCGCACCTGCACACTGAATCCGGCGCGCACGGGGATATTTTGTTCAAAGTAGCTAAAATAAATATGTTTAAAACTTACGGAGGGCTAAAATATTTTTTTTAAAAGTTTAAGTGGCTAAAATAAGTTCTACCACTTTATATTTTTTAGTTGGTCCTAAAAATTATATAATCTAAAATCAAATTAATGAACTCTATAAAATAAATTAACTTTTTTTTAATATGTTAACTCGCGTGGTGTATTCGTTCGATAATTATGTCTGAGCTCGTGCAATGCACTTGACGATTAATTTTAATTTTTTAATTAAAAATATAGCCTAAAATTAAAGTAATTTAATTTTATTTTTTTATCCGATGACTCGCGCAGTGCGCTTTTGCGCGACGTTAACGCGTGGTCTGGTGCATTGTGCTTAACAATTAATTTTTTGAATCAAATATATAGATCCTAATTGGGATTAATAATAAACCCTAATTTAAATGTATTAAACTCTAATTTGAATGTGATTAACTTATATATATAAATGAAGTAGCTAATATGATACTTTTAAGGGTACAAGTGATATGTGTTAGCATCATGAGTGTTTTTAGACGGTGTGGTGGGAGAATGTGCCATTATATATATATATATATATATGTCATTATTGTATAAAATTACTGCAAGACATAATTTAATTAAATTGTTGGAATGCCTTGAACCTTACGTCCGATTTACTTTATGCGTCATGTTGAATTTTGATTTTATATTTTGGGCTTATTTATTGGTGGATAATTTCACTTTTTTTGTCTTACAAAAATATAATCCAAACACATCTAGTCTTAAATATATCTTACATTTTTTGCCCTGACTGTTATTTTTTTCGACTTATTTTGGTCCCAACCAAAACGATATTATTAATTAGTCTCAATTTTACTAACACTTGTGGTACTAAACATGTTCATTTCTAAAAGTTGAGACCAAAAAAGTTAAAAAATAAATTAAAATTTGGAACGAAAAAATATAGGAATTTAGATATGTGCTTTTGGACCATATTCTTACATGGCCAAAACTTAAATTAATCACATTTATTGGCCTAGTCAGTTTCAGTTTTAGCGAGTAACATATAAACTTCATGAACTCTAAACCTGTTGTTAATTATTCTGTATTCTCCACGATCAATAATATATCATCTTTAATTTTATGACTTCTTGATATGTTTAAGTTTAACACATTGTTAGCTAACGCATTATGTGAATACTTTGTTTGTTTCAATTGTATGTATTATAACATAAACCATATTGAAAAGGATGTAATAAGTTTTAGCTGGTTGCCAGAAAGAAAATGTAAAATATAACAAGAGCTAATTAAGTTTTTTCCTTTTAAATGCTAAAGGTTTAATTTAAGCTAAACTCGAAATTTAAATTATTGTTCCCAGAATATGATAGTTGCAGGCACAGACACATCAGTCGTCACGATAGAATGGGCCATGTCCCTTTTGCTCAACCATCCTAATGTCCTCCAAAAAGCTATGCTCGAGCTCGACTCGATAATTGGACATCAACGTTTGGTGGAAGAACAAGATTTACCCAATCTAAATTATCTCCGCAATATTATTTTGGAGACGTTCCGTATGTTTCCTGCAGGACCATTAGTGGTGCCCCGCGAGTCATCTGCCGATTGTAGAGTGGGTGGGTACGACATCCCATGTGGCACGATCTTATTGGTCAATGCATGGGCCATTCACAGGGATCCTAATGTGTGGGACGAACCAACGAAGTTCAAGCCTGAGAGGTTCGAAGGAAGAGAGGTAGAAACAGAGAAGTTAATGTCATTTGGAATGGGTAGGAGGGCATGCCCCGGGGCGGGTTTGGGGCACCGGATGGTGGGGTTGGGGCTGGCGTCGTTGATTCAGTGCTTTGATTGGAAGAGCGTGGGTTCGAATGAAATTGATTTAAGTGAAGGAGTTGGATTGACCATGCCCAAATTGAAGCCATTAGAAGCTATGTGCAGACCAAGACAAATCATGCTCGAGGCTATTCATGAACCAACTCATTTGACCTGATTTAGCTAACAATTGTTCTCCCCTGCGGCCCTGCCTATGATGTTACTATATATTGTGTCGTGTGTTTTTATTCAGGTTTAAATTTTGTGCTAAGTTGCGTTAGTATATATATGCGCATAGGGGTTGGGTTATATAAAAACAACCCCTTATATGAGAAATGAGAACACATCTCACACCACACATCCATAAAAAATCAAAGGTCCATATTTGCTGAAAAAGGCGGTGGCAATTCTGTAATATCTGAAAAAAAATTCGCACCGGGGTATTAACGTAATTTGGTAATTCTTATAAAAATCGCGAAGGATTGATAACAAATCGTTATGCTAACGAAGTATTATCATCATGCTAACGAAGCATTATAGTTATGCTAGTTAAAGTTTTCAAATATTATTAGCGAAAAAATATTCTAAATATTAATTATAAACCTAATTTGATTTAATAAACCCTAATTAAATGGAAAAAATCATAATTGGATGAAATAAACCTAATTAGATGAAATAAACATTGATTGGATGTGGTAAACCCTAAATGAGTTGGAACAAATCATAATAATAATATATTTGTACTACGTTAGCATTATGGTTTTGCTTTGTTAGCATTGCGAATACACTATGTTAGCATATGACAATACTCTGTCAACATACTTTATAAACCATAATTGGATAAGATAAACCATAATAATCAATTAAGAACTATAAATAAAAAATTAAATTTTAAAAAAATAATGATAATTAGATGGAATAAACCATAATCGAGATTAAATAAACCATAATTGAGATTTAATAAACCCTAATAAATTTATACTACGCTAGCATTATGATAATTCTTTGTTAGCACAACGAATACATTATGTTAGCACATGACAAATGCTTCGTTAGCATACATTATCATATGTTATCATAATGCTGACGAAGAATTGTTATATGCTAACGAAAGCATTTATAACTTGGGCATGCGTAAAAAAATTTCTTTTTTATTTTTCGTTCATATTTTTTCATCTAAACATAGCCTTTTGACATCTTAAATGAAAGAGCATGAAGAGAGCTTTAATTTGATATTTTTTTTATGTACATTGGATTAAAAACGAACAAGTTATGGTCGGTTAAAGTTTTTAAGATTTTTTTTGATTGCTCACATCATCATTTTTAATGGGTTTGGACGAAAATAGCCCTCCTTCATTTATTTTTTGCCCTGTTTTTTACGAAATTGTCACCTTAAATCCCAACCATTGGATCGTTAAATTGAATGGTGTAAGATGAGTTCTCATTTCTCACACCAACAAAGTGTTCTCATATGATCCATATCCTATGCACATATTTATATATAGGCAAAAACTTGCATGCATCATGATGCAAATAATACTATATGAGACGGGTCGGTCAAACCCGCGTTTGACCCGGTCAACGCGGGTCAACCCCCGCTTTGACCCGATCAACGCGGGTCAACCCGCTTTGACTGGGTCAACCCATAAAAAAAAACTGTCCAAAGTGAGTACCAACCTTCTTATTAAAAAGTATCACAAAACATTCGAAAAGTACCATCTGTATCATTAAAAAGTAAGGGGTCTGCTAGTTATTTTATACTAATTTATTTAGTTCAAATTCTGATTTTTTTTTTTCAATTTTTATATTGTATGTGTTGAGATTAATCTAAAAAAATCATCATTCCAAGAATTTGCAAAGGAAAGCAAAACACGAGTTCGGTAAAATAAAAAATACCATGTTTTAAGAAGAAAAGTATCAAGTACGATAAAGACAGTTATCAACCTGAGATTAATACTATCATCATTCCAACTACAATAAAAAGTACCATGTGGTAAGAAAAAAAGTATCAAGTATGTTAAAAACAGATATAAAAAAAAATAAAAAATCGTAAAAAAAAAGACGGGAAACGCCCGCGTGGGGCCACGCCCCTCCTAAAATAGGCGGAAATAACAGCTGCTGCGTGCAAGTGCAGCTCATATATATATGTTTATCTAGACACACTTATAATAAAATTTATTCACGTAATATTGTTGTTGGCATTTAAAGCTTTTTCGACCAGATTTTATAGATAATGCTCAAATAAGCGAATATTCATGTAGAATTATTAATTTATTTTGTTACACCCCATGCACAAATTAATAGATATGGACACATTAATAGATATACACACACATTTATATATGCAAGACTATATATTGTGTTTGGTAGAATTTTTTTTTAAACCCAATAATTGAGTTCATAAATTATGACCGACAATTACGAAATAATTCCAGAAGGTTATTCACAAACATTGGATCAGGCTCAATCCAAATATGGAAAATTATATGCTCTCCCCCGGGCACTACTCGGGTCCGTTAGGATGCCGACACGTGGCTCGGGGGGGAAAAATACGCTGAATAAAGATAAATCAGTATATCTTTGAGAAATACGGTCACTTTTTGCTCAAATACGCCCCCTTTAGCTATTAGGACACTTTGGCTCCATTATTGGCTGCACAGCATTCGAGAAGAACTTTTTACCTTACCAATGTACAACCTTTTTATGAACAGTTCATGTTCACATTTTTTTTTATTTTTTTGTCATTTTGGGTTCCACTATTATAGTTAATTAAAATTTTGATCTAAATTTTAATTTAAGATATGGTAATCTGAATGGTATATATTAACAATTGACTTGTTGTGATACTGAAGAAATGTGGAAAAAGATGTGTAACTTGTAATTTTATCCAGAAATGCGATTTAGAACGTAAAATTGAGTATCGAAACTGATATCGGCACTGTTGATTTCTTGTACCAATAAACTGTATTTGTTGTCGGCAAAGATAAAATTGTGGTTATCATAATTTTTGAAAGGTGTAAATGACATCGACAGTTCAAAATAGAACTTTGAATGTGTAATTATGAAATATTTTTTTATTAATTTCGTCTCAAAAAATGAAACGTGTAATGTAACGTCTAGTGGAAAACTCTAATTTTTCAATAATGGGACTTAATGGCACCCTCTGAACAGTATTTAATGTAACGTGTCGAGATATGTGTCGGCAACGTGCATATATATAATTTGGGGTATTTTGCTGCATCGGCAAACCTTTGTTAGGGTTTCTAGATTAATTTTATTAGCAAAACTGACGTCGGCAGAGTCGATTAGGTTTTAAAATCGGGCTTTCAAAATTTCAGTATGAGTTCCAATCCCGTGCAAAATCTAATTAAAAAATAGTTTCCGGAAAAAAGAGTCACTCTTAAAGTGCATCGACAACCGCGCGCGGGTAAAATTCTAAAACTGAAAAATTTCGTAGCGAACGGATGCCATTTTTTTGGAAAAAAATCTTCGCCGGAGGGGTTGCAACTGCTGAGCGAAAGTTTGGGTGTCTTCAAATAGTCGCGTCGCTCGCATTAGAAGGAGGTATGTGCTTCATAAGCAAGTGTACTCTGTTTTCACAACATTCGACTGTTTGTATGTGATTTTTTTTTTTTGACAAACCCTTTAATATTTTTGGTGAAAGTCGTCTTCATTCTTGGAAAATCAAGTGTTGGATAATGTCGCACCGTCGTGAACACCGAGTGCCGGATACGGAGGGGCCGACGTCGCGTCGAGGAAGGGAGGGCACAAGAAACACTACCAGGGGTAAGTCTGTGTTTTCAATTTTCAAGTTTATCTATGTAATTTCTGTCGTATGTGTGCAAAGGTGCCCCATTTTCACCTTATCAACGTTTGGGTTTCTGATTTTACTCGTTTGCGCACGGTTAGGGTTTTCATTACAAACACGTTTGATGACGGACTTGAAGTGTTGAACTCATTTCCTTATGCTCTGTTTCTGAATTTTCATTGTTTTTCCGTGGACTCGATTTTGGTTGAAAGGCTCCGCCTCTGGTGCAGGGGCTAGATAATTATACATATATCTACGTCGTATGTAAATTCATTAAATGCGTAGTAGCTAATTAACAATCTTCCATAACAACGTAACTGCAAGGCAATATGGTATATGCGTGCAAGATAAATATTTGAAATTAGATTAGAGAAAGAATTTTGCATTATTGGATTTTTGTTGCGATTGAGCTAACTGGGGTAGATTGAAAGATTCAAACTAGTATGTTCTTTCCCTTCTGAATAGGCACGAATATTGATTAAGACTACGCGCTCTACCATAACGTAACGGTTTTATTTTCGGTTAACATCAATATTAAATTGAAGAATTCTATTAAATTGTTAAATCCTAAGTCGTGCTCTTAAGTGGCTATTAAATGATTATTACGTGATGTTAGACTTATGTGTGAAGCAAGGGGAAGGGGGTTCACCCTCTTTTAACAAAGTGTAGTGCGTGAATGTGCAGGTGCCCAAATTTCAGTGCGTGGAAATTTCGGAGAATTGATAAGTCAGGTGCGTGGCCGGCTGAATAAGGCTAATGTTCAGGCATTTCGGGGGACATGCTTCGGCCATCTCATAGACATGCCCGACATTCAGTGTCAGGGCCAACTCATCTACTTCCTTCTGACTCACCTGGAGCCGGAGTCTGAGGTCCGAAACCGGCTATGTTTTTCGATCAACGGACGGCGCATTGAACTAGGGCCGCAGGAATTCTATTGCTTGAGCGGCTTGCGGTTCAACAAAGCGGCTCCACCGCCGGCATCGTCAGACATGCACCGAGACATTTTTATGAGCAAGCCTTTCATGAAAGCTCACGACATTGATGAAAAATTCGAAAGTTATAGCGACATGCATCGTGGTGCTGACAGCTTGGTTTTGAGACTTGCCATGCTTCATATCGTCTACGGTCTACTCTTGAATAGAGATCAATTGTCGAAATCGATTGAGCTGGAGTATCTGCACCTCATCGACGACTACCATACTTTCAACAATTTTCCTTGGGGGAAAGTTGCTTATCAATTCCTGGTGAAATCGACGCATGCAGCCAGAGGGAACATCGCCCGCGCGAAGGGTTCCTCGTCGAGGCCTTCGACGGATATTTGTGGTTGCTCTTTTGTTCTGCAGATATTTGCCTTTGAGGTGATACCGAGGCTAGCATCCCACTGCGCACACAGAGTTCCTGAGACGTTGTTCCCCCGGTTCATGAACTGGACCGCCGATCAATACTTTAAAGCTTATGCTCTAGCGCCGTTCTTCAATGACAACGCGGCAGACTCGACGGTACATTATTTACTTACTTGCTCCTCAATGGTGTAGGAAGCACTGAATTTTTTTGCAAGGCATTCAATCAACCAAGAATCTCTTTGTTAACAGGTTCCCTTTGTGTTGACAAGCTCGGAGATTGCGAGGTTGGAAAGCGTGGGTTTGACCCACGATGAGTCATCCCCACCACCAGTGGCGTGACGTTTAAGTCTTATCGATGAGGACGACATCCCTGAGAATGAGCCTGAAGTGGAAGTGGTAGGATCGCGGGCGGCTCGGGCGCTGGAGGTGCGCCGATCACCGCGGAAACACGTCGGCAGCGTCTGTTCTTCAAGGTCCAAGTCGCGGCCGCCATCGACGAGCACTGAGCCATGTAAGAAGACATCGAGGGCTGATGCTGGAGCACCGGAGACCTTATCGGCCATCTCCCGAATGATAGTTGTAAGGAATTTATGCTATTATTGCTTTGTTAAACCTGCGCTTGGTTAATTGCTCATGAAGCCACCGTCGACTTGTCGACAGGACTCGAATGCGCTTGTCCTGGTGAGGATCGACAGTTTGGATAAGGCCATCATGCGCGTAGAGCGGAAGGTCGATGCTCTATACAAAGCACAGAAACATACCATCGACGGGCAGCGTACGAACGTGAGACGGAAAATGGCGGAGAACAGTGGGGAGCATATCGGGAAAGGGGACGCTGCTGGGGTCGACACCAATATGGCTGTTGCCGACATGCATGGAAATGTTGCCGACATGCATGGTAATGTTGCCGACATTGGTCGGCAAGTCTCGGGGACTGCCGACAAGTTGATGGCCAGCACATTCACAGAGGCCGACGGGAGAAAGGAAACAGCAGGGGATGATGCAAAAGATGACAGGGAAGAAGCCCGTGATGGAGTCGAGCCGTAGGGCTTCGATGCCGCCGATGCCGACATACAAGTCCATGCTGCCGACAGGCCTGCCGACACTGTCGATAAGGTTGCTTCCGCTGCCGACAATGCCGACATACAAGGCCATGCTTCCGACGCCGACGACAGTCATGCCGACACTGCCGACAAGGATACTGCGGATGCCAGTCATGCCGACATACAAGCCGACACTGCCGACAAGGTTGCTGCTGATGGCGAGGGCGAGGGTGTGATAGACATGTCAAGATTGGTTGAGCTTGTTGCAGAAGCATGTAGAGACATCGTTCCCGGTGAGGAGGACTCAGTGGCGGAGGATGTCGACGATGATGTCTTGCGTGCAGTGGATGCCTATGTGGGCGAGGGCAGCGAAGGCGATGCTGTCGACATGGATGTTGACATCAGCTTCCTGAGCGAAGAAGAGTCAGGTATTTCATCTCACATGCTCTCTTTTTGCTTTGCTATCTCAATGGAATCATGTGGATCTACGTGTTTCAGATAAGGGAGAAGCTCCTCCGGCGACGATGATGCTGCCCGTAAAGAGGAAGCTCTTCATCCCCGAAGCAAGACCTTATGAGAGGGAACAACCGCCACAGAAGAAGGCAAAGCCATCTCGCGCCAGGGCGAAGCCGAAGCAGCACCGAGAGCCACCAATGGCCGCATTAATGTCCGGGAAGTATGTCGTAGTGAGGGAGTATAAGTGGGCCGTGGTGAAGCCGTTTCACGAATGGTACGAGAAAGGTGTCGTCAAACAGCCGTGAGTTCTCAATCACTACACATTTTAGTAATTTTTAGTTACTTTATATTCGTCTCCAAACGCAAGCGATCTCTTTTGCAGCCCTTCGAGGCTATCGTTGTCCGTGGAATGCAAGGGACAATGTGATGCCCCCTGGTTCAAGGGACTGTGGACAGCGAGAGGATGGCTCGATAATGATGTGAGTGACCTTAAATTTTAGAATCCCGTCCCCATGAAATTTATAGGGTCTCAACATTACTAAGTCTTACTACGCTTCCGGTTTCATTGTCCTATTCCTCTCAGCAATGCGACGTCCTGTTGAATTTGTTGATTATATTCTCATCAGAATTCCCTGATTACTTTAAGAAGGATTGGACTCTGATTGAGTCACTTGGCTGGGTAAGTATTACGACTATATAGTTGTTTATTAATTAGAAAGCTACCAATCACTTATTCAGCGTCGATGTAATATGCAGCAAACATTAGTTATGGAGAACATGGACGAGGTTCGTGATCGCATTACCCCTTATGTCGACGGCAATTATCCTCAGCAGGGCGGGAAGCCATGGCACTCAGTCCACGTCGTTTATGGGATCGGGCATGTGTCCGAAGATCATTGGGTCCTTTACATGCTACATTTCGGACTTCAGTCAATTGTTGTATTCGACCTGACCTCGAAGCGCTGCAAGGACTGGTCCGACGTCAAGAGTGCCTTTCACCATGTACAGCGGAATGTGCCATTGCTTTGCAAATACGGTGACGTCTACAGGAACAGGCCCCTAGCCGGTCCTCCCGCGGAGGTGTGGAAGCTGCTGCGGTTTGAACATCCTCCACAGCAAGTAAATAATTCGGACTGTGGGGTTTCTTGCGTTAAGATATTGGAGTGCTTGCTAACGGGTCAGCTGTTCGATGAGATTGTGCCGGAGAAGGGGCCGTACTACAGGAAGGCATTCTGCGCCGAACTATTCGCCCGTAGCCACGAAATTTGAATATTTGTCTGATTTCTATGTATCTATTTATGTAGTTGTAGGTCTAGCCAAACAGATGTGTATAGTAGGTTTGCAAATATATAAGGGGCTAATATTTTGCGTGTGCATAAGTCAATATTAGAACTGCCGACATATTAGGGTGACTAGTAGTTCATTGATGCTTATCTATGTGTTTTGGTCAGGCAGTTCAGGATGTGCCCACGCTATATATGTTTTTGTATGTGCTTTGGTAAGGTATTTTAAAATGTGCCGATGCTATATATGTTGTATTTTTCTCGTAATTGAACGATGTAGTTGTGATTTATCTTGCTTAACACATATTTTAAAAGTATGCAAACACACGGCATAATTAATTAAATACAACACTAACGATTGGAGGCTGGAATACACTAGCAACATGTCCGGAAAAGGGAGAAAACATTAAAACCGCACTTTATTTCACACCTTCACTCAGTGTCGCTCTGGCTTGACTGAAACGGGTAGTAGTCATCGTCCCTAATGATAAAAGGCTCACCAGTCTCAAATAAGTTCATCATGGATCGGTAGTGCGGCTCGCCCTTGCTTTGATAGAACGTCATCAACGGATTCATCTGCACGGATGAAGTGCAAGATTTGTTTAGTTAACTACCCAATTAAAGTTTCCAACTGTGTCGGCAGAATGTGTAGTGATAAGTAGGATACCTCTTCAAAACGTGTCCATGTCTCATCCGGAGCATAGAACTTGTTGCTCTTGTGATTCCACTGAAACTCGGCCGGTGTGTAGTCCCACAACAGCTTCAAAGTCTCGTAGCATGTCGCTAGCATGTCGACATGTGCATCATACCACTCCATACTGTATTTCTTCGAGAATTCCTCGTTGATGACCGCCCGAACGTTGGAAATGGCCGTGCTGTTGTCTTCAAACCCGACAGTCCACACTCCTTCCTCCTTCTGATCAAGTAGCTCATTCACGATGCGGGATTCAAGCATGGCAGTCCAATGATCGTCGTAGAAAAATGCTTCTTGAGGTGGCGCCATTTTGGACAGGATCGTCGTAGGGCAGGACGGTAAAGAGAAGACAAGGGGGGAGTTTGTGGGAGTGCATTTGAGAATGGAGTTTTAGCTTTAAATGGGGAACCTGCTGACATTAGATATTGTATATGGACAAATAATTGTACAAAAGGAATATATTCTCTGCATTCGAAAATTTGCTTTGGAAATAGGTGTGGATACATCTTTACCGACAAGGTCATAGAATAGTCTAGTCAAACATCTTCCACATCAACGCACGAAGCCCAAAACAACGAACATACAACCAAATTCAAAGTAAATGGATTCAAATTTACACATACAGAAGTTTTAATGGAACTCAACAGGGAAATAAGACTTAGGCACGTCGACAGTCGCATAATTCACAACGACATAAAGTAAAGGACACATGTTTACTCGTCGTCGTCGGAGTCAATTGGTGGCGGTCCGACGTCTTCCTTGGGCTCCTGGTCACCTATAACATCTGGGTGACCCTCAACATCGAACATCACCTTAAAAAAATTCCAACAACTCTCTCCCTCATTCATATAGACAAGTGCGTCCGGGCGAATCTGTATGTGGAACGACAAGTGTCAGATAATTCAATATGTCACCATGTCTATATACGATAAACAGTTCACTAAATTAATACCTCGGCAATCCACTGCCACTCGGCCATGTCGATATCTAGCCACTTACTCATGGGGTTCATCCGAATTGGCCCTGCAAATTTTAGTAACCAACAAAATAATTCGTACCTTTCCCTCCAATGCTCAAGTCGTGTCTGAAGTTGCCCTATTGTTATTTCACGCTCACATTGCTGACGTATCTCACGCTGCAGATACACGAGGCAAGTCTGGTGAGTCGTGGGGTCAGTCGGGATCCAGAAGCCTTTGTGCGCAAAGAAGTATAACTCGCCCATGCAGAACGACTCCATAGTTCTGCTCCATGGCAAACTGTTGTAAAATACATCATCTTGTGAAATTGGCACGGGTAAAGCCATTTGTAGTTCTTTAGGTCTCCTCAGTTGGTGCATATGCTGGTGATTTAGTGCTTCAGTAGCGAGTGAATTTATAGAAAACGCAGATAATGACTAACATGAGGGTAGATACAAATGATTAAGACAAACTCATAACACGACAAAAATAACAAAAGGTAGAAGATCACATGCACGATAAGTCTACATGAAAATGAAAATAACACGTGTCACTGGTACAGTCCGAAATGCAAAGATAATATGTAAGTCTTCATATCATACAGAAAATTAAATAAAATCAAAAGAACACATCGGCAGCCTCGTCGACAGTGTCGACAGTGTCGTCGGCAGCCTCATCGACAGCGTCGACAGTGTCGTCGGTATCCACATCGGCAGTGCTATCCAGAGCAAAGGCACCCTCTCCATCTTCATCTTCCATATCGTCTGCATCAACCTCGTCGACACATGGCCCAGCAGTAGATGAAGCGGGGCTAGATCCGCTCGAAGGATCATTCACTTCAAATAACTTTATTCAAGGTTGCCCAGAACTCCTCTCCCTCGTTCTTGTACACCAATGCCGCGGGGCGTACCTAATAAAATAACAACCCCCCAGTTCATATAATATAATGTCGACGTCTGTACAGGCGAGGTGAATATACCTGCTTAATCCTTCTCCACATGCTATCGGGCAAGTCGACAAAGTTGGTGACTTCGTCGTAGCAGCGAGGATGTCCATAGTCCAGCAGCCATGAAAACATCTCATATCTCTCGGCCCACTGAGCCACCTTCTGCTCGAATTGTTCATTGGAAAGGTCAATCTCACATTGTCGTTCGACAGTTCCGCGGAGGGCGTGAATGACTCGAATATTACCCGCGTCGTCACCCGGGATCCAATTTCCATGCCAATGTTGATGCTCGAGCTCGTACAAGGCTACCTGCTCGGTAAACCTGGTCCATGGCTCTACAAAGAAAACGTCATCTTGTGATATCGCTCTTGGTGCCATTTGCAGCCGTAGATATCTGCGACGAGAAATAGGGTTACGTGGGTTATGACCATAAATAGAAGGTGCATTTAAACTGTTAATAACTGATGCATGGGGTGTCGTGCATGTACAACAGTTGAGATTCTTAAACTGTAGCACATGCCACATTTGTGAAATGTCTAAATCAGAATCCAATCCGGCCGAGAAATGCAGCATCGGCAGCCAGGTCACTTGGTCAAACGCTACATCAGGACCTGATTTGCCAGATGAAGACACTTATTAGAATCACGTGAAAGTGGTCCTACCTCCACGATGCATGAGCTGGAGGGCACTGCCGATATGGAATTGCTCAATCTTAGCATAGCCTACACCCACAAAGATCTACTGGGCCCCGCCCTAGCTTCGTTGGTCGAATGTCCAGCCAGTGCCTTCAGTTGAGCAATCAAAAATTAAAAAACTACTCAACATCCACGTAAATAAAAGGGACACAGAAAATAATATGAACAACGTTGGTGTCATTTATAGCTGAGCACGTACTTGAAATAGTGACGACACATCTAGGGGCTCGTCGAGATTAACATCTTCAGAGTACTGAGTCAGACTTGCATCTTCGTCCTGAATTTTCGGGGTAGAGGAGTGCAGTTAAATTATTAGTCTATGTTCGGAACCCGATACGGAGAATTGGAATAGTCTCAAAGGCTAAAAAAAACGTAAAAAATAATTCAAATGAAAATATTTCATGGTCGATGGCATGTTCTCCCATAACATACATTTTTAAGGACACTTAACAATTTGTCGATGCGGAATAGTTCATAAAAATATCTAAAACATAATTGTCGACGTCTGTGCCGACATGGAAAAATTATTTTTCACACGGATCAATTATTTTTCAACTGCCTTATTTATGCACATTTCAACTAATTCATTTAAACATAATTAAATTTAACATAATTACGTTTTATTTTTACGTAACAAACTAAAAAGGGAAATCCATTTAATTGGAATAGTCTCAAAGGCAAAAAAAAACGTAAAAAATAATTCAAATGAAAATATTTCATGGTCGATGGCATGTTCTCCCATAACATACATTTTTAAGGACACTTAAAAATTTGTCGATGCGGAATAGTTCATAAAAATAACTAAAACATAATTGTCGACGTCTGTGCCGACATGGAAAAATTATTTTTCACACGGATCGATTATTTTTCAACCGCCTTATTTATGAACATCTCAACTAATTCATTTAAACATAATTAAATTTAACATAATTACGTTTTATTTTTACGTAACAAACTAAAAAGGGAAATCCATTTAATTGGAATAGTCTCAAAGGCCAAAAAAATTATGTTAGTGTGAAGAAAACATACTTCAAATGACGTAGTGGGGACGTAATCATGTGACGTCGGCTGTCTTGAAACGGAGTTAGTCTCGTCCCTCTCGTTAGATCGCTCGGTATTTGTATCGTTCTGAACAGAAGGCTCGACATCTGCAAAAGCGACAACGACAGTTATAATTATCGAATGACATTCTTTGCATGAAAGTAACCACAGTCGGTATTCTGGTACCCGGCCACTTTGGAACAGAGGGTGGGGGATTGGGATTCGGTTTCCTTCGCTTCCAGTGCGAAGTAATTGGTGTCTTGCCCCGACGTTTGGCTAAGGAAGGATCCTGAATATTGACCCGACCAGCTCTCGCACCCGACAGGTCCCGACCTTTTCACCTTTTATGTGGTATGTCCTCGTTAACCATTGCATGCACATCACCCTTCAATGCACGTATTCGATCTAAACATGTCCTCCTGGCTTGTGGGTGGTTTTTCACATCGTGCGCCACCTCAAGAGTGATCCTCATCACATAGTTCACAAAGGCCATTTCATCAACTGCCTCGTTACCGTCCGCAATGGAATAGTCTCCAATTTCGTTTGAGTGTCGCTGCCTCGCAGATTTGCACCAGCGACTCATGATGTAGCATGTCGGCAGCCTAGTCACATCAAAGTGAAAATAAATTCTAAGTATGTGCCGACATAGAATTCCTTCAGTCTCATACATATGGTAGCTGCAGAGTGCCCATTTCGATTCACTGTTGTATTGGACAACTCGAATCCTCGACATGAGGGGTTGAGAGGCGACCTTAAACTGCATATCAACACTGCCGACATCTATGGCTGGTTTCTCGATTATTACCACGCTAACGGTAAGGGCAAATTGCGACTCGAATGCCTTGTACACGTTCCGTGTGTAGACTTGTGCTGCTTGAGCCAGCAATAGGCTGTTGTTCACGAACTGCCCCGGTGTACCGAAGTTGAGAGCATCATCGACAGTCTCCTTTGTACGCCAATCATGCAGGACCTGCTCGTACTTATCGACAAATTCCATCAAAGTGGAACTCGATGAGCACAGATCCTTCAATACCTTGTTCGTAACCTCACTACGCGAGGTCGCAAGAAGACCCGCGCTGAAGGAGGTGTTCGTGAACACCGACGCCTACCTCTTCTTCAACCTGTACATATTGGAGAACCAACTATGATCATCGAGGGCATAGTTAGTGATCATGAAGCCCCAACACTCCTCGAACTCATCTTCCATCTCCACCCCACGCATGCAGTGATACCACTGCCGCTTGAATTCACTGTTGCCGTTTAATTTTCCAAAATGAGACGGAGCGTTTCGGCTGATATGCCACTGACAGAGCCGATGACTCGCTGATTTGAAAGTGGCATCAATCCCATTCATTAGCGCTTGACTTTGATCAGAGAAGATCACTTGTGGCTCCTTCCCATGCATGGACTCTAAAAACGTGGCAAACAGCCATTCAAAGGAAGCCGTCGTCTCGTTCGACAAGAAGCCCAAACCTAACATCACATTTCTCCTATGATGGTTGATGCCGACAAATGGTGCACATACCAGGCCATACCGATTTGTCTTGTACGTGGTGTCGATCGATAACACGTCTCCAAAGCACTCATAATCAATAAGAGCACGAGAGTCTCGGAAAAAAAAGTTCATTAACCGACCCTCATCATCTAGCTGCACGTTCCAATAAAAATAAGGCTCAATGTTCGATTTCTTGGCAAATAAATTCACTAGAGCATTAGCGTCGACATTCCCCACTCTTGTTGACTGCCTAACCCGATTCAAGTGATTATAGGCATCCCTCCTTGTGAAACCGACATTTTGCGGCCCCCCGGCTTCGTTTTCCATAAACCGACATGCCCGACTAACTCCGATACCCGCAGATTTAAGCGCCTCAACGAGTGACTGTTTTGCATGGCTCAATTGCCGAGCGGAACGTAACAGATATGCTTGATGCGTGCCGAGCATTTCGTGATTATGGTCCTTCACAAATTTATGAACGGTCCATTGCAAATTCCTCTCCCTCCCAATCCGTAATTTGGCTTTACAGTTGGTCCTAGTTATCTGTTTCCTATATGATGCTACTCTCCCTTTCGATCGTTTATCATCAGGCCGACCTTCACACGAGCATTCAAATTCTTTCCATCGAAGCTCATTCGTCCCAGAGAAATAGTATTGGTCACCCTTCCTCACACTAAACCCCGGGCACCTACCGTACTCACAATATAATAAATATGCTTGCTCTACACTATCCACAACATTCCCAATTTCTAAACGATTCTCTAATTCTATCAACATTGTAGAAAGCAAACATCCTGCTTCTGCATCACTACCAGTACCTTCTCCATCATCTCTGTCATGAGTGCTACCCTCAGAAGATGCCTCCTTCTCGATCGAAACATTCAAGTCAATATTCATCTTCGCTAAAAATCTATAGACAATAATTGTAATCAGCAAAGATAATCAAGTCATACTAGAATTTTACCTTGTTAGTGACAATTGCAAAAAGTTTAGAGTTCCACACCAATATATTTATTGATAACTGAAAGAATGAATTCAACTATTGCCATCAAACCCACGCAAATTACCAGTCAATATAAACGCTTCCTCAACGAGGGCGTCGCAAAATAGAACCATGATTTTTTTTGGAAATCCTGAAATTCTAACCGTCTAACTAGCCAACAAGCTTCATGATCAAAACAGGAGGGGAGCATTCGAAATCCATAATGAATTCACAAAATCAATCACCCTAAATAAATACAACAATGTGGGTGCCCATACACTACAACCGACACGTTCAAACATTGCCAGTTAAAACCCGTAAGAAAAACCCTTCAATTGAAAGCATAAATAGAACCCTAACAATGAATCAATAAAAAATAAACCCTACCGTAAGGGAACCCAAAAAACCGAAACTTTGCATACCTCAAGGCAACCCAATTCTCAGAATAGCTCCGACGAGGCAAGATGAACGCAAAATCGGCGACCCCCGCACAAGATGCTGTAAAATCGATTTTCAGAATTGGGGGAAATGGCACACTGGAGAAGAGAATATAATTAAAATATTAACCAAATTCAAAATTTCCGCCAATTTGCATAAATCCGCCAATATTCAGCAACACTGTTCACTCATCGGAATCCGTAAATAACCAAACTTAACGTCGGAATTTCTTCAAAAAAATCTGAAACCTTGTCCACGGGAACGGGAATTAATTCCACTGCGTATCCGTACCGGTGCCGACGTTCAAAGTTCACCGGAAAACCGTCCGGAGTCGACATCAATCCTGCTGTCGACACTGTCGATACGACCGCGGGTCCCACAGGCTACTGTTCATACCAGAAGTGTCCTAATAGCTAAGTCACCTCTTTTCCTAAGAAATACGGTAATATACGCATAAAAAATAAAATTAAAGTATTTCTTAAAAAGTGTCCACGTATCGACATCCTGACGGGGCCTGGGTAGTGCCCGGGGGGGAGCATATAATTTTCCATCCAAATATGAGGAGTTCGAAAAACGATAAACAACCCTAAGAATAGGATGTGCCACCACATTAGAGCCTCTGCAATACTGCTTCCTTATTTTCAGGTATTTTGTTGCATCAGGGCCATCTCAAAAGTTAAATGCATACTTCCTCTAAATATATTTCTCCCCAATAATACTATCTCAAAAGTAACTTCTCATCGATCCCACTTTCCAATCATTCTATATTTTATATATATAGTCATTTATTTTATGAATTTATTTATATAATACTAATTATTATTCAGTATATTTTAATTAATATGTATATATATATATATATAGATAGTTAATTTAATTTATAATATAATTTCATAAAATAATAATTTCATACAATACTAATAGATAAAAAAATATTTAAACAAAAAACTAGGGAACAATAATTAAAAAAAATTAAAACACACAAAACATCTTGAAATTAAGAAACGATAATAAAATAATAAATCCAAAAGCAAATTAAGAATAAATACATCAAACTTAAAATTAAAAACAGATAAGATATAGTAGAAAAAAGAGAAATATAAACAAGTAAATTTTTGGTAAGTAAGAAAAGCCATTAATTAATTAATTAGGTGTAATTGAGAATGTAAAATTTTCGTAAACCTAGTAATTATTATATTGTTCGTTGGGGTGATTTTCTCGAAAATACAAAAGTGTAAAGTGGCAGCAGGTGGGCCCCACAATCAAACCCACTTTTGTTTAAAATTTCGAGGAAGTCCTCCAGCTTGCTCCTCCAATATGGAAACCCATCCCTTCCCCGCTCACAATAGTAAATTCCTCATGGTGTGGAATATGTTGTTGAGTGCCACTTCAACATATTTCATACCATTGGAGGTTCTCTTAGTGTCTTTACAATGAACGAGCTTGTCGCAATGTAAAATATATTTAATTGCGGTAAATACTTGCATGCACAAGGTGCATATAAGACTTATTTCAAATGGGCCGGTTGTTCGGTATTTATTTAACCTAACTGCAAGTGCACGGTGAGATTTATAGTGTAGCGGTGAACAAGAGTATCGTATCCACATAGATTTAATATTTATCTAACTAAGTACTAGAACTTAACTTCTAAATGCTATCTAGACAACCGATTAAAGTGCTTGAACTAATTAAAGTACTTAAACATACAATATAAATGGAAACACAAAGAAGAACGAGTAAAGAAGAAACAACGAAGAAAGATGAATTCTAGAGTTGGAGAATCCTTATCTAATCCATTTATTTACTTGTTTCATCACACACCTATGTAGAGACTTAAATTTAGCTAGAACAACCACAATTATACTTTAAACCTTCTCTCGAAGTGCCTAAAGCGTGGGTCACACAACTAGTATTAACGTCTCCGTTCAATGCCTAGCATGCAACTCCTAATGGCTCTCAGGATCTATTTCTCTCTCAATTAACCTCAACCCTCTCGAGTGCTATTGATTAATGAGTTAATTACTCCAGATCACGTGTTAAAACTCATCTCTCAATTTATGAATTAACACATCAAATTGTATCATTTAGTGACGAGTTAAACAATACAGATAAAAACAAGAGTAATCAAAGATCAAGATAAAGTCATACGAAATATGTTAAAACCAATAAAATAGACTTCATAAATAATTCATCATCCAACCCTAGAAAATTAGGATTTACCTATCCATACAAATATAGAAAACTAAAATCCGACAAGAAACCATGTCTAACATAAATAAAGATAAATAAAACCCGGAAGTAATTATTATGTCTCTATTCTTACTCGGCTTGAATCTCTAGGTCTTGCTCTCCGGGTTCCTCTCTGCAGCTCTCTATCTCTGTGTTTAAGAGAGAAATATGGTGTGTGTTCTAGTGGTTTTTGGTGTTATGGTAGGGTTTATTGATGTTTAATTTTCGTGCTTGAGAAGATATATATAGTATAGGAAGTATCCTAATTGAAAAAGGAAAGAAAACGGGCCAAAAAAAGTAAAAATCAGACATCCAGGGCACGATTCACGATCCCACCCGCGACCGGGTCAGTCGCGCGTCCATCTCGGGTAATTTTCTAGACATTAGCGATAGAGAGGGGGGTCCGAAGAACAAAATTCGTGACCCTGGTCGCGGGTCCACATGGCACTCCGACAGGCTTTCACTCTTTTTCTTCGTTCTCACTCGTTTCTCGTCCGATTGACCCGATTCTTTTTACAACGCATTCCTAACTTGATTTCCTATCTTTCTAGGGTCTTCCCAATCTCATTTGAGGTTCACACAAAAAATGACATTAATTCCCTTCACAACAAATAAACACATGACATTGCACAAAACAATGCAAAACTTATCACTTATGCAATGCCCATCAAATATCACTCAAATAAAACTCAAAGTACACGCAAAATATAAAGTTATCAACTCCCCCAAACTTAAAACATGTTTTATCCCCAAACAATAAATAAAGAAAACATGAGCAAAAACAGGAACGTAGAACCACATCAACAACTACCAAACAATTCGTATTAAATGTAATGCTTCAAAGAATTTAAGATATCAAAAATACCATAGGTAAGCAATCAAATCATATGACAATATATCATGACAAATCCGACAACATGCCTTAAAACATTGATCCTCACCGGGTGCGTGTATAGCTCTCGCACTCAAATGCAAATAGGACGTGTTTACACTCATCGAACGTCAAGAATTTGAATGAAACCTACCATAAGCTTGCACACAATCTACTATCTCCACTGCAAAAACGTGTGTTCAAAGTGAAAATCATAAAGGACTTTTCAACGGTTGTAATGTAGGCTTCGGGTTAGGATAGAAAATTTTGGCTAAGTGACTAAACAAATGAAATTCAAACTCAGCAAACCATGAATCACATATTCCAATCATTTTCTACCCCATTTGCAATACTCACCAATCTTCAAACTACACAACTTCTCTCCATCTTTTCAACTCAACTTTAGACTCTTTAAGTGTAATTCAAATTTTTTCTATCAAGCTCATGGACTCTTTGAGTCTCTTTTTTGTATATTGTTGGCACTTTCTCTTTTTTTTTTCTCAAGTGCACTTTTCATATTTTTCTCACTACTTCTTTGAAGTAGAATAACTCCAGCACTTTTCTCATATTTTATGAACCAACAGAAATGCCACTAACCAAAACATCTCCCACACAACATCATTTTTCATATCGATTTAACCAATTTACTATTATCCCATTCACCACATCATGCACAAAATAATTGAAAATTCTCAACAAAGCATGTCAACAAAGAATGGTCAAAACGGCTCAAAATGGCTATGAAGGATAACATAAATTGGGTCAAAGTGTATGAGCAGAATTTGGCTAACAAAAGATGGCTTTTAATCACTTTCACAGTTAGAAACATACAAACGCAGTCTCAATACATACCTATGTGCAAATCTAGAGATAATCAACCAAATCTGATCAATCACACTATAAAAACAAGATTTAAAAAGTCTTAAGCTCAAAACTCATAGGCTCAATCAATACTTTAAGGCACAAAATTGTCAAATCCATCATAAAATACTGCAATAAATCAAATCATGCTTCTCCTATGAAATTTCAATCCTCAAACCTCATCATCATTACAAATAGTATGAACTGTCTAGCATGCTATCAATTTAACTCTAAATTCTAATAAAAATTAGCAAGATATTTAAAAACAAAATAAACTTCAGGCTAAAAACAAATAAAAAAACAAGACGAATCGTGCATAACCTCCCCCAAACTTATTCAAAACTCAGGAGAAGAATAAGTTTGCCAGAAAGCACAACAATTCATCTTAAAACAACTCACAGTTTGACAGCAGCAATGAAGGGTGAAGAAGAGTGTCGAAAATCCTACGAATTGCCACTCTTAATCATGGTCCATGGACCTGCTGCACACTCAAAAACATAAAATAAAATAAAATGAAAGTGAAAAATAAAATATTAGGTTGCCTCCCAACAAGAGCTTTTTTTAACGTCTTCAGCCAGACGACCTATTTTAAATCACGGATCCGCCAATTAGATGGCGGCCATTTTCTTATGGTGCTCAGAGCTAGAATGCACTTTCCTTTAGCTAACCATTGTCACCTCTTTTTGTTTCACATTGCTCCATGGATAAAAGGCACCTTCCTTCTTTGGAATATCCTGCAGCACAAAACTCTCATCAAAAGGATCAGAATGCTCCAAATTAGAAAAGTTCACATAGAAAGAATTTAGATTAGAAAAAGAAAAAAATATGGCACCGACTGAGACTCTCTCATTTTCTGGTTGGCCTGTAACTTCCTTGAAATTATGACATTGCAAGTCTCCGGCATTCGCAGCACAACATACTCCCCCATCAGTTGTCTTCTTTGAGAAGATAAAACGGAAGTGTCTTGAAGGACTGTAGAAATTGGTGCGGATGGCATGTTTGGGGAGGTTGCATCAGTTGTAGATGTCATGAATTCCTCAGGCTCCCCCAAACTGTCTTCCGAGATCTCTACAGTTTAATCGTCTTCAAGGAGAAAAAGAGCGTATTCATTTGTACTTCTTGGAAGTTGGCCAGGTGGATGTGGGCATTCAATTATATTAGCAAGCTGTTGTATTTGAATCTCCATTATCTTGAATTGTGTTCCCATTGATCCAACCATGCTCTCTAGCTGCTCACATCGATCTTCCATCTCCCCCATGTACTTCTGAGTTCTTTCCATAAACGACATCAGTAACTCATCCATAGTTGATGTATTACATTGGTGGTATAGACCGCCACTTTGGTAATTATTACTAAAAGTCCTTGGAATTCTGTGGTTCACACTTTTCCAAGGTTGAATCATATATGCCACGAATATTGACCGGATGAGTGCATCAAATTTGCTGACTGTTGAAGTTAGGGTAGACAGCTGAGTCGCCAATCTCGAGATGGGGTTTATCTCATGAAACTCTGCAACATCTCTAAGATTCCATAATTGATAGTCTCCATGCCACACATAACTGACGGTAGCCATGTCTCACACTCTTATAAGCACCAAAAGATAATAAATCAAAATAAAGAAAAAATAAAATAAAAAATAATAATGAAAAAAAAATCTAAATTAGCACAAGAAATTTCATTCTAATATTAGCAATTAAAATTTAAATCCCCTGCAACGGCGTCAAAAACTTGTTCAGTATTTATTTAACCTAACTGCACGTGCAGAGTGAGGTTTAAAGTATAGCGGTGAAAAAGAGTATCGTATCCACATAGATTTAATATTTACCTAAAAAATTACTATAACTTAACTCCGAAATGCTATCTAGACAACCTATTAAAGTGCTTGAACTAATTAAAATACTTAAACATACAATATAAATGGAAACACAAAGAAGAACGAGTAAAGAAGAAACAACGGAGAAAGACGAATTCTAGAGTTGGAGAATCCTTATCTAATCCATTTATTTACTTGTTTCATCATACACCTATGTAGAGACTTGAATCTAGCTAGAACAACCACAATTATACTTTAAACCTTCTCTCGAAGTGCCTAAAGCGTGGGTCACACAACTAGTATTAACGTCTCCATTCAATGCCTAGCATGCAACTCCTAATGGCTCTCAGGATCTATTGCTCTCTTAATTAACCTCAACCCTCTCGAGTGCTATTGATTAATGAGTTAATTACTTCAGATCACGTGTTAAAACTCATCTCTCAATTTATGAATTAACACATCAAATTGTATCATTTAGTTACCAGTTAAACAATACAGATAAAAACAAGAGTAATCAAAGGTCAAGATATAGTCATAGGAAATATGTTAAAACCAATAAGATAGACTTCATAAATAATTCATCATCCAACCCTAGAAAATTAGGATTTAGCTAGCCATACGAATATAGAAAACTAAAATCCGACAAGAAACCATGTCTAAGATAAATAAAGATAAATAAAACGCGGAAGTAATTATTATGTCTCTATTCTTACTCGGCTTGAATCTCTCGGTCTTGCTCTTCGGGTTCCTCTCTGCAGCTCTCTATCTCTGTGTTTAAGAGAGAAATATGGTGTGTGTTCTAGTGGTTTTTGGTGTTATGGTAGGGTTTATTGATGTTTAATTTTCGTGCTTGAGAAGATATATATAGTGTAGGAAGTAACCTAATTGAAAAAGGAAAGAAAACGGGCCAAAAAAAGTAAAAATCAGACATCCAGGGCACGATTCGCGATCCCACCCGCGACCGAGTCAGTCGCGGGTCCATCTCGGGTAATTTTCTAGACATTAGCGATAGAGAGGGGGGTCTGAAGAACAAAATTCGCTACCTTGGTCGCGAATAATTTGATTGGTCGCGGGTCCACGTGGCACTTCGACAGGCTTTCACTCTTTTGCTTCGTTCTCACTCGTTTCTCGTCCGATTGACCCGATTCTTTTTACAACGCATTCCTAACTTGATTTCCTATCTTTCTAGGGTCTTCCCAATCTCATTTGAAGTTCACACAAAAAATGACATTAATTCCCTTCACAACAAATAAACACATGACATTGCACAAAACAATGCAAAACTTATCACTTATGCAATGCCCATCAAATATCACTCAAATAAAACTCAAAATACATGCAAAATACAAGGTTATCAACTCCTGAAAACTTAAAACATTTTTTATCCCCAAATAATAAATAAAGAAAACAGGAGCAAAAAATAGGAACGTAGAACCACATCAACAACTACCAAACAATTCGTATTAAATGTAATGCTTCAAAGAATTTGAGATATCAAAAATACCATAGGTAAGCAATCAAATCATATGACAATATATCATGACAAATCCGACAACATGCCTTAAAACATTGAACCTCACCGGGTGCGTGTATAGCTCTCGTACTCAAATGCAAATAGGACGTGTTTACACTCATCGAACGTCAAGAATTTGAATGAAACCTACCATAAGCTTGCACACAATCTACTATCTCCACTGCAAAAACGTGTGTTCAAAGTGAAAATCATAAAGGACTTTTCAACGGTTGTAATGTAGGCTTCGGGTTAGGATAGAAAATTTTGGCTAAGTGACTAAACAAATGAAATTCAAACTCAGCAAACCATGAATCACATATTCCAATCATTTTCTACCCCATTTGCAATACTCACCAATCTTCAAACTACACAACTTCTCTCCATCTTTTCAACTCAACTTTAGACTCTTTAAGTGTAATTCAAATTTTTTCTATCAAGCTCATGGACTCTTTGAGTCTCTTTTTTGTATATTGTTGGCACTTTCTCTTTTTTTTTTCTCAAGTGCTCTTTTCATATTTTTCTCACTACTTCTTTGAAGTAGAATAACTCCAGCACTTTTCTCATATTTTATGAACCAACAGAAATGCCACTAACTAAAACATCTCCCACACAACATCATTTTTCATATCGATTTAACCAATTTACTATTATCCCATTCACCACATCATGCACAAAATAATTGAAAATTCTCAACAAAGCATGTCAACAAAGAATGGTCAAAACGGCTCAAAATGGCTATGAAGGATAACATAAATCGGGTCAAAGTGTATGAGCAGAATTTGGCTAACAAAAGATGGCTTTTAATCACTTTCACACTTAGAAACATACAAACGCAGTCTCAATACAGACCTATGTGCAAATCTAGAGATAATCAACCAAATCTGATCAATCACACTATAAAAACAAGATTTAAAAAGTCTTAAGCTCAAAACTCACAGGCTCAATCAATACTTTAAGGCACAAAATTGTCAAATCCATCATAAAATACTGCAATAAATCAAATCATGCTTCTCCTATGAAATTTCAATCCTCAAACCTCATCATCATTACACATAGTATGAACTGTCTAGCATGCTATCAATTTAACTCTAAATTCTAATAAAAATTAGCAAGATATTAAAAAACAAAATAAACTTCAGGCTAAAAACAAATAAAAAAACAAGACGAATCGTGCATAACCTCCCCCAAACTTATTCAAAACTCAGGAGAAGAATAAGTTTGCCAGAAAGCACAACAATTCATCTTAAAACAACTCACAGTTTGACAGCAGCAATGAAGAGTGAAGAGGAGTGTCGAAAATCCTATGAATTTCCACTCTTAATCACGGTCCATGGACCTGCTGCACACTCAAAAACATAAAATAAAATAAAATGAAAGTGAAAAATAAAATATTGGGTTGCCTCCCAACAAGAGCTTGTTTTAACGTCTTCAGCCAGACGACCTATTTTAAATCACGGATCCGCCAATTAGATGGCGGCCATTTACTTATGGTGCTCAGAGCTAGAATGCACTTTCCTTCAGCTAACCATTGTCACCTCTTTTTGTTTCCCATTGCTCCATGGATAAAAGGCACCTTCCTTCTTTGGAATATCCTGCAGCACAAAACTCTCATCAAAAGGATCAGAATGCTCTAAATTAGAAAAGTTCACATAGAAAGAATTTAGATTAGAAAAAGAAAAAAAAATATGGCACCGACTGAGACTCTCTCATTGTCTGGTTGGCCTGTAACTTCTTTGAAATTATGACATTGCAAGTCTCCGGCATTCGCAGCACATCATACTTCTCCATCAGTTGTCTTCTTTGAGAAGATAAAACGGAAGTGTCTTGAAAGACTGTAGAAACTGGTGCGGATGGCATGTTTGGGGAGGTTGCATCAGTTGTAGATGTCATGAATTCCTCCCGGTCCCCCAAACTGTCTTCCGAGATCTCTACAGTTTAATCGTCTTCAAGGAGAAAAAGAGCGTATTCATTTGTACTTCTTGGAAGTTGGCCAGGTGGATGTGGGCATTCAATTATATTAGCAAGCTGTTGTATTTGAATCTCCATTATCTTGAATTGTGTTCCTATTGATCCAACCATGCTCTCTAGCTGCTCACATCGATCTTCCATCTCCCCCATGTACTTCTGAGTTCTTTCCATAAACGCCATCAGCAACTCATCCATAGTTGTAGTGCCCCGGTCCCGAATGACCTTGGAAATGAACGCCACGGGGGTTGGATTTAAGAAGCGGGAAAGAAAGGGGTAATCTTACCAGAAAATTTAGAAATCAAACATGCATTATAATTATAAAATCGTGGTTCAATAATAATACGAAAATCTGAGTTATAGAATAATTTAACAACAATAACAACAAAAGTGCGGAAGCAAGACTTTGAACAAAAGAGAAGTCAACGGGAAAAACATATAATTAACAAAAGCCCGTTCCTCAGCATCGTCACTTCCACGCGCCAGTCTACTGACCTGAAAATATTTTGAAAGATTTGGGCTGAGTACTAATGCACTCAGTGGGCAAGCTTTCACAATGAATTTTATGTAATTCATTTTCTAAAAGTGATATATCTGTATTTATGCATGTAGTGAAGCTTAGGAGGTTTTTAGAATATAAAAGTAACCTAAGTTCACCAAAATATTTTATCATGAAGCACTAAGTGTATAACCAGTCACTGCCCGCAACCTCTACTACATCATCAACGCGTAAGTTTTAAGAGTATCACCAATGAGTATAACCGTTCATTTTAGTCTTCATGACAAGGAATAGGGCATGACAAATAAAGCATGCATACTGTAGCTACTCACATTGACACAGCGCTGGTATATGAGACTCCGACAACATACAGCAGCACGTAAATATTTTTAATACAGATAATCACATATGCAATTTAAGCAAAGCAGAGCTTAATAACTCGAAATGTAAAGTTTAAAAAGATAGAATAGCCCACCTGGTTAGCTAATAATAGCTGGAGCTTTAGCAAAATCTTCTAAGAGTCCTCTAAGTACAATGTCTCGGGTTTAGTCCTACACGAGTGAACTAAGTCTTAGAAAAATATTGAGGTTGAAACCCAAATTATAAACTAACATAGTAAAGATTATAGGGCATAATGCTTTAAGTCTTTTTAATTGGATGGTGGAATTGATGTGTCTAAATTAGTGTAGCTTTAAAATTATACCCAAATGATATATAGAGTGAAGATAATTACAAACTTATTAAATAGAATAGTATAAAAGTAAAATAAAGAAGTTTAAAATGTTTTTTTTTAAAAAAAATAAAAATAAAAAATAAAATATGTAGTTAGGGAGATTTGATCCCCTAACCAACAAAGATTAAACACCAACCTAATCTACTAAGCTAGAGGCTGATTTAAAAATTAATGCAGATTGATTATTAATTAAGACAGATTATTTAATGCCTAAATCTACCACTTCACTAGACCCCATTTTCAAAAATAAATCAGAAAGTTCAAATTAAAACTGACCATTGATCAAATATTTAAAATAAACTCATGGGCTTTATGTATAAATCATAGTTGCTGCACTTCCCCATTTAAGAAAAGCTTACTTAATTAAAATGAAAGAAAATATGAAGAGGCACACACACACACACAATTCACGGCAGACGCCTACTCTCAATCTTTAACCAAAAGTTAAAACAATTCAACACTCTTGTTACTCTCTCTTTACACGCATACACACATACACAAAGCATAATATTCTCCCTCTCTCTTCTTTCTTTTTGGAAACCAACAGAACTCATGCACATGGGTTATATATCTATTTTAAGATCTTCAATTTTCAAAAACAATCTCTGCACAACTTTCCCCATCAACAACTTTATTTTAATATATAAAGTTTTTGAAAGTCAACCATATGCTTTCTCTTCACCAAGTACACACCCCATCTCCTTTGTCTCTCTACGCACACATGCAAAACCACATAAACATTACAGTTGAAATTTTTCTTTTATCAAAACACGTCGGCCTTCTTCCACACACATGCACAGATTTTTATTTTTATTTGGATTCACATATGCAGCACCCTATTTTCTTACTAATTATATATATATATATATATATATGTGCTTCCAACAGTAGCCAAAACTATACAAAAATGGAGGTTTTGGGGGATTTTGCAAATATTTTAGTTCTATATTTTGACATGCAATTTCAAATACTATTTCATGATATCCATTAAATTTAGAATTCAGATTTCCAACACCAACATCATCTCCTTTCCGAAATTTCTACATAATTTATTTACTTAATTTTCATTAAATTTGCAAAAAAAAAACAAAGAAAACCCCCACCAAAATAGAAATCAAAAGAAAAGAATAGGAGCTTACAAGAGAAACTTCAATTTGATGGCAAATCTTGAGGAAGAAGATTATCACAAATGTTTATTACTATCTTTACCAATTAACCAAATATAAGAGGGGAGATGAAGGAAGAGTAAAGAGGAGCAGATTATGTTTTGCTATGATCCGAAAATAATTTTTTTAAGAGAGATGAATGAATAGTCTAGGGTATGACAAGTGTTACTCCATGTGTCCTATCCTCAAGATGACACCTTAAAACACTTGGGCTTATATTAATAGGACTAAATTTTAATTATTTGGCATCTATCCTTGGAATCTAGTAGTATTGACCCACTAAAAATAATTATGATCCACTTACAAAAATATTGGTTTTTCTAAAATAATAATAATAATAACAATAATAATAATATATAAACTATAATACTTATTCTAATTATGAGTTTTATATTATTAATTAAATTTGGTTGATGAAAATTCTGGGGTATTACATTCCTTCCCCCTTAAAAGAATTTCGTCCCGAAATTCACGTACCTTAGAACATCTCAGGATATTATTGTCTCATCTTGCTTTCAAGTTCCCACGTTGCTTCAGTTTGATCATGATGGTTCCATTGCACAAGTACCAATGGAATTTGTTTATTTCTAAGGACCTGGACTTTTCTATCAAGGATCTCGTGGGGTTTTTCTTCGTACGTCAAGTCAGAATGTAGAATTAATTCACTTTCTTTGACAACGTGTTCTGGATCAAACACGTACTTCCTGAGCATTGATCATGGTATACATCATGAACTTGTGCTAGGTTTGGCGGTAGAGCTAATCGGTAAGCAACCTCACCAATTCTTTCAAGTATCTCAAACGGCCCGATATATCTTGGTCTCAATTTGCCTCGTTTGCCGAATCTCACAACACCTCGTGTTGGAGATACTTTTAAGAAAACTTTTTCACCAACTTGAAATTGCAGGTCTTTTCTGCGCTTATCTGCATAAGCTTTTTGTCGATCCTGTGCTTCTTTCATTCTCGCTCGAATTTGGTCAATTATCTTGACAGTGGTCTGCACAATCTCTGGACCCAAAATTTTTCTTTCTCCAACTTCGTCCCAATACAATGGTGATCTGCATTTGCGACCGTATAAGGCTTCATACGGTGCCATCTTTATCGTTGACTGGTAGTTGTTATTATATGCAAACTCCACTAAGGGTAAAACATCTTCCCAACTTGTATTTCCATCCAATACAACTCCCCGGAGCATATCTTCCAAAATCTGTATCGTTCTTTCTGATTGGCCATCTGTTTGAGGATGGAAAGCGGTACTAAAGTTCAGCTTTGTTCCCATAGCTTCTTGAAGACTTTTCCAGAATCTTGATGTGAAACGAGTATCACGATCCGATGTGATGGAACCAGAAATTCCATGAAGATGAACAATCTCTTTTACATAAATCTGCGCCAACCTACTTAACTCCGTTGTTGTTTTGATTGGCACAAAGTGTGCTGATTTGGTCAATCGATCAACGATGACCCATACCGTTGAGTTTCCTTTTACTGATCGTGGTAAGCCTACCACGAAATCCATCGTTATATGCTCCCATTTCCACTCTGGAATTTCCAACGGCTGCAATAATCCAGAAGGTCGTTGATGTATGGCTTTCACTTGTTGGCATGTTAAACATCTCTCCACAAATGCCGCTATCTCTCTTTTCATATTGTTCCACCAAAAATATTGCTTCAAGTCTTTGTATAGCTTCGTACTGCCTGGATGAGCAACATAGGGGGTATTATGAGCCTCTTTCATAATTTCCTATTTCAGTGTGTCATCACTGGGAACACATAATCTGTCACGGAACATTAAGGCTCCGTCATTTGCCTCACTGAACTCTTTTGGTTCACCCGCTTTGACTCTCTGTCTTATCTTCTCCAATCGTTCATCTTTTATCTGAGCTTCTATGATTCTTGGTCGTAATTCTGGTTTAGCTATCACTGCAGCTACCACACTTGTTGTAGAGCTTGGTGGAAACACCAACTCTAACTCCATCTTTTCTATCTCTTTCACAAGTCCCTCCTTGTCCGTTAAAAGATATCCCAGTACTCCTTGTTTCTTTCTACTTAAAGCATCTGCTACTACATTTGCTTTTCCGGGATGATAGTGTATCGTACACTCATAATCTTTCACCAGCTCCAACCATCTTCTCTGCCTCATATTAAGCTCTTTCTGCTCAAAAATGTACTTTAAGCTTTTATGGTCAGTGTAAATCTCGCATTTCACCCCATAAAGATAATGCCTCCAAATTTTAAGTGCATGCACCACAGCAGCGAGCTCCAAATCATGGGTTGGGTAGTTCAGTTCATGAGGTCTCAATTGTCGTGAAGCATAAGCTACTACCCTCCCATTTTGCATCAACACACATCCTAAACCTAATTTAGATGCGTCGGTGTAAATTACAAATCCTTCTACTCCTTCTGGGAGAGTTAAGACCGGTGCAGTTGTCAATCTTGTCTTCAGTTCTATAAAACTTTTCTCGCATTCATCAGTCCATACAAATTTTACTTTCTTTCTCAAAAGTTGTGTCATTGGTCTTGCTAACTTTGAGAAATCCTTGATAAACTTCCGATAATAACCTGCCAAACCGAGAAAACTTCTTATCTCATGAACGTTGGTTGGTGATTTCCATTTCTTCACTGCCTCAACCTTTGCAGGATCTACCTTGATCCCTTCTGCTGACACAATGTGCCTGAGAAACATTACTTCATTTAACCAAAATTCGCACTTACTAAATTTGGCATATAATTTTTCTCTCCGTAGTGTTTCCAACACTAGTCTCAAATGTTCCTCGTGCTCTTCTTCACTTTTTGAGTAAATTAGTATGTCGTCAATAAAGACCAATACAAACTTATCCAAATATTCATGGAAAACACGATTCATTAAATCCATAAAAACTGCAGGTGCATTTGTTAATCCAAACGGCAACACTAGAAACTCATAGTGGCCATATCTTGTTCGGAATGCAGTCTTGGGTATGTCATCTTCTCTTACTTTAACTTGATGATACCCAGATCGTAAGTCAATCTTGGAAAAGACTTTTGCACCTGATAACTGATCGAAGAGATCATCTATCCTCGGAAGTGGATACTTGTTCTTCACCGTTATCTTGTTCAACTCCCGATAATCGATGCACATCCTCATAGTACCATCCTTCTTTTTGACAAATAAAATCGGTGCTCCCCAAGGTGATACGCTGGGTCTTATAAAACCTAATTCCAACAATTCCTCTAGTTGAACCTTCAACTCTTGCAACTCTTTCGGAGCTAAACGATATGGGGCTTTGGATACCGGTGCTGCTCCCGGTTCCAAGTCTATAGTGAATTCTACTTGTCTATCTGGCGGTAAACCTGGCAAATCATTTGGAAATACGTCAACGTATTCTCGCACCACTGGTACCTGATCCACTGTTAGACCTTCTTCTTTCTTGCTTGAAAGGTTTACTAGAAACGCTTGACAATCTCCTTTCTGCAACAACTTTACAGCCTTCAACGCTGAAATGATTGGAATTACATTTCCCATTTTTGCTCCATAGAACTTTACCTCCTTTTCGCTTAGCTTCTGAAATATTATCTCTCTCTCGTGGCATCTTATTGTTGCACCCTCTTTTGTTAGCCAGTCCATCCCGAATATAATGTCAAAGTCCCGCATCTCAAGAGCATATAGATCAGTTGTAAAATTCTTTTCACCTACTACCAAGTCTAAGTTCTTACAAACACAATCAGCTAAGAGTGTTCGTCCTGAGGGAATGCTTACTACTAAGGCTTCTTTTGCTAATTCTAGCTCTAGATTGAGACGTTTACACGCATCTTTAGATATAAATGAATGTGAAGCTCCAGTATCAAATAAAGCAAGCACAGGTATATTGCTCAAACTAATCATACCTGCCAAATTCCCGGGGTTTCTAGCTGCCTCTTGCTGGTTCAGAGCATATGCTCTGGCTTGTTGTGGTGCCCAGGGACCTTGCTGATTCTGTTGAGGCCTGGGATTACCTCTGTTGTTGTTATTATTCCCTCGACCACCTCTACCTTGCGGCCCCGTATTTCTCATGGTTTGTCTGAACTGTGGCCTCTGTTGCTGCTGCTGTTGCCCTTGCATGCTAGAATTCTGTGGGCAGGCATTAGCATAATGACCCTGTCTACCACACTGATAACATTGGACACATGGTCCAAAATGATGTCTGCTACATATTACACACTGCGGTGAATTTCCTTGGTAGCCCTGGGATTTTGGTGCAGCATTTCCTTGTCCTGCAGGCCTTGTTCCAAAGTTCCTTCCTCCCTGATAGTTATGTTGAAAGTTCTTCCCCTGATAACCTTGTTGCGGACCTTCTCACTTCCATTTTCCTTTTTGATCCCCCACTGCTGGCTGGGATGCCGAAGCTTTTGATGTTCCCTGCATTGCCTCGATACTTAGTGCCCAACTCAGCATCTGACCATAGTTTGTGTCGTCCTTCCCGATTAGTGCTGTGCCTATCTCTGGTTTCAAACCCATACGAAACTTCTCGATCCTCTTCTCTTCTGTATCAACAGTCTGTGGCGCATACTGAGACAATCTATTGAACTGCAAATCATAATCTGCTACTGACTTATTTCCCTGTTTCAAATTCCAAAATTCATTCGCTTTTTGATGTTGATAATGTGCAGGTATATATTTCTGATACAGGATTATCTTGAAATCCTCCCAGGTGAACAACTCCCAATCTGCCTCAGATATTGTCCTCCGAATAGACTCCCACCAGAAATCAGCGTCATCCACAAGCTGGTATAGACCACATGTCACCATCTCTTTATCTGTGCATTGCAAAAACCCAAAAATTTTCTCTAGAGCTCGAATCCATCTTTCGGCTGTGAGTGGATCACCTTCCCCATTGAAAGTCGGGGGATTATGGCGCATGAACTCCACCTCAATTCTGGGCCCCTGAACTTGCGGATTATTGGGCACCTCAGGCATAGCCAAGTTCACATTTCTCGGTCTTCCTCTTGGCATTCTGCAACAATTTAGATTCCTAATCGTTTAACACTTACATATAAATTCTTATAAAAGAATCACAAATAATAAACAACCATTTCGCAAAGAAATGAAACGTAAACAAATAAACCATATACTAAGAAAAACTGTAACTTATATATATATCCGAATAGATGCCTTGAAATAGGACTTTTGTACAAAAGGGGATGAATGCTATACAAGCAATCTATACATCCGTCGAAAATATATATATGTCTAGTCTAGTAAATCAAAAGGAGGCTAGCTATCGAATGCCTCATGTCGGAACGGTCTTATAAAGCTGACAACGTTTCCAACCTACAAAAGCTACCGAGCTGACGAACAATAAAATGTCAACTTCAGTATATACTAGACTACCCAAAATAGTACTGTAAAAATAAACTAGTAGCCAAAACGCTCAACCATCGGCTCCCTCTCCGGATTCTCCTCCGGGTCCTCCTCTGAGTCGTCCTCCTCCTCCATAATCGGCTCCAACTGGGTCCTGGATGGACCTGCCTCATCATCGTGTGGTCTGTCTCTCATATGCGGTGGCTCTAACACTGATGGAGCTGATCGATCCATCTCAATCGTCCTCTCAGCAGCCAAGATCGGTGAGAAAGGCACACTAAGTATAACTGAATCTGCAGCTTTATCAATCGCAGACGTCAATCTAGGAACCCTACCTCGTCCATCTGCCCAAACTCGTAGGACATAAGTGAAGAACCTTGAGAAATAGACTCTCTCAGCAAAAGTGGTCCGATCTCTATCTGATAAATCAACTGCAGCTCTCGCAGCCCAAAGTCCCCAATCACGTGGTAGTCCGATCATATATCTCGACATGGCCTCTACCTCGGTGATAACACCTCTATCAGCGATATTATACCACAAAGTCACGAAACATGCAGTGAACTTCGGCACATTCTCTGTCGGTCAACATGTGCAAGTACGTAGCTTCTCAATCTACTCTTCTAAAGTAATATGAGATCGGGGTCTCTTACGAGGTGTCACTCGGAATGACGCCATCTAATTAGCACGATTTTTTTTAATTAGATTACATTCAAATATTCCCATAAGTTTCTACAAGTTCAGCCTAAGTTCAGCAACTATAGACTAAGTTCATCTTACGTTCTCAAGTTCCAAGTTTAAGTACTCATCTAGAGCATAACATCATACACAGTTTAACAATCATAGTATGCAATCAGCATATCCACAACATTCATAAGTATGCACATAGCATAAATAAATGAGTTTCTCTCACGTATGCAATCAAGTAAACATACTTTTCGAAACAACTTCCAGTATTCTCAAACAAATTCAATATTTCAACAATAATACAAAATTTTTAAAAATTAAAATCCGTATAAAAACATGCGTACCTTTTAGGCTGTTGCGTGAGTGACAAGCTGAGGACTTATATAATATCACACGGGAATTTAATGAAAAATGAAATAAGTTGACCCAGCAGGTCTGCAGAGTTGCAAACCTGCTCTGATACCACTTTGTAGCGCCCCGGTCCCGAATGACCGTGGAAATGAACGCCACGGGGGTTGGATTTAAGAAGCGGGAAAGAAAGGGGTAATCTTACCAGAAAATTCAGAAATCAAACATGCATTATAATTATAAAATCCTGGTTCAATAATAATACAAAAATCTGAGTTATAGAATAATTTAACAACAATAACAACAAAAGTGCGGAAGCAAGACTTTGAACAAAAGAGAAGTCAACGGGAAAAACATATAATTAACAAAAGCCCGTTCCTCAGCATCGTCACTTCCACGCGCCAGTCTACTGACCTGAAAATATTTTGAAAGATTTGGGCTGAGTACTAATGCACTCAGTGGGCAAGCTTTCACAATGAATTTTATGTAATTCATTTTCTAAAAGTGATATATCTGTATTTATGCATGTAGTGAAGCTTAGGAGGTTTTTAGAATATAAAAGTAACCTAAGTTCACCAAAATATTTTATCATGAAGCACTAAGTGTATAACCAGTCACTGCCCGCAACCTCTACTACATCATCAACGCGTAAGTTTTAAGAGTATCACCAATGAGTATAACCGTTCATTTTAGTCTTCATGACAAGGAATAGGGCATGACAAATAAAGCATGCATACTGTAGCTACTCACATTGACACAGCGCTGGTATATGAGACTCCGACAACATACAGCAGCACGTAAATATTTTTAATACAGATAATCACATATGCAATTTAAGCAAAGCAGAGCTTAATAACTCGAAATGTAAAGTTTAAAAAGATAGAATAGCCCACCTGGTTAGCTAATAATAGCTGGAGCTTTAGCAAAATCTTCTAAGAGTCCTCTAAGTCCAATGTCTCGGGTTTAGTCCTACACGAGTGAACTAAGTCTTAGAAAAATATTGAGGTTGAAACCCAAATTATAAACTAACATAGTAAAGATTATAGGGCATAATGCTTTAAGTCTTTTTAATTGGATGGTGGAATTGATGTGTCTAAATTAGTGTAGCTTTAAAATTATACCCAAATGATATATAGAGTGAAGATAATTACAAACTTATTAAATAGAATAGTATAAAAGTAAAATAAAGAAGTTTAAAATGTTTTTTTTTAAAAAAAATAAAAATAAAAAATAAAATATGTAGTTAGGGAGATTTGATCCCCTAACCAACAAAGATTAAACACCAACCTAATCTACTAAGCTAGAGGCTGATTTAAAAATTAATGCAGATTGATTATTAATTAAGACAGATTATTTAATGCCTAAATCTACCACTTCACTAGACCCCATTTTCAAAAATAAATCAGAAAGTTCAAATTAAAACTGACCATTTATCAAATATTTAAAATAAACTCATGGGCTTTATGTATAAATCATAGTTGCTGCACTTCCCCATTTAAGAAAAGCTTACTTAATTAAAATGAAAGAAAATATGAAGAGGCACACACACACACACACAATTCACGGCAGACACCTACTCTCAATCTTTAACCAAAAGTTAAAACAATTCAACACTCTTGTTACTCTCTCTTTACACGCATACACACATACACAAAGCATAATATTCTCCCTTTCTCTTCTTTCTTTTTGGAAACCAACAGAACTCATGCACATGGGTTATATATCTATTTTAATATCATCAATTTTTAAAAACAATCTCTGCACAACTTTCCCCATCAACAACTTTATTTTAATATATAAAGTTTTTGAAAGTCAACCATATGCTTTCTCTTCACCAAGTACACACCCCATCTCCTTTCTCTCTCTACGCACACATGCAAAACCACATAAACATTACAGTTGAAATTTTTCTTTTATCAAAACACGTCGGCCTTCTTCCACACACATGCACAGATTTTTATTTTTATTTGGATTCACATATGCAGCACCTTATTTTCTTACTAATTATATATATATATATATATGTGCTTCCAACAGTAGCCAAAACTATACAAAAATGGAGGTTTTGGGGGATTTTGCAAATATTTTAGTTCTATATTTTGACATGCAATTTCAAATACTATTTCATGATATCCATTAAATTTAGAATTCAGATTTCCAACACCAACATCATCTCCTTTCCGAAATTTCTACATAATTTATTTACTTAATTTTCATTAAATTTGCAAAAAAAAAACAAAGAAAACCCCCACCAAAATAGAAATCAAAAGAAAAGAATAGGAGCTTACAAGAGAAACTTCAATTTGATGGAAAATCTTGAGGAAGAAGATTATCACAAATGTTTATTACTATCTTTACCAATTAACCAAATATAAGAGGGGAGATGAAGGAAGAGTAAAGAGGAGCAGATTATGTTTTGCTATGATCCGAAAATAATTTTTTTAAGAGAGATGAATGAATAGTCTAGGGTATGACAAGTGTTACTCCATGTGTCCTATCCTCAAGATGACACCTTAAAACACTTGGGCTTATATTAATAGGACTAAATTTTAATTATTTGGCATCTATCCTTGGAATCTAGTAGTATTGACCCACTAAAAATAATTATGATCCACTGACAAAAATATTGGTTTTTCTAAAATAATAATAATAATAACAATAATAATAATATATAAACTATAATACTTATTCTAATTATGAGTTTTATATTATTAATTAAATTTGGTTGATGAAAATTATGGGGTATTACAATAGTTGATGTATTACATTGGTGGTATAGACCGCCACCTTGGTAATTATTACTAAAAGTCCTTGGAATTCCATGGTTCACACTTTTCGAAGGTTGAATCATATATGCCACGAATATTGACTGGATGAGTGCATCAAATTTGCTGACTGTTGAAGTTAGGGTAGACAGCTGAGTCGCCAATCTCGAGATGGGGTTTATCTCGTGAAACTCTGCAACATCTCTAAGATTCCATAATTGATAGTCTCCATGCCACACATAACTGACGGTAGCCATGTCTCACACTCTTATAAGCACCAAAAGATAATAAATGAAAATAAAGAAAAAATAAAATAAAAAATAATAATGAAAAAAAAAATCTAAATTAGCACAAGAAATTTCATTCTAATATTAGCAATTAAAATTTAAATCCCCTGCAACGGCGTCAAAAACTTGTTCAGTATTTATTTAACCTAACTGCACGTGCACAGTGAGGTTTATAGTATAGCGGTGAACAAGAGTATCGTATCCACGTAGATTTAATATTTACCTAACAAATTACTAGAACTTAACTCCGAAATGCTATCTAGACAACCTATTAAAGTGCTTGAACTAATTAAAATACTTAAACATACAATATAAATGGAAACACAAAGAAGAACGAGTAAAGAAGAAACAACGGAGAAAGACGAATTCTAGAGTTGGAGAATCCTTATCTAATCCATTTATTTACTTGTTTCATCATACACCTATGTAGAGACTTGAATCTAGCTAGAACAACCACAATTATACTTTAAACCTTCTCTCGAAGTGCCTAAAGCGTGGGTCACACAACTAGTATTAACGTCTCCGTTCAATGCCTAGCATGCAACTCCTAATGGCTCTCAGGATCTATTGCTCTCTTAATTAACCTTAACCCTCTCGAGTGTTATTGATTAATGAGTTAATTACTTCAGATCACGTGTTAAAACTCATCTCTCAATTTATGAATTAACACATCAAATTGTATCATTTAGTGACCAGTTAAACAATACAGATAAAAATAAGAGTAATCAAAGGTCAAGATATAGTCATAGGAAATATGTTAAAACCAATAAGATAGACTTCATAAATAATTCATTATCCAACCCTAGAAAACTAGGATTTAGCTATCCATACGAATATAGAAAACTAAAATCCGACAAGAAACCATGTCTAACATAAATAAAGATAAATAAAACCCGGAAGTAATTATTATGTCTCTATTCTTACTCGGCTTGAATCTCTCGGTCTTGCTCTTCGGGTTCCTCTCTGCAGCTCTCTATCTCTGTGTTTAAGAGAGAAATATGGTGTGTGTTCTAGTGGTTTTTGGTGTTATGGTAGGGTTTATTGATGTTTAATTTTCGTGCTTCAGAAGATATATATAGTGTAGGAAGTATCCTAATTGAAAAGGGAAAGAAAACGGGCCAAAAAAAGTAAAAATCAGACATCCAGGGCACGATTCGCGATCCCACCCGCGACCGAGTCAGTCGCGGGTCCATCTCGGGTAATTTTCTAGACATTAGCGATAGAGAGGGGGGTCTGAAGAACAAAATTCGCTACCTTGGTCGCGAATAATTTGACTGGTCGCGGGTCCACGTGGCACTTCGACAGGCTTTCACTCTTTTGCTTCGTTCTCACTCGTTTCTCGTCCGATTGACCCGATTCTTTTTACAACGCATTCCTAACTTAATTTCCTATCTTTCTAGGGTCTTCCCAATCTCATTTGAAGTTCACACAAAAAATGACATTAATTCCCTTCACAACAAATAAACACATGACATTGCACAAAACAATGCAAAACTTATCACTTATGCAATGCCCATCAAATATCACTCAAATAAACCTCAAAATACATGCAAAATACAAGGTTATCAACTCCTGAAAACTTAAAACATTTTTTATCCCCAAATAATAAATAAAGAAAACAGGAGCAAAAAATAGGAACGTAGAACCACATCAACAACTACAAAACAATTCGTATTAAATGTAATGCTTCAAAGAATTTGAGATATCAAAAATACCATAGGTAAGCAATCAAATCATATGACAATATATCATGACAAATCCGACAGCCTGCCTTAAAACATTGAACCTCACTGGGTGCGTGTATAGCTCTCGCACTCAAATGCAAATAGGACGTGTTTACACTCATCGAACGTCAAGAATTTGAATGAAACCTACCATAAGCTTGCACACAATCTACTATCTCCACTGCAAAAACGTGTGTTCAAAGTGAAAATCCTAAAGGACTTTTCAGCGGTTGTAATGTAGGCTTCGGGTTAGGATAGAAAATTTTGGCTAAGTGACTAAACAAATGAAATTCAAACTCAGCAAACCATGAATCACATATTCCAATCATTTTCTACCCCATTTGCAATACTCACCAATCTTCAAACTACACAACTTCTCTCCATCTTTTCAACTCAACTTTAGACTCTTTAAGTGTAATTCAAATTTTTTCTATCAAGCTCATGGACTCTTTGAGTCTCTTTTTTGTATATTGTTGGCACTTTCTCTGTTTTTTTTTCTCAAGTGCTCTTTTCATATTTTTCTCACTACTTCTTTGAAGTAGAATAACTCCAGCACTTTTCTCATATTTTATGAACCAACAGAAATGCCACTAACCAAAACATCTCCCACACAACATCATTTTTAATATCGATTTAACCAATTTACTATTATCCCATTCACCACATCATGCACAAAATAATTGAAAATTCTCAACAAAGCATGTCAACAAAGAATGGTCAAAACGGCTCAATATGGCTATGAAGGATAACATAAATCGGGTCAAAGTGTATGAGCAGAATTTGGCTAACAAAAGATGGCTTTTAATCACTTTCACACTTAGAAACATACAAACGCAGTCTCAATACAGACCTATGTGCAAATCTAGAGATAATCAACCAAATCTGATCAATCACACTATAAAAACAAGATTTAAAAAGTCTTAAGCTCAAAACTCACAGGCTCAATCAATACTTTAAGGCACAAAATTGTCAAATCCATCATAAAATACTGCAATAAATCAAATCATGCTTCTCCTATGAAATTTCAATCCTCAAACCTCATCATCATTACACATAGTATGAACTGTCTAGCATGCTATCAATTTAACTCTAAATTCTAATAAAAATTAGCAAGATATTAAAAAACAAAATAAACTTCAGGCTAAAAACAAATAAAAAAACAAGACGAATCGTGCATAACCTCCCCCAAACTTATTCAAAACTCAGGAGAAGAATAAGTTTGCCAGAAAGCACAACAATTCATCTTAAAACAACTCACAGTTTGACAGCAGCAATGAAGAGTGAAGAGGAGTGTCGAAAATCCTACGAATTTCCACTCTTAATCACGGTCCATAGACCTGCTGCACACTCAAAAACATAAAATAAAATAAAATGAAAGTGAAAAATAAAATATTAGGTTGCCTCCCAACAAGAGCTTGTTTTAACGTCTTCAGCCAGACGACCTATTTTAAATCACGGATCTGCCAATTAGATGGCGGCCATTTTCTTATGGTGCTCAGAGCTAGAATGCACTTTCCTTCAGCTAACCATTGTCACCTCTTTTTGTTTCCCATTGCTCCATGGATAAAAGGCACCTTCCTTCTTTGGAATATCCTGCAGCACAAAACTCTCATCAAAAGGATCAGAATGCTCTAAATTAGAAAAGTTCACATAGAAAGAATTTAGATTAGAAAAAGAAAAAAAAATATGGCACCGACTGAGACTCTCTCATTGTCTGGTTGGCCTGTAACTTCTTTGAAATTATGACATTGCAAGTCTCCGGCATTCGCAGCACATCATACTTCCCCATCAGTTGTCTTCTTTGAGAAGATAAAACGGAAGTGTCTTGAAAGACTGTAGAAACTGGTGCGGATGGCATGTTTGGGGAGGTTGCATCAGTTGTAGATGTCATGAATTCCTCCCGATCCCCCAAACTGTCTTCCGAGATCTCTACAGTTTAATCGTCTTCAAGGAGAAAAAGAGCGTATTCATTTGTACTTCTTGAAAGTTGGCCAGGTGGATGTGGGCATTCAATTATATTAGCAAGCTGTTGTATTTGAATCTCCATTATCTTGAATTGTGTTCCCATTGATCCAACCATGCTCTCTAGCTGCTCACATCGATCTTCCATCTCCCCCATATACTTCTGAGTTCTTTCCATAAACGCCATCAGCAACTCATCCATAGTTGATGTATTACATTGGTGGTATAGACCGCCACCTTGGTAATTATTACTAAAAGTCCTTGGAATTCCGTGGTTCACACTTTTCCAAGGTTGAATCATATATGCCACGAATATTGACTGGATGAGGGCATCAAATTTACTGACTGTTGAAGTTAGGGTAGACAGCTGAGTCGCCAATCTCGAGATGGGGTTTATCTCGTGAATCTCTGTAACATCTCTAAGATTCCATAATTGATAGTCTCCATGCCACAGATAACTGACGGTAGCCATGTCTCACACTCTTACAAGCACCAAAAGATAATAAATAAAAATAAACAAAAAATAAAATAAAAAATAATAATGAAAAAAAAATCTAAATTAGCATAAGAAATTTTATTCTAATATTAGCAATTAAAAATTAAATCCCCGGCAACGGCGTCAAAAACTTGTTCAGTATTTATTTAACCTAACTGCATGTGCACAGTGAGGTTTATAGTGTAGCGGTGAACAAGAGTATCGTATCCACAGAGATTTAATATTTAACTAACTAAGTACTAGAACTTAACTCCTAAATGCTATATAGACAACCGATTTAAGTGCTTGAACTAATTAAAGTACTTAAACATACAATATAAATGGAAACACAAAGAAGAACGAGTAAAGAAGAAACAATGGAGAAGGACGAATTCTAGAGTTGGAGAATCCTTATCTAATCCATTTATTTACTTGTTTCATCACACACCTATGTAGAGACTTAAATCTAGCTAGAACAACAACAATTTACTTTAAACCTTCTCTCGAAGTGCCCAAAGCATGAATCACACAACTAGTATTAACGTCCCCGTTTAATGCCTAGCATGCAACTCCTAATGGCTCTCAGGGTCTATTGCTCTCTCAATTAACCTCAACACTCTCGAGTGCTATTGATTAATGAGTTAATTACTCCAGATCACATGTTAAAACTCATCTCTCAATTTATGAATTAACACATCAAATTGTATCATTTAGTGATCAGTTAAACAATACAGATAAAAACAAGAGTAATCAAAGATCAAGATAAGTCATAGGAAATATGTTAAAACCAATAAAATAGACTTCATAAATAATTCATCATCCAACCCTAGAAAACTAGGGTTTAGCTATCCAAACAAATATAGAAAATTAAAATCCAACAAGAAACCATGTCTAACATAAATAAAGATAAATAAAATCCGGAAGTAATGATTATGTCTCTATTCTTGCTCGGCTTGAATCTCTCGGTCTTGCTCTCCGTGTTCTTCTATGCATCTCTCTATCTCGGTGTTTAAGAGAGGAATATGGTGTGTGTTCTTGTGGTTTTTGGTGTTATACTTGAGAAGATATATATAGTGTAGGAAGTATCCTAGTCAAAAAAGGAAGAAAACGGGCCAAAAAAGCAAAAATCGGACTTCCAGGCACGATTCGCGACCCCACTCGCGACCGGGTCGGTCGCGGATCCATCTCGAGTAATTTTCTGCACACTCACGACAGAGAGGGGGTCCAAAGAGAAAAATTCGTGACCCCGGTCTTGAATAATCTGACTGGTCGTGGGTCCATGTGGCAGTTCAGCAGGCTTTCACTGTTTTGCTTCGTTCTCACTCGTTTCTCGTCCGATTGACCCGATTCTTTTTATAACGGCTTCCTAACTTGAATTCATATCTTTATAGGGTATTCGCAAGCTCATTTGAAGTTACCAAAAAAAATGACAATAATTCCCTTCACAATGAACAAACACATGACATTGCACAAAATATAGAAAATAATGCAAAAGTTATCACTTCCATTCAAATCCAAAGATAACACTAATCATATTCTTTACACATTTTTTATAGCTCTGTTGATCAAAACAACATAATAACAATAATTCTTGCAGAAGTCAGATTTTATTAACATGGTCATGAGTAATGTCTGTCTATAAATGAAAAAAAAAATCCTACTTCCACCTAAGTCTTCACCTCATCGAAAATAATGCAAAAGTTATCACTTCATGCATGCAATGTTCATCAAATACCACTCAAATGAACCTCAAAACACATACAAAATACAAGGTATCACGGGTCAAATTCATGGGTCAACCCGCTTTGACCCTGGTTAACGCGACCGGGTCAACCCACAAAAAATAAATCCAGTAAAATCAGTATTAACAGTAACATTAAAAAGTATCACTCAAAATTCAAAAAGTATCACCTCTATCATTAAATCGTAAAGGGTCTGCTACTTATTTTAGACGTTTTTAGGAGTATTTTTAGAGGTTTATTTTGTATGTTTTAGGATTTTTTTGGGGTGTTTTTAGGGGTTTATTTTGTGTTTTTTAGGGGGTGTTTTTAGGGTTTCTTATTGTGGTTTTAGGATTTTTTTGGGGGGTTTTAGAGTTTTATTTTGAATTTTTTTAGGATTTATTAATTTCATTTTAGGGTATAAATTCATTTTTATTTCAAACAAATTATATCAATTCGCTTTAATTTTAGGGTTCATTAATTTTATTTTATATCATAAATTTTGTTGGGAAAAAAAATGATTTTTTTTAAAATCGCCTGAAAAAAAAAGAAAAAAACATAGGCGGGCGTGTGATGCCCACATGCCGAGCGTGGGTGCGCGTGGGCGCCACGCGTCATCTGATATAGGCGCACATACGCGCCTTTTGCATGCAAGATTCATCTTTAGTTGCATGTTATAGTTTCAAAAGTTATTACACTACAAAAAAATCGCATTTTAGTGACGGAAATTTCCGTCGGTAAACCAAGCTTTTCCGTCGTTATTACCAGATAACGACGGATTAACGACAGAAATTTGCCGTCGTTATTTCGTTAGTCGGCAATCCAATTTAACAACGGATAACGTCAGTCGTTGGCTTTAACGACGACCATAACGACGGACCCTATCCGTCGTTAACGCTGGTGTCGTCTACGTACAGTCGTTAGTTTTTACGACGGAACTAACGATGGCCATATTTCCGTCGTTAATAATTGGAATTTAAAAAAAAATTCTCAACAGATTAACGACGGACTTTGTCCGTCGTTAAGAATTAAAAATAAATAAAAAATAAAATGCGGATTAATTTAACGACGGACTCTCTCCGTCGTTAATAATTAAAAATAAATAAAAATTAAAAATCGGATTAATGTAACGACGGACACTGTCCGTCGTTAATTATTAAAAATAAATAAAAAATAAAATTCAGAAAAATATAACGACGGACATAAGTCCGTCGTTAATTTTTTTTTTGTTTATTTGTGTTTACGTTTATTTAATTTATTTTTTGTAATTTAGATTATTGTTTGTAAATAAATTATGGAAAAACTGTAATAAAACGTTGAATAATATAAATAAAATCTCCAATATAATACATAAAATGTAATATAATATAATAAAGAGTGTATAAAATACAAATAATAATAGTGTCAAGATGAGGATGGAGGAGGGCCCCTAAACTGCGCCCGCTCGAACATCTCGGCCTGCTGGCGCAGCATCTCCTGCTGCTGATCGATCTTCTCCTGCTGGGCTTGGAGAAGCGCTTCCTGTGCGTCCATCTTCTCCTGGAGAGTCGCTTGCTGGGCGTCCATCTTCTCCTGGAGAGCCCTGATGGCAGCCTGAGTGTCGGGCTGTGGAGGATCTGGAGATGAGACGCTAGGAGCTAAATAACTCCTAGATCGACTGCCGAGCCCAAACACTCGTTTCTTCTTCGAGTGTCGGAGGGCAGTGTCCACGTATACGGCGCTCATGTCCACGGGTGGTGGTGCCTCATCTGTGCCAGAAGTCGGGATAAGACGTTGCATGAACACGTGGCAGTCATGGCTTTTCATGCCAAACATTTTCAGTTTTCTCATATCCACGCATCTGCTCATGTTGGACACGTACCCATCTGGAAATTTCAACTCTCGAACCCATTCAAATAAGATGTTCTTCTCTTTCTTGTCCAACGTATAACAAGCCTTTGGATACTTGTCTGTGGACTCGTTTCGTTTTAGCTCTGGTCTTGAACAATACATATTCAACTCTTTTTTAGATTTGGAGGTATCTTTTGTCTTCCCCTGCACATTCAACACAGTATTGAATAGATTATCAAACACATTCTTTTCAATGTGCATGACATCCAGATTATGACGAATCAGCAGTGAGCTCCAGTATGGAAGATCCTAAAAGATACTTTTTTTTTTCCACCCGCAACCTTTGGAAATTGTCACACTATCATTATTCTCTGTGACTTTTTGAAGACCCAATGCTTCAATGCGAGCCAGAATTTCGTGTCCCGATCTCATCTCTGGAGGTCCTCCATTCACCACTTTATTTTTTAAGAATGCTTTTTTATTTTTTCAGAAAGGGTGGTTTGCAGGCAAGAATTTACGATGGTTATCAAACCATGATTGTTTACCACTGCATGGTAAGGTGAAGGCGTCAGTGGACTCCATACAGTGTGGACATGCCAATCTCCCAGCAGTGCTCCAACCAGATAACATGGAGTAAGCGGGAAAATCACTAATTGTCCATATCAATGCTGCTCGCATCTGAAAATTTTGTTTCAATGAAACATCATATGTAGGCACACCAACATCCCACAATTGAATCAATTCAGATATCAAAGATTGTAAAAATACATCCAACTTCTCTTTCGGATTACGTGGCCCTGGCACTAATACAGTTAGGAACATGTACTGCTCTTTTATACACATCCATGGGGGTAAATTATACGGTGTAATGATGACAGGCCACGAAGAATACTGTTGTCCTGATTGCCCAAATGGTTGGAACCCATCAGGAGATAGACTCAACCTAACATTACGTGCTTCAGAAGCAAATTGAGGAAAAATTGTGTTCAGATGTTTCCATGCAGGAGAGTCTGCTGGATGTCGCATTACTCCGTCATCAACAGATGATGCATGCCACTGCATATCCTTTGCTGTTGCATTAGATGCATACATCCTCTGTAACCTCGGAGTGAGTGGAAAATAATACATCTTCTTGTGTGCAACTGTGGTCTTCTGTCTTTTTTGCAAACGGCGACTCGTTTCCTTGAAACGGGGATGACCACAGAATTTGCATTCAGTCAATTCATTATCAGCAGCCCAATAGATCATACAGTTGTTGAAACAACAATCGATCTTCTCAACAGGTAGCCCCATACCCCGTAGTAATTTCTTTGTGGTGTAGAAATTATCAGTTACCAAATTGTTCTCAGGAACAATCTCTTTCATTAATTGAGTTAGCTGATCAAAACATCTCTCTGACATGTTATTCTCAGATTTCAAGTTCAGCAGCCGAGGAACGAGTGACAATTGAGAATGGTTCTGACAACCCGGCCACAATTCTTTGTCTGCGGCCCTCAACATGTCATAAAATCGTTGCGCTTCTGGATTTGGGGCCTCCTCGGTATGATCATCGACATTGATGTTGATATGCGGACCAGCAGCATCCATCACCATGTTCTGGTATGTATTCATTCCATCCTGACCACCCAAATTCTGATCGGTGTCCGGATGCACCTGTTGTTCGCCTTGATAAATCCATACACGATAATTGTGCACAAATCCTTTCTTTGCCACGTGTAGTCTAACGGTAGACGGCGTTTGGAATGGAATATTCTTACACTTACGACATGGACACTTAATCTTGTCTACACTCATGAAGGACGGTTGATTGCAGGAAAACTCGATGAAAGCATTTAGTCCATTAAGGAAGTCCGGATTCAAAGCACCATTCTGAAGGTATCGCCGGTACATCCAATCACGATCTAGACTCATTGTAGAACGCCAATTTCTAAAAATTTTGATCGTATAATACGCACTGATTATCGTTCAATGAAATATAAAAATAATTCATTAAAAAATAGCGCTAATTTTTTTAAAAAATTTGGCAGCACCTATTTGAATTTCCTAGTCCCAAGTTCTCGACTCTACGTTAATTGATCTATGTTCTTCTAATCGATTCAAAACAACAAAAGCCAACATTTCAATAGAGAGAGATCCAGGGGCCCTCATCCCAAACAAAAACCAACAATTCAATAAAGAGGGATCCAGGGGCCCTCATCTCAATCAAAAACCAACAATTCAATAAAGAGGGATCCAGGGGCCCTCATCCCATTTAGCAAAATTGGCCAACTTAGCATAATAAATCCATAAATAACATACTTATTACTACACATTTTAGCTCTTAGGTAATGATTTAATTGATGATCAATAAAAAATGGAACAAAAATAGGTGAAACATTTTAGCAAACGTAATCATAGAATTATACAAACAATCCATATGTAAAAAAGGTATAGATTTAATTGATGATCAATAAAAAAAATTTGTGGGACATGATTGCACAATATTAAAAGTCATATAAGTTTAACTTATTTGTGGGAATATTATCACCATTTGATTCTTTTTTAATTTAAATATTAATTCACCCAAATTTAGAGACATGAATTATACATGAATTATATTGGATGGATATATAATCGTATTATTTATACGGTAGATTTGATCAATAAAATATGGTTGGAATTCGAATTTAACATTTGAGTTGACATATTAGCTTTGGGACTTTTGTAAGTAAGCTAGCTAGTTTGCATTAATTATAAAAATATTAATGATAGAAAATTTCCATCTAACATTAAATTAAATACTTATTAAATTCTTGTATTATTCAATTATTGTATTATTTATAAATTTAGGTCTATAAATTGATATATATCTATCCGAGACTTATATAATTAATAATTAATAATTAATACTCATTGACTATAGATTAAGGTTGACTCATTAATGCACATTGATAGATTAATTAATCAGCTAGATTAATTTTTGGGTACTAGCGTGACGATTATTTTTAGGTAGCCAGCATTTTTTTTAAAAAATAAATTAACATTAGTCTAACTTAATTGTGGTTCGTACTTAGCAGGGTGATGAAGAGAAATGATGTTTTAAGAGTAAACATTGCTGCAGATTTGTAACAGCAGATTTTATGTTTGTCATTTGACTCATTTTAATTATTTTGCCTCTTTTTGATGATTACTAGAATTAATTTTTTTTTGGTTGTAAATTGGTTTTATTTACGAAATTTTGAGAAAGGGATTCTCCTTGCAACATAGATCAACAATTTTCTCTAATTTTCTTGCAACATAGATCAACCCAGATTCTGAAATCGAAATGGAGCAACTTAACACAATTTTCTCTAATTAATTATGTCATATATAATCATAATCAACAAAAATCGAAACCAATTGCACTGCACCATTTTTATAATTAAAATTATGTCATAAATTATTGAAACTAGAAATTTCAACCAGAAAACATAAAAAAAGAAGAGAAGAATGATCAAGAAGAAGTAGCAGAGATAGAAGAGATAGATTGTGCAGAGAGGAGAGGACTTACGGCGGAGTCGGTGGCAGTCGCGGCGGGAGCTTGCAGCAAAGGCGGTGGCGGTCGTGCTGGAGGCAGGGCGGCAGGGGTTGGGCGCGGTGGAGAGAGAGAGAGAGAGAGAGAGAGAGAGAGGGGGGGGGGGGGAACGAACGGAGAGAGATGCGGCGGCAGTGGGGGTGGCCGGAATAGGTGGCGCACGGCGGTGGTGAGGCTAGGGCTCCGTGCGATTTGGGGGAAAATGAAGAAGAAGGCCGAAATTTTTTTCTATATCGGGAATTTACAACGGATTCACGACGGCCGAGTCCGTCGTTAGATTTTAAATGATTTAAATAATTTGAAAAAATCCTATTATTAACGACGGACAGGTCCGTTGTTACATTTTCCAGAATTTAAATAATTTATAAATCCTATTATTAACGACGGATCACGTCCGTCGTTAAATATTCTGCAATTTATTTAATTCACAATTTTAATATTAACGACGGCTCACGTCCGTCGTTAAATATTCTAGAATTTATTTAATTCACAATTTTAATATTAACGACGGCTCACTTCCGTCGTTAAATATTCTGGAATTTATTTAATTCACAATTTTAATATTAACGACGGCTCACGTCCGTCGTTAAATATTCTGAAATTTATTTAATTCACAATTTTAATATTAACGACGGATCACGTCCGATGTGACCCGGGGCTAATGACACGACGAGACACAAAAATACGCGGAAGCTAAGGATTGAAACTACGTCGGTGAAATAAGGATTCTATACTCGAATATCTAGACGACTACGACTCAACTAAAATACCTAGACAATATCACACAAAATAACACAAATCCAACAAAGTGAGGGCTGTTTTGGACGGCTATGATATTGGTAAGGATGATGGAATTTCGATGATGATGATTAGGGTATGATAGAGTTGTAACGGACTTACGGATTGAACGAGACGAAGACGAACTTGAACACGAACGTGGCTGGACTTGAAACGGACGTGGATGGTGATGTTTGACGTTGAAGATGGTGGCTGGGCGATGGAGGTGTTGTGATTTGCAACCCGATTAATCCCCGGCGTATCTTGTACGACGAAAACGAATCTCAAAGTTACTCCTCAGTAGCGAGTTCACCCTAATTCCTCGTGTGAATTAAAATGTTCCCTTGATGTAAGACTCAAAGTTGCTAGGCTTCAAGAATGATTATTTTCGACAGAAAACAATCAAAAGCTTTGAACGGTTGAGACACAAATTGAGTGCAAAAGCAATTTTAATCAATAATGTCTAAAATAACAATATGACATGGTTCCCCTATTTATAGGACTATGGGGAACGAAAATAATAAGATAAAAAGGCCTAAAAATTGATCCAAAAGAGATCTCTAACTATACTATAGAAATACCTAAACTAGAATTCTATTCAAGGTAGGAAATTGCCTTAAATACAATTCTAGTCAAACCTATGATGTTATGAACGAAAATTACACTTATTAATTAATTAAAAACTGATCTAAACTATAGTCTAAAGTAATTAAATAAATACTATAGTCTAGATAAAAATCAACCCTTTAATTAAATCAAGGGCGAAAACAGCTCCATGCACAAATGCACTTCGTCTTGCTCTCTTCTTCAACTCTTCAAGTTATATTCTCCATGGTATGATCTTGATCTTCATTAGTTAATAAATTAACTAAAGTATGGCTGCACTTTGCATCTTCTAATTCCTCAAACTTCTTGCGAATTATCACTTGGAAATAACCTTGTAATTTCTTCGCTCGAAGTCGCGTCATTGGACCTTTGAATTGCAGCTCGGGTTCAAGGCCTTCAATGCCTTGCATGGCTTCATCAGTCGTTAACATTTCTGTAAATTAATTAAATCGAAAATCCTAATATTAACGACGGACAGGTCCGTCGTTAAATATTCTGGAATTTAAATAATAAAAAAATTTAAATATTAACGACGGAAATGGGTCGTCGAAATATTTACCGACTGAATTTCCGTCTGTATTCCGTCGTTAAGAGTGCCGACGGAATGTCTGTCGCAAGTCCGTCGGTAAAATACGATCCGAAAAGTTGCCGTCGGAAAGTCCGTCGCTAAAACGAAGAATTCTTGTGGTGTTATAAGTTTCGTCAAAAAAAAATTACAAGTTATAATAATGAGTTTATGATTCTAATTTATGTAATTTTAAATCAAAGAGGCCGTGTGTATACAATTATAATTTTGTCAATGAAATGAAATATTGCTTTTTAAATAGTGTGTTTCATCTTCTGTTCTACCCATTAGGTTGATAAAATGTATAATTTTAAAATATTACAAGTATTTCTGTGCTGCGATATATGAATTTATATTTTTTATTATAATATAAATATATTGAAAATATGTTATGTTCTTCTATTTATATGTGTATTTTTTTTTACTTGTACTGATTGCATGCTGTATATTATATCAAATATACATAATTAATTCATGATCACAAAATCAGACGTAAGTACACAATAATCATGAAACAAATGCAGTTTCTATTTTACAAAGCTAAAAAAATTAAGCTATGACAAAATCTTGACCAAAACTTATTTCAGAAAGTATAACGGGTAACAATCTGTTAAACTAGCTAAACACCTCCAAATCCGAAATGACCCTGGAAAACACGTTGGCATACATGCTGACACTACAAGAAAAAATGTCAAACAGATGACGAAAAAGACAGTTGCCAGAGCCAGGAATTTTGTCGCCAATTGGACAGGCGACGGAAAATGTCCGTCTTTCGATTCCAGTCGCTAAGAAAGAAAGCGACGAAAAAATTCCGTCGCGACATGACGGATTAGGCGACGGAAATTTCCGTCGCCATATTCTGTCATGTGACATGGTCGCCGGGGGTTAGAGACGTAATGTTCCGTAGTTAATTCCGTCACCGTTGAAGGCGACGTAAATGGTGAGAATATTTCCGTCGCCAGAAAAAAAAATTAATAAAAAGAGAGGAAAAAAATGGCGACGAAATGTGGCGGCGCCTTTTCCGTCTCCAAGTTTAATTTTTTTAATTCCATTTTATTTACTATTTGTAGGTACCAATTATAATAAAATGTCATAAACTGAAATATACATACATAATCTGTATTATACTCCCACCGTCGTGTAAAATAGAACTATAGATAACACAACTATATACAACGGTAGTGGAAAAGAATCGACAATGGAGATTATCTTGTACATGACCTTTTTTCTTATAGTGTTAGATAGGCTTTAGATAGGAATTCTCTATAAATTTGTGCTCTCTAAAGTTGGGAGTTGTTTCCCAACAATCACATCGTCCCACAGGATAACCTTTGAGAAGGCCATCTAACGGAGTGTGCAAGGTGAGCCTTCACACAGGCCTCACAATTTTTAGGGCTTCAATTTTTTTTACTTCTATTTATTATACTTTATATATTTTTTAATAAACTAAATTATCTCCATTCTCCCGCCTTTACGCGGTAATACATAATACAAACATCTCGATTTCCTAATCCCAACTTCCAACTTCCAACATATACATTATTTCCTCTTCAATTTTGCAACTTTCCATCTTCTTTCATGATTATTTTTTTAATTAGCGTTAGATTTTTCTCTATGAAACAAGTTTCTCATCTTTTTCATGAAATACTCATATCAAACTTAAATATTCCTTCACAAATTATGCTTCCAAGTCTGCTGTCACTACAATTTTACAATTGCAAAGTTTTTCTTTCATTCCCCAATTCCCCCAAAAGCCAAATCCCCAGTGAGTATTTTTCTTAAACTTGGCCCTATTCTTCTTAATTTCCTTTCTATTTTTCTATTTGAATGATTTAGAAATCTGAATTTAATTATATACTTGAGCGAATTGATGGAAAATTCTATTATCTACTTAAACAAATACTTCCATTCCTTCATTCTGATTCTGGATTTTTTTCTTTTGTCAATGATGGAGAATTGATCACAATTGACAAGTGGCAAGCAATAGTGCAGCAAACTATTGTTTATTAATTATTTGATTTGAACTTTTGGCTTCCTTCAAGGTTGTTTCAATCCTTTTTGTTGAACTTTTTAAAATTTTTCTTTGAGTTTTGATTATTTTTGTTATGTCTACTAAAACTAAAAAAATTGAGTTATGATTGATGAATTTACTTTTGCCAAAAGAGTATCACTTTTATAAAATGATTAAGACAGCCTGCCTTTGACTAATACTAATAGTACAAAGAAGAAAAAAATGTGTAACAAATGAAATGAAACGAATACCCATGGAACTAATGTCCCTGCTTTACACTTCTCTTTCTCTGTTTTTCATCATTCTAATTCTCAAACTCATTACAAGAAAAAACTATCGCTATCGCCTACCTCCAAGCCCAGCGCCAGCGCTGCCGTTAATCGGCCATCTCCACCTCCTAAAGCCGCCGCTCCACCGCACCTTCAGCCGCTTTTCTCGAACACACGGCCCCATTTTCTCACTCAAGCTCGGCGTCCGCCGCGTCGTGGTCGTGTCATCACCTAACTTAGTGAAGGAATGTTTCACCGAGAACGACATCATCTTCTCCAACCGGCCACGCGTCCTGGCCGACAAGTACATAGGCTACAACCACACCACCATGGCCGGCGCACCCTACGGCCACCACTGGCGCAACCTCCGCCGCCTTGCGGCGGTGGAGATGCTCGCCTCCACCCGCCTCAACACACTCTCCCAACTCAGAGAAGATGAAATTCGCCGAAGCCTACAAAACCTAACCAACAGTAAAGATTATGCAGTGGTGGAATTGAGGCCTAAAATTTTCCAACTTATCTTCAACGTGATAATGATGATGCTGGCCGGAACGCGATATTCTTCCGACGACAAAAAAATAGGGAATCAAATTCATGATATGGTGAATGAGGTTTTTAAGAGCGCTCAATCATCGAATCCGGAGGATTTTCTGCCATTTTTGAAGTGGATTGACTACAGAGGTCTGAAGAAGAAGTTGGCTGATCTGGGTAAAAAGCTCGACGATTTTTACGAGCGGTTGCTGGCGGAGCACCGCCGTGAGAAGAGGAATACTATTATCGGTCACCTGCTGTCTCTTCAAGAAACGGAGCCCGAATTCTACACCGATCCAACCATCAAAGGCTTTATCACTGTAAGTTAATTCACCTAAATTAACGTTACATTTTGAAAAAAAATCAAGATTAATTATTAAAAGAAAGATCAAGATTTTTCAGCAATTATAGTTTGTATATTTAGTTCTTTGAAAAAAAAAAAAAACACTCTTAGTTTCGCTTAGATGAACCCTATTAAGTCCAATTCTGGAACGCAATATCTTGAATAGCTTTAAAAGAAGAGAATAAAAAATAAATAATTGATAAATCAAGCTGATGAGTGATGTAGTATAAAATATGAAAAACTAAAGAACAATGTTCCAGGATGAAATAATATGGTACACTTATATGTTGCATTTTTATTCCTTATCATACAATTAATTTTTTAATTTTTTTTTTTGCATTTCAATTTAATGTCAGGGCACCAGTTTATATTTGCCTAAAAGTTACGCCCTATTTTAGGGTGTTTGCAATAATAAACCTAGAAAAACAACTACAATACGGTCACATCAATGTTGTGAAAACGTAATTTGTGTTTGATAGTATATCTTTTTGTTCTTTAAAATTTTCAATTGTATGATCCAGAGATTACGAATATAATTAAGAAAGCATAAAACAACACAATATACAATTACCTAATTCGGTGCACATACCTACACCCGAGGGACCTTACCTAGTAAAGAACTAATCCACTCCTTCAAAGTTAGTTTCAACAAGGACTTATATAATAGGACCACCTACATGAACAACCTCTCGAATACGACCTCTTCTTCAATGGATTGAAACCGTAAGAACCACCTGCGACCTAAGTACCCACACTTGGTCTCTCTTGCAACCTCAACGAGGTCACAATCTTCAACAGCAAGCGCAATGTCCAAAGTATTTGTCCTAACAACAAACTACCCACTAGAACTTCACGTTAAACTTACATAAGAACAACATTGTAGATATAATGAAAACCTATCAATCTATTAGAACTCGACACTTAGAGATTGTAATGAGTAATCTAGATCTTGCACACCATTGGTTTACAGTCAAATGGCCTTCATAAAGGGGCTCGAATCACCTTTTTTCTTCGAGTATTGCCTTATGAAATTTGTTGGTTGATAGGATTTCTTACTTTCTTGAGCGGCAGCCTTCCTTTGATGATTAGAGACTTAGGGGGGTGTATTGGATTGTGATTTTGATGGATTTTGTTGGACTTTAAAATATCCATGGATTTCTATGGATTTTATAAATCCATAGACTCCACATGGAGTCTCCCAAAACTCCACATGGAGTCTCCCAACTCCACGCAGAGTCTGGCGGATTTCGTATGGATTTCGAACCGATTTTGAACAATTTCAATGGATTTCAAATCCATCTCGCCAGCGCTCGTTGGACCACAACAATCGGTGTAGACGATAAGAAAAATTGAACCCAGCGGCTGCTGGAATCAAGCGGCCTTGATCCCAGCGGCCGCTGGCACCCAGCGGCCGCTGGAGTGCCATCATCGGCAAGGCCAGCGGCCGCTGGGGTCGGGTGACGGCTGGGGGTGCCCGATTTCAACTCCTCACCGGTCGCTGGGACACCGCGCTCGCTGGGTTTTCCAAATCCATCGAAATCTCGTGTCTGGAGGTCGGATTTCATCATTCGTAATTTTCACGTGAAATCCAACCGAAATCCATCGAAGTCAATGACTTTTTAAAGTCCGTGGATTGTTGAATACCTCAGAATTTTAAAGGACTTTTAAAAGTTTGGATTGAATACACCAGGATTTCATTGGACTTTTAAAAGTTTGGATTGAATACACCAGGATTTCATTTAACTTTTAAAAGTCTGGATTGAATACACCAAAATTTCATTGGACTTTTAAAAGTCTGGATTGAATACGCCCGGATTTTAAAAGTCCAATGAAATCCATCAAAATCCACAACCAATACACCCCCCTTAGAGTGAATATTCAAGGTGAATCTCCGTGGAGACGGCCGTAAAAACCCTAACTTGATCCATGAGGAATCAGAAGCCCAATGTCTGTTTCTCCAGAAACTGCCATAAATTATAACAGTCAGGACCATCGTCGTAAATATCGTGAGAAACATCATTCTCTCCAAGTTTGACATTTTGGTTCGAAATGTTCCTTGAGTGGCACAACGGATAAGGATCGTGGATTGGTACTCTGCAAGAGCCACGATTAGAACAACAAATGATTTGCCGTAATAAATTACAATTAATTAAGCCAGTGAACACCAATTGCACTAACAAGTGCCACATCAAAAATTTAAATTCACCAACCACTTCAAACCAATCACCACAATCATAAACTCAAAAAGCAACTCTATTCTAGGTCCCATTATTACACATTATTTATTCATAACAATTCATATACTATTTTTATTTTTTACAATATTTACTTATATATTTAATTTTTACTCCTTACAAAAGTTAATTTCATAATACTTGTAATTCAATTTATTTAATTTAGTGTAACAAATATTTATATTATATATACAATATATATATATATATAAGAGAGAGAGAGGAAGGAGGAAGGAGGAGAGATCAGAGAAAAAGAGAGAGAAGAGGGAGAGAATGCCAAAAGAGAGGGAAAAAAAATGGTGAACCCAATCAAATAAGCTTTGACAGTTTAGAGTTGATTTATTTATTTTTACATGTCTATCACATCCACAATGGGAACTAGAGTTAATTTGATTTTCCCCAAACAAAAAAAAAAAAAAAGAAGAGCTTCCGTTGCAAGCAACCTTAGAGAATCGGTTCCAACTTTCCGTCATTCGTTTACAGTAGCACTGATTAAAGTGATCATTTATTCTTATTTCATTAATTCTAATTTCATCGATACAACTATTTAACTTTAGATTTTATTTTAGGTGTCTAATTACTTAAATAATTGTATTACTATATTTGGTATTGGCATTAATTATAACCTCAAACTTCATTAAATAATGATACATGACCATATAGAATATTTAGTTGAACATTTTATTTTCTTAAATAATTCTTGCTAGCTATATGAGAAATCAAGGCAGTGTAGCAAATATTTAGTTGAACATTTTGTTTTATTTATTTATATTTTATTTGCAGTTTGGGTCTTATTTTCCTTTTCTCGCTATTTCATTTTTGTACGGGTTGAGATTCTGCATGTAGTCACAAGTTGTGTGTGTCAATCGTGTGACAATTTCAAATTTTATAGTGTGAATAATAATATATTTTATAAAAATAAAATTTATTATATTATAACTAATCTTAATTAATATTTATTGCTAAAAGTTGATATTTTTAAAAATTATATGCTCTAAGTTTGGAATAATCAGCCCCAAAAATCAATTATATTAAATACTAAAAAATGATTATAAACCCTTAATTGGGTGGAATTAAGTCTAAATAATAATGTAAAATTACATTAAATCAAAAGAAAATAAAATTGAAAAAAAAATGAAAGAAAAAATAATAATTTTATATTTGATTTACGGTTAACACACACAATTTGAAACTAGAGAATCTCAATTTTTTTTTGTACCCCATGCATGCACTTTATGAAAAGTACTCGATCAACTTTTTCCATTCTCAGTCGTTTCACTTCGAATTCACAAAAATAATGCTACCGATGGCCGAAAAAAATCAACTGCCGCAACTTGTGGCCATTCGTCAAAAGTTAGCACCCACTGCTTTTCATGAACTCATCCCTCAAAATGCGTCCAATAATACACACATAATTTATATACAATATTCTTCTATACATTTAATTTAATTTCACTATATTTCATAATTTAAAATATAAAGTAATTAAAATTATATTATTATTTTACTTTCATAATCTATTATAATTTTAAAATATTATGAAAAACTATAATTTTGAAACTAAGAAGTAAACATTTATACACACATATGGAAAGAGAAGGAATATATATTATATAATATATATTTATAGATATATGATGTTGATGTGCACATTATCTATGTCATTCCCTATTAGATCTCATTTACCAAACTTAATTTTTTTTAATTTTACTTTATTGTGATTTAGTTTATTTTTAAATTTTTATTTAGGATTCTTCTTCTCCAATTATAATATATTTAAAAAGTGAGAAAAAAAAAACTAATCGTGCAAAGAATGATAAAAATGATCTTATTTGACCGGGGGTCCCTGACTTCTCGGAAAACTGAAGAAGAATTCCCATTGTGGCGCACGTACCCTAAAATTTCATATTTAATTACAATTATTTATGATATATGACAAGATTGCATTGATCGACTAAAAATAATCATGTCTGGATTGTTTATTTATGATTTTAATTATTTATGATTGATTGTCAATATTTTGTTTGGATTGAAAAATTATAATTAGAATATAACAGAATGCCTAAACTATCATCCATATAAAATATTTACTATAATTATATTGTTAAAGTTGCGTTTATTTTTATTTAGAAAACTTGAAATGAAGGAGAAATAGTTTCAAGAACATATTTGAAGCATAGAGATATTTAGGAGTAGCAGAATAAGAAGAGTATAGGCGTTGAGAGATTTGAGAATAGCATAAATATTATCTCAGTTCATGTCGCAGAAGGGGTTAGGGTTTCTCCTCCAATTTTCAACCTATTTTATTTGGGACGACGAACGATGCGAAAGTATCTACAAATTTAAGGGTAATAAAATGGTGCAAAATTTGTTTGAGATGATGATATATATGTAATTTTATCTTTATCTAAAAATAGTGTTTGATAGGAAATATTATCTCAGTTCATGTCGCAGAAGGGGCTAGGGTTTCTCCTCCAATTTTCAACCTATTTTGTTTGGGACGACGAACGATGCGAAAGTATCTACAAATTTAAGGGTAATAAAATGGTGCAAAATTTGTTTGAGATTATGATATATATGTAATTTTACCTTTATCTAAAAATAGTGTTTGATAGGATAAATATAATCACCTCAATTTTGGGCCGATAAGTGATCAATTGAACATGTTATTGAAGCCTAGCTAGGCCTATCATCAATACCGAACTCCAATCCATTAAATTAAATATACGATTAGGTGGGATAATTTTATCAATCATGCTTAACCTATACCATAATCCACCAAATTAAACTAAACACACTCTTAAGAATTTTTGGGTGGTATTTTAATAATAATAATAATGATAATGATGATGATGATGAACGTACACAATATAGGCAACAAATATAAAAATTATAAGGTAAGATGTAAAGATTAAAAGTAAAAGTAAAAAGTAAAAGTAAAGTAAAAGTAAAAGTAGATCAGGCAACAAAAAGTAGAAAATGAAATAAAACTAGTAAAAGTACGTAAAAGTAAAAAGTAAAATATTTAAAAGAATATATATTAATTTACAGGGAACAAAAGTAAAAAAAAAAGTCTAATATATATATGTTTGTGTGTGCGTGTGTGTGTTTATCCTAAATTTTATGACGGTTCTATTCTATTCTGCCCATCTATCAGAATTTTTCAGTCTTGTATAACTAAAATAATGATATAGTCATGTAACAGATTATTTAATATCTATTAAGAGCATAAGCTAAGTGTATCTATCTTTTACTTCTGTGTTTCAACTGATTAGTAATATTTAAATTAATATACTCAGAATATATTACTGGCGGGTACTGACACATCAGCGGTGACAATAGAATGGGCCATGTCACTTTTGCTCAATCATCCTAATGTCCTCCAAAATGCTAAGCTTGAGCTCGACTCAAAAATTAAGCACCAACATTTGGTGGGAGAACAAGATTTACCCAATTTGAATTATCTCCACAACATTGTTTTGGAGACATTCCGCATGTTTCCCGCCGGGCCATTGCTGATGCCTCGCGAGTCATCTACCGATTGCAGGGTGGGTGGATACGACATCCCACGTGGAACAATCTTATTGGTCAACGTGTGGGCCATTCATAGGGACCCTAATGTGTGGGATGAACCCATGAGGTTCAAACCTGAGAGGTTTCAAGGACTAGAGGCTGATACAGAGAAGTTGATGCCGTTTGGAATTGGGAGGAGGGCGTGCCCAGGGTCGGGTTTGGGGCACCGGATAGTGGAGTTGGTGTTGGCGTCATTGATTCAGTGCTTTGAGTGGAAAAGCGTGGGTTCAATTGAAGTTGACTTAGCTGAAGGAGTTGGGCTTACCATGCCCAAGTTGAAGCCGTTGGAGGCTATGTGCAGACCAAGACAAATCATGTCACACCTCATTTGACCCAATCACTTCAAATTGTTCACCACCTCCGTATTCTTAGTTTTATATTGGATAACTCATGTCCGAGTCTCTTTACGAAGCATTATTTTATGTATTTCAATAAAGTTTGTGAAGAGTACGGTTAGGGTTAATGTTGATCACACTTATATTTATTTATTATTAATCTTTACCTATCTTAATTTTTGTAGATATTTGATATGTTTTAATATTTTTTGATACTCTTGATTTATTTGATTTTATTATTTGATATTTATTCATATTAGGGCTGCAAAATCTATCTTTGGTAGAGTTTTAGTTTGATAGGATATTTCCGAGTAGAGATCCTCTAGTCCCACTTGTGTGCCAACCGTGTGCCACCATTAAAATTATATATTGTTAATAATGTTTTTTATAAAAATAAAATTTGTTTTATCATAACTAATAATAATTAATATTTATTGTAAAAAAATTAAAATTTTAAAAAATTATATACCCTAAGTTTGGAATAATCAACCCCAAAAATCAATTATATTAACTAAAAAATTAAAATTAAATATTAAAAAATAATTATAAACCCTAGTTGGATGGAATAAACCCTAAATAATAATGTAAAATTATACTAAATCAAAAGAAATTAAAATTGAAGAAAAAAATAAAAGAAAAAGTAATAATTTTGAGGTGTAGCACACAGTTGGCACACACAAGTTGGGACTAGAGGATCTCAAGTGGATATTTCCGTTATCATAATATAACCTTCCTCGTTTCATATTTCTATGTTTAGCTTATTCCTTGTGTAGGAAGGAAAGGAATGGTTTTGGTGTATATCTCTCAAACACTACTACTCATCTATAAAAAAGAGCTCAAGTTTCAGAAGATTTGAACACGAAAATTAGGACAAGAGATTTAGACTGAAAATATATAGAGAAACAATAGATGCCGCTTTCCAGATAATGTGGTGTTGAATGTTAGAAGTTTTCTGTTCAACAACCTATTCGACGTTAGTTTGTATCTGGAGATTCATCCTCCAAAGTAGTTTTTTGTAGGGTTGTTGATTTTCGTGTTTGCCTACATTCAAAGCTGCTTTTAGTCATCCATCTTGTAGTGGATGTTTTGGTATTTTGTAGAGATTCCCGTGTCAGAAGAAGACATCTTTACAGGGAGTTTCTTTACTTTGTATATTTGTAATTCACTTTGTATTTAGTAAAGTTTTCACCATGAGGCAGTGTTACAAATACACTTTATATTTGTAGCACATTAAATTATTTTACTATGCATATTTAAATTTAATTTCCGTCGCGTTTTGAATCTAATGTTACGATCTGTGTTATAAACATTAAATGTACGTAACATTAGTACTCTATTTTCGAATTTCATTGCATCCAACAACAAAACTAGCCTACCTAATTCTCTCAAGTACACAATTGAAATCATCTATTGTTATGAGGGTGTATTCAATTGAGATTCTGTAGGATTTTAAAAAGTTCATAGATTTATAAAATCCATAGACTCCACATGGAGTCTCTGTGATTTGGGTATGAATTTCGAACCGATTTCGGACAATTTTAATGGACTTGAATTCCTTCTTGCCAGCGCTTGCTGGAACACACCGACCGCTGTATATGTAAACCAGCGCCCGCTGGAAACCAGCAGGGGACAAAAGTTTGGATTTGGCTTCATTGGTTCTTTTTTAACTCCGACAAAAAATTCAGCTAGAAAGAAAATTTATACTTAGCAGCACATCTAGTAATATACTGGATGACTACAACAGATCTCTATAAACATATAAACCACATTGTTTGTGCATTTATGTATATAACTAATCATCAGAGAGAAGAAAACTTAAAGAACACATATAATACAAAAATCACCAACGGATGCTTAGGATCTAAAAGGAGCTCAACTCAATGAATCTTGAAATTTATTTTTAAAGCGAGATGAGGTCAATCGAGTTTTCTAGACATACAGTAATATCAATGCAGTTTAGTGGCACTATAATAGCCTAGTTGTACAAACAAGAAAAAACAAAAATAAAAAATACATATCACAAACTCTGTATAGAAGGTATGGATGAACTTCTGCAATATTGAATTTATTTTACGTTGGATTGTCCGGCCGTGTTTTGCTGTGAGCAGCCTTCCGTCAAGAGCAAACGAAACTAGACCAAACTTGAGCATGACAAAATCTTAAAACTCCAAAGAAAACAGGTTCTTCATTGGGTTTTCTTCTTCTGGCTACGACAATCAGCAGATATTAGCCCAATTCGTGTCAGATCACAAGTCATGCTGGCAAAAGTGGCAACAAAATGAAGTCAGTTCTCTAAATTCTGAATCATTCGAGAGTATAGCAGATCTCCACAAAAAGAGTGATCCAGAATCACTCTTGAGGCTATAGATATTCCCAATAACTCCAACAATACTAACTATAATCGCCAATGTTAAAATGAACCAATACAATAAGCTCTCCAAAGAGCTCAATCTGTTCCCTTCTTTGCTTAACCTTAATGTAATGAGAGGTGGAAAGGTGACACCTAGGGAAACTCTCTGATAGAGGATTTAATCCTTTCATCTTTCACCTCCAATTAGGAGTAATTGCTATCCATCTCTATTTCTCACTCTACAAAAGCACATATATACACAAATAACTCCCTCTCTCCCTCTCTCTCCAAAAGTATAGATTCAGACGCAACAATATATATTCAGTAGAAAAGCAGAGAAGAAACGTTGAAACTTACAAAAAATTTAGAAGGAAATTTGAAGAGTGGTTTCTTGAAATTCAACAATGGACTGATTTTGGTAAAGGGGGCTTTAGATCTCATCGTCGATTGCTGAATTTTTTGTCAGAATTAAAAAAGAACCAATGAGAATAGTAGAAATGTAAGATTTTCGTAAAGAGGGGTTAAAATCTCAGCGGCTTCAAATCTCAGCGGTCACTGGGAACTGACTGACTTATTCCCAGCGACCGTGGAGTACCCTCATCGGCTACTCCAGCGGCCGTTGGGGTCAACCGCGCGCTGGGTGCCCAAATTGAACTCCTCAACGGCCACTGGAGTACACCGCACATTGGGTTTTACAAATTCATGAAAATCTCATGTGCAGAGATTGGATTTCATCCTTTGTATTTTTAATGTGATTTTGAGGTGAAATCCAATAGAATCAATGACTTTTTAAAGTCCATAGATTTTTGAATACCTCTGTATTTTTAAAGACTTTTAAAAGTCTTAATTGAATACACCCGGATTTTTAAAGACTTTTAAAAGTCTGGATTGAATACATTCGAATTTTAAAAGTCCACCAAAATCCTACAGAATCTGAATTGAATACACCCTTTTTAGTGTTGGATTTCCGATTACACACTCGATTTTTTTAATTTCTTTCTGTATTTTTTATTCGATTTTAATTTATTATGCTTAATTAGTTTAATTTTACACTTGTTATTTAGAGTCCACCCCACCAATTTAGGGTTTATTACTTTTTTTAGTATTTAATTTTTCAGAAGCTATTAATTAATTATTTGAAAAATATAATAAATCTTAATTGGGTGAGGTAAATCCTACATAACAAGTGTAAAATTAAACTAAAACACAAAAAAATTAAAATTGAAAAAAAAACAAAAAAAAAAACGAATGTGCATTAGAAAATGCGAGTGCAAAATGCAATAGACGATTTGATGTGGTAAATTACAATTGATGATGAATAACTTAGTATTTTGGTTGATACATATGTGCTCTCCAATTTTTAAGAGAGAGAGTAAAAGAGATGAGCTCAAGATTTTCGAGATATACGACCAATTAAATAAATAAGACGCAGAGCGGTCTTTATGAATTTGAAATATAAAAGAATAAATAGTTTTTTAATATTTAAAGAATAAAGAAACACATCATACGTACGACTATTAAATATAAAAGAATAAAAAGATTTTGGTGGCCATCAGAAAGCAAGTGTCCGCCTTTAAATAATAAATAATCCAACATGCATTTTCTTTTCAATCTATTTATTTATGTCATCTATATCCACAAGTAAGTTTAACGCGTATATATGTCAGATTTTTTATTTTCAGCAAATTACAATTTAATTTTAAAGATCGAGTATTTTCATAAAAATAATTCAACATTTAAATAATTACAAACAATCTTTCTTCATTTTATCAAAAATGTCCTGGATAAATTTTTCCAGCCATCCCTTACTGACTAGACCGCCGAAGTCCCTTTGTGGAATCGGACATAGAAAATAAAATTAAAAGTAAAAACTGAAAAAGGTCATCTAGAGTCTAGATTAAAACCTAACTCATTTGGAGAAAATTACACTCCTCATTTCTTCTTTACGACAAATCGGATTAAATTTCACTTTTGGTCACATTAATATAGGGTCAAAACACTTTTAGTCCCAAAAGTTACTTTTTTGGTCCCAAATGAATTTTTTTCGACAATTTTGGTCCCATAAGAAATTTTTCCGACAATTTTAGTCCTATAAGAAAGCTTTCCAACAACTTTAGTCCCAAACTAATTGAGATCTTTGATGTGCTAGACAACACAAATTGATTTCAAATAGAATAATATGATGTCTTGAATTTCAGAATGTATGTTGTTTGTTTTCATATGAATGAGACTCATCTGAGATTCACCAAAATTATTAGTTTTGGGATTAACATTGTTTGAAAAAATCTTATGGGACTAAAATTATTGCAACACTGAAAAACGATAATCCATGCTCACAAGTGTTTAATTAATACTGCTGTTAGTTGTTCTACGATATGTGTGGCATAGATGTAAGAACATAAAATAAAAAGCAATAAAGTACGCACGATATTGGTAACCCACTTCGGTTAATCAATCTACTCTGGGGGGATTGCTCCCAAACTTGAAGATTCATCTGTTACTCCTACATGAAGTATATTTGGGATCTTACACATACAATACTCCCTCCTTATGTCACCCGTTCTTCTCCACGAACTCTTTTGCTAGCCGAAAGCTATAAAATCCCCTTACAACCGTGACACTAGACTTCCTCTAGCTATCCACGACTTCAACTTACCATCTCTCCCGAGATTACGTACAAAATGGATTAAAAATCCCTCACGTGTTTCTCTCAAAACACTCAACTGCTAGAACATACTGTGGGATAGTAACTAGCTAAATCGAGACCATAAATAAAAATGACTCTCACATAATCTTTTAAGAGAATCTAAACAAGTGTAAGTGGCTACCGATTGCTGAACATAATCGGCCTTCTTATATTCTTCACTTCTCAATTGACGTTGATCTTCACCGCCGGCAATATGGTAAGTGGATTATGGTTTGTGATCTTTCCAAATGTGTGTAGATACTTTCCTTGGATAGGAGGGTTATTTATAGCTCGATATCTACTCCACAAGGTGGTCAATCGAACATATCTTGTCTTTCATGAACGGATCTGCGCAAGATCTTCTATTTATGGAAACTGCCATATAAAAGTGTCCCTGGGTCTGTCTGGGACATAAGAGCGAACAGTTTGCCAATTGTTTTTCTTTTCTCGCACAGCAGAATGAATAGCTTCAAGGACATACTCAAGCACACATTGTCGAACATATCTCGTCAACAAAACAACACGCATTAACAATCTCCCCCTTTGGTGTTTATGATCGACAATTATCATCTCAATCTGCACAACACTTGAATCAACTTCGCAGATCAAAATATATCAAAACAAGCGTTATATTTAAAAAACTGTTTGGGATAGTTCAAGCACACTCCCCCTGAGTCTGATCTGGGAGTGCCTTCAAACACCATGAACATTGTTTGCGCGGTTGCAACCGCATTGTCTGGTGGGTCACAAACTTCCCAAATAAAAATTGTTTTTAAACAAGTTTTAGCAAAAACCTAAAAAGAGCACACAAGCTCTTATCAGCAGTAGGCAGCGGACAGACAACAACAGGCTTGACCTTCACTCCTCTCCTCTTTCTCTCCCCCTTAATTGTTGCCAAAAACGGCAAAAGCTTTTAATACGGGGAGGCATCATCATCAACATCAATATCAACATCAGCAGGAGCAGCAGCATCAGCAGGAGTAGTAGCATCAGCAGAAGGTCCAGCAGTAGCATCCTCAAATGACGAGGCAAGGCCAAGTGCCCTAGCTCGAAGGTCAACAAAGAGAGACTCCAATTCCTGCTCTCAAATCTTGAATGACTTGATGGACTTTTTTAGCAAAGAAAACAGAGGTGACAGGCAAAGAGGGAACAGTTTTGTGAAGAACAGAAGGTGGCACAGTTCCAGAGCTAGCAGCATCATCTCTGGTAGGAATATCTTGGGCATGCTGGGATGAAAACAGCTTCTGGCTGATTATGAGTGGCAGCGCCTCAGGCTCATATACATCCTCTGAACACACCACATTGTGCTGATCCATGATTAGGCTGAATATCATGCCAGGAAAGCCAATTGGTTGCTGACTCCGGGAAGACTCTGCATGAGCCACAACATGCTCAAAGATGAGCTGGCCTAGGTTGACCTCCACCCGAGTTGCAACCTTAAACAACAACAGACCAAGAGGCTTCCCCACAGTCGAGTTGTGAGTGCTGGGAATCCAATTGCGCACCGCAATCTTGCGAAGTATGGAATACTTCACGCTCAAATCCGACGCCAACAAAGAGTGACCTAAAGGCTAAGCACAACGACTGCCTCCAGTCAACTCGGCAGTAACCTTATCCAACTCAAACACGGATGTAGGAGCAACCACATACTCACGACCCCAGTAAGCATTTATCACAGATGGAAAAAAGGGAATCCAATGACCCCGCACAAATACAGAAAAAAGCATGCTCAGAAGATGCATCACGAATGGATTTTGACAAATTGGCATAAAATTCATGCACAATTGCAGCAACAAAGGGAGGTGCAGTATAGACAGACTTCTCCAATCTCAAATCATGCAAAATTTTAATAACCCCAGTACCTTCTACATCAGCTTTAATCAACTTTCGCTCAGGCACTAAGGAGCGACCAACAACCAACTTGAATTGACTTTTGTGAAAGGTAGAGAGGAACTTACTCAAATCATAGGCTTCATATTCCGAATCAGATCTGTCAGGGACATCTTCAGCCACATCCTCTGCTTCATCATCAGAGGGAGAGGGAGCTCTGGCTTGCTTCATCAACGGGTGGTGAGGACCCGACACCAACCCCATCCTTTGCTCAGACAAACTTCTTATCACACGGCGAGCAGGAACAACAGTACGCTTCCCAGCTAGAGCCTTTTTACCAGAAGTCTTCGAAGATTTGGGGGCTTTTGAAGACGACCCCTTCTTTGCAATAACCTTTTTAGACTTAGGGGTTTTGGAAGTTATCCCCTTCTTCGCAGCAACTTTTGCCAGCACCTTTGATTTTAGGTTGGTGATGGGAGTGTCATCTTCATCCTCAGACACTGGAGGGGTGACAGGAATATCACGCAATTACAGCTTACGTTTGGTCCCGCGAGCTTTCTCTAAAGGTGTGATAGATCCACACTCTGTCATGGGCGAATCATCATCCAAGACAGAGATATTAACACCTTCTTCTCCTCTTCCTTTATCAAAGGTATCAATAGAAACAGAGGGCGAAGCTTTACCCAAAGGAACTTGAATGGTGCTACGGGAGAGTCGCTGACAAACGGGGTGGTGGCGAGAACAGAAGGTTCTTGAACAAACTTTAAAGCATCAATCGATGCTGCAAATTCCTCAATTGAGGCAAACCCATCATCAACAGCAGAGGCGATCAAGGCTTCCAGCATTTCAATATTCTCCAGAGATGGCAAGGGAGGATCAACAGAAACCCTAGGAGAGGGAGGAACCACAGAATCTGTCTCAGACACAGATCCAACAACAACTTCAGTAGATGGTGCCACAGAAAGAGACACAGAAGCAGGGAATCTGGAATTACCTTAATCAGCTGTTTCGAGGCAGGGGCGGTGAAGCCAAAGGAAACAAACACTAATGGCTTCGAGAGCTCTCCTAACTTGCGCCACAATTCTTGCATGGAAATTTTAAGCTTCTTGAAAAGAGATGGTTTGTCTTGGAAGAACCTGAGTTATCCACCATTGATTTTGATAAACTCATATTTCGCATGTATTTTGAGGTACATTTGAGTGGTATTTAATGGGCATTGCATGCATGAAGTGATAAGTTTTGCATTGTTTTCTATGTTTTGTGCAATGTCACGTGTTTGTTCATTGTGAAGGGAATTAATGCTATTTTTTGTGTGGACTTAAAATGAGCTTGAGAACACCTAAGAAATATATTAAATCGAGTTAGGAATGCATTGCAAAAAGAATCAGGTCAATCGGACGAGAAATGAGTGAGAACGAAGCAAAACAGTGAGAGGCTGCCGATGTTGAAAATTATCCGCGACCGGACTCGCGACCAAGGGGGTCTAGAATCTCCTTCTTCCCATTTTTCTGCACGGTCGCGACAGAGATAGGGTTCTCCTTTGTTTTATTCACGACCTGGTCGCGAATTTTGAGATTGGTCGTGAATTTTCAGCCACGTCAGCGCCACGTCATCCACGTGGACTCGCGACCCGAGTCGCGGGCATCCTGGTCACGAATGCAGCGGGCCTGTCTGATTTTTGACCTATTTTTGGGCTTTTCTTTACTTGGTATTTAAGGTTTTGATGCACGAAAATTCCACACAATTCCACCTACCCAAAAGTTGCCACCAGAGATTTGCTGCAGAGAAAAACAGACGTGAAAAACAAGACCAAAGGATTCAAGAGCTTTCGAGATTAGAGACAAATTAAACCTTCCGGGTTTTATTTACTTTATTCTTAAAATTTCAATGTTTACTTTGTGGATTATTTTAGTTGTTTATTTTGCCATGAATAGCTAAAACTCTAGTATTCTAGGGTTAGATTATGATTTATTTATGAAATTCTTTTGATTCATTTTATTTGGTGTCTATGATTTGATTATGTTTTGATTATTCCTGCTTTTCTTTGTATTATTTACCTGATCACTAAATGATGCAATTTGATGTGTTAATCCATAATTTGAGAGATGAGTTTTTAACACAAGATCTGAAATAATTAACTGGTTAGTCAATATCACTCGAGAGAGTTGCGATTAATTTAGAGAATAATAAATCTTTGGAACCATCAGGAGTTGCATAATAGGTATTGAACAGAGACGTTAATATTTGTTGTGTGATCTACAATCTAGGCACTTCGAGAGAAGGTTTAGAATGCATGAGTGATTGTTCTAGTATGATTTAAATCCCAACATAGACACTAACTGAATTGATTAAGAGAATGGATTAAATAATGAGTATCCAATCCTAGAATGTGTCTTTTCTTTAGTGTTTTATTTTCTGTGTTGATTTCTTCTGTGGTAATTCAGTTTATTTCTTATTCTTAGTTTTTAGATAGTCAAATTCAATCATGATTCGTAGTCTAGATAACGACAGGAAGTTAAATTAAAATAACTAGTAGAATAATTATTAAATCTTTGTGGATACGATACTCTTATTCACCGCCACACTATAAACCTCACTGTGCACTTGCAGTTAGGTTAAATAAATACCGAATAGATTTCTGAGGAGGAAGCATCTTGAGAGCAGAAAGTTTAAAGCCTCGAGGAGAAAGAGAATTTTTGAAAAAATTATGTTACCTTGATAATATTTTGAACAGTAGACTTATGTCCTTAATTAGAGAATTAAAAAAAGAAATTCCCATAATTGTCACATCCCATAAACAGCACCCTCTACTCGTTCTTGGAAAGTGGAACCGAACTCGGTGCGAGAAACAAGGATCCACTAGCCATTGAGAAATAACCGCTCCAACTGTCCTAACATCTGTTTGAGACAAACTTTGGCATACACTGCTTCGACCATACCAACTTGGTCACTTTACACTCTCTGTACACATATCATTGACCAAGACCGTACAAAGAGACTTTTCTCAGAGGAAAATTTTAGAGAACACATAGACCCAGAGAGGATCTAAGTGTTTCAAACCTTGCACTATCAAGTGCCTTTGTACAGATATCCGCAAGTTGGGCTTCAGTTCCAACATATTCAATCACAAGCGATCCATCTTCAACAAGCTCACGAATGAAATGGTGACAAATATCTATGTGTTTTGTTCGTGAGTGCTGGACATGATTTTTTGAAATATTTATTGCATTCATATTGTCACAGAAGATGGTAAGGACAGACTGTGGCACACCATAGTCAAACAACATTTGCTTCATCCATAGAAGTTGAGTACAACAACTTCCAGCCACAATATATTCCGCCTCAGCAGTGGATAGAGAGATCGAATTCTGTTTCTTACCAAACCATGAAACCATGTTGTTTCCAAGGAAGAAACATCCTCCTGAAGTACTCTTCCTATCTTCAGTACAAACAGCCCAATCTGCATCACAAAACCCCACCAAACTAGGGTTTGTATCATAGGAAAACCAAAGTCCTAACTCAGCAGTACCTTTTATGTACTTGATTATGTTCTTGACATATTTCAGATGACTTTCTTTTGGATCAGATTGGTACCGAACAAAAACTCCCACACTATAGCAAATGTCTAGCCTACTTTCTGTAAGGTAGAGCAGACTTCCAATCATACTTCGGTACAAGGTTTGCTCAATAGACACACCAGCTTTATCTTTTGACAACTTTAAGGATGTTCCTATTGGTGTTCTTTTCGGGCTGCAACTATCCAAATCAAACTTGCTTATCAAGTTCCTTGCATACTTTGTTTGTAAAATAAAGATCCCATCATCTTTTTATTTCACTTGAAGCCCCAGAAAGTAGGTTAGTTCACCTACAAGACTCATCTCAAATTCAAAAGTCATGTCCCTCACAAACTCGTCCACCATTCTGTTTGAAACAGATCCAAAGACAATATCATCGATATAGATCTAGACAATGATCACATCAGATTTTTCTCTCTTGATGAAAAGAGTTCGATTAGCTCCACCACGAACATATCCTTTCTCCAGAAGGAATTTCGTTAGTCGTTCGTACCAAGCTCAAGGAGCTTGTTTGAGGCCGTAAAGAGCCTTTTTCAGTTTGTGCACATGCTCAGGATAGTGAGGGTCTTCAAAGCCTTTGGGTTGGCTAATAAATACGTCTCCAGACAAGTGCCCACTTAAGAAGACACTCTTCACGTCCATTTAGAATAGTTTGAACTTCATCCAAGCAGCCATGGCAAGGAGCAAACGTACCGATTTAAGACGAGTAATTGGAGCAAAAGTCTCATTAAAATCCACTCCTTCAACTTGGGAATAACTTTGGGCAACAAGTCTTGCCTTATTTCTGGTTATGTTTTCTTCTTCATCGGTTTTATTCTTGAAGATCTATTTTGTGCTGATAACATTAACATCTTCAGGTTGTGGAATAAGATCCCACACTTCATTTCTTTCAAATTGCAAGAGCTCTTCTTGCATGGCTTGAATCCATCGGTCATCTTGCAATGCCTCCTTAACATTCTTGGGCTCCACAGTTGAGGTATAATACACATTGGCTATTAATTCATGATAGTTCTTTCCAGCCCCTCTTGTTTGAACTCCTTCACTCATATCACTGATGATATCAGATGCAGAGTGATTATTCTGAACACCTTTCGAAGGTTTGCAAGCATCCAGTTTCTCACTTCTTGCTTCTGTAGAGATACTGCGTTCCAAACTGTCTAAAACAGATGCTGGAACATGGATAGTAGCATCAATGCTTTCCTCATCAATCTGGGCAGTAGATTCTTCCAGATCATTAACAACAATGTTAATGGACTCCATCACAGTCTTGGTCCTTTTATTTAAAACACGGTAGGCCCGACTATTCCTCGAGTACCAGAGAAACATACATTCATCTCTTTTGGCATCAAGCTTGCCAAGTTGCTCTCGGTCTCAACATGTAACAAGTACTCGCAAAGATATGAAAGTACATTAAGTTGGGCTTTTTCCCTTTCCACAACTCGTAGGGAGTAACTCTTGTCTTGGGTCTGAAGTACACCTGATTAATGAATGACATGATAGACTGTATTCACCGCTTCAGCCCAGAGATTGTCAGGGACAAATTTTACCTTCATCATGACTCGGTTCATTTCTTGAAGCGTCCGATTTTTCCTCTCAACAACACCATTTTGTTGAGGTGTTTTTGGTGCTGAGAACTCTTGACCGATTCCTCTTTCTTCACAGAAACATCTGAAGAAAGCATTTTTAAACTCACGACCATGATTACTTCTTATTCTTACAACATTTGTTCCTTTCTCCACTTCAAGTTTGAGACACAATTTCTTGAATGTCTCGAAGATTTCTCCCTTATCTCTTGGGAATTCCACCCATGTGAATCTTGTGTAGTCATCCACACAAACAAATATGAACTTTTTCCGTCTGATACTTTCAGATTGGACAGGCCCCATCAAGTCCATATGCAGCAGCTCCAATGCATTTGAAGTAGTAATCTTCTTAACAGATTTATGAGATGTGTGAATCTATTTTCCAACTTGACATGGTCCCCAGATTTTCCCCCGATCAATACTCAATTTTGGAACACCAATCACAACTTCAGCCTTCATGAGTCTTTGAATATTTCGAAAACTGATATGGCCAAGTTTTTCATGCCATAAATTTGCTTCACAAATCTGAGATCTGAAGCAAGTCCCCTTCATGTTAAGGAGATAACAGTTGTCCCTCAATCTGTCCCCGTCCATCAGAAGAACACTTTCTTTGTTCTTGACAAGACATTTGTCTCGAATGAAATGCACCAAGAGACCTTGGTCACACAACTGACTAATACTAATTAGATTAGCTTTTAGTCATTCTACAAGCAGCACGTCCTTCAAGTTGGGCATCCCATGCACATTTAAACATCCACGGCCAATCACTCTACCTTTAACACCATCACCAAAGGTAACTGATTGATATGAGCAATCTTTTTTAATATTGCTCAGCATGCTAGCATCTCCGGTCATATGCTGAGAGCAACCGCTGTCAAAATACTAGCTACTTTTCACATGTACGTTAAGGGCCGTATGAACCACATAATTTATGTGGTTGTTCCTGGATCTGTTCCAGTCATTTCTTCTAGGAAAGTGCTCAGATTATGCAAAACCCCTTCTTTTCATCCTTTGGAGGTCATTGATATAGTTTCTGCAGTGTGGTCGAATGTGACCAGGTTTCTCACAATAATAACACACAACACGTGTCTTTTGAGGAGACTTTCTTCGCTGTTGCTTGTTCTTTGGCTCAGCTCTCGGTTCTGGAACTGCTGTATCTTTTGTTCCAGATGACTGTCCTTGACAGAATCCGTCATAAGTATGACCACCATTGTATCTGAGCCCAGAATGATCTTGAGGGCTCTTTCCCTTGGAAAGAATCTCATCCAGCTGAGATGATCCAGAGTTCATCATCTTCACAAGCTTATTCAGATGTTGAAGCTCACCAGTCTGAGAATGACTGTTATTTCTGGACTGCAGCAAGTCACTCTGCACTTCCTTGAGACGAGTGGAAAGATTATCTCTTTCTTTCAAGAGATCTATATTCTCTTTCATCAGCCTTTCATTGGCTTGAACCACCATGATCCAACTCGTGTGAAGTTTTTTATATGCTTCCATGGTAGATTCTTCAGTAAATTCTTCATCATCACTGCACTCAGACGTCTTGTCATCCTGTCTGTCAGGAACAGATTCAGACACAGTTTCTTTGACAGACTGTGTCATGAAAGCAATATGATTGCTCACACATTCTTCATCACTTCCGCTATCATCTGGATCATCACTCTCACTGAGAGTAGAACTGTATGATTTGTTCTTCCTTTTAAGAGTATTGTCACACTCGGCTTAGTAGTGACCAAAACCACCGCACTCTCTACACTTGACATCTTTATGTTTGTCTTCATTTGAATCTTCATCTTTTGATTTCCGAGGTTTAAAAACCTTATTTTTGCCAGAATTGTTTTATTGTGCATATTTAAATTTAATTTCCGCTGCGTTTTCAATCTAATGTTATGATATGTGTTATAAAGATTGAATGTACGTAACATTAGTACTCTATTTTTGAATTTTATTCCATCCAGCAACAAAACTAGCCTACCCAATTCTCACAAGTACACAATTTAAATCCTCTATTGCACATTTATGGGGGTGTATTCAATTGAGATTCTGTAGGATTTTAAAAAGTCCATGGATTTATAAAATCTATAGACTCCACATGGAGTCTCCCAACTCCACATGGAGTCTCTGTGACTTGGGTATGAATTTCGAACCGATTTCGGATGATTTTAATGGACTTGAAACCCTTCTTGCCAGCGCTTGTGGGAACACAGAGACCGCTGTATGTGTAAACCAGTGCCCGCTGGAAACCAGTGGGGGACAAAAGTTTGGATTTGGCTTCATTGGTTCTTTTTTTATTCCGATAAAAAAATTCAGCTAGCAAGAAAATTTATACTTAGCAGCACATCTAGTTATATATTGAATGAGTACAACAAATCTCTATAAACCTATAAACCACAATGCTCGTGCATTTATGTATACAACTAATCATCAGAGAGAAGAAAACTTAAAGAACATATATAATACAAAAATCACCAAGGGATGCTTAGGATTTGAAAAGAGCTCAGCTCAATGAATCTTGAAATTTATTTTAATTGTTGATTGTGTTTTGAGTGAAAAAAAGCATCAACGCTACAGCGAGATGAGGCCAATCGAGTTTTCTAGACATACAGTAATATCAATGCAGTTTAGTGGCACTATAATAGCCTAGTTGTACATACAAGAAAAAATAAAATAAAAAATACAAATCACGAACTCTATATAGAAGGTATGAATGAACTTCTGCAATATTGAATTTATTTTACGCTGCATTGTCCGGCCGTGTTTTGCTGTGAGCAGCATCCCGTCAAGAGCAAACGAAACTAGACCAAACTTGAGCAGGACAAAATCTTAAAACTCCAAAGAAAACAGGTTCTTCATGGGGTTTTCTTCTTCTGGCTCTGACAATCAGCAGATATTAGCCCAATTCGTGTCAGATCACAAGTCATGCTGGCAAAAGTGGCAACAAAATGAAGTCAGTTCTCTAAATTCTGAATCATTCGAGAGTACAGCAGATCTCCACAAAAAGAATCATCCAGAATCACTCTTGAGGCTATAGATTTTCCCAATAACTCCAACAATACTAACTATAATTGCCAATGTTAACATGAACCAAGACAATAACCTCTCCAAAGAGCTCAATCCGTTCCCTTCTTTGCTTATCTTAATGCAATGAGAGGTGGAAAGATGGAACTGATGTTATTGCTCCCATAAACTTAAAAGCTGTCCAAATATCAGGGATCATAGTTGAGCCCAAATATACAAGGCCTAAGAGCACGAAAGTTAAGACTAGACACCTATTCCTGCTCTCTGATAGAGGATTTAATCCTTTCATCTTTCACCTCCAATTTTGAGTAATTGCTATCCATCTATGTTTCTCACTCTACAAAAGCTCATGTATACACAAATAACTCCCTCTCTATCTCACTCTCCAAAAGTATAGATTTAGATGCAACAATATATATTCAGTAGAAAAGCAGAGAAGAAACGTTGAAACTTGCAGAAAAATTAGAATGAAATTTGAAGAGTGGTTTCTTGAAATTCAATAATGGACTGATTTTGGTAAAAGGGGCTTCAGATCTCAGCGTCGATTGCTGAATTTTTTGTTGGAATTAAAAAAGAACCAATGAGAATAGCAGAAATGTAAGATTTTGGTAAAAGGGGCTTTAGATCTCAGCGGTCGTTGGGAATTGACCGACTTATTCCCAGTGACCACTGGAGTACCCTCATCGGCTACTCCAGCGGCCGTTGGGGTCAACCGCGCGCTGGGTGCTCGAATTCAACTCCTCAACGGCCACTGGAGTACACCGCACGCTGGGTTTTACAAATCCATGAAAATCTCGTATGCAGAGGTCGGATTTCATCCTTTGTATTTTTAACGTGATTTTGAGGTGAAATCCAATAAAATCATTGACTTTTTAAAGTCTATAGATTTTTGAATACCTCTGTATTTTTAAAGACTTTTAAAAGTCTTTATTAAATACACCCGGATTTTTAAAGACTTTTAAAAGTCTTGATTGAATACACACCCGGATTTTAAAAGACTTTTAAAAGTCTGGATTGAATACATCTGGATTTTAAAAGTCCAACAAAATCTGAATTGAATACACCCTCTTTAGTGTTGGATTTCCGATTACACACTCGATTTTTTTAATTATTTTTCGTATTTTTTCTTTAATTTTAATTTATTATGCTTAATTAGTTTAATTTTACACTTGTCATTTAGAGTTCACCCAACCCAATTAGGGTTTATTACTTTTTTTAGTATTTAATTTTTCAAAAGCTATTAATTAGTTATTTGAAAAATATAATAAATCTTAATTGGGTTAGGTGAATCCTACATAACAAGTGTAAAATTAAACTAAAAGATAAAAATTAAAATTGATTTTTTTTTAAAAAATCGAATGTGCATTAGAAAATGCGAGTGCAAAATGCAATAGACGATTTGATGTGGTAAATTACAATTGATGATGAATAACTTAGTATTTTGGTTGATATATACCTGCTCTCCAATTTTTAAGAGAGAGAGAGTAAAAGAGATGAGCTCAAGATTTTCGAGGTATACGACAAATTAAATAAATAAGACGCAGAGTGGTCTTTAGAATATGAAATATAAAAGAATATATAGTATTTTAATATTTAAAGAAAAAAGAAACACGTAGTACGTACGAATATTAAATATAAAAGAATAAAAAGATTTTGGTGGCCATCAGAAAGCAAGTGTCCGTTTTATCGAAAATGTCCTGAATCAATTTTCCGGCCATCCCTTGCTGACTAGACCGCCGAAGTCCCTTTGTGGAATCGGACATAGAAAATAAAATTAAAAGTAAAAACTGAAAAAGGTCATCTAGAGTCTAGACTAAAACCTAACTCATTTAGAGAAAATTATACTCCCCCTTTCTTCTTTACGACAAATCGTAGTAAATTTCACTTTTGGTCACATTAATATAGGGTAAAAATACTTTTAGTCCCAAAAGTTACTTTTTTGGTGCCAAATGAATTTTTTTTTTACAATTTTGGTCTCATAAGAAATTTTTCTGACAATTTTAGTGCCATAAGAAAGCTTTCCAATAACTTTAGCCCCAAACTAATTGAGATCTTTGATGTGCTAGACAACACAAATTGATTTCAAATAGAATGATAGGATGTCTTGAATTTCAGAACGTATGTTGTTTGTTTTCATATGAATGAGACACATCTGAGATTCACCAAAATTATTAGTTTTGGGATTAAAATTGTTTGAAAAAATCTTATGGGACTAAAATTGTTGCAAAACTAAAAAACGACAATCCGTGCTCACAAGTGTTTAACTAATACTGCTGTTAGTTGTTCTGCGATATGTGTGGGACAGATGTAAGAACATAAAATCAAAAATAGTAAAGTACGCACAGATTGGTGATCCAGTTCGGTTAATCAACCTATTCTGGGGGGATTGATCCCAAACTTGAAGATTCGACTGTTACTCATTCATGAAGTATATTTGGGATCTTACACATACATGACTCCCTCCTTATGTCGCCCGTTCTTCTCCATGAACTCTTTCGCTAGCCGAAAGCTGTAAGATCCCCTTATAAACGTGACACTAGACTCCCTCTAGTTACCCACGACTTCAACTTACAATCTCTCCTGAGATTGCGTACAAAATGTATTAAAAATCCCTCACGTGTTTCACTCAAAATACTCAACTGCTAGAACATATTGTGGGACAGTAACTAGCTAAATCGAGACCACAAACAAAAATGACTCTCAAATAATCTTTTAAGAGAATCTAAACAAGTGTAAGTGGCTACCAATTGCTGAACATAATCGGCCTTCTTATATTCTTCACTTCTCAATTGACGTCGATCTTCACCGTCGGCAATATGGTAAGTGGATTATGGTTTGTGATCTTCCCAAATGTGTGTAGATACTTTTCTTGGATAGGATGGTTATTTACAACTCAGTATCTACTCCACAAGGCAGTCAATTGAACATATCTTGCCTTCCATGAACAGATCCGCGCAAGATCTTCTATTTATGGAAACTGTCATATATAAGTGTCCCTAGGGTCTGTCTGGGACATCAGAGGGAACAGTTTGCCAACTGTTCTTCTTTTCTCGCACAACGGAATGAATAGCTTCAAGGACATACTCAAGCACACATTATCGAACATATCTCGCCAACAAAATATCACGAACACTTAGTGCAAAAATGATGGCACCAACAAAAACTTTTTTAAAGGACTAAAATTATCAAAAAAATATCTTATTGGACAAAAATTGTTGAAAAAATTCATTTGGGACTAAAAAAGTAACTTTTGGGACTAAAAGTGTTTTGACTCTATTCTAATGGGACCAAAACTGAAATTTACTTCAACAAATTGTCATCTTTCCTCAATGTCATAGGTCAGGTGTGTGAGTAAAAAAAAATCTCCATCTTCTCCTCCTTTTCTTCTCTGCTATTCATTGCTAAAATTCTTTGATACTGCCAAAACCATAAAAAATGTTAAAGTTCTCAAATAATCTCTCAAAAAACCTAGTGCAGGTATTATTCAATATTTTCGTTCTTAACAACTGCTAATGAGGAGACACAATACTCAGAGGTAAAGGAAGCTCCCATATAATTTCTTCTTAAAAGACTTAAATGGTTATATTGTTGGTTTTGTATACTAGAAGACTTGTCTTTGTATACTTTTCTGATGATATGAAATGAAAGTTATTACAGTCACTGTTTGCATTTAGATTATGTTTTATAATTGTTCTATGCAATGTTCCATATACTTACATTGTAGATGATATGTTGTGGGGAGTCAAACAGTAAGATCATATCATTAGAACATTGTATTGTATTAAAGAGCTCACGGCATAGATAGTCCTGAACACACTATCGGTACACCATAGAATAATCTGATAAGTTAGTTTATCTTGACTAACTGATTATTCTAGTACACTCGTTTGTGTATTGAGGAGGATCACGATAGGATACTATTCTCTGTCTCTGACCCAGTTACTGAGAGAATAAAGATCCATAGAGTTCAGGTTCTGAACTCATGCGATATTGGCGAACATATGTGTGCGTTGTTTATTACTTTGATTTATCAATGAGTAAGATCTTTTCATAGATCGAATTCGATATCTTGGGTAATAACAATGTATACATGATGTCTCGAGCAGTGTGCATAAGCACCGTGTCCTGGTCCGCCAGGTTGATGATGTTCTCTTGAGGAAACACAAGTTCATGCCTGCAGGTGGAATTTATTCCTTACATGGTAAAGCTTGTGTGGTACTACTCAAGGTTTTAGATGTTAATTAAATATAGCTGTCAGAGGCTGACATAATTAATTAATGAACATTATATCTTAAACACGGGGAATGGCTGGACTAAAGGAGAAAGCATATTCGCAAATATGTATTAAATTGGTAGGTCAGTTTTACTTCTTTAGTGGAATAAAAGTAAAACTTAATTTATTATATCCTAAGTTTATTGGATATTAGATATTAAATAAATTAGTGGGTCAATTTAATATTCTTCTAGATCCCTATTGTAGTCCAATATGACTGAAAGTGGACTGGATATAGAACTTGAGATAGAGGCACAACCCAGTAGGGCTGGAACATGAAATTTCACCCCTCCCTATATATAAGGGAGGGGGGGCACGAAATTTATATATATATTATCATAAGAAATCAGCCCCTCTTGGTCTCTCAAAGTTATCAACAGATTTTACAATTCTATCTAGTAGATTTCAGCCCACTCTGAATCTAGATACAGTCCGGGAATACAACAGAAGATCTTGGAGTAGAATATTGTGGTGGCCGATTTTATTGACATAAGTGGCGCCTATTATTGTTCATTCAACAATAAGATTAAATCTGTAATCTTTTCCTCATACCGTCTGTCGATTTGTAAGTAGATTCGTTTTCTATGTCTTCTGCTTTATTAGAATCGAATCTGTTTTATATGCTATTTGATTAGACTGTGATAAACATGCATGTTACATAAAATTATGATTTGCATGAACACGGATTAATGAACAACCAAATAGATTATGCGGTGGTTTAATTCGAAAAAACCCCAATAGTGGTATCAGAGACAGGTTTTGGCACTGTTCTAGGATTAATCCGGGCATAAATTCGAATTGCATAATTAAATTTGATGATGAATTTATGGTGTTTAAATTTTCAGATTTAATTGGCTATGTATTTCGATTTTATGGTATTCAAGACTTGGAAATTTTTTTGATTGAGTTCGAAAATTCTAGTTTTGAGTAGGCTTGAATTTTTGATCACTATGTAATAAGATTTGGAATGATATTTGATGATCTTCAAATTTCCAGATTTTATGTCATATGGATCGAAAATTTAAGGATCAAAATTTTAAATTTTGATGTGTTAAAATTCCCTAATTTTGGTGTTGCAATTTTCGGTCACTAGTATTAAATTTGGATGGATTTTTAATCAACATTACCAGATTTAATTCTAGTGAGGTTCGAAATTTTTAAAGATTAGAATAGGATTTGGTTATTTTTGATGTATATCAAGAATTACAAAGTTCTAATCTAGATAGGTTTGAAATTAGAATTTTAAATTTGGTAATTTTTGAAGTTGATCAAAATTTCCAGATTTTTAATTCTTGTAATTTTCGAAACCTACACTATATTATTTGGAATAGTTTTTTTTATTAATATCAAAATTTTCAAATGTGAAATATAGGTAATTTTTTATTTTAATTAATTAATTTGGAGTAGATTTTGATGAAAATCAAATTTCCAGATTTAATTATTAAGAGGGATCGAAAATTATGTTGTTGGATTAAGATTTGATGTTATTTGATGTATATCTTAATTTACCTAATTTTAATCCAGATAGATTTGAAAATTGAATTTTAAATTTGGAAAAATTTGAAGTGAATCAAATCTCCAATTTATTATTTGGATATTTTCGAAATTTATGGGATTAAATATTGGATAAGGTGGTTTTTGGATATATACAAATAATTATCAAAATCCAATTATGATAAGAATTTGATTTTGGATAGGATTTGGAAGATTTTGAAGAGGATCAAATCTTCAAACCTTATCTTTAAAGATTTAGATTCTTATGGATAATATTTGGATTAGATTTTTTATATATATCAATATATCCAATTATTATTTCATTAGGGTGGCTTGAAAATATTAAATAAATTTGGTGGATAATTATAAATAATTTTCAGATTTATTTAAGTGTTATTTTCGAAAACTTCAAGATTTAAATTGGTGGATAATTATTTTAATTTTCAATTTTTATCTTGTGGATAATATCGAATTAATTAATTTAATTAATTATTAAATTCGATTATTATTTAATATCCATGCATAGATATCATATGTTATTTTATGTGGATCATTTAATAAATGATTGTTGGATTTGTAGACTGTCTTTGTTTGCAGGTTTACCAACTATCATGGCTCCTTTATTTTATGTGATGTATGTTTATGTTGAATGAATGTTGGCCATATGCCGGTTTGGCTACGTGATTTTTATCCATGAGAAAATCCATGGATTAGGTCTAAGTTTTATTTTATGTTGTTTTAATGTAATAGATATAAAACTATTAGGCCGAGTTTTGAGTTGTAATTTTTATTCTAGCAATATTATATTTTTCCTTTCGGAATAGATAGTCTGTATTGAATAAAGATCGGAGATCAACTCAAAGAAGAAAAGTAGTTCAGCACCAAGGTTCACCGGTTCACGTCCCGAAACCCTAAATGGAGCTAGGGATTTTGGCGAGACGCGGTGAAGGGGCGGCAGCCAAGGCTGTTTTCGGAGCTGACTTTCCAGTTTTGTCTCATCAATCAACATGAGATATAAGCCATGATAGTTGGATTGTCATTATTGCTTATTATGTTGAAGCATGCAATGGATGTTTATCATTTTATGTGATGTTTGCATGTTCGATAATGGGATAAAATGAAACCTCAAACATAAATAACTAAGTGGGAGAGATTCATACCAAAGTATATTGAAATCTCATACGGTCTCCATTAATATCTGGTTTAATTGAGAAGTGATGGGCATGCGCGTTGACATCGGTCTTCCTCCATATCGGATGTGTCATATCACAGATTTCTCTAGAAATTAAATCTCCTAAATGGATAGCTGTAGAAAACTATTAGAACTAACTGACTCCTCCATCTGGAGCGGTTAAATTTGAATAGTGATCTTGGTGCGAAGATAATGGTATGCACACTTAGAGGTAATTTATTGATAAACGTCCACACGATCGTGGCTTATCAGTTAGACGATTACATGACCATGTTTTTTATCCAGCTATTAATTTGCTTGTTGTAAGGAAACTCAACTGGAGGCAAATTAAAGGTTTAACCTATTTAAAAATTAGATTTATAAACGTCCACACGATCATGGCTTATAGAAATCGTTTTTAAAGTGTCGGTGGAAAAGTATATAATTTTTGTGAGGTTTTCTATTATATACTGTTTATCCTAAACATGTTTTGTGACTGTACTGCATGTTTTAATTTCAGTTATTTCATATCACTAATGGCACTCTCCAATCTGTCCTCAATCCTCAAAGAAAACAAACTTGTCGGTGAAAACTATAATAACTGGATTCGTAACCTTAACTTGGTACTTGTTGCTGAGGGACACAAGTTTGTATTTGAAGAGGTTTGTCCTCAGACGCCAGATGAGGGTTCTGACGAAGCCCAAAAGGTTGCATATGATAAGTGGGTTAGGTCTAATGAGATATCGCGCTGTTACATCTTGGCATCTATGTCAAGTGTGTTGCAACATCAACATGAGCCTATGAAAACCGCTTATGATATCATGTACAACTTTAGGCAGCTATTCGGTCATCAGAACCGCTCGGCACGTCATTTGGCGATGAAGAAAGTAATGGATGCGAGAATGTCTGACTCCACACCTGTTAGTGATCACGTTCTCACGATGATGGGGTATTTATCTAAGATCGAGACCCTGGGTGGAGAGCTAGATGGCGATTCTCAAATCGACATTGTTCTTCATTGCTTGTCCTCGAAGTTTGAGCAGTTTAGGCTGAATTTTAACATGATTAAAAGGGATGTCAGCCTGACTGAACTGCTCATAGACCTTCAGGCGGCTGAATTGCTCCAAAAGAGCAGTCCTGAGGCCCACATAGCTGAAAAATGAGCGTCTTCTTCTGGTGGAAAAAGGAAGAAGAGAAACGTGCCTAAGAAGGCTGTAGATGAGGCGCCTAAGGCAAATAAGCCAAAGGCGAAGATTCCTCCCGAGGAATTCAAATCGAAGACTAAGTGCTTCAAGTGCGGCCAACCAGGTCACTGGAAAGCGGCGTGTCCTAACAAGAAGAAAAAGAGAGGTACATCTCACACTCTAGTTGTAGAAACATGTTTAGCAACTTGTTCTACCCAGTCATGGGTAGTGGATACTGGAGCTACTGATCATGTTTGCATGTCTTTACAGGGGTTCCTGGTAAAAAGACAGCTGAATGAGAATGAGATCACCGTCTACATGGGCAATGCTACAAGAGTGGCGGCTATTGCAGTGGGAGACGTTGTTTTACCTTTCAGTAGTGATAGAACTTTGGTTTTGAAAGATTATCTTTATGTGCATGGTTTTAGGCGAAACTTAATTTCAGTTTCTAAATTGATTATGGATGTATATTCTGTTTCTTTTGATAACAAAGTAGTTATCTTTAGTGGTAAATATTTTATCTGTTCTGGCACATTGGATGGACACTTATACTTTCTTAAACCAACTGAAAACACTACGCAAAGACAACTGTTGAATACATCGATCATAAACCTTAACAAGAGAAAAGAACCTTCAGAATTGAATCAAACCTATCTTTAGCATCTAAGGCTAGGTCATATTAACCTTTAGAGGATACAAAGGCTTGTAAATGATGGACCATTGTCTTCTTTGGTACTGGAATCCTTTCTTTTGTGTGAATCCTGTTTGGAAGGTAAAATGACCAAGCGTCCTTTCCAGTCAAAAGGAAATAGATCTGAAGGGATATTAGATTTGATTCACTCTGACCTGTGCGGCCCTATGTCAGTTTAAGCTCAAGGAGGGTTCGAGTATTTCATCACTCTCATTGATGATTACTCTGGATACGGTTATATCTATCTGTTACGTCGCAAGTCTGAATGTTTTGAAAAATTCAAAGTGTTTAAGGTAGAAGCGGATAAACGAATAGGCAGAAGTATCAAGTTACTACGTTCTGATCGTGGTAGAGAGTACCTCTCAAGTGAATTTAGGGATTATATGGCAGAGAATGGGATTACCTCCTAGTTGACTGCGTCGGGAACACCACAACAGAATGGTGTGGCGGAAAGAAGGAATCGTACACTGTTAGAGATGGTTAGATCGATGATGAGTTATTCTGAGTTGCCCATTTCATTCTGGGGATATGCTCTGGAAACAACAGCCTATATTCTTAACTTGGTTCCGTCAAAATCAGTTCCTTCTACGCCCACAGAATTATGGACTGGACGAAAGCCCAGTTTGAACCATATTCGGATTTGGGGTAGCCCTGCACATGTGTTGGATAAAGAAGCTGATAAGCTGGCTCCTCGTACTGATGTAAGGCTATTCGTTGGATATCCTAGAGGAACGAAAGGTGGTTTGTTTTATAGTCCTAAGGATCAGAAGATCATTGTTAGCACCAATTCTCGATTCTTAGAGGATGACTATGTCATAAACCACAAACCAAGGAGTCAAATCATCCTTGAGGAGTTAAGGGGAGGATGGAATCCTACACCAGTTGTACAAGCAGAGGAACCACCAAACACTGCACAACGTGTCACAGAAGTACAGGAACTGCCTCGTCGCAGTGGGAGGGTTGTACACCAATCTGATAGATTCATTGGTCTGGGAGAGGCTTCAGATTTCCCAGATGGACTAAATGAATTGGATCCCAGGACCTATGACGAGAAAATTCGAGATAAAGATGCAGATTCTTAGAAAACTGCAATGGAATCTGAGACTGGATCTATGGATCACAATCAAGTCTGGGAGCTCATAGAACCACAAGATGGGATTAAACCCATTGGGTGTAAGTGGATCTACAAGCACAAGAGAGGAGTTGACGGGAAGGTTGAAACCTTCAAAGCTAGATTGGTGGTGAAAGGGTACACTCAGAAAGAAGGGATCGATTATGAGGAAACCTTTTCGCTGGTAGCCATGATTAAGTCAATCCGGATTCTCTTGTCAATTGCTGCTCATTTAGATTATGAGATCTGGCAGATGGATGTCAAGACAGCTTTCCTAAATGGAAGTCTTGAAGAAAACATTCACATGAGACAACCAGAGGGTTTATTGCTAAAGGCCAAGAGCACTTGGTGTGCAAGCTTAAGAGATCCATTTATGGACTTAAGCAGGCATCGAGATCTTGGAACATCTGATTTGACGAGGTTATCCAGTCATATGGATTCGTGCAAAGTCCGGATGAGAGCTGTGTGTACAAGAAATGTGATAGAAACGTGGTGTCATTCCTTGTACTTTATGTTGATGACATCTTGCTTATTGGAAACAGTAAGAAGGAGTTATCTAACATTAGGGTGTGGTTGTCCAAGCAGTTCGATATGAAGGATCTGGGTGAAGCCGGACATGTCCTTGGCATCAAGATCATTCGAGATCGCCAGAAAATGATGTTATGTCTGTCCCAGGCGACTTATATCGATACAGTGCTAGCTAGGTTTAGCATGCAAGATTCCAAGAAATGTTTTATACCTTACAGGCATGGAATTCATCTATCCAAGGAAATGTGTCCCCAAACACAGTCTGAGATAGAGGAAATGAAGAAAGTACCATATGTTTCGGCTATGGGAAGTTTGATGTATGCAATGCTATGCACTAGGTCTGATATATGCTATGTCGTTGGCATGGTAAGCAGATATCAGTCTAACCCTGGACAAGGTCACTGGACTGCGGTCAAAAACATTCTCAAGTACCTTAAAAGGACTCGAGACTATATGTTGGTTTTTCGCTCTGATAGTCTAGTACCTTTGGGTTATACGGACTCAGATTTTCAAACTGACAAAGATCAGAGTAAGTCTACCTCGGGCTATGTGTTTACATTAGGAGGTGGAGCCATTGCATGGAGGAGCATTAAGCAGAAATACATTGCGGATTCCACCATGGAAGCTGAATATGTAGCTGCCTCTGAGGCTGCAAAAGAGGCTGTCTGGCTCCGCGGGTTCCTATTGGGCTTGGGCGTGGTTACTGGTTTGCCTAAGACTATCACGATATACTGTGATAATTCTGGTGCAGTGGCAAACTCGAAGGAACCCAGAGCTCACAATGCAAGTAAACACATAGAGAGAAAGTACCATCTTATACGAGAAATCACAATGCAAGTAAACACATAGAGAGAAAGAAGGGTTTTAGATGATTTGTGTTTTTTTAATCATGTTTGACTCCACATACGTGGGACTCCGTTGATCTAGTTAGCAAGTGATGGCCGAAAAAATTGATCCAGGACATTTTTGAGGGGAAATGTTGGGAATTATTTTGTAAATATTGAAATATTTTTGTTAAAACGCTAAAATGTTAGAAATTATATTATAATTTGCCTTTTCTTATAGCAGCTAAAAGGTGAAACTATGCTTTTCTAATTTTCTTTAGGCGTGTCTTTATCTGAGTATATCTTTACCGAAACGAGCTAAATATCTGAAATTGAATTTTAACTCATTTATTATTAAAACGAATTTGAGTTTAACTTGCCGTTTTAATTACTTGAGCTTAAATGATCTCTATGTATATTATAATCAAATTAAAATTTATATTAAAGTACTATAAATTTACTAAGATCTATAATTTTCTTCTTAAAAATCATTTAATTTGACGTACCTGTTCATGCTTTTCGTAAGTAAAAGTACGTACTATATACGTGTTATGAAATTTGTAATTTCTCTTTTTTTTTCTTTTTCATATCGTGTAACAGTTGTATAACAATGTAGATATATTAATAAAAATGCAGAAAGGTAACTCGAGTACCATTTCAATTTAGAAATCCACACACATAGGAAAAATAAATAATATTGTATCATAAAGAATTAAAAGAAGAGTAAAGTAATTAACTTAGGGGGTGTATTGGATTGAGATTTGTAGGATTTTATTGGACTTTTAAAATTCGGGTGTATTCAACCCAGACTTTTAAAAGTCTTTAAAAATCCAGAGGTATTCAACACATATTTTAAGATGTCTATAAAAATCCAACGGTATTCAAAACTCCATGGACTTTAAAAAATCAGTGATTCTATTGGATTTCACCCCAAAATCACGTAAAAAATACAAATGATGAAATTCGACCTTTGCACATGAGATTTTCATGAATTCTTAAAACCCAGCCCGCGGTGTACTCCAGCGGCCGCTGAGGAGTTGAATTTCGGACACCCCAGCGCGCGGTGTACCTCAGCGGCCGCTAAGGCGTTCATATGCCTAATTCCCAGTGGCCGCTGGTTTTAATTTACTCGTCAGATGGCTTCCAACGGCTGTTGGGTTACATATTCAGCGCTCGCTGTGTCCCAACGAGCGCTGGGAAGAAGTATTTCAAATCCATTAAAATCGTCCGAAATTAGTTCAAAGTCCATACCTAAGTCAGGGAGACTCCATGTGGAGTCTATGGATTTTATAAATCCATGGACTTTTTAAAGTCCTTTAAAATCTAATAAAATCCGAATCCAATACACCCCTTTAGGCCTCATGATTTGAAATTACATTCTGACCCTTCTGGAAATGCCATAAAAACTGAAACTTGATTGATCACATATAAACATCAGCCCCAAAATCCCAATTGAATGACCGAGAATCTAGGAAATTACATCTATAGGTTTTTATTTAACATTATGACTAACTAAAGAATTAGAGGGCATGGTGGAAGTTCAATATTCTAGCTGACCAAGCACAAGGCAGGTGCACCTGTAGCTTTTTCCAATATTTTCTTTTCAATCTCCTCCCTTTTTTTTTGGCATGCCATGCAACAACATTTGCAAAAGCATGATAATGAAAATCAATGTCAATGTAATGTTCTTGAACCTCAATGGATCTGAAGCATGCAGAGCTACAGGACAAACCCAGTAGGAATTAGGAAACCATGTAAGAAATTTTATTATATTGCTAAAAGAAAGCTTAACATCTAGTAATCATCTGAGATGCACTAGTATATTACAATTTGCATTCATCTACAACAATATGTGTAAAAATAAGAGACTTTGAATTCGGCCGCCAATATTTGGGGTAGTCCATGCATAATTAATGAGGCATCTCTTGCAATATTTGATAGAAAATATATTCTTTTTAGAGATGCATGTAAAGATCACTACTGAAACACTTTTTTCAGGACTTCTTGCCTCAAAGATTTCATTGAGTGACTTAGACCATTATAAAATATTTCGCATCAAGGGAGCACGGTCCGTGCTCCTTCTGCCACAGTTCGTTAAGCGTTGTCTTTGAGAGCACGGGTCATGCAAGGTTCAGCACGGTCCGTGCTCTTCTTCTGATGTCCGGAACTTCATTTTTCGACCTCGTTTCACCTCCCCCACCCTTTTAGGCCATGATTGGACACAAAACATTTAACCTCCAACTTCATTTAGTTCAAAACTTGTCCAAGACAAGCGGTTTTTCTGTCAAAATTCGATAAACCCGTGACATAACAAAATACGCAAAAATCAACCCAAACTAGTCACAAAGGTACATACAATCGACTCAAAATGAATACAAAATTATACCTGAAATGCACATAAATCTCAGGTTTACCAACATTGTAGGAATCTGTGCTCAGTTCTAGTCTTCTCCAAAAGAAAGTCATCTGAAGGCTGTAAAGAACATCATGAAGTACATCAAATGGACTCTCGAATATGGGATTCGGTATTCAAAGGACACCACTCCCAACCTAGTCGGATATTGTGACATTGATTGGGTTGGATCTCCTGACGACATGAAAAGCACATCTAGTGCGTGTTTCTACCTTGGAAACAACGTTGTTTCTTAGCTAAGTAAGAAGCATAATTGTATCTTTCTTTTCACTACTGAAGTCGGTACATAGCAGATGAGAGTAGTTGTGCACAACTTATATGGATGACCCAGATGTTGATTGATTATGGTGTCACTCTTGATGTTTCTCCTCTGCATTTCAAAAAATCCGGTTCAACACTCTAAAACGAAGCATATCTCGATTCACCATCACTTCATCCGAGAACTTGTTGAAGATGAAATTATCAAATTTGAGCACATCACCACTGAAAATCAAATTGCAGATATTTTTACCAAAGGATTGGATGCTAATTGATTTGAATCTCTTTGATCAACTCTTGGAGTGCTTGATTCAATGACGCCAGGCTTTGAGCAATTTATTTCTACCCTGTACTATATTTCATTTAATGTATTCTGTTGCACTTGTTATCTTCCCATATGTGTTTTGGCGCGTGAGGATTATGCAGTTGAACTCAACAGAGACTGTTCATATCTTAAAGGCAACGACTACTTTTCAAAATTCCCTTGGTTATTTGTTTATCAATACAAGTGATGGGAAATTGATGAAATCCTTCACAAATAAGAAGGCATATCACATAAGAACTCTTATTTCAAAAGGAAAGAGATATTCAAAAAGATTAGATCAAATATTCTCTCTCTCCTCATATATATCTGTTTGAATAAACCCTAATTTATTTGTTCAAAGCTTCAATCCTCCGGTGCTCTGATTTCGATCAGCTTTGTGTCTTAAGTTTTCTCTTACTCACCATGGCCAATCCTGGAGATAACTCTCCAATCCATAACCAGGAAGCAAGTATGTCAACTCCAAAGTTCATCAAACATCATCTTGTTGATGAGACAACTGATTCTGGCCCATCGAAGTCTCGAAACTCTGATGAAGAACTCAACAATCTGATTGATAAGTAAGCAGAAATTCTGGCTCAAGAAGTTGAAGTTTCGTCCGAGAACATGCCATCGAACTCATTCACTCAAGAACCAACTCCCATGGATGGTTATAATTCCTCTAGTTTTGATGATGATGTAATAGTTGCACCGTACAATAGATCATACAACTGAACATCATAAAGGACAACGAGATAACCAAACTACACAGATTACATTTTTTCAACTTTAATCATTAAAATTGACATGTGATTAATTGTGAAGACATTAAATCTTTGAAACTTTTAGGAGTTATATATTAATAATTGAATCGACATATTAATTGAGTATGTAATCTACAATTTGAGTGCTTCAACAAAATATTTAAATTATTTTGTGATTGTCCTAATAAAAGTTTGATCGTTTATAACTTATTTAATTAAATTGAAGTTGTATTAATAAATCAGTGAAATCGAAAATCTAGAATGTTTATGTCAACTTGGGTTTTTGTCTTAATTTATTCTATTTTCTATTGTTTATTTTCTTTCATTAGTTTTAAATTTGTTAATAAACAAACCATTCAAATATTGAATCGTTCGAGGTTGCGGTGTACTCGTTGGTGTTTCTTGCAATAGTACATATAGTAATAGTTGCACCGTACGATATTTTGTGGAGCAATTTGTTGGAACGATTATCACCTTGACTTTTACCAGAAAATTATAAACGGAAAATGATGGAATTCGTATATGTTGTTTTACTTTGTTTTAATCTTTTTTAATTGCTACAAATTAATTTATTTTTGTATGATTTTACTTTAATTATATACCTAAGATCATATCTAATAATATTATTTATCATTATTCATGAACTTTGTACTTTTATGAATGCAATTAATTTATAAAAAATCTTACATGTAATATCCAAACAGCTTTTAATAAATTCCATCACAAGAGTACAAAACTCAATAATGATACAATAAAATTAATTTTATGGATGTAAATATGATTTTAGCTAGGTCTATAATTAAAGAGCGATCAAAATAAATAATTTTTTAGGGATTAATTAAAAAGATATAAAAAATAAAAACTATTTTGTTTTTTTGTTGTTTTTGTTTTTGAGGATGGGTAGGAGATTCACATCTTCTGGTCAATGCTAGTGTGCTGTATCATTAAAAATATTCAAACAGATAAACTTTTATAATGTAATAAAGCAAATAATTAACGAAACGAATAGTGTATACAATAATTTCACGTTGAAGAATATATTGTGTGTTCAGAGGCGGGTCCACACCCATATTATTCCTCGATCGCGCGCTTAGCTTTACATATATAGTCAATGCTGTCACTCTGGTAAAATAAAGACAGCTTAACTGTCACCAAATGTCGTGACGCAACATAGACAGATACACACATGTAACGGAATAGTGATCCTCTAATTACAACTTAAGTGTCAATCCTGGGCTAATATTAAAACTATTCCTCTAACTACAACTTAAGTGTCAGTCCTGGGCTAATATTAAAATTGTATATTGTTAATAATATTTTTTATAAAATTAAAATTTATTATATTATAACTAATCATAATTAATATCTATCACTAAAAAAAGAAATTTTTAAAAATTATATATCATAAGTTTGGAAAAATCAACCCAAAAGTTCAATTATATTAACTAAAAACTGAAAATTAACTATTAAAAATAATTATAAGCTCTAATTGGATGGAATAAACCCTAAATAATCATGTAAAATTATACTAAAGCAAAAGAAATTAAAAATTGAAGAAAAAAAAGTAATAATTTTGAGATTTGGCACACGGTTGACACAAGTTGGGACTATAGGATCTCGTGCATGTGACACTCATACACACATGCAAAAGACACACACGCATATATATATATATATATATACATATAGGGGTTGGTTATAATAGGAACTAAGTTTGGTGTGAGAACATGAGAACGAGCTTGTTTAGTGTAATTTCAGTGCTTTTCTTATTTTATTTTGGTGCTAAATCATCTAGCACTAAAATACAATAAGAAAAGCATTAAAAATAAAAATTAAAAAATTGCATCAAAATACAGTAAGAAAAGCACTAAATTTACACTAAACAAGCCCGTTCTCACGTTTCTAAATGAAGCACTGTTCTCATTTGAACCAAATCCTATACATATATATATATGTATATATATATACACATATATATATAGGATATGGATCATATGAGAACACTTTGTTGGTGTGAGAAATGAGAACCCATCTTACACCATATAATTTAATGATCCAATGGTTGAGATTTAAGGTGGCAATTTCATAAATAATAGGGCAAAAAATAAAGGAAAGAGGGTTATTTTCGTCCAAACCCATTAAAAATGATGATGTCAGCAATTAAAAAAAATCTTAAAAACTTTAATCGACCATAACTTGCTCGTTTTTAATCCAATGCACACAAAAAATATATCAAATTAAAGCTCTCTTCATGCTCTTTCATTTAAGATGTCGAAACACTATGCTTGGATGAAAAAATATGAACGGAAAATAAAAAAGAAAATTTTTTACGTGTGCCCAGGTTGTAAATGCTTTCGTTAGCATATAATAATTCTTCGTCAGCATTATGATAACATATGATACCGTATGCTAACGAAGCATTTGTCATATGCTAACATAATGTGTTCGCTGTGCTAACAAAGAATTATCATAATGCTAGCGTAGTATAAATTTATTAGGGTTTATTAAATCTCAATTATGATTTATTTAATCTCGATTATGGTTTATTCCATCTAATTATCAGTATTTTCTTAAAATTTAATTTTTTTGTTTACAGTTCTTAATTGATTATTATGGTTTATAACGTATGTTAACAGAGTATTGTCATATGCTAACATAGTGTATTCGCAATGCTAATGAAGTAAAATGATAATGCTAACGTAGTACAAATATATTATTATTATGATTTGTTCCAACTCATTTAGGATTTACCACATCCAATCAATGTTTATTTCATCCAATTATGATTTTTCCATTTAATTAGGGTTTATTAAATCAAATTAGGTTTATAATTAATTTTTAAAATATGTTTCTCGTTAACAATATTTGAAAACTTTAATTAGCATACCTATAATGTTTCGTTAGCATAATGATAATACTTCGTTAGCATAACGATCTGTTATCAAATCTTCCGCGAGTTTTATAAGAATTATCAAATTACGTTAATACCCCCACGCGAAAAACTTTTCAGATATTACAAAATTGCCACCGTCTTTTTCATTAAATTTGGACCTTTGATTTTTGATGGATGTGTGGTGTGACATGTGTTCTCATTTCTCACACAAAGGATTATTTCTATATAACCCCACCCCTATATATATATCACAACAAATCGTGAATATACTGCGTCAATACCCAAATGTTTAGTGAAGCAAAAATGGAAATACCTCTTATTTTGTACACATGTCTCACTGTTTTATCCATCTTTGTGATCTATAGATTACTCTCAACTCGGGGAAGCACGCGACGCCATCGCCTGCCGCCGAGCCCAGCGGCGGCCCTACCTGTGGTCGGCCACCTCTACCTCTTAAAACCACCGCTTCACCGAAACCTCCACCGCCTCTCCCAGCGAACCGGCCCAATTTTCTTCCTGAAACTCGGGGTCCGCCGCTGCGTGGTGGTGTCATCACCAGCCCTAGTGGAGGAATGCTTCACCAAAAACGACATAGTCTTTGCGAACCGGCCTAACATCATCATCGACGAGTACATCGGCTACCACCACAGAACCATGTCCGGCGCTCCCTACGGCGAGCTCTGGCGCAGCCTCCGCCGCATCTCCGCCCAGGAGGTGCTCTCCACCACCCGCCTCAACACGTTTCTACACATCCGTCAGGACGAAGTCAACCGCCTGCTCATGAGCCTCCACAAAGCATCCCATGAAGGGTTTTCCCAAGTGGAATTGAGGCCGAAACTGTCGGAACTAACGTTCAACATCATGATGAGGATGCTCGCCGGAAAAAGGTTTTTCAACGAGGGTGACGAGAGCGAGGAGGGGGAGAAGTTCCGGACACTGATCAACAAGGTTTTTGAGATGGCGCAGGCTTCCAATCCACAAGATTTCTTGCCATTCCTGCAATGGATTGATTACGGTGGTTTTACGAAGAAATTGGCGGCTCTTGCCGGTGAAATGGACGAAATGTTGCAGAGTTTGGTGGATGAGCATCGCCGGGAGACGAAGAATAGCATGATCGGCCATTTGCTGTCTCTGCAAGAAACGGAGCCCCACTTTTATTCCGATCTCACCATCAAAGGTCTTCTAATGGTAACACTTTCTCAACTAAGTCACGCATCGCCATCATTTCTTTGTTAGTGTAAAATGATGTTCCGCTGCTGTGGATTGACTTTGCATTATTTTGCATATTAATTATTGTTCATAGGGGTCTCATGTCGGGGGATAAAATCCAGTAGTCTATATCCCTTATCCCACTAGCAAATCTAATATTTTAAAAATATTTTTTACAAAAATAAAACTTATTATAATATAGCTAATCATAATTAACATTTATTCTTAAAAGTTAATTTTTTAAAAAATTATATACCCCTAATTTTGGAATAATCAACTCTATTAATCAATTATATTAACTAAAAATATAAATAATTATTAAATAATATTTAAGTCTTAATTGAGTGGAATAAACCCTAAATAATAATTATTAAATTAAACTAAATCATAACAAATTAAAATTAAAAAAAAAAGATGAAAATCTAATGAAAATTAAAATTGGACACCAAGTGGGATACAGAAAGTGAAAGTGAGAGATAGATGAGTTCATTTGCTCTTGTCGAATGTTTTTTTTTCAGTTTTTTCTCTTTTTTTCTTCCAAAACCCTAAAACTTAATTATTGAACCTTAAAATTAAATCGTCGGTATCTCGTGCACCCCGCTTATTAATTAATCTTTCACAATATATATATATATATATATATATATATATATTTGAAAATGGAATTAGTGGATATTATCCTGATGACAACGATTGATTTGAATTTATTTATTTTCTATTTCCAAGAGGTCCATTCTCAGAACCACTCCTTTGTTTATCCTGGTGACAACGATTGATTTGAATTTATTTATTTTCTATTTCCAAGAGGTCCATTCTCAGAACCACTCCTTTGTTTGATTGTAAATAAAATATTGGGTGTATATATACTTGTTTGTTTACTTTTTTGAAGTTAACTTTTCATATATTAAACTGCTAAAACGACTGAAAAAGCATATATGATTAATTAAATGCTTATTGCTAAAATGATCATCATTTTGTTTTGGAAGTTGTAAATTCAATATGATTTTTGAATTCATTTTACTTGCCTATTATAAAATATATATAGTGGCGCAACACCTATATTAATTAGATGATTTGCTGCTTAATATAGAGCATGCTCTTTGCCGGCATGGACACGTCGTCGATAACCATAGAATGGGCAATGTCTCTTCTGCTTAACCATCCTCATGTCCTTAACAAAGCCAGAGAAGAATTGGAAACCAAAATCGGAAAACAAAGATTGATCGTGGAAGAAGATTTGTCGACCCTGCCCTACCTCCAAAACATAATTTTGGAAACATTTCGCCTCTTCCCAGCTGGTCCGTTGCTGGTGCCACACGAGTCGTCTTCCGATTGTACGATCGGAGCATATGATATCCCAAGTGGCACTCTTCTATTCGTGAATGCATGGGCGATACAGAGGGACCCCAAAGTGTGGGAGGACGCCACGAGCTTCAAGCCCGAGAGGTTTGAAGGTGTGGAAGTGGAAGTGCATAAGTTGATGCCATTTGGAATGGGGAGGAGGTCGTGCCCCGGGGCGGGTTTGGCACAACGGGTGGTGGGATTGGCATTAGGGTCGATGATTCAGTGCTTCGATTGGAAGAGAGTGAGCTCGGAGGAAGTCAATTTAGCCGAAGGCGATGGGCTAACCATGCCTAAGTTAGAGCCTTTACAAGCCATGTGCACACCAAGAGAGATCATGAACGAGCTAGCTTGTTACACACAATTCAACAAAAATTGGAGTATTCAATAAAAAAATTACTATTTAAGTAGTCAATAAAAAAATTATAGATCAATGTATCACACTTTATGAACATAGTAATGTATCACACTTTAATTATAAATATAGTGATATTTAAAAAGTACTCACCGCCGCCAATTCCGCCAATTCTGGTGTCCATCTCTAGTTAGAGTAGAGATCCTCTAGTTCCACTTGTGTGTGCCAACCGTGTGCCACCATTAAAATTATATATTGTTAATAATGTTTTTTATAGAAATAAAATTTGTTTTATCATAACTAATAATAATTAATATTTATTGTAAAAAAATTAAAATTTTAAAAAATTATATACCCTAAGTTTGGAATAATCAACCCCAAAAATCAATTATATTAACTAAAAAATTAAAATTAAATATTAAAAAGTAATTATAAATCCTAATTGGATGGAATAAACCCTAAATAATAATGTAAAATTATACTAAATCAAAAGAAATTAAAATTGAAGAAAAAAATAAAAGAAAAAGTAATAATTTTGAGGTGTGACACACGGTTGGCACACACAAGTTGGGACTAGAGGATCTTAAGTGCTCTAGTTGCGTTTTTTAAGTGTGTGATTATTGCATACTTACTGGACAGAAAAAATGGTCTATAATTTTTGGATGAATTTATAATAACTCGGGAGATTCTTAAATTATTATTTATTAAGTAGAATTTTTTTTTCCCATAAAATACACACGCACGCACGTACACGAGGTTATATGAAAATTTCCCAAGAAATATTAAGACTATATCAAAATTATTTTAGATTTATTATTTTATTTTTAGAGCTGCGTCGTATGTCTTATATTCATTTACACTTGTGAATTATTGTTCATTCAACCCAATTACAATTTAAAAAAAAATATAGTATTTAGTTTAAATAATTAATTATTAACTAAAATTTGAAAATAAATTACTAAATATGAATTATAAAACCTAATTATGTTGAATGAATTTTAATTAACTGCAAGAAAATACAATAAGAAAATGAAGAAAAAAACTAGTACATTTTTATAGGATGAAATCCTATGTTGCACTTTGTGTGTGCTACACACTTCAAATTATTAATTTGTATTCATTTTTTTCTTCAATTTGAATTTCGTATGCTTAAATTTAATTTTACAATTATTAATTAGGGTTTCATTCTACCCAATTAGGTTATATAATTACTTTTTAGTATTAAATATTCAGCTTTTGGTATTATTTCAAAAAATAATTATATATACTCTGATTGGGTAGAATGGACCCTAATTAATAAGTGTAAAATAAAACTAAATCGTAGGAAATCAAAATCGAAAAAAACAAACAGAATAAAAATTAATAATTTTATATGTGGAGCATATGGGATGAGATTCTCTATTGCACTTTTCGTGTTACATTGTCTATTGCAAACTCGATTTTTTAATTTCTTTTAATTTTTTTCAATTTTAATTTCAATTTCTTGCACTTTATTTTAGTCTTACACATGTTATGTAAGACTCATCCTACCTAATTAAAGTGTATTATAGTTGTTTAGCATTTAATTTTTAATTGTTAATTACTAAAAAAAATATAATAAATCCTAATTGGATAGGATAAACCCTAAATAAGGAGTGTAAAATTAACTATTTAAAGCCAACGTTGTCACATGCGCCACTTGAGATCCTCTAGTCCCAAGTTGTGCGTGTCAACCGTGTACCAAACATCAAAATTATTACCTTTTCTTTCATTTTTTTTTCTTCAAGTTTAATTTCTTTTGATTTAATATAATTTTACATTACTATTTAGGGTTGATTCCACTCAATCACGGTTTATAATTATTTTTAGTATTTAATTTTTATTTTTTAGTCAATATATATAGTTGATTTTTGGGGTTGATTATTCAATAGAGTAAATTACACTTTTGGTCTCGTGATAATAGGATCTAAACACTTTGAATCTCAAAATGTACAATTTTGATCGTAAGTTTAATTTTTTGGACAATGTGGTCCCACTTTTATATTTCAACATTTTTGTCCTAAAAGCTAATTGACTATATTTAGCATACGTTAAGTACCTATTTTCGAGCCAAAACAGTACCTATTTTATTGATCTTCATTGCACCGCCTAATTAAGGGTGAAATAGAGGGAATGCACTGAAAATTTCAATAAAAAATGATTACTGTTTGGCTCCAAAATAGGTACCTAACGGATGTTGAGTATAATCCGTTAGTTTTTGCCTTTTGGGACCAAAATTATCAAAAAAATTAACTTGGGACCAAAATTGTACATATTGAGACTAAAAGTGTTTGAAACCTATTCTTACGGGACAAAAAGTGTAATTTACTCTTATTCAATCCTTAGGGTATATAATTTTTTAAAATTTCAATTTTTAACAATAAATATTAATGAAAATTAGTTATTATATAAGAAATTTTATTTTTATGAAAAACATTATTAACACTATACAATTTTGATGTTGGCACACGGATGACACGCACAATTTAGAACTAAAGGATCTCAACTCCCATATACATAAATATATGACCACAAATCTTGAATAAACTGTGTTGCGTCCATCTCCAAATATGGAAATAGCACTTCTTGTGTAGACTTTTTTCCACCATTTTATTCATATTAGCAATCTACAAACTCTCAACTCGTGGCAGATGCACCTACCGCCGAGCCCAGCGGCGGCCCTACCCGTGGTCGGCAACTCTACCTCTTAAAACAACCACTCCACCGAAACTTCCACCGGCTCTCCCAGTGAAGCGGTCCTATATTCTCGCTGAAACTGGGCGTCCGCCACTGCGTGGTGGTATCGTCACCAACTCTAGTGGAGGAATGCTTCACCAAGAACGACAAAATTCTTGCAAATCGGCCTCCCATCCTTGTGGACAAGTACATTGGCTACAACCACACGACCATGTCCAGCGCTCCCTACGAGATCTGGCGTAGCCTCCGCCGCATCTCCGCCCAGGAGGTTCTCTCCGTCAGCCGACTCAACGTGTTTCTTCAAATCCGGCAGGACGAAGTGGATCACCTATTGTGGAGCCTCCACAAAGCATCCCATCGAGGATTTTACAAGGTGGAATTGAGGTCGAAACTATCGGAGCTAACCCTCAACAACTTGATGAGAATGCTTGCCGGGAAAAGAATCTCCGACGAGAAAAACCTACAGTTGATCAACAAGGTTTTCGAGATGGCAAAAGCTTCTGATCCGTAGGATTTCTTGCCGTTTCTGCAGTGGATTGATTACGGTGCTTACACCAAGAAATTGGTGGCTCTTGCTCAAGAAACAGATGAAATATTGCAGAGTTTGATGGATGAACATCGCCGGGTGTTAGGCCCCAATTTTCATAATATAAAATAATAAAATATTAAAGAAGGGACGTCACTTTTATTAAAATATAAAGTATTTAACATCAATACAACGGAAGCTAAACGAAGCAAAACCGTGGAAGCTACCGGAGACTAATGCCGAACGAGACCCTCAAACGCGACCCCCTTGGGTCGAGTTTTGACTGAAGGCTGAAACGCGACCCTCAAACGCGACCCAGAGCCCGTGTTGCAGAGCCTTCAGAGAGCTGAATTCCTTTGGATGAAACGCGGGTGTCAAACGCGAGTTACTGGGGTCGCGCCTCAGCCTTCAGTCAAAACGCGACCCCAAAACGCGACCCAAATGCCGTGTTGCAGAGCCTTCAGAGACCTGATTTCCTTTGTTCCAAACTTAACCCTCAAACGCAAGTTCCTGGGGTCGAGTTCCGCACAGACGAAAATTAAAATTAACTTTTGGCATCCAATTATTGGTCCACTCCTTTATATATCTATTGAGGTTTTCAAACCACACATCCATCTACCCTAGAACACGAAATACACTTAGAGAAACACCAAGATTGGGGATTTTTGAAGATCAAGAGGAAGGAGGAAGATTCAACCATCCATTTGAGCATCCAAGCCATAGGATTGAAGAAGAGTGTTCTACATTGGGTTTTATCACTTCTTCTCTATTCTTAAACTTGTATTTAGAATGGGTTGTTGTACATTGTCTTGTAATCTTGATTTTATTGTGAATATGGTTGGTTAGAGCCTTAAGGCTCTAGGATGTGGTGAAGCAATGTGAATATTGATCTTTGATTTGGGATATATATATATATATGTATTGCTTTGTCAAGATTTTAATCCATGCTAGTTCTTGAATGGTGTTGTTTGAAGTGGCATTCTTACTAGCATCAAATGTATGAATCACTTGCATCTAATCAATCACGTGATCATAGGCATGCTTGGATTAAATCTACATAGTTGTCTTCTTAGTCGAATGTGGATTTTGTGGAAGGAAATGTGACCCCTTAGAGCCTTTGGTAGGTGCGACCTTGGAATGTGTTAGAGATAACCATCCTGGTCGCATTCGCAATTAAGGAGATATTTAAGAGATGCTCCTTCTATATTCGTGGTCTTCCTATCTATGAACTTAGCATGATTGTGTGTTTAAATCCTTATTGTTTGATCAATAGGAGCATTGTGTATCCATATCCTAGAGTCTTGCCCTTATTTATCATCTTCAAATATCTCTCTCTTGTTGGTATTGTTTATTTCATTTGCTATTTAGTTTGTTTATTGTTGTTGTTTGGTATTCACTTGTTTATTTCTTATGTTTTGGTTTTGTTGTGACAATCAACCCTTATACTAATCCATAGTCTAAATATTTCACTCGTCTATCGTCGTGGTACTTGTATTTTCAAGTTCTAATTCCTTTTTCCTGTGAATCGATCTCGTTTCATCCTGTCTACAATTATATGCTTGTATACTTGTAAGCATGAATCGAGTTTATAAATATTGAAACCATTGTGGAGAGTAAAAATCTCGCATCATTCAGCAATTTTGATATCCTCCTTTGCTTGTACAAGCTCTCCGTATACAAAACCCATTGATGGCTTTCTATCACTATCAGCAATCCGGAGTACCTTAATTAAAGGCGTTAAAACTTCTAAGCACGATGCAACACCACTCCAGAAAGTGAGGCTCATCACTGTAGTGTAAGCCGTTTTTCCTTTGACACTCTTGGAAAACTTACACTCTTCCCATTTATGACTTCCAAACATCGCCTTCAATTCTAATCTTTTCTCATTTATACTTTCTAAGGTAAGAAATGCAGAAGCAAACCGTGTCACCCCCGGTCTCACTATATCTTTCTTTTTTGTGAATGACCTCATCATTGTCAAAATCTTGTGGTGTGCATAAAGAAACATTATCAATGCTCTTGCTTGATCAATAACGTTTTTGAACCTTGATTGTTTTGCAATAGATTCAAGCATGAGATCTATTGTATGCTAATAAAAGCTCTTTAAAATCCATCATCACACGTCACCACGCACATCGCCCGAGTGAATCATCAACCTGAAAAATATAATAGCTTTGAGGTGAGTGCTACTGACTCAGTGGTGAACACATTTATCCAAGTTATACTGTTATAAAAAATTATAATCTGGATAGCCCGCGGCTAATAATATATCGGGACATATGCAACTCGTCAGTCAATAATAATAATTGTAACTCGTAGGCTAATAATTGTGAACCTGCATAAGAGCATAACAAGGATAAATAATAATGCGCGTCACATCAGATTCCCCACCTTAACCTTGAAACTTGACGTTGAAAAATAATAGAATGTTACTTAAGTCCACGCACCGCCTAATAATATTAAAATGTATCCGTTAAATAATAATAATAATAATAATAATAATAATAATAATAATAATAATAATAATAATAATAATAATAATAATGCATGATTTAAACTCAACCTCCCTAGGCCCACTTAACCACCAAAGCCCAAATTCAATTTAAATTCCTAATTGGCCCACCAAGATAAATAAACAAAGGAAAAATGTGCAAATACACCCCTAACATTTACCTTAGAGAGCAAATTCACCTTTAAGGTTATTTTTGAAGCAAATAACGCTCTAAGTTTTACAAAAAAGTGCAAATCCCCCATCCCCTCCCCAAAAATAGTATTTTTGTTCAAAAATTTATAAATTTATTTTTTTCACATTTTTCATCCCAAAAAATAATAATTTTTTTAGGATGAAATTTATTAAAAAAACTTACATGTATTTTTCATACATTTTTTTTAATAAATTTTATTTACAAAAATACAAACTCAATTAAACTAGATAATAATAATAATAATAATAATAATAATAATAATAATAATAATAATAATAATAATAATAATAATAATAATAATAATAATAATACGATGATGATGATTTTAGGTCTATATTTAAAGGAAGATTATAGAAAATATAGAAAAATTATTTTCATCCCTAAAATATAATATTTTTTATAGGATGGAAATTATTAAAAAAAACTTGCACGTATTTTTTCCATACATTTTTTTAATAAATTTTATTCACAAAAATACAAACTCAAACTCAACAACAACAACAACAAAAACAACAAGAATAATAATAATAATAATAATAATAATAATAATAATAATAATAATAATAATAATAATAATAATAATAATAATAATAATAATAATAATAATAATAATATGATGATGATGATGATGATGATGATGATGATGATTTTAGGTCTCTATTGAAAGAGGGATTATAATTTTAAAAAAATAGAAATTATACAAAAATAAATATTTTTTTAGTGTTGGGAAAAAAATCATGAATAAAATTGTATAGCACAAAAAACACTATTTTTGGGAAGGGAAGGGGGAATTTGCACTATTTGAAAAACGTCAGTGTGGTATTTGCTCTAAACAAAATGTTAATGGTGAATTTGTTACTCCATGTAAATGTTAAGGGTGTATTTGCACCTTTTCCCATATACAAACAATAATCTCTCTCTCCCGATTCTGCAACTTTCTGCCACCAACAAGGAAAAGGGAAAATAATTTCATTTTTTTCTTTCTCTTGATTCTCTAATTCACGCCCAAATCCTCTCCTCAAATTCAATTGCAAACACAAATTCCACCTTTCTTCCTTTCTCCCTCAACTATCAACTCCGCCTTATCTACCACGACAGTCCCCTCCACCGCAGAAGCTCTCCTACAACACCATCAACCATAGCCGCCCTCAATTCCCTGAATGAAATGCAAGAAAATGTGAAAACACAATATATATATGTGCATATACCTCAGAGGGAAAAACACGCTGCTATTGAGAATTATTCTAGAAAAAGAAATGATTCAGAAGATGTTGTTGGAATGTGATTGATGATTTGAGTTTAAACATTTGGGTCCCTTTTATAGCCACAGATTTGGAGTTGAAAAGCTTGATTTTAAAAGCCAGAATTATGTGGAAAATTCTGGAAGGATTTTGTGACACCCCTCAATAAGGATGTAGAAGAATAGAATGTGAGTGTGCCTTTTTTTTTTTGAAATAGTACAAAAAGTATTGGAAGACTTGAGAAAGGATAAGAATTACTTCCATAATTTACATAAATATATTAAGGGAAGAAGCAGTACTCCGAAGTCAAAAGAGTAGAACATGCAAAATAAAAGCTTATATACAATCAAAATAGTGAGCTTCGAGGAAGTTTCACGCTTGAACAAAAATAGAGTCAAAAGGTGGTGCAAAAAGCTCATAAACAAAAGCCCAGCAGGTCGTCATCAATGTACATAGACCCACATGAACACTTGGAAACTCCACGTCCCGCACCAAGCACTTTCATGCTTCATCAGAATCACCTACAATGCATGAACTATATGAGCTAAAGCTCAGTAAGCAGAAATCATGTACGTGATCTTATATGCAATGCATAAAGATGATACCACACCATGACTAATGCTTGTGATACAAAATATTTTCATCTTGAAAGAATTTTCAGCGTTTAGGAACTTGGTTCCCTTCACCAGACACCAACATGAGTCATGAGCTCATAATATAATCAATATCACTTGGCCAGAATGTGATTAGTGCACTCATGTGGCTCATCCTTCCTGGACCCCAAGGGACACGCCCCCTGCCTGTTCCGTTTGATCCCACATGAAAGTCATCCCACATCAGCCACTCATCACCTCAAAAGTGCAGTCGAAGTGGACCATCCTCCTCGGACCCCAAGGGACACGCCTCCTGTCTGTTCCTTTGATCCCACATGAAAGTCATCCCACTCGACACACAAATATCAACACAGCACAACACGGGCTGGTGGTGACCAATCCCAAACAAAATATTTTTCTCTCCTTGAAAACCATTTCATGCATACATCCTCGACAACATCCATATGTTGTGCATGCATATGCTTGTTCTCACGTACAAGATATTTAATGCAAATAAATAGGATGCCACAAGTATATTACACCACACATTTATGAGGTAATAAATTATGACAACATAATAGCAATAATCACATATAATCAAATTATAATATTTTCATGCATTGTAGTTGCAAATGGAATTTTACTTACCTCAATCGAGTCCACATGTTATGCTAATTGCAGTCCTAGATCACACACTTTCTCGAGGAAGTCTATTCAAAATATATTATTGAGTTAAGTATATATTCTAATGAAAGAATGATAACTATTTTTATACAATTACTCTTACCAATTAAATGGGTTTATTCACCACTCCATTCATTTTTTTCAAATTAAAATCCTAACATCATCATTTTAGTCACTCTATCTTAATTATTGTAACAACTTTAATATGTTAATGAAACATAAAAATATATTAATAGACATATAACATCTTATTATCCTTTAACAACAATACTATTAAATATAAAAAGATAATAAATCAATAAAATTCATCACTAATCACGCCTCTGTAATAGTTTTATAACAATTGGTAATAATTATTCCTTAACACAAAGCTATTATAAGACGTCATTGAGATATAATCAAATTAACAAAACATAACCTGTTATTGTCGTAAATTGTACTAATAATACTAATATATGATTATCACTTTCAATTCAATTACAAAGTTATCATTCAATTGAATATGCCTTTGTCATGAATTTCAATATTTAATCTAATTTCATCCATTTTAATAACATATCTATATATATATTATAACACACTCTAAAATAAATATTTTCTCGCTCATTTACAATGGTATTATAGTCAAATTAGATTATAATAATTAATGAGATTGTTTAATGATAGATATCATGCTAATTTAATTGAAATGATGGTAATTTAATTATTATACAACTTAATTACATATTTCTATTAATAACACATTAATTAACATTTCGTACATTGCATTAACGTTATATATATGAAATAATACATTAATAATATATTATGATTATGTCAAGATTAATCTTAATTTAATATACTAATTAAAAATAGATTAATACTATAATTATTTATATATTGATATTATAATTATACAAAATTTATATCCAAAAGTCTCTTACATATTGCATATATTTTCCACGACTAATAATATATAAGAAACATAAATTGAATAATATTTTTTATTTTTTTTCCATTCTACTTGCATTACACAATAAATTATATTATCATAAACCGAGTAAAATGATATTGTATTATTAAAGCATTAACCATGTTTTGAAAATTCGAATTATTTATTATGTTTATTGGTTGTGCTGTATATTATAAAGTCCATTCTAAATGGAAAATTCTCTTTATCATTCTATTTTAAATAATTTTAAAGATTACGTATAGCATGTTGATTACCATATAGATGCATGGTGACTTGATTACCATAATTAATAGATTGCAATCAGTCTAGCATAATATGTTAATTGCCATATATAATTTTATCACTTTGTATTATAAGTTATGTAGATAGTATCATTTGGTCGAAGAACTCTGTATAAAACCAAACTTCTTCACCAAAACATTATGGAAGCTATTGAAAATTTGAAAACCAAAAATATGAAACCGAGTTAAAAACCAAACTGAATTTAATTAAATATTGAATTTAATTTTAAAAAGTATTAATTGAATTTAATTTAATTGTGATCGAAAAAATGTATTACAATTACATACTGAATTTAATTAAACATTGAATTTAATTTAAAAATGATGCGTCAAAATGATGTGAATATTTAACAGCCACAACACCTTCTATTGGATGGAGTTTTAACATCGTTAAATCTCCAAGCTTTAAATAGATAGTTTTAGATGTTTCAAGCATTGAATCGATAGAATCTATCTTTTAGGCTCTATATCGATAGATAAATCATCTTTCGAGCCTTGGATTGATATTTCTCCTAAATATTATTAAAATCATAAATTTAATAATGAAATACGGAGTGGAACACAAGAAAGTGTAACAGAGAATTTCAACCCTTCAATTATTGCATAAGGAAATTGTGTATGCGTAATATATATACAAGCTCATGGTCATAAATGGTATCTCTACTTTTTCCGCTAAGGCGAGTCTTTTCAGAGTTAAAAATATAATAATATATATTCCTAGATGATTTTTGATGCAAAATTATGGATATTAATACATAGAAAATTAATAAGTAATATTTGTTTTCGCAATAAATATAAAAAAAATATAATATCCGTCACTTAATCATGCATCGCACGGGAGAATTGCTAGTTAATGATTACAATGAAATCCATTTTACATCCATTTATACTATAACATACTCTACCCATTCATATACCTTTATGGCCAATTTTAATCATTAAATTAAACACTAAATTTATAGGAAACATAGAGATTATTAAAAAAAACTAACCTTCGATTGCAAGCTTTCCTCAAGTTATGCAAATTAATTCTTTTTTTTTTTATCTTGCTCATTATTAATAATATAGGAAATGGTCAAGCAATAATATAAATCCTCTAAAGCTATGTTATAAAATATAAATTTATTATTTTAATTTACAAAAGGACACGCATACTTACTACATGGGTGTACATATATCCAATACCTTCCACCTCTCAAGTCCCTATAGATACGTGTACTAAAGATAACATAAGAAAATATTATATTTGTTTTGCTTTTCACTAGCCTAATGCTTACAAGTGTAAGCAAACATATATCATTATTTAATTTCTCACTTTATAATAGGATATCAATTAGCTAGCCTAATACACGCACATATCATATTTATTTTATCTAATGCACATATCCTGTTTTGTGCTAATAAAATTTTAAAATTAGAATCTAAAAATAATTAATATAATATACATGTTAAATAAACAAATAAGTATACTCACATTGACACATATATCTATGCGAATGCAATGGCATGAAAATAAGCACATAATATTTATATAAAACTTATATAAATTAAGATAATCATTGAGTAGTGAGAGGCACGGATACTACATCGTTCCCCCCTTATAAAAATTTCATCCTCGAAATTTTACTTACCTGAATAGTTTTGGGTACTTAGCTCTCATTTCTTCTTCTCTTTCCTATGTAGCCTCTTCTACTAACTGATTCCTCCATAACACCTTATCTAATGGGATACTTTTATTTCTAAGTTGATTTACCTCTCGAAGAAGAATCTTAACTGGTATCTCTTTGTAACTCAAATCTTCTTTCAGCTCTATTGGTTCATTTCTTAGAACATGAAATGGATTTGCTACGTATTTTCTTAGCATTGACACGTGAAATATGTTATGTATCTATGACATATGTGTGGGTAGCTGAAGTTTATATGCAACATCTCCAACTCTCTCAGTAATAGGAAATGGGCCAATGTATCTTGGACTGAGCTTCCCTTTCTTCCCAAATCTCATGATTCTTTTCATTGGAGCAACTTTTAAAAACACTTGATCCCCTATTTCAAACTCCAGCACTCTTCTTCGCCTGTCCGCATAACTCTTCTGTCGAGTTTGGGAAGCTTTCATTCTCTTTCGGATTTGTGACACAGCTTCAACCATTTCTTGAACAATATCAGGGCCCAAAAGTGTTCTTTCGCCAATCTCATCCCAATGAACCGGTGATCTACACTTTCTTCCATACAATGCTTCATAGGGTGCCATTCCAATGGTATATTGATAGTTGTTGTTATATGAAAATTCAATTAAAGGTAAAAACTTGCTCCACTGACCATGAAAATCTAGAACACATGCTCTAAGCATATCTTCCAAGGTCTGTATAGTTTGTTCTGATTGTCCATCAGTTTGTTGATGATATACAGTGCTAAAAGATAATTGTGTTCCCAAAGCCCTCTGCAAACTTTTCCAAAAAGTAGATAAGAATCTTGAATCTCTGTCCGAAACAATTGATAGTGATACTCCATGAAGTCTCACTATTTCTTGTATATATGTCTGAGCCAAACGATCCATGGGATAGGTTGAAGAGATAGGAAGAAAATGGGCTAATTTGGTTAATCGGTCAATTATAACCCAAATAGCATCATGCCCTTTGACTGTTCTTGGTAACCCGACAATAAAATCCATCATAATTCTCTCCCATTTCCATTCCAGAACTAACAATGGTTGTAAAGTTTCCGCTGGTCTTTGATGTTCTGCTTTTATCTGTTGACATGTTAAACATTGTTCAACATGTTTAGCGATATCTCTCTTCAAACCCGGCCACCAATAGTGGCTTCTCATATCTCTGTACATCTTGGTAGCACCAGGATGGACTGAATATGGTGTTGAATGTGCCTCTTTCAAAATTTCTTCTCGAATTTCCTTCTTATCAGGTACACAAATTCGACCTTTAAAGCATAATGTGCCATCTCCAGACCATGAAAAGTTAGAACGTACCCCTGATATGACCTTCTTTATTTCTTTATCTAAGTGTTCATCATCTGGTTGACCTTCTCGTATCTTGTCAACTAAGCTGGATCGAATTGTTAAAGCTATCAACTTAGCCTCTATTGATTTCCGATCCAAAATTTATACACCCATCTTCTGCAAATCGGCTAACTCTTGTTTATGCATAGAACATGTAGCTGTAGTTCCTTCACCTTGAATGGATTTCCTACTCAAAGCATTAGCTACCACATTAGCTCTACCAGGATGATAATTAATCATACAGTTATAATCTTTCACCAACTCTAACCATCTTCTTTGTCTCATGTTTAACTCTTTCTGGGTGAAGAAATATTTTAACCTCTTGTGATCAGTATAGATTTCACACCGCTCTCCATACAAATAATGCCTCTAAATATTAAGTGCAAATACCACCACGGCCAGCTCTAAATCATGTGTTGGATAATTCTTCTCATATTCATTCAATTGTCTGGATGCATATGCTATCACTTTTCCATTTTGCATCAATACGCAACCTAAACCATTTTTTGAGACATCACTATACACCACAAAACCTCCAGTGCTAATTGGAATTGATAGAACTGGCGCCGTTGTCAATCTCTTTTTCAATTTCTGAAAGCTTTGCTCACAAGCTTCCGTCCATTTAAATGCCACACTCTTTCTAGTTAACTGTGTCATAGGCCAGACAATCTTTGAGAATCCTTCTATAAATCTACGATAATATCCCGCAAGACCGAGAAAACTACGTACTTTTGAAGGATTTGTTGGCTGAGGCCAATTATTTATGGCTTCAACCTTGCTTAGATCCACTGATATTCCCATACCTGATATGACATGTCTCAAGAATATTACTTGGTCTAACCAAAATTCACACTTCTTAAATTTTGCGTACAATTGTTTCGCTTTCAGCATCTCCAACACCAACCTTAAATGCACTGCATTCTTCTCTTTATTTCTAGAGTATATTAGGATGTCATCGATAAAGACTATAACAAATTTATCCAAATAGTCTTTGAATACTCTGTTCATCAAATCCATGAATGCTGCAAGAGCATTGGTTAGTCCAAAAGGCATAACTAAGAACTCATAATGACCATACCTTGTGCTAAATGCCGTTTTGGGAATATCTTCCTCTTTTACCTTTAACTGATGGTACCCGGAGCGTAAGTCAATCTTCGAGAACACAGATGCCCCTTGGAGCTGATCAAACAAATCATCAATCCTGGGCAAAGGATATTTATTCTTTATTGTAACTTTATTCAGTTATCGATAATCTATACACATTCTTAGAGTACTATCTTTCTTTCGAACAAATAACATTGGAGCACCCCACGGTGAAAAGCTAGGCCTTATAAAACCTTTTTCAAGTAGATCTTGGAGTTGTATCTTCAATTCCTTTAGCTCAGTCGGCGCCATTCTATAGGGAGTTTTAGATATTGGAGCAGTTTCTGGATGAAGGTCAATAACAAACTCTATCTCCCGATCAGGTGGTAATCCTTGAAGATCATCCGAAAACACTTCAGGGTATTCTTGAACAATCAGTACCTCACTAGGTACAGAATAACCCTGACCCTCAATATTCATAACACTTACCAAATATCTTTCACACCCCTTATTTAAAAGCTTCTGTGCTTTCACCGCTAAGATCAAAGGGAATTTGAGTTTCTTTTGAATCCCAACAAAAGAAAATGGCTCTTCTCCAGGTGGTTGGAATGTTACTTCTTTCTTCTCGCGGTCTATACTCGCGTAATATTTTAATAACCAATCCATTCCCAAGATGATATCATAGTCATTCATCGCAAAAACTATCAAATCTGCATATAACTCCCTATTTGCTGTAGAAATAGAGCAAGCCCTCAAAATTTAACTAGTTTGCTTCGACTCATCAGAAGGTATCATTATGTTATAACTAGTTGCAGCAATATCAGGTATCCTACCTAACCTCTTCACATACTCAGTGGATATACATGAATGTGTGGCTCCCGAATCAAATAATACAAATGTTGGAATTCCAAAGATAGAAATTTTACCTGTAACAACAGATGGATTTGCCTCTGCGTCATCTTTAGTGATAGTAAACGCCCTAGCTGGTACCTTTTTTTGCATATTAGGATTAGAATTAGGGCAATCTTTGACAACATGACCAGGTTTTCCACACTTGAAACAATTACGAGATCTAGCATAAATAGTATCTCTACTTTTTCCGCTAAGGCGAGTCTTTTCAGAGTTGAAAATATAATAATATATATTCCTAGATGATTTTTGATGCAAAATTATGGATATTAATACATAGCAAATTAATAAGTAAGATTTGTTTTCGTAATAAATATAAAAAATATAATATCCGTCACTTAATCGTGCATCGCACGGGAGAATTGCTAGTTAATGATTACAATGAAATCCATTTTATATCCATTTATACAATAACATACTCTACCCATTCATATACCTTTATGGCCAATTTTAATCATTAAATTAAACACTAAACTTACATGAAACATAGAGATTTTTAAAAAAAACTAACCTTCGATTGCAAGCTTTCCTCAAGTTATGCAAATTAATTCTTTTTTTTTTATCTTGCTCATTATTAATAATATAGGAAATGGTCAAGCAATAATATAAATCCTCTAAAGCTATGTTATAAAATATAAATTTATTATTTTAATTTACAAAAGGACACGCATACTTACTACATGTGTGTACATATATCCAATACCTTCCACCTCTCAAGTCCCTATAGATACGTGTACTAAAGATAACATAAGAAAATATTATATTTGTTTTGCTTTTCACTAGCCTAATGCTGACAAGTGTAAGCAAACATATATCATTATTTAATTTCTCACTTTATAATAGGATATCAATTAGCTAGCCTAATACACGCACATATCATATTTATTTTATCTAATGCACATATCCTGTTTTGTGCTAATAAAATTTTAAAATTAGAATCTAAAAATAATTAATATAATATACATGTTAAATAAACAAATAAGTATACTCACATTGACACATATATCTATGCGAATGCAATGGCATGAAAATAAGCACATAATATTTATATAAAACTTATATAAATTAAGATAATCATTGAGTAGTGAGAGGCACGGATACTACATCGTTCCCCCCTTATAAAAATTTCATCCTCGAAATTTTACTTACCTGAATAGTTTTGGGTACTTAGCTCTCATTTCTTCTTCTCTTTCCTATGTAGCCTCTTCTACTAACTGATTCCTCCATAACACCTTAACTAATGGGATACTTTTATTTCTAAGTTGCTTTACCTCTCGAAGAAGAATCTTAACTGGTATCTCTTTGTAACTCAAATCTTCTTTCAGCTCTATTGGTTCATTTCTTAGAACATGAAATAGATTTGCTACGTATTTTCTTAGCATTGACACGTGAAATATGTTATGTATCTATGACATATGTGTGGGTAGCTGAAGTTTATATGCAACATCTCCAACTCTCTCAGTAATAGGAAATGGGCCAATGTATCTTGGACTGAGCTTCCCTTTCTTCCCAAATCTCATGATTCCTTTCATTGGAGCAACTTTTAAAAACACTTTATCCCCTATTTCAAACTCCAGCACTCTTCTTCTCATGTCAGCATAACTCTTCTGTCGACTTTGGGCAGCTTTCATTCTCTTTCTGATTTGTGACACAGCTTCAACCATTTCTTGAACAATATCAGGGCCCAAAAGTTTTCTTTCACCAATCTCATCCCAATGAACCAGTGATCTACACTTTCTTCCATACAATGCTTCATAGGGCGCCATTCCAATGGTATATTGATAGCCGTTGTTATATGAAAATTCAATTAAAGGTAAAAACTTGCTCCACTGACCATGAAAATCTAGAACACATGCTCTAAGCATATCTTCCAAGGTCTGTATAGTTTGTTCTGATTGTCCATCAGTTTGTGGATGATATACAGTGCTAAAAGATAATTGTGTTCCCAAAGCCCTCTGCAAACTTTTCCAAAAAGTAGATAAGAATCTTGAATCTCTGTCCGAAACAATTGATAGCGGTACTCTATGAAGTCTCACTATTTCTTGTATATATGTCTGAGCCAAACGATCCATGGGATAGGTTGAAGAGATAGGAAGAAATGGGCTAATTTGGTTAATCGGTCAATTATAACCCAAATAACATCATGCCCTTTGACTGTTCTTGGTAACCCGACAATAAAATCCATCATAATTCTCTCCCATTTCCATTCCAGAACTAACACTGGTTGTAAAGTTCTGCTGGTCTTTGATGTTCTGCTTTTATCTGTTGACATGTTAAACATTGTTCAACATATTTAGCGATATCTCTCTTCAAACCCGGCCACCAATAGTGGCTTCTCATATCTCTGTACATCTTGGTAGCACCAGGATGGACTGAATATGGTATTGAATGTACCTCTTTCAAAATTTCTTCTCGAATTTCCTTCTTATCAGGTACACAAATTCGACCTTTAAAGCATAATGTGCCATCTCCAGACCATGAAAAGTTAGAACGTACCCCTGATATGACCTTCTTTATTTCTTTATCTAAGTGTTCATCATCTGGTTGACCTTCTCGTATCTTGTCAACTAAGGTGGGTCGAATTGTTAAAGCTCTCAACTTAGCCTCTATTGATTTCCGATCCAAAATTTATACACCCATCTTCTGCAAATCGGCTAACTCTTGTTTATGTATAGAACATGTAGCCGTAGTTTCTTCACCTTGAATGGATTTCCTATTCAAAGCATCAGCTACCACATTAGCTCTACCAGGATGATAATTAATCATACAGTTATAATCTTTCACCAACTCTAACCATCTTCTTTGTCTCATGTTTAACTCTTTCTGGGTGAAGAAATATTTTAACCTCTTGTGATCAGTATAGATTTCACACCGCTCTCCATACAAATAATGCCTCTAAATATTAAGTGCAAATACCACCACGGCCAGCTCTAAATCATGTGTTGGATAATTCTTCTCATATTCATTCAATTGTCTGGATGCATATGCTATCACTTTTCCATTTTGCATCAATACGCAACCTAAACCATTTTTTGAGGCATCACTATACACCACAAAACCTCCAGTGCTGATTGGAATTGATAGAATTGGCGCCGTTGTCAATCTCTTTTTCAATTTTTGAAAGCTTTGCTCACAAGCTTCCGTCCATTTAAATGCCACACTCTTTCTAGTTAACTGTGTCATAGGACAGACAATATTTGAGAATCCTTCTACAAATCTACGATAATATCCCGCAAGACCGAGAAAACTATGTACTTTTGAAGGAGTTGTTGGCTGAGGCCAATTATTTATGGCTTCAACCTTGCTTAGATCCACTGATATTCCCATACCTAATATGACATGTCCCAAGAATATTACTTGGTCTAACCAAAATTCACACTTCTTAAATTTTGCGTACAATTGTTTCGCTTTCAGCATCTCCAACACCAACCTTAAATGCACTGCATTCTTCTCTTTATTTCTAGAGTATATTAGGATCTCATCGATAAAGACTATAACAAATTTATCCAAATAGTCTTTGAATACCCTGTTCATCAAATCCATGAATGCTGCAAGAGCATTGGTTAGTCCAAAAGGCATAACTAAGAACTCATAATGACCATACCTTGTGCTAAATGCCGTTTTGGGAATATCTTCCTCTTTTACCTTTAACTGATGGTACCCGGAGCGTAAGTCAATCTTCGAGAACACAGATGCCCCTTGGAGCTGATCAAACAAATCATCAATCCTGGGCAAAGGATATTTATTCTTTATTGTAACTTTATTCAGTTATCGATAATCTATACACATTTTTAGAGTACCATCTTTCTTTCGAACAAATAACATTGGAGCACCCCACGGTGAAAAGCTAGGCCTTATAAAACCTTTTTCAAGTAGATCTTGGAGTTGTATCTTCAATTCCTTTAGCTCAGTCGACGCCATTCTATAGGGAGTTTTAGATATTGGAGCAGTTCCTGGATGAAGGTCAATAACAAACTCTATCTCCCGATCAGGTGGTAATCCTTGAAGATCATCCGAAAACACTTCAGGGTATTCTTGAACAATCAGTACCTCACTAGGTACAGAATAACCCTGACCCTCAATATTCATAACACTTACCAAATATCTTTCACACCCCTTATTTAAAAGCTTCTGTGCTTTCACCGCTGAGATCAAAGGGAATTTGAGTTTCTTTTGAATCCCAACAAAAGAAAATGGCTCTTCTCCAGGTGGTTGGAATGTTAATTCTTTCTTCTCGCGGTCTATACTCGCGTAATATTTTAATAACCAATCCATTCCCAAGATGATATCATAGTCATTCATCGCAAAAACTATCAAATCTGCATATAACTCCCTAGTTGCTGTAGAAATAGAGCAAGCCCTCAAAATTTAACTAGTTTGCTTCGACTCATCAGAAGGTATCATTATGTTATAATTAGTTGCAGCAATATCAGGTATCCTACCCAACCTCTTCACATACTCAGTGGATATAAATGAATGTGTGGCTCCCGAATCAAATAATACAAATGTTGGAATTCCAAAGATAGAAATTTTACCTGTAACAACAAATGGATTTGCCTCTGCGTCATCTTTAGTGATAGTAAACGCCCTAGTTGGTACCTTCTTTTGCATATTAGGATTAGAATTAGGGCAGGCTTTGACAACATGACCAGGTTTTCCACACTTGAAACAATTATGAGATTCAGCATAACATCTTCCTGAATGTTGTTCACCATATGCGGGGCATGTAGGTTGCACTATAGGATTTTTACCCTGATCTGTCCATTGACGTTTATTCTGATCCCATGATTGCTGCCCCTGCCTTGGTTGAAACTTTGGCCTCTGGCCCTGAGGTAAAGATTGTGTCCTTTTTTCACCTCCAGCCTACCTTTGACCTTGACCTTGCCTAAGCTGACGTTGCATTTCTTAAGCACGAAAGATTCTAAGTTCAGCTTGTTCAGCAACTAAAGCTCGTTCGGCAATTTGTGAGTATGTTGCTCCTTGTACTCCTATCATACTCATATCTCTATACAGTTCTGGCTTCAATCCTTCAAGAAATCTCTCAGCTTTGAGTGCCTCAGTATTAATCATATGTAAAGCAAACCTAGACTGTTGTTCACATTTTTTAATATAGTCTCCAACCATCATATTCCCCTGTCTAAGTTGTATAAACTCATTTATCTTCAGCGCACGAATAGGGGCTGTGAAATATTTGTTCCTAAATAACTCTTTGAATCTATCCCAACTCATGGCAGCAACATCCTCAATACTGGTTACAGTATCCCAAAAGTGTCCTACACTCCCACGTAGCATAAAAGTGGCACATATAACCTTCTCATCTTCAGGAACTCTACTATAAATAAACATATTCTCCAGCGTTCTCAACCAATCTTCTGCATAAGTAAGATCCAAAGCATCCTCAAAAGTTGGTGGATTTAGTTTCCTAAATCTTTCCTCAACTATTTCCACATGTTCAGTTTGATGGCATGCCCGATTTTCATCATCCACAACTTATCGATTTGCCTCCCTCTGCTGGATAAGCTCATGAATTTGTCCAGACTATCTTTCCACAAGCTCGGTAAGTTTATTAATAATAGCATCTCTGTCCATACTTGGATTAGAGGTTCCCTCACCAGGTGCTCTCTCACCACTACCACCCATACCTCAACCTCTCACCATGGTGAAATAACTTATATATATAGTCTGATACAAACACAATACATATAATCTTATGATAAACATTAAAAAAAACAATCATTCAAATAAAACTAACGGACACGTGTTGCTCTAAAGTCCAGAGATCATGTACATGGACAGACTACAGAAGTCTGACTTGGGCTCTGATACCACTCTGTATCACCCATCAATAAGGATATAGAAGAATAGACTACCAATGTGAGAGTGCCTTGTTTTTTTTTTTTTTGAAATAGTACAGAAAGTATTGGAAGACTTGAGAAAGGATAAGAATTACTTCCACACATAATTTACATAAATATATTAAGGGAAGAAAGAGTACTCCGAAGTCAAAAGAGTACAACATGCAAAATAAAAACTTATATACAATCAAAATAGTGAGCTTCGAGGAAGTTTCACGCTTAAACAAAAACAGAGTCAAAAGGTAGTGCAAAAAGCTCATAAACAAAAGCCCAGCAGGTCGTCATCCATGTACATAGACCCACATGAACACTTGGAAACTCCACATCCCGCATCAAGCACTTTTATGATTCATCAGAATCACTTACAATGCATGAACTATATGAGCTAAAGCTCAATAAGAAGAAATCATGCACGTGATCTTATATGCAATGCATAAAGATGATACCACACCATGACTAATGCTCGTGATACAAAATATTTTTATCTTGAAAGAATTTTAAGCGTTTAGGAACTTGGCTCCCTTCACCAGACACCAACACGAGTCATGAGCTCATAATATAATCAATATCGCTTGGCCAGAATGTGATTAGTGCACTCATGTGGCTCATCCTTCCTGGACCCCAAGGGACACGCCCCCTCTCTGTTACCTTTGATCCCACATGAAAGTCATCCCACATCAACCACTCATCACCTCAAAGGTGCAGTCGAAGTGGACCATCCTCCCCAGACCCCAAGGGACACGTCTCCTACCTGTTCTCTTTGATCCCACATGAAAGTCATCCCACTCGACGCACAAATATCAACACAGCACAGCACGGGCTGGTGGTGACCAATCCCAAACAAAATATTTTTCTCTCCTTGAAAACCATTTCATGCATACATCCTCGACAACATCCATGTATTGTGCATGCATATGCTTGTACTCATGTACAAGATATTTAATGCAAATAAATAGGATGCCACAAGTATATCACACCACATATTTATGAGGTAATAAATTATAACAACACAATAGCAAATAATAATCACATATAATCAAATAATAATATGTTCATGCATTGTAGTTGAAAATGGAATTCTACTTACCTCAATCGAGTCCACAGGTTATGCTAATTGCAGTTCTAGATCACACACTTTCTCGAGGAAGTCTATTCAAAATATATTATTGAGTTTAGTATATATTCTAATAAAAGAATGATAACTATTTTTATACAATTACTCTTACCAATTAAATGGATTTATTCACCACTCTATTCATTTCATTCAAATTAAAATCCTAACATCATCATTTTAGTCACTCTATCTTAATTATTGAAACAACTTTAATATGTTAATGAAACATAACAATATATTAATAGAAATATAACATCTTATTATCCTTTAACAATAATACTATTAAATATAAAAATATAATAAATCAATAAAATTAATCACTAATCACACCTCTGTAATAGTTTTATAACAATTGGTAATAATTATTCCTTAACACAAAGCTATTATAAGCCGTCATTGAGATATAATCAAATTAACAAAACAAAACCTGTTATTGTCGTAAATTGTATTAATAATACTAATATATGATTATCACTTTCAATTCAATTACTAAGTTATCATTCAATGGAATATGCCTTTGTTGTGAATTTCAATATTTAATCTAATTTCATCCACTTTAATGCTTACAAGTGTAAGCAAACATATCATTATTTAATTTCTCACTTTATAATAGGATATCAATTAGCTAACCTAATACACGCACATGTCATATTTATTTTATCTAATGCACATATCCTGTTTTGTGCTAATAAAATTTTAAAATTAGAATCTAAAAATAATTAATATAATGTCCATGTCAAATAAACAAATAAGTATACTCACATTGGCACATATATCTATGCGAATGCAATTGCATGAAAATAAGCACATAATATTTATATAAAACTTATATAAATTAAGATAAGAATTGAGTAGTGAGAGGCACGGATACTACAGATTTCTCATTTAATTTGAGAATGAAATGGTAGATCGTGGAGTTGAGTTCGATCGTTGAGTTGATGTTTGTACGCGTGAAGAAGAAGAAGAAGAAGAAGAAGAAGAAGAAGAAGAAGAAGAAGAAGAAGGAGGAGGAGGAGGAGGAGGAGGAGGAGGCAGAAAAAGGCAATTTAATTTGGGCTAAAAACCAAACAATTGGGCTTGTTTTTAAATAACAAATTTGGAAAAAGAAAATAATTATTGGGCTTCGCCTAAAATATAGAGTTTAAGTTATTTGGAAGAATGAATCAAACAATAATAAAAGAAATATAATAATAATAATAATAATAATAATAATGACAAAATCATATAATAACATTAACGATGATGATTATAATCATAATAATATAGTTAAAATGATATAGGCGCGACTTATAGGACTTAACTAAAATATAACATGCATAGATTTGAAAGTAGCATTTTAATTAAAAATTAAGTTTCGGGTCGCTACACCAGGAGATGAGGAATATGTTAGAAGCAGAGAGCACACACTTTGATGGAGGAGAAATAAACTTTACTTGATATCACAAATGATAAATGCATAGGGGTTTATATAGGATACAAGAAAGCAACCATTCAGCTAATCTAATTAATAGTAAATATAAAAAAATTCTAGATACGTGAATACATATTAAGGTCATTCATGTATGTAGACAAAAAGACTCTTCTAGATGATATGAAATTAATTGTATTATTTAACACTCCCATTTAATTTGATATTATCTTCTTTACTCCAAGCATGGCTCTCAATCTTCGTAAATCTTCGAACTTCAATGGCTTTGTAAGAAGAAATGTTATTCCGGATGATTATGAAGTATATCTCCTAAAAAATGACAAAAATAGTGGAATGATGGAAAATGATCCTATCAATTTCCATCAAGCCATGAATGATCCAAAGTGTCAAAAGTGGATAGATGCCATGAATGAGGAGTGCAAGTCAATACAGGACAATTAAGTTTGGGATCTTTTCCCATTATCTGCAGGTGCGAAGCCTATTGGTTGTAAATGGATTTTTAAAATTAAAAGGGATTCGAAAGGAAATGTGGAAATGTATAAGGCTCATCTTATGGCTAAAGGCTTTACTCAAAGAAAAGGTACTAATTTTGAAGAGAGGTAATGTGGAAATGTATAAGGCTCGTCTTATGGCTAAAGGCTTTACTCAAAGAAAATGTACTGATTCTAAAGAGACTTTCTCTCCGATTTCTTCGAAAGACTCTTTTAGAATTATTATGGGGTTAGTTGCACATTTTGATCTCGAGTTGCATCAGATGGATGTAAAAATGGTGTTTCTCAATGGTGACATTGATGAGACGATTTATATGGTGCAACTAGAAAACTTTTTGTCCGGAGATCCAAAGTCTATGGTTTGCAAGTTAAAGAAATCCATCTATGGGCTCAAGTAGGCTTCCTGTTAGTGGAACCACAAGTTTCATCAAGTAGTAGTCTCATTTGGCTTTGAGACTAATGCTGATGACGATTGTGTGTATCACAAGTTCAGTGGGAGTAAGTGTATTTTTCTGGTTTTATATGTGGATGACATTCTGCTTGCCACCAATGACTCTGTCATGCTGCATGATACCATGAAATTTCTATCAAAGAATTTTAAGATGAAAGATCTTGGGTCAGCTTCTTTTATATTAGGAATCTAGATACATCGAGATCGTTCTCGGGGTATTCTTGAATTATTACAAAAGACGTATATTGAGAAAGTGTTGCAAAGATTTGGCATGTAGAACTGCAAACAATGTGATACCCCTATAGCTAAAGGAGACAAGTTCAGTCTCGATCAGTGCCCAAAAGGTGATCTAGAAATTAAAGAAATGTAGAAAATTCATTATGACTCAGCCGTTGAGAGTCTAATGTATGCTCAAGTATATATGCACAATACCAGACATAGCTTTTGTTGTGGGTATGTTGGGTAGATATTTAAGTAATCCCGGTATGGATCATTGGTAAACAACCAAACGGATTATGAAGTACTTATAGAGAACAAATGATTACATGCTTACATACAGAAAATCAGATCATTTGGAGATCATAGGGTATTCTGATTCTGATTTTGCGGGATACCAAGATAGTAGGAGATCCACTTTGCGCTATATTTTCTTATTGGCTGGGGGAGCCATTTCTTAGAGAAGTGCTAAGCAGACAATTGTAGCATCTTCTACTATGGTAGATAGATTTGTAGCATGTTTTGAGGCATCTAATCACGGAATATGACTGCGAAATTTTATCACTAGGCTGCGCATTTTTGAGAATGTAGAAAGACCACTAAAGTTGTATTGTGACAATAACTCAGCAGTGATGTATTCCAATAACAACAGGAGCTCTAGTAAGTCAAAGCATATTGGCATTAAGTTCTTGGTTATGAAGGAGAGAGTACAAAGTGGACAGATTATTATAGAGCATATAGGGACAAACTCAATGATTGCGGATCCGCTTACTAAGAGATTAACACCTAAGGTCTTTCTTGAGCATAATGCTCATATGGGTGTGATTTTGTTTTAGGATAGATTGGTTATGTGGGAGTATGTACTGTTTTATAGCTCTATAATTTGATTTGGACACATTTCGTGTTTTATGGATAAATCTGTACAGATATAAAGTATTCGGTTATTTAGTTTATTACACTCTGTTATATTTTTATTATGTTTGATCTCGCTCTAGAATAAAGTGGACCAGTTGGAAGTAGGCATGATAGATCACATAACATGTAATTTCTATGCTATACATCCATGATTGATCTATGTCATTTGATTGTATTGGTATATGTGATTATTGATGGGTCCATTCACGTATATAGTGATGATGACCTCTTTAGTCCTATACTTGTATAATCAATGGACGAGATTGTTTGGGATACTCTTAATGTGACAGCACAGTTTGAGCTCATAAGGTATTGCACATTTTTCGGTAACATATATAGTCCATGTGGGAGATTGTTGGAATATTTTTATGTGGACTAATATATGTTAATTAAATGTGTATGATTTTTTTAAAGTGATCCAATTAATGTGATCTAATAAGTTATAATTATGGATTAAACGGTATTAATATTGTCATGGAATTTCAATGTGTAGATACCATTAATAGATTTGTAATTTGTTGAGGGACCGAATTGCAAATTCTAGATAATTTATTATTATAAGTTATGGTTATGGTCCCCAAATGACGACAGATAGAAAAATCAAATTTGTATTCCTTCTACATAATTCTCTACAATAAACTTTAAGGTGCTGATCGTTTGGAAGATCCATATCACATCAAGAATTCAAGATTCAAGAACTATGAATTTAGGTACGCTTCCACTATAAGTTATATCTCAGTTTATCACCATAGAGTTAATGAACGTAAGGGATGAATCCAAATTTTTGCATTCCCTATGTGGTTTAATTTTCTAACACATTTTGCATATATATATATATATATTAATTTTTTTTTATGTATTAGATTATCACTGCAAAAAGTAGCTAGTGCTCTCAATTAATTTTAGTTAGTTTTAGCTTACAAATTAATGTAGCTGAAACTTTCAAAACAAAAAAGAAATCACGAACGATTCTCGGATAATAATGTTTATAAAAATAACGATCTTATATCAACTTGTGTGTTCATTCGTATAATTTAAAATGATATCATTAATAAACATTGAAAGGATAATCTAAAAAAAATGAATCTTATTTAATGTAATTGGAACCTCCATTTATATGAAGCTCCTTCAAAAAATAAGTTTGAATTGCACCAATGGAGTGACAATTTTTCTGACTAAATTGTTGAAAGTTTGAATCTCACCAATGATGAAGTGACGCCTTTTCTTACTGAAGTCATCATAAGATTTAATCGCGCTAACATTAGGTTGTGAAATGTGCATACTCATGCATGAGTAGTTTTGTTGTAGATATATATCTAAAAACAAAAAAAAGTATGTGAATGTAGGGGATGGATATAAGATTTTCATCAAATGTATTATGTTAATCTATTCCACAATCATTTCTACACTTGCACGTGATTTGCACAAAATTGACTATTTGTTACTCTAATATGTTATTGGAAAATGGAAACTTAAACTTAATATGTATTCTTATATAAATAATGAACTTGGACGTATTATTTTAGTTCTTCGTTTACCATTGAAGATGCATTCGAATGTTAATTATTTATTGGTGAGAAAAATGTATTTAATAATTTTTTCCATAAAGAAGGATTCTAATTATTTCCTTATTAATGAGATCCAAAAAAATGATGAATATTTCTTACTAACTTTAGACTTCCATGTATTGGAACAATATTTCACTAAATTCAATTAAAAAATTAATGTATTTTAATAAATATGTTATTGTGCGAGCTCGTGCATCTAAAATGACATCATATATAAATATACATATATACCATATATAATTGAAGTAAAATATATATGTAACATTAAATATGACTAAACGATTTAATTGAAGATGATTCGATGTCTAAAATGAATTAGTAGTGTGTAAAAATCTCCGACTTTGAAAGGCATGTAAATAAGAATTGAATTTTGAGGAGGATATCGAAAATGAATATATTTCATGAAAGAGCATTATTTGAATGTGTTAGCGTGCGAGCTCGTGCATGTCAAATAATTATAGGTATGTGCAAAAGCCACAACGATATAGTCTAGATGATGGAGTGATGACTTTTCTGACTAAAATGTCATAAGTTTGGATTGCACCAACGAAGTGACAACTATATATTCTGATTAAGTTGTTGTAAGTTTGAATCTCACCAATGATGAAGTGATGACTTTTCTTACTAAAGTCATCATAAGATTTCATCGCGCCAACACTAGGTTGTGAAATGTGCATACTCATGTACAAGTAGTTTTGTTGTAGATATATACCTAAAAAGAAAAAAAAAAGTGTGTGAATATAGGGGATTGATATTACATTTTCATCAAATGTATTATGTTAATTTGTTCCACAATCATTTCTTCGTTTGCACGTGGTTTGCAAAAAATTGACTATCAGTTACTCTAATATTTTTTTGCAAAGTGGAAACTTAAAATTAATATGTATTCTTATATAAATAGTGAATTTGAGCGTATTATTTTTGTTCTTTGTTTTACCATTGAAGATGAATCTGAATGTTATTTGTTGGTGAGAAAAATGTAGGTTATATCTTTTTTCCCATAAAGAAGGATTCTAATTATTTATTTATTAATGAGACTAAAAAAAAATGATGAATATTTCCTACTAACTTTGGGCTTCCATGTGTTGGAATAATATTTTATTAAATTCAATTAATAACATCATGTATAAATATAACATCATGTATAACTAATATGTTAGCGTGCGAGCTCGTGCATGTAAAATAACATCATGTATAAATATACATATATACCATATATAATTGAAGTAAAATATATATGTAATATTAAATATGACAAAGAAACGATTTAATTCAAGATTATTCGATGTATAAAATGAATTAGTAGTGTGTAGAAATCTCCGACTTTAAAAGGTATGCAAATAAGAATTGAATTTTGAGGAGGATATCTAAAATGAATATATTTCATGAAGAAGCATTATTTGAATGTATAACGTGCAAGCTCGTGCATGTAAAATAATTATAGGTATGTGTAAAAACCACAGTGATATAGTTTAGATGATGGAGTGATGACTTTTCTGACTAAAAAGTTATAAGTTTGAATTGCACCAATGGAGTGACAACTTTTCTGACTAAGTTATTGTAAGTTTAAATCTCATCAATGATGAAGTGACGGATTTTCTTACTAAAGTCATCATAAGATTTCATCGTGCCAACATTAGGTTGTAAAATGTGCATACTCATGTACTAGTAGTCTTGTTGTGGACATAAATCTAAAAAAGAAAAAAAAAAGTTTGTGAATATAGAGGGTTGATATTACATTTTCATCAAATGTATTATTTTAATCTGTTCGACAATTGTTTATATGCTTGCACGTGGTTTGCACAAAATTTGACTATTTGTTACTCTAATATTTTTTTGTAAAATGGAAACTTAAACTCTATATATATTATTATATAAATAGTGAATTTGGGCGTATTATTTTAGTTCTTCGTTTACCATTAAAGATGCAATTTAATGTTATTTATTGGTGAGAATAGTCTAGGTTATATTTTTTTTTCATAAAGAAGGGTTCTAATTATTTATTTATTAATGAGACGCAAAAAAATGATGAATATTTCCTACTAACTTAATTTGGACTTCCATGTGTTGGAATAATATTTTATTAAATTCAGTTTAAAAAATTAAGGGTTAAGGGCCACATAGCCCCCTCGACTATTTTACAAGGGTCACATTGCCCCCTCTTTAACTATTTGGCCCATTTAGCCCTCTCGACTTTCTAAAATAACTCACATTGCCCCTTTCATGGATGGAAAAGTTAACACCATTAATAAACACACACAAACAAACATTTTACTCACACACTAAGATTTTTCACATATTTTTAAGCACAAATTTACAATCAACCAAATTATTACAAATTAATAAATTATTGTTAATAATGACTAAAATAATAAATACCCATAAATTGATTAATAAATTAACTAAAACATAATAATAGTAGTATAGTATGAAAATTTAAATTAATAAATAAACATAAAACACATACATATAATATATATATATATCAAAATCATTTATAAAATTATTTTGAATATTAAAATTTGATGATTCGATGATGAATTCTACAATAGATATATTGAGTCTTCATTTATGATGATTTAATATTTTGGAAAAAGGAGTAGGATTTATGAATTTTAGATTTGCTTAGATTTTTCATCTTCAAAAGTCATTATGCAGTGAAATTAATTGACTTGTGGATCCGTTTTACCAATAAAAATAAAGTCGAACACTTAATTGCAAATTTGAAATCCACAGATGATGGTTTTTAGATTAAAATAATTTTATGAATTATCTCTCTCTCTCTCTATATATATATATATATATATATATTATAAATAATGAATTTTTAATGATATATTATTATTGTTGTTGTTGTTGTTGTTGTTGTTGTTGTTGTTAATAATACTAATAATAATAATAATAATAATAATAAGTGTTAATTAATTTATTAATAAATTTCAGGGTATTTATTATTTTATTAACTATTGACCATAATTTATTAATTTGTAGCACTTTTGGTTAATTGTAAAATTATGTGTAAAAGTATGTGAAAAATCTTAGTGTGTGAGAAAAATGTGTGTTAGTGTGTGTTTGTTAATGGTGTTAAGTTTTACATCCATAAAAGGGGCAATGTGAGCCATTTTAGAGAGTCGAGGGGACTAAATGGACCAAATAGTCAAAAAGGGGGCACTGTGACCCATGTAGAATAGTCAAGGGGGCTATGTGGCCCTTAACCCAAAAATTAATGCATTTTAAATATGTTAGCGTACGAGCTCGTGCATTGTAAAATGACATCATATATATATGTATGTATGTATGTATGTATGCCATGTATAGTTGAAGTAATATACGTGTAACATTAAATATGAAAAAGAAACGATTTAATTTAAGATAATTCGATGTCTTAAATGCATTAGTAATGTCTACATATCTCCAAGTTTGAAAGGCATGTAAGTAAGAATTTTGAGGAGGATATCTAAAATGAATATGAAAATGCATTATTTGAATGTGTTAGTGTGCGAGATCGTGCATGTAAAATATTTATAGGTATGTGCAAAAGCCAAGATAGTCTATACGATGGAGTTATGACTTTTCTGACTAAAAAGTCATAAGTTTGAATTGCACCAATGAAGTGACAACTATCCTGACTAATTAAATTATTGTAAGTGTGTATCTCATTAATGGTGAAGTGGTGGCTTTTCTTACTAAAATCATCATAAGATTTCATCGCGCCAACAGTAGGTTGGGCAATCTGCAAACTCAAGTCGAGTAGTTTTGTTGTAGATATATATCTAAAAAAGAAAAAAAGTATGTGAATATAGGGGATTGATATTACATTTTCGTCAAATGTATTTTGTTAATTTGTTCCACAATCATTTGATTTGCACAAAATTGACTATTTGTCACTCTAGTATACTTTTTTTGCAAAATGAAAACTTAAGAAATAATTTAATTCAAGATGATTCGATGTCTAAAATGAATTAGTAGTGTCTAAAAATCTCTAACTTTGAAAGACATGCAAGTAAAAATTTTGAGGAGGATATCTAGAATGAATATATTTCATGAAGATGCATTATTTGAGTGTCATTTAATGCCGAGACACAAAACAAAGTAAAGATTATTTCCAACTATCTTTGAATTTTTATGTTAGGATGTGAATTATATTTAATTCATTTTTTCACTTTTATTATATACATATGTATGTGTATGCGCGCGCATGCATGTCCGCGTGCATGTGCATGTGCCCACGTGGTAAAATAAAATAATATATAAATATATACATATAATGCAAGATAATGAAGTAAAATATAAAATATAATAAATAAACAGATCGATATGATATTAGAATGAAGAAAAAAGAAAAAAAAAAGTTAATTCCACTAGCCAACGACCATAGTCGAGATTGTTGGTCAAAAATACTCTGTAAAATAATTATGATTTATAATTGCATAAGAAAAAAACTTTGAAATTCGAACTTGAATTAATATGATTTTAAAATATTTATATATTGATGTTTGAAATTAGTAATGAAAAATAATAAGTTAACATGGGTAGTGAGCTAAATCACTAATTAAATAATGAATACAATTTTTACATGAAAAGTGAAAATGTAAAATAACAAGAAAATGAGGTATGAGTAAATTATTATTTATAAATTATATTAGAAAAAATATTTTTAAATTTTAATTTAAATATAATTAAGGTAAACATTTATACAATATAATTCGAATATTCTATATTCATAATGAAAAATAATAAAGTAAAATGAGTAATAAGCATGATTACAATTACATAATTAATTAAGTAATTAATAAAGAAAATAAAATAAAAATAAACATATATAATTAAAGAAAATCTGTAAAAGAAAAGAAATGAATTCGATAACAAATTTTATTATTATCGCGCTTTAATGGATCTTTTTGTCGAGTTTTTTTTATCGAACTTGAACATGTCCTTATCGAGTCGAACTCGAATATTTTCTTAGTCAAGCCAAACTTGAACTTGAAGTTGAAGTTCGAGTCAAACTCGAACTCGAACTCGAGCCGAACTCGAGGTTGAAGGTATTTGGCTCGACTCGACTCGTTAACAGCCTTATTAGCAGCCTAGCACCTAAGCACTGCCTAGGATGATTTATACAACAATGTATATTTGTATGCACCTGCATGAAATGTTAAATTAAGTCCATCAGAAAGGGATTATTTAAGATTTGATCATATTGGATTTTTATTTTTATTTTTTGTAATGCAAATAGTTATATATTTGAATTAAATGTTATTGCGATAGAACAAAATATCCATGGGTGTTCATATATACTTCAAAAAAGTAAACGATAATTTGCTAAAATAAAATTACAAAAAAAATTATTAAACTATTATTTATTTAATTTTGTTGCTAAGAAGTTTTCGATTTTTTTCATATCATTGTCAATTAATTTTGATGTATCAAATTATGTCTAGTAAACTCAAATAATTTTTATATTATTTAAATATATACATATATACTAATTTATTACTATAAATTCTTATAAAAAGTAATAGATAGAGGAAAAATTGGGATTTCTTCGCTTCAAAGCAACCAAGAAAAAAAAAGAGAGAGAGAAATCATACGCACCTATTATCCCGCCCGGTATATATATCCTCAACAAGATATATACTTCAACAAGTTCTAGCCGCTGACCTTTTCATAAACCAAATCAAAACTAGATATAATTTTAAAACCTTTAAAATATTTAATTTGGGTGATATATTAAATAATTTAAATTGATAAAAATAATATAACCTAATCTACCACATGCTTTGATGGGTTAAATACTTTTAAATTTGTTAGATCATGTAATCTTTCAAATACTCAATCACATACATTGTCAATTTAATATATGATGTTGAAATATGTGTGTTCAATGCGCGAGGATGAAAAATAAAATTTCTTTAAGCTAGAATTATATTATTCAAATTTAATATTTGAAGTGAGTTTCACTTTTTTTATGATGAGAATAACCCGGTGCACTAGGTAAACCTTGCTTTTATATATTTATATGTGTGTGTGTGCGCGCGCATGCAAATCACATTTGGAAACCCATTCATCTGTGCTAAAAGGGGAAAAGGTCCAAATAGAACCCTAAATTATTTCGTCTGTCTCTAAGTAGATACTTGAATTGTTATCGAATCCACTAATTAGATCCCCCAACTCTTATAATAGGCTCTATTGAACTCTTCTATTAACCCATGCACTAATAGCAGTGGTGGATCTACATGAAAACAAGGGAGCACACAACAGTATTAAGGATATCTCTACACAATCTGATCCTCCCGATATCACTCCTAAAATAAATCATCCTAATGGATTATGTATCTAATTCATATGATTGTGTAGATTCTCTAGATTATTCCATTGTACTGTATATATAGATCCATTCACAGTATCAATAAATTATCTCTCCTCTCAAATATTTGAGTTCTTATATGGTATCAGTTTAAGCCCTCTCCCATGAGAACCCTAATCCTTTTTCCTACACAGCGGCACCATCTCTTCCATATTGACTGAAGGCATCCCCGCCTCCACCACCATCGGCGCCACCTCCTCGGCGCCGTCACCCTCCCCAATTTCAGTCGCTGCCAACCACAACCTCCCCATCACCCTCACCGCTATGAATTTTTCTTCATGGCGCAACCATGTCAGCGCCTTATTGAATGGCCTTGGCCTCATCGGCTATGTTACCGGCGACACGCCTTACCCCAACGCCGACACTGATCCGGCCGCTTCTGGTCTCTGGTTCAAATAGGACCAACTCCTCCTCACCGTCATCATCGGAGCTGCTTCCGCCGACATTTTGCCCATGCTCTCTTCCACGAAGTCCACCACCGATGCATGGTCAATTCTCAATCGTGCCTTCACGAGCACCTCTAGGTCACACGTTATGCAGATGAAGTTAGCCCTCTCTCAAGCCTCCATGTGTTCCAAATCTGTTGCCGAATACGTCAATTACATCAAGGCCATGACCGACGAACTCGGTCTCATTGATTTAGCCATCACTGACGACGACTTGACCATTTATGTCATCAATGGTCTCGGTCCGGCGTATCGCGACCTCGTCAGTTCAATTCGCACTCGTGAGAAATCATTCCGTTTCGAAGAGCTCTGTGACCGTCTCATTGAGCATGAGCTCTACTTGAAGCAAACCGAGATCGAGTCTTCTCAGCTTGTTGCCATTGCCAATATGGCTCAGTCGCATCCCTCTACTGAAAGACACCAAACTCACTCCTCTTCAAGCCGCCACAACAATGGTCGTGGCGGTTCAAACAACTATCACGGTCGAGGAGGCCATGGTGGTCATGGCGGTGGTCGCGGAGGAGGCCGTCCCAATCACAACCACTCTTCTGGTAACTCTCAATATCCTGTCGTTTGTCAATTATGTGTCTATCAAGAGCACACCGCCCTCTATTGCCGCCATCCTCCACAGCCATCTGCTCACTTTGCTCAATCACTGACCTATTCTCCGCAACCTACTCTTTGGGTCATGGATACAGGCACCTCTCACACTGTCACGAATGATCTCGGAAATTATCTATTCATTCAGAGTATGATGGCACTGATCAGATACAGATAGCCTATGGTAACGGCATGCCAATCACTCACTCAGGAATTTCTTATGTTAAGACACCTGCTCGTACATTTGTTTTATCTGATGCTCTATTTGTTCCTCATGCTGCTCGCAATCTTATTTCTGTTCACGAGTTAACTAAGGCTAATGCGGTGTCTGTGGAATTTTTTCCCTACTACTTTTTCATTAAGGATCCTCGCACGGGGACGGTGCTGGACCGAGGACCTTTTCATAGAGGCACTTACAACTTGTGTGCACCAATTTCGAGTTCTTTACCTAAAGTTTTTGCTCTTGGCATTCGCACATCTCCACAACACTGGCATGCTCGACTTGGTCATCCGTCTTCTTGTACCAGCTCTAGCATTTTATCTAAATTTAAGTTACCTATTTTGACCACTTCTAGTCCTTTAAACGATTGTGTTTCATATAACGTGAGCAAGTCTCACAAACTTCCTTTTGGCATTTCATCATTTGTTGCTACACAACCTTTGGATTATATTTATGCTGATGTTTGGGGTTTTTGCGCCCACTGTTGCCATTGGCTCTCAAGCCATATCTGCTTGAGCATGGTATTTCTTGGTTCACTACAGCTCCTCACACTCCGCCGCAAAATGGCATCTCCAAAAGGCGCAATCGTCACCTTTTGGAAGTCTCACACGCTCTTCTGCACAATGCCCACTTGCCGCCACAGTTTTGGGCCTTCACCGTTCAAACGGCAGCTTACCTCATCAACCGGACCTCGTCTCCCGCTTCTAATTCAATCAGCCCCTTTGAGATCTTATTTCAGAAATCTCCTAACTATCTCAAGCTCCGCACATTCAGATGCATCTGCTTTCCTTGGCTACGCCCATATAACATCGGTAAACTCGACTTTTCTTTTAAACCATGTATATTCGTTGGTTATTCTACAAATCAAAGTGCCTACAGGTGTTACGATCCGACAACAGGCCGCATCTTCGTCTCCCGACATGTCAAATTTTCAGAGTTCACCTTCTGAAATTTTGACAAACCCATGGTTCATGATCACAACCGAGACAACTTTCTCCATCTGCTTGACACTCCGGTGGCACCTGCACCTATTCCTACACCACGACCGGTTGTTTCCTCTTCACCACCGTGGCCTGACGTCGCTCCGTCACCTCTTACACCACCGTCACCAACTCATCTGCCTCCCACTGATCCGTCAGTTCAACTGGCGGTTCAAGTCCATCCTATTCGTACTCGTGCTTTAAATAATATCTTCAAGCCTAAACGTCTTTATGCAGCTTCCAAACATCCTTTACTCGATGATGTCGAGCCTACAACTGTCTCACAAGCCCTCTCTTCCGCTCCTTGAAGACAGGTGATGGCTGACGAGTTCACTGCTCTCTTAAATCACGGTATATGGGATCTTGTTCTCCCTCCTCCGAAAGAAAACATTGTGGGATGCAAATGGGTCTTTCGTATAAAGTGTAAAACTGATGGCACGATCGACCGTTATAAAGTTCACCTTGTTGCTAAGGGCTTTCATCAGCAGCATGGTGTGGATTTCCAAGAAACATTTAGCCCTGTTGTCAAACCTGTGACAATCCATACTGTTATTACTTTGGCACTCTCTGCAAATTGGCCTTTAAAACAGCTTGATGTCAGCAATGCTTTTCTTCATGGGACTCTCATGACTCCTGTCTACATGTCTCAGCCTCCTGGCTTCATCGAAAACAACCACAAGTCACATGTGTGCCTCCTTCACATCCCTTTATGGCCTCCGGCAAGTATCTCGCGCATGGTACCTTGCTCTTGGTTCCTGCCTCACAGCCTTTGGTTTTTTCTCAGTCCCAAGCCGATGCCTCTCAGTTCATCTATGGTTGTGACAACGTTCGTCTGTTAGTTCTCGTTTATGTGGATGACATCATTGTCACGGGATCTCACCCCACGCAAGTCCAGCATCTACTTGCTCATTTGCAGTCTAGCTTATCCGTGAAAGATCTTAGCGACCTTTCTTATTTTCTAGGAGTCGAAATTGTGCGGTGCAAGAAAGGACTCTTTCTTTCACAGCACAAGTACATTATCGACCTGCTCCGTCATCATCATATGGATGGCGCTAAGCCCCTTTGCACTCCTAGCAATCCTTATGCCTCAACTCCTCTCACCCATGTGGATCTTACTGAGTACAAAAGTGCGATTGGCGGCTTGCAATACCTTGTATTCACCAGTCCTGATATCTCTTTCATTGTAAATCGCCTCGCACAGCGTATGTCTTCTCCCTCTAGCTCTGATTGGACTGAAGTCAAGCGGTTATTTCGATACTTGAAAGGTATCATTCATCATGGTCTCCTTCTTCGTCGGCCAACACATCTCCGTCTGACAGCTTACTCTGATTCTGACTTCACTGGTGACTCCCGTGACTGCAAGTCTACCTCTACTTACATCATTTTCCTTGGTAAAAACCCTATCTCTTAGCACTCTCGCAAGTAAACTAGTGTCGCTCGATCATCAACCGAAGCTGAATATCGGTCTCTCACTTCTGCCGCATCTGAGGTTGGTTGGATCACTCACCTTTTCAAGGAGCTCAAAATTCCCCTTCGGACTACACCACGGCTACTTTGTGATAATATGAGTGCTACTCGTCTGGCTCTCCATCCCATCCAGCACTCTGGATGAAACACATAGCCATTGACATTCACTTTGTCCGTGACTTCACTTCCAAGGGTTTACTCGCCATCTCCTACGTTAGCATGGTCGACCAGCTTGCTGACCTGCTCACTAAACCTCTCCCTCGACCTCGATTCGAGGCTCTTCATTCCAAAATCTCTGTGGCTGATGGCACGTCAATTTTATAGGGGCGTATTAAGGATATCTCTACACAATTTGATCCTCCCGATATCACTTCTAAAATAAATCATCTTAATTGATTATGTATCTAATTCATATGATTGTGTAGATTCTCTAGATTATTCCATTGTACTGTATATATAGCCTCATTCACAGTATCAATAAATTATCTCTTCTCTCAAATATTTGAGTTCTTATAAACAGTACACCCAATTTTTATTGTATATAGTATGGTTTTGTGTTGTAGTGGATTGTGTATAGATGGTTGTTGTGCTTCATCATTTGGGTCGAGAAGAAGGTGTTTGGGAAATGGGATAAGGAGACATTCAGAAAAAGTTGATGGGTTCCCATAGTTGAATTTAAAAAATTAAAAAATCTTTATTATCTTTAATTTAGAATCCAATTTTCTTAAATGTTAGAAGAAGAAAAAAAAACATTTTTGCATCTCGGGGGTCTTCATATTCCTCCTAAGGTAAAGTATTTTCTTTGGCGTGAGTTGTGTGATTTTTTACCTACAAGTGAGTGGAACTTCCCTTCATGCATGGTTACCTGTAATATCTCAAACTTTTTAGTGTTAAAATAAGGGTTAATTGCACCAAAAATCACCAACTTTGGGTATAGTTGCAAATTCAACACGAAGTTTAAATGTATGCAATTATAACACCAATTTTATAGTTGTGTGCTATTCAACATCCCCAAATATTTATGGTGAATAAATGTTGATGTGTAAAATTATTAATCCACATCAGAAATCCACGTGGAAAACAAAATCCACCTGGAAAAAAAATCATTTGTTCTCATCACTTTCTTTTCTTCTCTTTTAATTTTACGGAAACTAGGTTTACAATAGAGAGCAGAAGCAAAAACTCACTGCCACTTTCTATTGAAGAATTGCCCTGAAGAAAAAAATCAGTGCCGTTTCATTTCATCTCACTGAAGAAAAAAAATTTCACAAAATTCCACACGAGATATTGAATCGAAACGAGCTAGACCGTGATTGGGGGGTCATTGCCCTGTCAAAGCATAGTGGTCATGTGTTCGTGTTTGTCCCGCAAATGACGAACAGGTAGGTCCCTTATCATTTTTTTGCTCAACAAGTTTTTGGCGCAACATTCCATTTGATATTTTAAAATTCGAAAGAAAATAGACCTGTGAAAATAGATTATTTTAAAATAATAGTCTTTGCTAACATTATAGCTAAGTTAGGGAAGAAAATAGACCTGTGAAAGTTTCGTATTTTTAGATAAAGTGTGCCCATTGAGTGTGTTAGAAATACCCTGAGACCTTCTCATAACTGTTGTTAATGAATAAAATTTTAAAGCCAAATATATTTATATAGGTTTATGCGTATGAACTTGACTATGCCTTTTTATTTCTTTGATACAAAAGTTAATGATTTATAGATTTAATGTTTTTTATATAATAGATATAGTATATAATAATAGATAAACAAGCTTTGCACTTCCCTTGTGCATAAATGCAAGGATGAAAATATCGCTATCGCAACTTCAATTTTATGAATATATCACCGGATATATCGATATCGCATATCGATATCGCAGAAAATTGAAAAAAATGATGGAAATCATATTAAAATCTTGGAAATTTAGCAAGAAATTTTAGGAATTATTATAACATATTATTATGCACATATTCCACAAAAAATTTTGATAGAATGTATTTTGAAATCAAACATATGAATAATACATTATATAAATACCGTCTGAGACAATACATTTGATAAAATAATACATAATACAACATAAATTAACTAAACAAATATTATAAAGTACAATTAATACCAAAATGAGGATCTATGAGGTTCAAATATAATAGATGGAATGTCATCTTGTTCCAAACAATATTGGTACCAACTCATCACATTAGAGTAATTATGGATATAATTGTGCATATGTGCTTGATATGTTTCTTGATTTCTTAGATTTCAATTTCGTATGGTATATGGGGAGAAAAACTTTAGTGATTTGTCTATCATGTCCCGTAACTGAAAAAATGAAAAAAATAAAGCCGGTGCATCTCACTTTTCAATCTAAGACATCTGTTGGTTTCCCGATCTTCTTTCTCTTATAATTTTTTACAAAGTGAGTGTCTTTATAAAGTAAAAAATATTGCAACTCAAATAATTACATTGAAAACCTAAAAAAGACCACAAAAATATATAGTGTTAAATAAAAATTAAAATATATTATAGAAATATAAAAAATATCGCGATATATTACGATATTTTGTGATATATTACGATATTCCGCCGATACTCGGGAAAAAAGATATTTTCCCCAATATCCGTATCGTAATGTCAATACCCGCGATATATCCACGATATGTCTGCGATATTTCGTGATATTTCAAAACTTGCATACACGTAGCTATATAGGAAAATAATAAGTGTAATTTTGTTAATTCATGTGTTAGGTGGTTAGTACACATGTGCACGAGTCTTGAGGAAACAATATCTATTTGATTAAAGTACAAGTCTATAGTTAATTATCGTCAAATTGAGAAAGTAGGGACTGGGAAGCTTTCTTCTGCAGACTAAGGTATTTTAGTTCAAATTAATTTAGTGTGATTTTTTCTTTCTTTTCAGAAGAACACATATATACACATATTCAATGTATATCAAGATCACTTATAATATTTAATCACAATGATGGTGAATAGTATTCTAAAATAAATGAATAGATATTATATACACTGTTGGAATTTGTTGCCCAAATTACTAAAAATAAAAGACAGTTTGTAATGTTAAACTCAATGTTAAAGATAGTATTTTCACTATCTTAACCAAAAATGCAGTGAATAAAAATAAGATTGCATGAAGATAAATTTTAAATCACACACACATGTATGTGATTGCAACAGGGTGAAATTAGGCTTACACAAGCATAAACAAAATAATTGAGTATGTTTGAACAAATGTTCCCAACACATCAACAAAAGTACATGAACCTAAATCTAGTTTTCAACTAAATCAAATTCAAAATGTCAAATTAACATACCAGTTAATTTGAATACAATGCAACAATGATTCCTAAGTTGTGATATCTTCTACCTAAACTAACTCGAGCAACCTATTCATAAGAATTGATTGAACGAAGAAAACACATAAAGAAGAAGATAGAACCCTAGAAATCTAGTTGCATAAAAATGACTCGAGCTCTTGATCTTCTCATTCTCAAGGTGATATCTTCTCTGCTCGAATACCTCTTCAAATGAAAATTATGTTTCTTAAATATCTTCACTTGAATCGGTTTTGAATCCCAAGTCATCTTCTTGATCGTGGGTTGTAGATAACCGCCACCACTCCTATGCTTTGAAGACAACTATCTCATGTTGTGGCTGAGGAAAACAAACCACGTCCTACACCACTCCTTGTTCATTTCTTCATTACGTTGAAAACCTGAAAGAAGCGGTTAAAAAAAAGATAACTAGATACCTAAAAATATGAGATAAGGTTTGACTTAATCAAACTCTATTTAAATATTATTAATATCTCAATCATATATATCCAATTATTTGAACTAACATTTTCGAGGATATATATGATTTAAGATATACAAATTAAATATAATTTATTAAAAATAATAAATCATATAAGAAAGGATAAGATTAAAGAATTAGAATGAAGTGGTCCGAGTTATAGGAGTTTAGTATGACATCAGGTTCGACATTGAACTCAATGTCATACACCTCCTTACAATCTCTCCCTTAATCTTAGCCTTTCTGTACAAAAATACACAACTCAATGAGTATGTACAATTAGAATCGCAGCGGAAAAAATGGAGACTGAAATCTCCCCCTTAAGAGCAACTCTAATGCTAACACCAAATCACCAATTTGGTACTGAAACCCACTCCAATGCTGTACCAAATCCTGCACCAAATTGGTGCTGCACCAAATTAGTGTTGATGGGCCCCACAACATTTAATGCATTATTTTATTATTTAAAATCATTATTAAATAGATTATTTAATAAATTTAATTTATATATTATATATTCATTTAATTTAAATTATAAATCATCTAAATAAATAAATAATTTCAATAAAAACACAATTAATTAAACATAATGGATAGAATGAAGTCCCACATATTACAAATTACTAAAAATTAACTTAAAAACACACTACAATTAACTAAAACTACTTGAAAAAAACACAATACAAATCATTTCTAGATCCTCTAAGATAATTATAATATTGACCGAAATCGTTTGAAGAATCTTCAAACCCATGTCCTTCACATTCGGATTGATTGAATTGTGAAAATTCTCCTTGATGAGGAGACGATTGAGATTCACCAGCTTGGTTTCTTTTTTGTATGATTCTAAACGAAAATTGATCTCTTGATTGGTTATTTCCTATGATTGGATTTTGAGAAATATCAAGATAAACATGACTTAAAGTACTTTTAATATTCCAAGCACATTATATGTTATAATTTTTTTAATAGTACATACTTTTTAAATAGCATTTTTTTTTAAAGTATATAATTAAAAGTTATTAGTTTTGGATAATCAATCATTTAAAAAAATAATAAATCATTAAGCATATTCATATTTCAATTATAAAATAAAATGGAATCTTTAAGAGAATATTCTTATTTGGTGTAAAATTTGGTGATGAGCATTGGAGCTGCAAAAAAATTTGGTGCTGAAACTGCACCTATTTGGTGCAGAATCTGCACCAAATAGGTGCTTAGCATTGGAGTTGCTCTAAGAGTTACTTCGCCTTAGGTTAATCATCAACAGGTACTTTACCCATATACAATACAGTGTTGAATTTACATTCAATATCATAGAAACTAAGTAAGTTGAGTAACTAGTTCAAACCAATTATTCAACATACCAAAAAAAATGATGCTCAACAATTAAGATATCATCAATCAAATACCAAAATAGACAATATCTAAAAATAAACCATTCAACAAGAAGATGTATCGAGCATCTTAAAAGTAACTTGTTCGCATCATACAAAAAAAAACAAAGATGCACTAAGCATCTTAAAATATGTCCAGCACATATAAGCGAAAAATAGATATTGTTTGAAAAAACATGAAACATTGTTTATAAAATTAGAAGCTTCAAATGAGCTTCCTCTTTCCCTTGGCAGCACCCTTCTTCCTCTTCTTAACACTAGTATCAGCCTCCTCACCAACTTCTTCCACAACATCAACCTCTTCAACATCTTCAGCCTCTTCAACATCTGTAGTAACCAAGCCTCTCACTACTCAATTACTTGATATATATTTTATATAAGTACTGTGTGTTGAATTGCATGTCAATTGAATTTATATGGATACATATATATGTGTGTCAACTTGACTATGTTTATTCATTTAGTTGATATATCTGTATATATTAATTATATCTAAGTTGAAAGTTCAATTAACAAAAGACTATATTTACAATAAAAGAACTAATACGTGTATAATAAAATCTAGTCTTAATTAATATATAAGTGGATAAGTTTCTAAATGGATATAGATTGTGTATATGTATATTGGGATCAAGCATACCTAGCATGAGCATGAATATATTACATCCTAAAAAAAATGAGATTAGTAAAAAGAATTAAAAAAAAAAAAAGAATAAGGGAACTACATGCATAACTCCACGTAAGGCACTTGTCAAATATTGGGAATATTAGGTAAGGATAATGATAGAATTATAAGATTTGTAAATTAATATATATATATATATATAAAGTAGGGTGAGTCGTAACTACTTAATATCCACTTACCATAATTTTACTTAAAGGTAGCTAAAGAGAAAGAGAGATAGAATGAAATTGAATTGTTTGTTGAATTAAAAAAGAGCACCAATAGAAGGTTAGTTCTTAAATTTATTTCAAGTTCAACTCCTATAAATTATGAGCAATAATTTGATATTTGAAAAATTAGTTGTACATGTATTTAATTAAGAAGTTCGATTTTTTATTATAATTTGGATAAGAAATCACGAATCCTAATACATAAGTTAATATTTGCTATTTTACTCTTTATTAATTACATGTGTTTATGTGTGTATATATAAAGAAATATTTTTATTTGTGTTTTAGTTAAAATAATAAGCTTAATTATATTTACGTATTAGCATAAGTTAGTGGATTATGTTTAATGGTTTCCATCGACCAATCAATTAGTCAATAAGGATTAGTTATGTGTATATACATTATTTTTATACAATTTCTCTATATATGTGTAAAGTAAGGAAATAAATAGTAGACATATTATATGATTTGCAGAGATGAGCTTTTCTATCATATGAATCAAATTTCTTAACAAGTGGTCTAAATTACAATCAGAAATTATGCCTTGAAAACTAATTAATACGCAATATTAAGGTGGTAAGGAATATTCTGTAATTGACGACAATTAAGTGCCTTAGAATTGAAAAGAGGATTAGTACAATTGTGATTTTATAAATATGAGTTTGGATAACTATCATTTATTATTACAACATTACAACAAAGTTATGATAAGCAATAAAAAAATAACAGTATTGTTATTTATTAAATCTGTGTCGATAGTTGTTAGTAAACCTTTTCTCTATTAGTATTCATTTATAATTTATTGTAATTAGATCTGCTTGAGAAACCACAATCTCTAAGCTTCCAGATACTGTAAGCCTTGAACTTGAGGTAAGTATAAATCCATTGGCAACTACAATGCATGAATATATTATTATTTGATTATATGTGATTATTAGTTGTTATTGTGTTATAATTCATTATCGAATAAATATGTGGTGTAATATACTTGTGGAATTCTATGTATTTGCATTAAATATTTTGTACATGCGCATAAGCATACACTACAAAAAATTAAAGTTTTAACCACACATATATGCATGCACGACATGTAGATGTTGTTGATGTTGCATGCATGAAATGGTTTTGAGAGAAGGAAAAATGTTTTGTTTGGGATTGGTCACCACCAGCCCGTACTGTGATGTGTTGTATATTTGTGCCTCGAGTGGGATGACTTCCATGTGGGATCGAAAGGAACAAGCAGGGGGCGTGTCCTGGGAGGATGGTCCACTTCGACTGCACCTTTGAGGTGATGAGTGGCTGATGTGGGATGATTTTCATGTGGGATCAAAGGGAACAGGCAGGGGACGTGTTCCTTGGGGTCCAGGAAGGATAAGCCACATGAGTGCACTAATCACATACTAGCCAATTGATATTGATTATATTATGAGCTCATGACTCGTGTTGGTGTCTGGTGAAGGGAGCCAAGTTCCTAAACACTAAAATAATGATTTTTAGATGAAGTGATTTTGATCATGAGCATTTGACATGGCGTGATGTTATCTCTGTGCGTTGCATATAACAGGTCACATGCATGATTTCTGCTTACTGAGCTTTAGCTCAACTAGTTCATGCATTGTAGGTGACGCTGATGGGGCATGAGAGTGCATGGTGCGGGACGTGGAGTTCCTACGAGTTCATGTGGGTCTATGTACATGGATGATGACCTGATGGGCTTTTCTTTATGAGCTTTTGCACCACCTTTTGACTCTGTTTTTGTCCAGGCGTGAAACTTCTTCGAAGTTCACTGTTTTCATTGTATATAAGTTTTTATTTTCTCTGTTATACTCTTTTGGCTTCAGAGTACTCTCTCTTCCTTTAATATATCTATGTAAATTATGTGTGGAAGTAAATCTTGTCCTTTCTCGAGTAATCCAATACTTTTCTATCATGTTTCAAAAAAAAGAAAAAAAAAGCACGCTCGCATTGTCTGTCTTTTCTTCTACATCCTTTTGAGGGTGTCACAGAGTGGTATCAAAGCCACCTTAACTAATGGGATGCTTTTATTTCTAAGTTGCTTTATCTCTCGAAGAAGAATCTTAACTGGTATCTCTTTGTAACTCAAATCTTCTTTCAACTCTGTTGGTGCATCTTTTAGAACATGGGATGGATTTGCCACATATTTTCTCAACATTGACACATGAAATACGTTATGTATCTGCGACATGTGCATGGGTAGCTGAAGTTTATACGCAACCTCTCCAACTCTTTCAGTAATAGTAAATGGGCCAATATATCTTGGACCGAGCTTCCCTTTCTTTCCAAATCTCATAATTCCTTTCATTGGAGAAACTTTTATAAACACTTGATCACCTATTTCAAACTCCAGCACTCTACTTCCCCAGTCCACATAACTCTTTTGTCGACTCTGAGCAGCTTTCATTCTCTTTCTGATTTGTGACACAGCTTGAACCATTTCTTGAACAATATCGGGGCCCAAAAGTTTTCTTTCACCAACCTCATCCCAATAAACTGGTGATCTACATTTTCTTCCATACAATGCTTCATAGGGCGCCATCCTAATGGTAGATTGATAGTTGTTGTTATATGAAAATTCAATTAAAGGTAAGAACTTGCTCCACTGACCATGAAAATCTAGAACACATGCTCTAAACATATCTTCCAAGGTTTGTATCGTTCATTCAGATTGTCCATCAGTCTGTGGGTGATATGCAGTGTTGAAAGATAATTGTGTTCCCAATGCTCTCTGCAAACTTTTCCAAAAAGTAGATAAGAATCTTGAATCTCTATCTGAAATAATTGATAGTGGTACTCCATGAAGTCTTACTATTTCTTGTATATATGTCTGAGCCAAGCGATCCATGGGGTAGGTTGATGAGATAGGAAGAAAATGGGCTGATTTGGTTAATCGATCAATTATAACCCAAATAGCATCATGACCTTTTACTGTTCTTGGTAGCCCGACCACAAAATCTATTGTCATTCTCTCCCACTTCCATTCTGGAACTAACAATGGTTGCAAAGTTCCTGCTGGTCTTTGATGTTCTGCTTTTATCTGTTGACATGATAAACATTATTCAACATGCTGAACGATATTTCTCTTTAGACCTGGCCACCAATAGTGCATTCTCAGATCTCTATACATCTTAGTAGCTCCAGGATGGACTGAATAAGGTGTTGAACGTGCTTCCTTCAAAAAAATTTCTCGAATTTCCTTCTTATCAGGTACACAAATTCGACCTTTAAAGCGTAATATGCCATCTTCAGACAATGTAAAGTCAGAACATACCCCTAATATGACTTTCTTTATTTCTTTATCTAAGTACTCATCATTTGGTTGACTTTCTCGTATCTTGTCAATTAAGGTAGGTCGAATTGATAAGGCTGTCAACCTAGCCTCAATTGATTCATGGTCCAAAATTTCTACACCCATCTTCTGCAAGCCGACTAGCTCTTGCTTTTGTATAGAACTTATGGTCGTAGTTACCCCACCTTGAATGGATTTTCTACTCAAAGCATCAGCTACAACATTAGCTTTACCAGGATGATAATTGATCACATAGTCATAATCTTTCACCAATTCTAACCATCTCCTTTGCCTGATGTTCAACTCTTTCTGGGTGAACAAATATTTTAAACTCTTGTGGTCAGTATAGCTTTCACACCGTTCTCCATAAAGATAATGCCTCCAAATTTTCAGTGCGAATACCACTGCAGCTAGCTCCAAATCATGCGTTGGATAATTCTTCTCATATTCTTTCAATTATCTAGATGCGTATGCTATTACTTTTCCATTTTGCATCAATACACAACCTAGACTATTCTTTGAGGCATCACTATACACCACAAAACCTCCAGTGCCAATTGGAATTGATAGAATTGGTGCCGTTGTCAAGCTTTTCTTCAACTCCTGAAAACTTTTCTCACAAGCTTCTGTCCATTTAAATACCACACTCTTTCTAGTTAACTGTGTCACTGGAGAGGAAATCTTTGAGAATCCTTCTACAAATCTACGATAATATCCTATAAGGCTGAGAAAACTACGTACTTCTGAAGGATTTGCTGGTTGAGGCCAATTATTTATGTCTTCGACCTTGCTTGGATCCACTGATATTCCCATACCTGATATGACATGTCCCAAGAATATTACTTGGTCTAACCAAAATTCACACTTCTTGAATTTTGCGTACAATTGTTTTGCTTTTAGCACCTCCAACACCGACCTTAAATGCACTGCATGCTCCTCTTTATTTCTAGAGTATATTAGGATGTCATCGATAAAGACTATAACGAATTTATCCAAATAGTATTTGAATACTCTATTCATCAAATCCATGAATGCTGCAGGAGCGTTGGTTAGTCCAAAAGGCATAACTAAGAACTCATAATGACCATACCTCATGCTCAATGCTGTTTTGGGAATTTCTTTCTCCTTTACCTTCAATTGATGGTACCCTGAACGTAAGTCAATCTTTGAGAACACAGATGCTCCTTGAAGTTGATCAAACAAATCATTAATCCTGGGCAAAGGATATTTATTCTTTATCGTAACTTTATTCAGTTCTCGATAATCTATACACATTCTTAAAGTACCATCTTTCTTTCGAACAAATAGAACCGGAACACCCCATGGTGAAAAGATAGGCCTTATGAAACCTTTTTCAAGTAGATCTTGAAGTTGTATCTTCAATTTCTTTAACTCAGTCGGTGCCATTCTATAGGGAGTTCTAGATATTGGACCGGTTCCTGGATGAAGATCAATAACAAACTCTATCTCTCGATCAGGTGGTAATCCTTGAATATCATCAGGAAACACTTCAAGATATTCTTGAACAATCGGTACCTCACTAGGTACGGAATGACCTTGATCTTTAACATTCATAACACTAACCAAATACCCTTAACATTCTTTATTAAAAAGCTTTTGCGCTTTCACCGCTGAGATCAGAGGAAATTTGAGTTTCTTTGGAATCCCAATAAAAGAAAATGGCTCCTCTCCAGGTGGTTGGAATGTTACTTCTTTCTTCTTGCAGTCTATACTCGTATAATATTTTGATAACCAATCCATTCCCAAGATGACATCATAATCATTCATCGCAAAAACTATCAAATCTGCATATAACTCCCTATTTCCTATGGGAATAGAGCTAGCCCTCAAAATTTGACTAGTTTACTTTGACTCACCAGAAGGTATCATTATGTTATAACTAGTCGCAGCAATATCAGGTATCCTACCCAAGCTCTTCACATACTCAGTGGATGCAAATGAATGTGTAGCTCCCGAATCAAACAATACAAATGTTGGAATTCCAAAGATAGAAATTTTACCTGTGACAACAGATGGATTCATCTCTGCATCATCTTTAGTGATAGTAAATGCTCTAGCTGGCACCTTCTTCTGTGCAGTAGGATTAGACTCGGGGCAAGCTTTGACAACATGACCCGGTTTTCCACACTTGAAATAATTAGTGGAAAAGGCTACATGGGAAAGAGAAGAGGAAACGAGAGCTAAGTACCCAGAACTATTCAGGTAAGTAAAATTTCGAGGACAAAATTTTTATAAAGGGGGAAGGATGTAGTAACCAAGCCTCTCACTACTCAATTACTTGATATATAGTTTATATAAGTACTATGTCTTGAATTGCATGTCAATTGAATTTATATGGATACATATATATGTGTGTCAACTTGACTATCTTTATTCATTAAGTTGATATATCTGTATATATTAATTATATCTAGGTTGAAAGTTCTATTAACAAAAGACTATATTTACAATCAAAGAACTAATACGTGTATAATAAAATCTAGTCTTAATTAATATATAAGTGGATAAGTTTCTAAATGGATATAGATTTTGTATATGTATATTGGGATCAAGCATACCTAGCATGAGCATAAATATATTACATCCTAAAAAAAATGAGATTAGTAAAAAGAATTATAAGATTTGTAAATTAATATAATTTAATGAGATTAGTAAAAAGGAATATTAGGCAAGGATAATGATATAATTATAAGATTTGTAAATTAATATATATATATATATATATAAAGTAGGGTGAGTCGTAACTACTTAATATCCACTTACTATAATTTTGCTTAAAGGTAGCTAAAGAGAAAGAGAGATAGAATGAAATTGAATTGTTTGTTGAATTAAAAAAGAGCACCAATAGAAGGTTAGTTCTTAAATTTATTTCAAGTGCAACTCCTATAAATTATGAGCAATAATTTGATATTTGAAAAATTAGTTGTACATGTATTTAATTAAGAAGTTCGATTTTTTATTATAATTTGGATAAGAAATCACGAATCCTAATATATAAGTTAATATTTGCTATTTAACTCTTTACTAATTACATGTGTTTATGTGTATATATATAAAGAAATATTTTTATTTGTGTTTTAGTTAAAATAATAAGCTTAATTATATTTACGTATTAGCAGAAGTTAGTGGATTATGTTTAATGCTTTCCATCGACCAATTAATTAGTCAATAAGGATTAGTTATGTGTATATACATTATTTTTATACAATTTCTCTATATATGTGTAAAGTAAGGAAATAAATAGTAGACATATTATATGACTTGTGTTGGTCCCGGGCGAGTCGATATCAGTTTAGAGGGGGGTGAATAAACTGATGAAAACTTTTTACTTCAAATGCGGAATAATAGGGGCCCTTTTTGACTCGCTTTAGAGAAACTTATCTATGCACAACCTTATTGATAAGTTAAGGCAGTTTGGGTGCAGCTTGTGTGAGATTGTGTATAGTTCAAAGATATGCAATAAACAAAACAATGCAGCACACAAGAGATTTATAGAGGTTCGAAGTCTCAAACTTCTACGTCCTCTCTTCCTTCCGTAGAAGGGCAACTTCACTATATAACTGAGTTTCTTTACAAATTACACAATGAAGGACAGTTGGCTGAACCTGGTAACTGCTCGCTACCTCAGCAGGTCGACGGCTCACACTTGAAGTCCCTAACTGTTCGCTAGGAAGGTAGGTGCTATTGTCGTCTTTACAAGGTTTTAGATCTCTTTCGATCTTCAAGAGGTGAGTCTTCAACAGGGGGTATCAACTGGTGTGCTCCTTTGATTGAGCTGGGTAGTTGATCGTGTATAGCTGAAACTGAGAAGGCTACCCTGGTTGGATCGTCAACAGCTGACTGAATATCTTGATTCTGTGAATTCTTCTTCTTAGTTGGACTCTCGCAGTTTTTATCAAATGCTGAACTTGAGCCTGAGTGGGAGGGAGGAAGAAAAGCTCTTGCTTGAATATTTCAAGAATGTATATGCGAAAGTAGTGTAGGCGAATAGTTGTTTAAGCTCTGATTCACTCATCTTTTATAGAGGAGTAATTTTATGACCGTTGAGTTCCATCGATCGGTGGCTCTATTGGCTCATCAATGGTAGACGGTCTTTATTGATCGTTGGAGCTTTTGGTTGAAGTAGCCGTTAATCTACCAATCGATCTTCATTGGATATTTAATTCCAAGATCTTCGTTGAAGCATTTATTCCAAGATTCGTCAGCTTTGAGCAATAACTTCAGGGTTTCTCTGGCTTCAGTTTTGAGTTCCAGTTAGCAGTACTAAACTTGTCTGTTCAGTTTGGCCATTGCTCCAGTTGGAAGTTCCGAGCTTATCAGCTGAGTTTGGCTATTACTCCAGTTAGCAGTTCTGAGCTTGTCAGCTGAGTTTGGCTATTGCTCCAGTTGGCAGTTCTGAGCTTGTCAGCTCAGATTGGCCATCGCTCCAGTTGGCAGTTCTAAGCTTGTCAGCTCAGATTGGCCGTTGCTCCAGTTGGCAGTTTTGAGCTTTGTTTCTCCAGTTTGATTGATCCCAAGTTTTTGGCTAGCTTGTCAGCTTGACTGATTTCTCTTGAACTTTTTTGTCAGCTTGACTAATCCCAAGCTTGGCTGACTTCAGTTCTGGCCTTCAGTTGATCTGTTTTTACTTCAGTTCTCTCAGTTTGATACTTCCAGTCCTTAGCTTAAACTGATGTTTTATCAGTTCCTTCAGTCTTAGTCAATTCTTTTCTCCCTCAGTTCAGCTGACTTAGTTGTCAGTTTGTTTCGACTAGTTCGATTCCACAGTTGAGTTGAATTCTGACTGGGTGACGTATCCTTCAGCTTGCAGACCAAACTTCAGATTAGTTGACTTTGACTTTACTTGAGTTCCTTGATGCTCTGGATTGGTCAACTTAGATCTGCAACTTGAATTTTTTTCAGTTTTTCATAAATAATTTTGACATCTCATCAAAACCTAATCTAGAGGTTCCTTGATAGTTTTTCATAACAATTTTCCCCTTTTTGATGATGTCAAAACTTTGTCTATGATGATGGAAAAACTGCAAATGTATGTTTGATATACATACTGTAGTTTGCTTAAGCAGATTCTTGAAATTAGAGCAAATTTGATTCATTCAAGTATCAAAGCATTCAAGGTATGCATGAAATTCAAGTATTAGAGCATTTAGACTTCAAATTTCAGAGCATTCTTTTTTTTTGGGCATCCTTTCATTCAGTTAATCAGAGCATTTAGACTGGCATGCTTTTATCCAAATATCAGAGCATTATTGCACATTCAAATTTCAAGCATCAGAGCCTGTTATATCGGAGCATTATTGCACATTCAAACTTCAAGTATCAGAGCATTATAAACATGATCAAGACGTGATTTGAGACATGATTTTTGAAGAATTGAAGTATGTATTAGTATGTATTCATTTAAGGCATATTATATTCAAGCTTTCATCTTTTAAGAGTATTAGTAGTTAAAACTACTAATTTATTTCCTGAAACTGCTCCTTTTCTTTCTGCTCGATTCTCCTCTTTCTTGGACTCCTTGTGTTCTCCATGCTTCCCCCTGAAGCTGATCTTCCCCCTCATGATGAATTTCTCTTTGAATTTGATCCCAAAGAGTTAAGCATTCATCATCATACTGTCCATCTTCCCCCTTTTTGGCATCATCCAAAAGATGGGATGGATCGCATGATGGTATTGACAAATTTGGCAAGAATGTGAAGGCAGTTGCCAAGTTTTCATCATGGAATGAGGGAACTGAAGGAATTGGCATGGGTGAGGAGAGCCATGCATATGCTTCTTCATTTGTCATGAACTGGCCTTGATCAGAGGTGAGAGAGACTTCTTGCTCTCTGAAGTTCATCGAGGCCAAATTGGAGAAGATCTCATCGGTTGAAGGAAAGGGTGGATCACCAATGAATGGTGTGCATGAGGAGTTGGCCGGTTCGTTGTTGGGGAGAGGAGCATCGGCTAGTATACTGAGCTGGATTCATTTGATCATCGAATCCATTATCTCTAAGAGCGTTGGTGGTGAGGAGAGTGGATGATTCATCCAATTTCTGCTCCATGTTCATTCGTTGATCCAAAAAGTGGATCCACGGGTGCGGATGAGGTGGAACATTGTTGTCTCATCTAGTTGGAATCGTCATATGTGGTACTGGAGGTACCGTCGGAGTTGCTCGAATAGAGAAGAGTCGGTGTCCTCAATGAGACCGAAGTAGCTGCTGAGCTAATGGTCTAAAACTTCTTTAAACTCAACCTCAATGGAGTCGCGATGGACTAAAGCTAGAGGTTGGGAGCTGGCTGATATTGTAGGCTGATCACTCAGCCTTGAAAGAGGTTCGCTCTCAATCAGCAGCTGTCTTTCTTCAGATGAGCTGGTGGGTGCTTCCAAAGGTGCCTTTCCACGACCTGAGTTGGAAGCTCCTTGTTGATGCGTTCTATTCGGGAGCTTATGGCAGTAGATAGTTGGGAGCATGTCCTTTCTTCCGATTTGCTCGCCAGTTGAGATGACCTCATCAATTTGGCTTAGGAGAATGTGGCTTATGCGACCCATAAACCCTATCTTCTCTCAAAATGAGCTAGTTGAGGGATCATATTTCGCACGCTCTACATTTGCTCGCAGTTGAGCAAGAATGAAAGAGGCCCAGTCGGCTTTACAACCGAAATATGGAGCGGCTGTGAGATGTTCTTTGAGCTCGGAGAACTGGACCGTCTCAAAGTTGCCATGTAAGATATGACCAATGATGTCCAAGAGTTAGATGATCTCATTGGGCATGCTCTCCTTTAGCCTGTGTGAACAGTCATGATGGTGCATGTGAGGATGCTTCTAAATACCCCACATGGCGTATTTGCTTGGCAGTTCCAGGTCCATGACTTCTGGGCCGTTGCCGGGGAGGTGAAGGGTAGACATCATCGTCTCTTTTGTCATCGTGATCACTTGATTCTGGACGGTGGAGATGATGTTGTTGCCGGAGATAGTTGTGTTGTAGTAGAACTCTGCAACTTGAGTAGGTATGTGCATGACTGGCATGAGAGTCAAGAACGGAAGTAGCCCGGTTTTCTCCAATGGCCGATAAATTCTTTGAAAGCTCTCTGCACCTAGACGTGCATTAAGAAGCTCTAGATTTAGAGTCTTATCCTTTTTAATCTTGCGCTCTAGCGATTTGGCATCTACCATCTGAAATGGGAGCTTCATATCTGCAAAGAGATTCTGTTCTGGGTTAGATATGCAAGTGTGTTGAGAGGAGAGAGAAGGCTTGCAGATTATCAAAGTAAGAGTGAGAATGAGTTTGCAGATGATCGGAGCCTTCATCTCCTTGCACATATTTATTCAGCTTTGCATGCAGGAATCGAGGACACTCGATTCCTTTTCTTAGCTGATCAGCCATCCGATTTGACGGATGATTAGCTGAATTAGTGATGCATGCATTCCAGCCATTTGATCGTGATGTAACTTTATGATCGTGTGGCTGAGAAGAAGCAATTTTGAAAATGGGGTAGTTGCCATAAATAGCAAAATATTTTCTGCAGATCTTGCTATTTATATCTCAGTAGAAAATTATATTTTCTTTTTCAACTTTGAAGAGTTGATTTAATATCAACGCAGAGATATTAATGGCAACTTGTGAGATAGAACCCTATTTTCAAATTGTAACCGTTGAATGTAATATTGAAAATTTCATAATCTCAACGGTAACAATGTAATTATGATAAATTTTGAAAACTTAAAACAAACTTATCCGGATTCAGTTGGGATACAGTCCAACTGATTGACTGCGCAGCGACTGGATGATCAGTTGAGTCTTGATTCCCAAATGTCACTGATGAGCTGGCTCAAGCTGAAGCTGCAACTGGACTGAATGGATCAGTTGGCTTGATCAGTTGCCCGGCTTTCAGTAGACAGTTTCCGCTTCTTGAAGGGCCTAGCTGGACTTACTGCACTGCTTCCTTGGGAGGTAGTTTTGTTCTTTGGCAGTTCAGGCCTTGCTATTCTCCTGGATTGACGAAGGTGATACTAGATGGCCACTGATGAGTTTTTTATCCTTTGACTAAGGGATTGTGAAGTTCTCTTTGGCGATGATCACAACTGATCATTTTTCATAGGCAGTTGAATGTCTTTTGAGCTGGCTGTGAGCAGTGGAGTGACATAGCTCTTGGATAGGAGGCTTGGTGATGTGGCAGTGTCTTCATCATCACTGTCGCTCTCATCAGCATGCCTTGGATTCTTCTGAGAAGCCACGGCTTCAGTATGTGAAGGATGAAGGTCTATCCTTTTGATGACAGGTGGAGTTTGTCGTGATGGCTCAGCTGACTGACTTGATAGATTATCAAAGTTCAGTTTTCGACAAAGCGAGCTAGTTGGCCAGTTGACTGGTTGATCTGCAGTCCCAACTGCTTGAGGCATGATGCTGGTTTTGAATTCTGCTAGTAAGGCGGTTGTTGGAATCTTGTTGACAAGCCGGTGATTTATGATGTGCTGGACTTGCACAATGGTTGGAGGAAATGGATTTGACGATCCTATCCATTTAATGCTCCAAGTTTCTTCACGTTGCCAGTAGCTCATGCCATAAAAAGCAGTTAGCAAAAAGTGAGACTGGATGGACATAGAATGTCTCCAGTTATACCAGTAGAAATACTGGTGGAGTTGTTTGAACAACTCTTGGTCACGTTGGGCAACAAAAGAAAAGTGAGTGAGAAGGAGATTGGTCACTTCCTTTTGTGCACCTTTGACTGCATATTCACCACTATAGAAAGTGCGAATATTCTCTTCAGTCAGCTGGAGAGGAGGGCATGTGCTTCTGAAGTAGTCTGCTCCATAGTTTAGATGAGGGATTCTAATGAATGGAATAAGCTCATCTGGATCAGAGCAATCCTGGAAATCAACTGGTGATCCGTTCTTTGATTTTGGAGAATGAACGGCGTTGGCAGTTGAGTTGCTCGAAGAGTGGTTGCTTGTCTTGGCCTTGGCTTTTCTCTTTTTCCTTAGTGACTGAAGATGGGCAGTTTCTTTCTTGGGAATCCAGTCAGAGATCAGAACTGGTAATGCTTCATCACTTAGAAGTTTCATCAGATCTTCAAGCATTTTGCTCATTCTTAGAGCAAGTCCTACCTTGGACTCAAATTTGCCAGATGTCTTTGAGTCAGCGGCCTTGATGACTTGATGCTTGAATTGTTGAAAGACAAATTCTGCCCAGTTTGTTTGTCGTCCTTTAGCAAGGTGAATCATAACCTTGTATCTTTCTTGGGTGAGTTGACTCAGGCTTCCAATGGCCCCGAACATCATCTTGTTCGTTATGTCAAGTAGAACATCATACTCGGGCTTCAGATTAGTTTTAGCTGTTGTAAAACTGAATTGCTGGTCATAGGTTGAAGCTTTCCATTCTCTCCAGTATGACTCTGCAGATTTCTTTAGATCTTGAACGGATGAGCCTTCTTGTGGAAGCTCGAATACTTCTGCAATTGTTCTCTCAGTGATTTGTAGCAGCCGTCCTTGAATCACTGATGATATCATATTTCCATCTGTAGATAATTTTGCTTGAAGCAAAAATTCACTCACCAAAATTTATTTAAAGAATTTTGGTGGTGTTTCCAGGTAGTGAAGAACTCATGTTTTGTGAAGATTGGACAGAAGGGTTGGATTGTTTGATTCATCTAGAATCAATTGAAATTTCTTCCTATCAAGGAATTTATCTCTCATAAGTTGCTCTTTGAAGAAATTTGAAGATCTAGATAATTCGGCCATCTTTGGGGTTGGCTGAGATTTTGGAAATTTCAAGATCTTTGAGAGAGAGAGAGAGAGTTTTTGATATTGAAGGAGGAGAAGGCTTTTTGTGAGGCTTGAAGGAGGAGGCTTTTTATGAGTGTTTGGACAGGCTCATAGATCTGATGGTTGGAATGGTACTAGTCTCTGGCCTCTTTTGGTCGTTGGCATTTAATGACTTTGACACGTGTCATTATGTTGCAACGGTCAAAATTTCAAAAATAAATGTGAAGCTTGACATTTATTTGAAATCAAAAAGATAACCTTTTATAAATATATCAATAAATAATTACAAACTGATTAACAAGAAGTAAACTTAGGGCTTTTCTAATGAGGTTTAACTTGATCAGCCACTTAGTCCTTCTTGTGATCAGTTTTCCTCCTTTTGGCGAGCGGTTTTGAGATGTCCACTTTTGCATCCTCATCGCTGCTAGCTGACTCAGTTTCAGCTGACTTGAGTCTTGGATGGGCTTGCAACTGTTTGATCTGCTCAGTGTGCAGTTTAACCTGTTGCTGCAGGGTATGGATCAGTTCTTCATAATAGGGAGGAAGCTAGACTATTGAACTGCTTGGCTAAGCATCGAACTGAACTTCCCTTGAGTCCGCTTCCTCTGCTGCTTAAGTTCCAACTAGTTCCTCGCAAGGAACTGTGTGGGATATCTCATCCGCTTCCATACTAGTTTGGTAGACAAGTTGATCATCTCTTTAACCTGACTGATCAGCTGAGTTGTCTGTGTGAGCTGGCTCTGGATCAGCTAGAGGAATAGATGAGGTGATTCCTTTCTCAGAAGTTGGATTTTGTGAGGGAGCTGTCTGGAGCTCAGCTGCCTTTTCAAACTGATGAGTCTTCTCAACTGATTCTTCTGACTCTTCAGGAATAATATTGATTTCAACTTCAGCTTCGTGAGGGGATTTCTCAGAGTGAAGTTCTCTCATCACCTCATCAATGATATCATCCACTGGGTTGTATGTTTGATCGCTCACTGCAGTTGATGGTTGTCCAGACTGATGGGTTTGTGAATTCTTCATTAATTGATTGAATAGCCATTTGTGTTGAACATGGGTGTGTGTCCATCTTTCTCGTTCCCTTTCTGTAGTGATGACTGGCAGTGTTAAGCCTTGAATCTTGCACAGTTCATCAAACACGTCTTTCATCGATCCTTCAGATGGGTTTGAGCATTCTTTCCTCAGTTGTAGCTGTCTCATGAGATGTTTGCCCTTAGTGATACTGGCATTCTCACTGGCCGTCCACCATAGGCTCCATTCTTCTTCTCGCCTCCAGAAGCTCATTCCATGGAATGCGAGTAATGAAAGAAAGGGCTCTGACGGATATACATGTCTCCATAGAAACCAGTAGATGTACCTGGTCAATGTGTGGAAGAGATCCTCATGGCCAGTTAGTTCTTGGGCATAGTGTTGTGCCATATGTTTTTGTGTGGTTTCATCTACCCATTTCTTCACGGACTCTCCTTGTGAATAGGCTCTTATGTTTCCTTCAACTTGAGCCATTGGTGGGCACGTCATTTGGAAGTAATCTGCCCCAGCTCCATTGTGAGGAATCCCTCGTGCAGGGATGATGTCTTCTGGGTTTTCACACGGAGCTGTATCCTCAACAGTTAGATTTGGTGGAATTGTTGGATCTGTTATAGGACTTGATTCCTTTCTCTTCTTGGATTGAGCAAGTAAGATCCTTCTCCTTTGTGTTTGACCAGCTTGCCTCTTCTTTGGAGCTGGTCTGACTGCTTGTCTAGCTGATTGTCCAATGGTGTCAGCTCTGATGGCAACTGAGCTTTGTTGCCTGAATCTCTGGGCTATAGGGATGTCATCATCAGAGTCTTCAGTAACTTGCTTCTTTCCCTTGCCTTCAGCTGCAGGCTTCTTTCTTTTTGGCTGGTCAGTTTGGTTAAGATCTATTTCCACAATCTTGAGTGGTTTAGAAATAAAGTCATTGCTCACTATAGTCTTGAACTCTGTTTCCTCAGCCATCCAAGAAAACTACTTCTCCAGAATGATGCTCACTCGACTGAGGTATCCAATTCTTTGAGGGAATTTCTTATTATCCTGGCCTTTCTCAATGATGTCAACATATCTCTTCAATTGATCGAAGAAATATTGTGCCCAGTTGATCTCCATTCGGTTGTAGATGGCGACGCAGATTTTGTACTTTGTTACTGACATTTCAGACTGACTACCAGTTGTTCCTACCATTATCTTTGAGGCAATGGCAGCGAGCACCTGAAATTTATCTTGAAGCTTTGAGATGAGATGATTGCTCTTATATGGTTGAGTTTCGCCTTCCTTTTTCCAAAAATCATAAGCTTCCTGGAAATTGACTTGAACTTCTTCCAGCTTGAGTCCGTTGTTGGGTAGATCGAACGTGTTGCTCAGAGACTCAGCTGACACGATGATCACTTGTCCTCTTACTTTCGATCTAATTTATTTGGGATTTGAAGATCCATTTGAGTTTAGGAAAAATTCAGCAACTGGTTCTGTGTAAATCCGTTCTGGAAATACCTCCAGAAACTTCTTCAACTTGGCTTGAGATAGCTTTTCGATGATTATTCTACTTAGAGGAGAAGCTTTGCAGGCTTGAAGGAATCCTGCTGGATTGAAAAACTTATCTTTGTCAAGTTTTTCACAAAATTATTTAGAGTCTTCTCCTGACTGTCGGAAATTGAACCTTCTGCGAGTCGGGTTCTGAGCCATACTTCTTTGAAGAGAGATTAGATTGTAAGGCTGACGAATTAATCTTTAAGGGATGAAGAGATTTATATTTGCTCAGAGACGAGAGATAGGTATGAAGGAATAATTCGGCAGTAAAATTGGAAAACTTATCTCGAATGTTCAACCGCCTTATTTATATAATGAGATAGGGTTCATCCAACAGTTGAGACGTTTCGTATGCCCAATTTCAACGGTCGGATTAATTCAATCGACCTGTCGATTGGCTTTTCATTTCCATCCGTTGGGGATAAATGAGGAGAAAGAGAACGTTCAATGGTAATATTTGAGTGACACGTGTTTTTACCGTTTCCACTATTGAAACTTTTGAGCTTATCTTTTCTCTCTAGCAGTTTTCTCCTTGGCTTGAAACTGATTACGTTATCAGTTGGCTTCGGCTGTAACTGATGATCTTTCTGTTGATCAGTTCCAACTGAGATGTCTTCTCATCAGTTCCCGACTTGTCTTGACTGCTTGGACCTTCATTCAGCTGTTTCTCAGTTCAGCTATTTTCCTTCAGCTGGTTCTTGAACTGATATCTCCTTTTGAGTTGATTCCAGTTCCTATGATTTCTTCATCAGTTTGATCAATTTGCAGCTGGTATGTTCTGTACAACTGACTGGATCATTAGTTTGAGCAACTGAACTGATAACTTAGTTGAGTTGATGGGGTAAACTGATCAGCTCCAGTTTACTTTTTCTCCACAGTTTCTTGCTTTACTTCAAAATGATGGCTTATGTGTCCAACTGATCAGTTCATCGACTTTTTCAGTTATGAACTGCTCATGAGGAGTTTGAAGCCTCTTGGTTCAGTTCCTCTCTTCAGCTGGAATGAATTCTTGACCTTTTTCTTCCAGTTGATCATCTTCATCCTGTGATGCTAGCTCCAGTAGTCCCAACTGTATGCATAGCTCCATAAACCTTGCTTCCGGTAGTGGTTTGGTGAAGATGTCAGCTATCTGCTTCTCAGTGTTGACATATTTGATTCATATGTCTTTCTTCTCGATGTGATCTCTGATGAAGTGATGTCTTATGTCAATGTGCTTTGTTCTTGAATGTAGAACTGGATTTTGAGATATAGCAATTGCACTGTTGTTGTCACAGTAGATAGGTACTTCTTCAGTTTCAACTTTGTAGTCCTTCAACTGTTGCTTCATCCAGAGTATCTGAGCACAGCAGCTTCCAGCAGCTACATATTCTGCTTCAGTTGTTGAAGTGGCAACTGAGTGCTGCTTCTTGCTAAACCAGGATATCAGTTTGCTTCCCAGAAACTGACATGTTCCACTGGTGCTTTTTCTGTCGATCTTGCATCCACCAAAGTCTGAGTCTAAATAACCAATTAGACTCAAACTGTCATCTCTGGGATACCATAGTCCAAGATTTATGGTTCCCTTGAGATATTTGATAATCCTCTTAGCTGTTTCAAGATGACTTTTCTTTGGGTTAGCTTGAAATCGTGCGCATAGACCGATTGAATAAGAGATGTCTGACCGGCTAGCTGTTAAGTAAAGTAGCGACCCAATGATTCCTCTGTAATATGTTTGACTAACTGATTTTCCTTCTTCGTCGAGAGTTAGCTGAACTGATGTATTCATAGGAATCTTGAGAGTTTTTCCTTTGCTTACGCCAAACTTCTTGACTAGCTCATTGGTGTACTTCGCCTGGCTTATAAAGATCCCATCTTTCAGCTGCTTCACTTGGAGTCCTAGGAAGAATGTCATTTCTCCCATCATGCTCATCTCAAATTCGCTTTGCATCAGTTCAGCGAATCGTGTGCATAGATCTTTGCTTTTTGATCTAAAAATTATGTCATCCACATAAATTTGAACCATCAAGATCTCAGTTGATCGTTCTATTTGGAATAGAGTTCGGTCAATGACTCCTTTTTGAAATCCATTTTTCAGCAAAAATGTTGTGAGAGTTTCATACCACGCTCTAGGAGCTTGTTTTAGTCTGTAGAGGGCCTTCTTCAGTTTGAAGACTTGATCACCGATTTCAAATCCTAGCAGTTGCTCGACATATATGTCCTCCTTGAGCATTCCTTGAAGAAATGCACTCTTGACATACATTTGGTAGACTATGAAATTGAAGTGAGCTGCATAGGCTAGGAACAGTCTAATGGCTTCCAATCTTGCAACTGGCGCAAATGTCTCATCAAAATCGATCACTTCACTTTGTGAGTATCCTTTGGCTACCAGTCTAGGTTTGTTCCTTGTGATCACTCCTTGTTCATCCAGTTTGTTGCGAAAAACCCATTTTGTACCAATGACCTTCTAGGTTTTTGGTCTATCAACAAGAAACCATACGTCATTCCTTGTGAACTGATTCAGTTCTTCTTGCATGGCCATGATCCAGTCTGAATCTTCTAAGGCTTCTTTGATATTTGCTGGTTCAGTTTGAGATATGAAGCATGTGAATAATACATGCTCGGTTGAACTTCTGGTTTGGACTCGACTTCTTGGATCACCAACTATCTTGTCAGTTGGGTGGCTTCGGAGCCATTTGGGCAAGATAGCTTCAGCTGGGTCCTCAGCTGGTTCTTCTGTAGTGACGTCATCAGTCGCCCTTTCATCAGTTGGTTCGACATTTTCATCAGTTCTTCCCCCTGTTTCAGTTGTGGGGTTTATGGTCTCAGCACGATTTGTGTCTTCATTGACCAAGTTGTTCTCAACTGGTTTAGTACCAGTTTCATTGCCTTCTTCTAGTGAAACTTCAAGCCGCTCTGGAACACTGTGATCCACATAGTCCTGTGAGTTCTCAGTTTCACTAGGTAGTACTTGAACTGATGTGTCTATTCTTTCTTTGTTCCTGTACTCATTAGCAAATTCATCAAAGACCACATCACATGTTATTTCCACAACAAGAGTTCACTTATTGAACACTCTGTAAGCTTGTGCATGAGGAGAGTTATACCCAAGAAATATTCTCTCATCAGCTTTAGCACTAAAAGCTTTCAATTGAGTCTTGCCATTGTTGTGAATATAACATTTACAGCCAAATATTTTAAAATACGAGATAAAAAGCTTACGACCCTTATACAGCTCATAGGGTGTTTTGTCATGGGCTGCTACAATGGCACTTCGATTTTGAGTATGGCAAGTTGTGTTGACTGCTTCAGCCCAGTAACCTTCAGCTATGTTGGCATCAGCTATCATTGCTCGAGCTGCTTCTTTGAGTGTCCGATTACGCCGTTCGGCTACACCGTTTTGTTGTGGAGTCCTTGCAGCTGAGTGTTCATGAGTTATTCCAAGTTGGTTGAGAAAACTGATCATTTGCTGATTTACAAATTCAGTTCCATTGTCGGAGCGAATCCTTTGAACTGATCTTTCCTTTTCAGTTTGTAGTTTTCTGATCAGCGCCGTTAGCTTGTCATAAGTTTTATCTTTGCTCCTCAGGAATTCCACCGATGTATATCTTGATAAATGATCAACTACTACGAGAGTGAATCTTTTACCTTTTGGAGTTTGTGGTCTAACTGGACCAAACAAATCCATATGTAGCAGTTGGAGGCAATCAGTTGTTCCTGGTGGATGGACTCCTATTCTTGAAGGATGATTTCACCTGCTTCCCTTTTTGGCATGGCCCACATACGCCTGTTTTCTTGTATATTTCCTTGGAAAGCCCTTCAATTAGCTCTTTCTTGACTAGGTAGTTGACTGTCTTGAAGTTGAGCTAGTTCAGTCATCGATGCCATAGAAAGCTTGCTTCAGTTGATCCTTTTGAAAGAAAGCAAGCTTCTGAGTAGTCGGTTGACTAGTCAACAATGTACATGTTGCCTCTCCTTATGCCAGTGAGAAGAATTACTCCAGTTGACTTGTCTCTTATGCTGCAGGAGTTTTTGGTGAAGTCAACTGAGTAGCCATTGTCACACAGCTGGCTGATGCTGAGTAGCTTGTGTTTTAGTCCATCCACGTGGGAGACTCCATGTACTACTACTTTTCCTTTAACTACGAACCCTTCTCCAATGGTTCGACTTTTGGAGTTGTCTCCAAATGTGACAAGTGGACCTTTAACTTTTTCATAGCCGTCGAGATCTTCTCTATCTCCGGTCATGTGCTTGGAGCACCCCCTGTCTAGATACCAAATGTCTTTGGCTTTCTTCATAGATAGGATGCTCTTGTACTGCAAAAACAAGGATTAGCATTTAGGGACCCGTTTCATATCGGGTCCTTGTTGATACATCAAGCTTTTTGGAATCCAAACTTGCCAAACTTTTGGCTTTTTATCACTCAGAGAATCAACTAATTTGGATCGTTTGAGCAGTTTTGACTTTCTTTCAACTCTTCTAGAATCAGTTGAATGATACCTGCGTTGAAAGTTAGTGGGATAAAACAATTCAACTAACACGCAGTTATCTTGAGATTTTTGAGTTCTTCTATGAGGCCAATGCCTTGTGTGTTTCCAATTTACTGGATTAAACCCTTTTGGATCAGCTCTTGGTTCGTTTCTGGAATCCAGATACTCATTATAGTGATGATAAGATTGAAATGAGTTTCTTTGATCTCTCCTAGAAGTGCTTTGATGGTCTGCTTGGCAAGGTAGGCTTGAGATCTAAACTGGTCTTTCTTAAAATGAACTGATCTATCAATTTGCCTTGGCGGCATTCTGTTCTAAGCCGGTGGTCTTTGTTGAACTGGAGGCTTTGAACAAGTGGATTGACTTGAGTGAACTGATGGTCTTGGTTGGAAATTGGGCTTCAATTGACCTGGTGTTTTTGGTTGGTAAAACTGACCAAGTTGTCTAGGCTGAGTTTGAGGATTTTTCAATATTCCTTTTCCTTTGGTTGGCTCAGCCAGCTGATTAAGAGATCTAGTGAACCCTTTTAGGATTCCCTTATCACTGGGTTGAGCAACTGCTTTTCCTTTCTCTAGGGCAGTGAACTTGCTATATCCTAGCCCTGAGTTGTTAGTTCCAGTTCTTTGATGATTTAATATCTCATCTACAGTTTGAGATCTCTTTTTAAACTTCAGAGTTACTTTTTCTCTTTCATGGATCTCTTGCTTGAGTTTTTTATTTTCAGCCTCTAGATCAGTAGTTCTCAATTTTAATTTCTCAAATTCTATAAACTGAGACTCAAGATAATTCAATCTTTCATGATCAATGCTCAGTTTTCTAACTTTATTTCTCAGTTCATCATTTTCATCTTTCAGTTCAACATGCAAGCAAGATATTGAAGCTAATTGGTCTTCTAGCATCATAAGTTTCATATCAAGTTCATTACTAGAGACAGTTGCTTCATTGATGTGATAGAAAGAGGTTTGAGAATCAGTTGTACTAACCTCTTCATCATTGTCAGCCATGAGGCAGAATAGCGCTTCATCATCTGAGCTGTAGCCGTCAGAATCAATTCCAGATGGATAGTCTGAATCGTCTAGCACGGCATTCTCATAATTTGCAACCATTGCTTTCCTTTTAAAGAAACTTCGCCTCACTTTGACTTTCTTGTCTTCAGGGAGTTCTGGACATTCATATCTGTAATGTCCTTGTTTGTGGCAGTTAAAACATTCTCCAAGATTTCGATTGCCACCCCTGAATGGTTCAGCTGACCATTCAGCTGGTTGATGAGTTCTCTCATCTTTGGGGATTTCATCAGTTTGAAGTGGAACTGATTGTTTATCCCGAACTCTCTTCAACTTTTCTAGCAACCTGGTAACTGATTGGATTTGATCATTGATGTCATCAGTTAGATTCTCCTTCTTTTCAGTTGCTTCTCTTTTTCGTTCAGTTGAAGATCCGCCTTGATTTTCTTTGGCTGGTGAGCTCCTAGGTCGGAAGTTGTTCCTTCCTCGAGTGTCTCTAAACTGGTTCCTTTCACCGTAGAAAGCTGCATCTTGAGCTGACGATGTTGACGCTTTCTTCTTACGGTTTAGACTGTACTCATGAGCTTTGAGAGAACCAAACAGTTCCCTTAGAGTGATGCTATTTAGATTTCTTGATTCATTTGTAGCTATCACTTTCATATCCCATTCTTTAGTGAGATTATCCAATATCTTGGAATTCATCTCAGAATTGGGATAACTCCTCCCGAGGTTGTTCATCTCACTGATAATGCCTAGAAATCTGGTTTCAAGGCTTGAGATGGACTCTTCTGGCTGCATTTTGAAGGAATTGGAGCTTGTTTCCTTTGATGGCTTCGGACTCTTTGCATAAGTCTGCTAGTAGGTCCCATATCTCCTTGGCAGTTGTGCAATTCTTTGTGTCCTTCATTCTGTCTTCATCTAGAGTTTGAAATAGTGCAGCTTGAGCAACGAACTCTAGATTCTTTAACTTCTTCTCTTCACTGGTGAGAAGATTAGTTGGCTTTGGGATCCTTGCCGGTTGATTGATATCAACTATGTGAGCGTCATTGTCCATCATGATGATGATTGGACCATCTTCAATGACTTCCCACATATTCTCATGAATTGAGCAGAGATGCGTCTTCATTCTCCTGCTCTAGTTATCATAATTTTCAACTGAAAACAAAGGTAGCTTATGGTTTCCCATAGCTGAAATGTTAGCACAGATAAGTAGATATGATTCAGTTGATCTGCAGAAACGGTTGATCCTTAAAATTAACCGCTCTGATACCACTTTTTGGTCCCGGGCGAGTCAATATCAGTTTAGAGGGGGGTGAATAAACTGATGAAAACTTTTTACTTCAAATGGAGAATAACAGGGGCCCTTTTTTACTCGCTTTAGAGAAACTTATCTATGCACAACCTAATTAATCAGTTAAGGCAGTTTGGGTGCAGCTTGTGTGAGATTGTGTACAGTTCAAAGATATACAATAAACAAAACAATACAGAACACAAGAGATTTATAGAGGTTCGAAGTCTCAAAATTCTACGTCCTCTCTTCCTTCCGCAGAAGGGCAACTTCACTATATAACTTGAGTTTCTTTATAAATTACACAATGAAGAACAGTTGGCTGAACCTGGTAACTGCTCGCTACCTCAGCGGATCGACGGCTCACACTTGAAGTCCCTAACTGCTCGCTAGGAAGATAGGTGCTATTGTCGTCTTTACAAGGTTTTAGAACTCTTTCGATCTTCAAGAGGTGAGTCTTGAACAGGGGGTATCAACTGGTGTGCTCCTTTGATTGAGCTGGGTAGTTGATCGTGTATAGCTGAAACTGAGAAGGCTGCCCTGGCTGGATCGTCAACAGCTGGCTGAATATCTTGACTCTGTGAACTCTTCTTCTCAGTTGGACTCTCGCAGTTTTTATCAAATGCTGAACTTGAGCTTGAGTGGGAGGGAGGAAGAAAAGCTCTTGCTTGAATATTTCAAGAATGTATATGCGAAAGTAGTGTAGGCGAAGAGTTGTTTAAACTCTGATTCACTCGTCTTTTATAGAGGAGTGATTTTATGACTGTTGAGTTCCATCGATCGGTGGCTCTGTTGGCTCATCAATGGTAGACGGTCTTTATTGATCGCTGGAGCTTTTGGTTGAAGTAGCCGTTAATCTGTCAATCGATCTTCATTGGATATTTAATTCCAGGATCTTCGTTGAAGCATTTATTCCAAGATTCGCCAGTTTTGAGCAATAACTTCAGGGTTTCTCTGGCTTCAGTTTTAAGTTCCAGTTAGCAGTACTGAACTTGTCTGTTCAGTTTGGCCATTGCTCCAGTTGGCAGTTCCGAGCTTGTCAGCTGAGTTTGGCTATTACTCCAGTTGGCAGTTCTGAGCTTGTCAGCTGAGTTTGGTTATTGCTCCAGTTGGCAGTTCTGAGTTTATCAGCTGAGTTTGGCTATTGCTCCAGTTGGCAGTTCTGAGCTTCTCAGCTGAGTTTGGCTATTGCTCCAGTTGGCAGTTCTGAGCTTGTCAGCTCAGATTGGCCATTGCTCCAGTTGGCAGTTCTAAGCTTGTCAGCTCAGATTGGCCGTTGCTCCAATTGGCAGTTTTGAGCTTTGTTTCTCCAGTTTGATTGATCCCATGTTTTTGGCTAGCTTGTCAGCTTGACTGATTTCTCTTGAGCTTTTTTATCAGCTTGAGACTAATCCCAAGCTTGGCTAACTTTAGTTATGGCCTTCAGCTGATCTGTTTTACTTCAGTTCTCTTAGTTGGATACTTCCAGTCCTTAGCTTAAACTGATGTTTTATCAGTTCCTTCAGTCTTAGTCAATTCTTTTCTCCCTCAGTTCAGCTGACTTAGTTGTTAGTTTGTTTCGAATGGTTCGACTCCACAGTTGAGTTGAATTCTGACTGGGTGACGTATCCTTCAGCTTACAGACCAAACTTCAGATTGGTTGACTTTGACTTTACTTGAGTTCCTTGATGCTCTGGATTGGTCAACTCAGATCTGCAACTTGAATTTTTGTCAGTTTTTCATAACTAATTTTGACATCTCATCAAAATCTAATCTAGAGGTTCCTTGATAGTTTTTCCTAACAACTTGCAGAGATGAGCTTTTCTATCATATGAATCAAATTTCTTAACAAGTGGTCTAAATTACAATCAGAAATTATGCCTTGGAAACTAATTAATACGCAATAATTGGTTGTACATGTATTTAATTAAGAAGTTCGATTTTTTATTATAATTTGGATAAGAAATCACGAATCCTAATACATAAGTTAATATTTGCTATTTTACTCTTTATTAATTACATGTGTTTATGTGTGTGTATATAAAGAAATATTTTTATTTGTGTTTTAGTTAAAATAATAAGCTTAATTATATTTACGTATTAGCATAAGTTAGTGGATTATGTTTAATGGTTTCCATCGACCAATCAATTAGTCAATAAGGATTAGTTATGTGTATATACATTATTTTTATACAATTTCTCTATATATGTGTAAAGTAAGGAAATAAATAGTAGACATATTATATGACTTGCAGAGATGAGCTTTTCTATCATATGAATCAAATTTCTTAACAAGTGGTCTAAATTACAATCAGAAATTATGCCTTGAAAACTAATTAATACGCAATATTAAGGTGGTAAGGAATATTTTGTAATTGACGACAATTAAGTGCCATAGAATTGAAAAGAGGATTAGTACCATTGTGATTTTATTAATATGAGTTTGGATAATTATCATTTATTATTACAACATTACAACAAAGTTATGATAAGCTATAAAAAAAATAACAGTATTGTTATTTATTAAATTTGTGTCGATAGTTGTTAGTAAACATTTTCTCTATTAGTATTCATTTATAATTTATTGTAATTAGATCTGCTTGAGAAACCACAATCTCTAAGCTTCCAGATACTGTAAGCCTTGGACTTGAGGTAAGTAGAAATCCATTTGCAACTACAATGATTCAATATATTATTATTTGATTATATGTGATTATTAGTTGTTATTGTGTTATAATTCATTATCGAATAAATATGTGGTGTAATATACTTGTGGAATTCTATGTATTTGCATTAAATATTTTGTACATGAGCATAAGCATATGCATGCACGACATGTAGATATTGTTGAGGTTGCATGCATGAAATGGTTTTGAGAGAAGGAAAAATGTTTTGTTTGGGATTGGTCACCACCAGCCCGTACTGTGGTGTGTTGTATATTTGTGCCTCGAGTGGGATGACTTCCATGTGGGATCGAAGGGAACAGGCAGGGGGCGTGTCTCTTAGGGTCCAGGGAGGATGGTCCACTTCGACTGCACCTTTGAGGTGATGAGTGGCTGGTGTGGGATGACTTTCATGTGGGATCCAAGGAAACAGGCAGGGGGCATGTCCCTTGGGATCCAGGAAGGATGAGCCACATGAGTGCACTAATCACATACTGGCCAATTGATATTGATTATATTACGAGCTCATGACTCATGTTGGTGTCTGGTGAAGGGAGCCAAGTTCCTAAACATTGAAAATACTTTTGAGATGGCATGAAAGGATTTTATACACGAGCATTTCACATTTGTGGTGTGTTATGTCTTGCACGTGTTGTGAGTGTCATGAGACATGCATAAGCATGATTTCTGCTTACTGAGATTTAGCTCATGTAGTTCATGCATTATAGGTAAAAGTGATAACGTGTGGTGCATCGATGCATGAATGCTGAAAGCTCTGACAAGTCCTGAGAAGTGTATACATGGATGACGACCTGTGAAGAGGGCAAGGGCTTATATTATTATATTTTAATTTGCAGCTTAGATATCATTGGTTTGAATTCAAATTTATCTGGATATTCTTAGAATATTTTCTACAAAGAAAGCAATAATTTCTTCATACTCTTTAGTAAGTTATAATTTATAATTACTGACCACTGTACATGCACTACATGTTAACCTAAATTTTTAATGTTTAACATTTTTTAATGGAAAAGAACATGCGTATATTTTACAAAGAGGTGACTCACCCACATTTTTACATTACCTTTTATTTTACATTTATTTTATTGGGGTGGGTGTGACAACATCTCCCCTTTTTTGTGTAGAAAACAAGTTGGTGAAAACTGTTGGTCCCGGGGTGAGTGAGAATCAGTTTAGATGGGCCCGTTTTAACTCGCAATAATATCCGTGCTATGTAAAGATCAGTTGAGAAGATCTGCTAGCTCGGAGTGTTGTGTGTGCTTATAGTGTGCGGTTAAAAACATGCAACTGAACTGAAACTTAAAGCAGAGCACATAAGCAATTTATTGAGGTTCGAAGCTCAACTTCTACGTCCTCTCTTCCTTCCGCAGAAGGGAAATTCACTGTGCAAATGTAAAGTTCCTTTATTACAGTTACACAGTGAAGACAACTGCGGTCCCGGAAGCTGCACACTCAACTTCCTCAGCCAGTAGGTCGACAGCTCACACTTGCGATCCCTAACTGCTCGCTGGAGAGATAAGGTGTTATTTCCCATCTTTTCATGATTTTAGATCTCGCTCAATCTTCAAGAGTATAGTCTTGAAATCGGTATCAACTGGGTTGCTCCTTTGCGCGTTTATGTCTAAGCTGGGGTAGTTGATCACTTAAGCACGGTGACTGAGAGAACAGCTCTGGCTGGAAATCTTCAACAGCTAGCTCGAAGAGCGTTAAGGCTCATTCTCATCAGTTGGAACTTTTGATTCTTCTGAGTTTTTTGAGCGTGAGGCTTTAGTGCTTTAGCGAATGTCTTCGCGGAAAGACTTAACTAAAGTGTTCTCCAAATTCTCAAAAGTCCCACGGTCTTCTCTGGGGTAGCTCACCTTTTAAAGATGGGTGAGTTGTTGACCGTTGGTGATCACTGTTTGATCATAAATGATAAAGCTAGTTGCAAGGTTTTCATTTAATAGGGCCGTTGAGTTGCCTTTGCTCTTCTGACGAGTTTTTACTCCAAGATCTCGTTTGCATTAACTTCAATATCTTCTTTGGCTTATATGAATTTCAGTTACGGCTCCTATCTTGATCTTCAGTTCTGAGCTTTGTCTGGCAGCTGAAATCTTCAGTTCCTTTGTCTGTCTGTTCTGCTTGTCCCTTGGCAGTTTGGAAAGCTTTAGTTGAGATCATCTTCAGTTAGCATTTCTGGGCTTGGGCTTGATGCCTTCTGAGCTCTAGTTTGCTTTGCTTCAGCTGGTAGTTTGAACCCGTGTTCTTTAGCTGGTATTTTGGACTTGTGTCCCTTCAGCTTGAACTTTCATGGACTGGTCTTCAGTTCGGTTGCTGGCGCTTTATCAGTTGGACTTCAAAACTGATGTGTCTTCAGCTAGTGTCCTTCGAACTGGTGCTTCATCAGCTGGAACTTCATTCTTCAGCTGGTATCCTTTGAGCTGGCATTGTCCTTCAGCTTGTACCTTGGTCTTCTCTTCAGTTGGTATGTTCCTTCAACTGGAATATTATGAGCTGGTATTTCCTTCAGCATGGATCTTTAGACTTGGTACATTACTTCAGCTGGTATTTTCTTCAGCTAGAATATCTTGAGCTGGTATTTTCTTCAGCTCAAAATTGTCCTCTCTTCGGCTGGCAGTCATCTTCAGTTGATGTCATCGTGAACTAGCATGTTTATTAGTCAAAACTGATGTGCTCTTCAACTAGTATTTTCTCAGTCAATAATGATCTAGAACTGGTATGTCCCTCAGTTCTTCTCTTTCACCTGGTATCCCCTTCAGTTGGGATCTTCATTTGCCTTGAACATTTCTTCAGTCGGTATTGGACTAGAACTGGTGTGTCCTTCAGTTCTCTTCAGCTGGAATCATCTCTTCAGTTGGTAGCGGCCTAGAACCGGTATGTCCTTCAATTCTCTTCAGCTAGTGATCACGATCGGATGTCCTCTAACTGTTGAGATAATGTTGCCATCTTATGTGATGTCAGAGAAGATATAGAACTCGGCAACTGTCTCAAAAACGCATCATCCAAATCTTGGACCTCTTGTGAGAAACTGAAAGAGTCCAGTTTCCTCCACTGCTGAGATTAAGCAATGGAATAATTCACGCTTAAGTCTCTCCATCATGCAGTCAGTTCTACGAACTTGTCTCTTTTGAGGTTGAGAGCAAGTCTAGCTGGGTCGATGTACTGAGCGGGTAATTCCATTTTTCAAGAGAATGTTTAAGAGAGAATGAATGGAGTAGAGAGAAAGATGCAAAGCAAATGCATGGAGAGTTTGAGTTTGATCTGAATTTTGGATCAATATCTCCTTGACATTTAAAGCATCTTTGCATACATGATCCTTCGCCTTCTGTTCAAGTTTCTTCTTGAGGATGACTTGTGCTGAACTTCCTATAGGTTTAGTTGGGCGGCTGTCTTGTAGCTTGAAACAATCAGTGGAATGAGATATCTCTTTGAGAAGAGATTGGGTGATGTGGCAGTGTCTTCATCATCACACGGCCGACTCAATGCAACTGGGGTGAGAGGTGGCTCTCGCTACTCTTGTGCAGTTACAGGTTCAATTGGTTGATTAGGCTCAGCTAACTGATTTGGCAGAGTTCCAAAATTCAGTTTTTATGTGGGCAGGGCTAATTTTGCAGATCTCTTGCTGCTTAGCTCCTGCTTCTTCTTGAGCCTTGATGTCACTTCCCAATTCGGCAAGTAGGGCAGTTGGAGGAATTTTCTTGGTCAATGTATGACTCATAATCCTCTGTATTTGCACGATAGTTGGAGGGAATGGATTTGCAGACCTTATCCATTTCAAACTCTAAATTTCTTCTCTTTGCCAAAAACTCATGTCGTGGAAAGCAGTGATCAAGAAATGAGACTGGATAGACATTGAGTGTCTCCAGTTGTACCAGTAGAAGTACCGGTTCAGAAGCTTAAAAAGCTCTTGATCTTGCTTGGCCACAAATGCAAATTGAGTAAGAAGTAAATTTGTTACCTCTTTTTGTGCATTCTTGGCTACATCTTCACCACTATAGAAAGTGCAAATATCTTATTCCGTCAATTGGAGAGGGGGACAAGTTCTCCTAAAGTAGTTAGCTCCGTAATTTGAATGAGGAATTCTGATGAATGGAATAAGCTCATTTGGATCGGAACAGTCTTGGAAGTCAGCTGTTGATCCATTCTTAGAGACTGACGATGGGACGGCATCGGCAATTGAGGTATTTGAGGCTATGGAATTTGTATTTCCATTTCCTAGCCTTTTCTTCTTGAGTGAGTGCAGATGAATACTTCATCTCTTAGGAATCCAATTGGAGATGAGGACCGGTAATGCATCATTATTTGGTAGCTTCAAGATGTCATCAATCATCTTGCTTATTCTGAGAACAAGTCCTACCATGGACTCAAACTTTCGTGTTCTCTTTGAGTTGAAAGCCTTGAGAACTTAACGCTTGAGTTGTGAGAATACAACTCTTTCCAGTTTGTCTCGCGTCCTTCAGCTAGGTGTATCATCACCTTGTACCTCTCCTGGGTAAGCTGGCTTAGGCTTCCAATTGCTCCAAACATCATCTTGTTTGTGATGTCGAGCAGAACCCCATACTCTGGTCTTAGATCAGTTTTAGCTGTGGAAAAACTGAATGCCTTGTTGCAGGTGGGGGTCTTCCACCTTCTCCAGTATGGTTCAGCTGATTTGCTCAACTCTTGAACGGTTGCGCCTTGCCTTGGAAGTTGAAAAACTTCAGCAACTGTTCTTTCAGTTATCTTGATTGGTCGGCCTTGGATCACTGATGTAATCTCCTTGCCATCAGCACTGATTTGTGCTTGGAGAATAAATTCACACACCTGACTTTGTTTGAAGAATCTGGGTGGTGTTTAGAGGTAGTGAAGAATCCCTGTCTTGTGAAGAGAAACAAGCAGGTTCTGGTCGTTTGAATTTTGAAGAATCTCCTGGAATTTTTTCCTTTCAAGGAATTTATCTCTCATTATTTGTTTCCTGAAAGAGCTGGGGGAACCAAGCAATTCTGCCATTGAAGAAAATTTGGCTAGAATTTTTAAGAGAGATGAGAGAAAGAGAGAGACTCTTTGAGATTTGGGAAATGAGTATGTCTCTTCTCTTTTGTAAGGGAGGGGGACTAGATCTGAATTGATTTATGAGTAATGAATAGGTACTCATATATCTTTGAAAAAAAATTGTGTCCCTTATTTTTATTTGTTTGCCTTAAATGTCCTTGTGAGACTGCAACGGGGGGAAGGTGTGAAGTAAATGCTTGACAAGACATTTAAAACTGTTAAGGTAAAATGGTTTTATTTGAAAGGAAATGAAACTGGAATTACAATAAGTTTATTCCTAGGGCTTCTTATCAGTTTGATTGGTCTCTAGTCCTTCTTGTCGTCAGTTCTCCTTTTCTTGCTTCTTCTTGAACTATCTGATATGTCTTCACTGCTGGAGGAGTCTTCCTCAGAGTCTTCAGTTCTGGGAAATATCTCCAGTTGCATAATTGACTCAGAGAGTAGTTTTACCTGATCTTTCATGTTCTCGATCAGTTTTCTGTATAGCTTTGGCGCCTTGCCATGTTGCTGCTTTTTCTTTTGTTGATCAGCTCGTCGAGTCTTCGCTACACTCAGCGGATGCTCTCCAGTCTCTTTTCTTGTATACAGCTGATGCTCTGAAGTCTGGTGTTTAGCAGTTGGTTTCTCGACCGTCTCAGAGTGAGTCGGTGATGTTGCTCTCCATTCAATTGGACTCTTCATGGAGTCCTTTCTTCCCTCATTCTTTTCTTCAGGGAATTGATATCTTTCAATGGCGCGAAAGATATCATCTGAGCCGGTGTTGGATTTGACTTCTGATTCCACCATCTTGTCGTTTCCTTTCTACCCTGCTGGGGGAAGGGTTGGAATCAGCTTTTGCCTCAATCGTGGTTGTGGCTCTCTGATCATTACTGGAGGCATTCCAGTTGTATCAACTCTGGAGATAAAGTTATTTGGGTCGACCTGTTGAGGATGGGTCTCTTCTGTCATCACATCAGGAATCAATTATTCCAGTATAAGGCTTACCCTATTAAGAAAATTAATCTTTTGTGGAAAACACCTGGAGCTTCTGGTTTCTATTTCCACAATATCCACGAGCCTTTTCAGTTGTTGAAAGAAATATAGAGACCAGTTGATCTTCTTTCTTTCCCATATCGCATTGCATATTCTGTATTTTATTTCTGATATGCTGGAGTGATCTTCACATGATTCTATCATCATCCTTATGGTGATTACTGCCAATACTTGGAATTCTTTTCCAAAGTTGAATATTGAGTAATTGATGTGGTAACATCCATCAAAGCCGATTGTTGCCCACTTATCATAACAATCTTTGATGTCGACTTCTGCTTCCTCAACGTTGTCTCCTTCTTCAGGGAGATCAAACACCCCTTTCAAAACTGTTGGAGTGATCACAATGTCTTTTCCATGAACCTCTGTCTTGAATTCCAAAGGATTATCTATGCTTGTTGAGTTGAGAAAGAACTCGGCAACCATTTCTGGATACACCCGAGTGGGGGTATCTTCGGTGAACGTTCTCAGCCCGGAATTTTCAAGTGACTGGATAATTTCTTCACAATAGATGGAGACGTTGGAGAATCTTTTGAAGTTTTCTCTGCTAAGTATTTTGTCATGATACAGATCTCTGCAGAAGATTGTAGAGTCTTCACCAGTGACTCTGAAATTGTATTTTCTGCGATGAATGTTAGCTGAAAATTGAGCAATTTGAGAATTTGAGAAGGAGTTTTCTGAGACTTTTGGAAGGAATGAAAAACTCTGTATGTTAGGCTCTTGAGGGAATTCTTGAAGGCTTGTTGGCTTTGAGTTGGCTGAAAAGAGGTTCGGCCAATCTATTTATAGCCTTCAGAATTCATGGCAAATCCAACGGTAACAAGAATTTGAGGGGAGCTTATCTTGAACGGCTCTGATTAATCCGTCGATTAATTCTCAAATTTATCCGTTGCGATTTAATTGAAGAGAGAGATAGTGGGTCCTACGGTAACAATGGTATAACACGTCATTTTACCATTCCACTAATCAAAAGTATATTCGAACTTATCTGTTTGAAGCTCTCTCTTCTGGTGCTTCCACGTGGCTTTGAGCTGCTGACGTCATCAGATAATTTGGCTACTCTGGAAATCTCCAGTTGACATGATGAGCTTTAACTGAGATATTTTCAGTACGGCTCTTCTTTTTGCTAAGTTGGCTTCCAGCTCTCCTTCCAGTTCAGCTTCTTGTTTCAGCTGATCACGAGCTGTTTTCTCTATTGCGAACTGATTGAGCATCTGATCAATTCTAGCCTCTTGAGTTCTCAGCTTCCATGTTTTTCATCAGTTTGCGAACTTTTCAGCTTGCTTTTTGTTTTAACTGATGGTTTGAGCAGTTTTGACTCCTTTTGGTAACTGAACTCATGCACCTTTCGATTCAGTTTTAGCTTTTGCTTTCTTTTTCTCATCAGTTGGGATTGCTCTTTGCATTCTCCCATTTTGATCATCTTCATCTTCTGATGCTAGTTCCAATAGCCCCAATTGGATACATAGCTCTATGAATTTTGCCTCTGGTAAAGGCTTTGTGAAGATGTCAGCAATCTGCTTCTCTGTGTTGACATACTGGATGCATATGTCCTTCTTTTCAATGTGATCTTTGATGAAGTGGTGCCTGATGTCGATGTGCTTTGTTCTCGAATGTAAAACTGGATTCTGAGAAATAGCAATGGCACTGTTGTTGTCACAGAAGATAGGTACTTCGTCAGTTTCGACCATGTAATCCTTCAACTGCTGCTTCATCCAGAGTATCTGTGCACAGCAGCTTCCAACAGCTACATATTCTGCTTCAGTTGTCGACGTTGCAACTGAGTGCTACTTTTTACTGAACCAGGATATCATTTTGTGACTAAGAAACTGACATGTTCCACTGGTACTCTTCCGATCAATCTTGCATCCACCGAAGTCTGAGTCTGAATAGCCAATTAGACTCAAGTTGTCATCCTTGGGATATCATAATCTAAGATTTATGGTTCGTCTGAGGTATTTGATAATCCTCTTTGCCGCTTCGAGATGACTTTTCTTCGGATTGGCTTGGAAGCATGCACATAAGCCGACTGAATATGAAATATCTGGTCGACTAGCAGTTAGGTAGAGAAGCGAACCGATGATGTCTCTGTATTGAGTTTGGCTAACTGATTCTCCTTCATCAAGAGAAAGTTGAACTGATGTGTTCATGAGAATCTTGATAGTTTTTCCCTTATCAGTTCCAAACTTCTTGACTAGTTCCTTTGTGTACTTGGCTTGACTGGTGAATATCCCATCTTGGAGCTACTTCACTTGGAGTCCTAGGAAGAAGGTCATTTCTCCCATCATGCTCATCTCGAATTCGCTCTGCATCAGTTGTGCGAATTGAGTGTAGAGATCCTTACTCTTCGATCCAAATATTATGTCATCCACACAAATTTGAACCATTAAGATCTCTGATGATTGCTCTATTCTAAATAGAGTGCGATCAATGACTCCTTTTGAAACCCATTCTTGAGCAAGAATGTAGTGAGGGTTTCATACCAGGCTCTGGGCACTTGCTTTAGCCCATAGAGTGCTTTATTCAGTTTGAAGACTTGGTCTCCAATCTTGAACCCTGGTGGTTGCTCAACGTATACGTCTTGCTTGAGCATCCCTTGAAGAAAAGCACTTTTAACGTCCATTTGACAGACTGTGAAGTTGTTGTGAACCGCATAGGCGAGGAACAATCTGATAGCCTCCAATCTTGCAACTGGTGTAAATGTCTCATCAAAGTCGATTCCTTCACTTTGAGAGTATCCATTAGCTACCAATCTTGCCTTGTTCCTTGTGATGACGCCTTGTTCGTCCAGTTTGTTGCGAAAAGCCCACTTGGTTCCAATGACTTTCTGGGTTTTTAGCCTATCAACAAGAAACCACACATCGTTTCTTGTGAACTGGTTAAGCTCTTCTTGCATGGAAATTATCCAATCTGCATCTTCAAGAGCTTTCCTTCATCTTCAAGCCCGACTTCAAACTCCTCTGGAACTGTGTGATTCACATAGTCCTGTGAGTTATCAGTTTTGCTTATTTGAACTGATGGATTGAGCACCTCCTTACTCCTGTACTTGTTGGCAAACTCATCAAAAACAACATGACAAGTTATTTCCATAACTAGTGTTCATTTGTTGAACACTCTGTAAGCTTGACCATGTGGGGAATTGTAACCAAGAAATATTCCCTCATCAGCTTTGGCACTAAAAGTCTTCAGTTGACTTTTGCCATTGTTGTGAATATAACATTTACAGCCAAATACTTTGAAGTATGAGATAGATAGCTTATGACCCTTGTAGAGCTCATAGGGTGTTTTGTCATGTGCGCTGACGATAGCGCTTCTATTTTGAGTATGGCGTGCAGTATTAACTGCCTCGGCCCAGTATCCTTTTGCTATGTTGGCATCAGCTATCATTGCTCGAGCTGCTTCTTTGAGTGTGCGATTTCTCCTTTCCGCAACACCATTTTGTTGTGGAGTTCTGGCAGCTGAGTGCTCGTGAGCTATTTCCAGCTCATTGAGAAAACTGATGATCTGCTGGTTAATGAATTTAGTTCCATTGTCTGAACAAATTCATTGAACTGATTTCTCCTTTTCAGTTTGCATCCTTCTGATCATCGTTTATAGCTTGGCGTAGGTTTCATCCTTGCTTCTGATAAACTCTACCCATGTGTATCTTGAGAAGTTGTCGACTACTACCAGAGTGAATCTTTTTCCTTTGGGCATTGGTGGTCTAACTGACCCAAGTAGATCCATGTGTAGTAGCTGGAAGGGAGCAATTGTCCCTGGAGGATGACTTCTATTTTTGAATGACGATCTCATCTGCTTCCCTTTCTGCCATGGTTAGCAGACACCAGCTTTCTTGAAAATCTCCATAGGAAGCCCATCTACTAGCTCTTTCTTGGCTAGATGATTGATGGTTCTGAAGTTGAGATGGTTGAGTCATCGATGCCATAGCCAACTTGCTTCTGTTGAACCCTTTGATAGAAAGCAAGCTTCTCCATATCCAGTTGACCAGTCAACAACATACATGTTGCCTCTCCTTACTCCAGTTAGGAGGATTACTCCAGTGACTTATCCTTGATGTCACACGAGCTTCGACTGAAATCAACGGTATATCCATTGTCACATAATTGATTGATGCTGAGCAGTTTGTGCTTCAGTCCTTCTATATGGGAGACTCCATTGACTATCACCTTTCGCTTAACTACGAACCATTCTCCAATGGTTTGGCTTTTGGAGTTATCTCCGAATATGACTAATGGCATTTTCTTCTCCTTGTATCCTTCTAGATCCTCTTTGTCTCCCGTCATGTGTTTTGAGCACCCTCTATCTAGGTACCAAACCTCCTTGGTCCTCTTCTTTGATAGGATGCCCTTTTCCTGCAAGAGAGGCGATTAGTTTTTAGGAACTTGCATAACATCAGACATTAATCATCTGATCAATTTCACTCTCTTTGCTAATTAGATGTTTTGGGATCCAGATTTGCTAAACTTTTAGCTTCATGGCAGGTAGAGAGTTTTCAGACATTGATCATCTGATCAATTTCACTCTCTTTTCAACTCTCCTCTTCTGAGCTGAGTCATTTAACTTATACATGTATCGAGAGTTATTAGGATAGATCACTTCGATCATAACTCTCTGATTTCGAGCTTGTCTAGCTCTTCTTTGTGGCTAATTTCTTTTAGCACCATGAGCTCTGTTGCTCCTGTGGTATGGCCAGTTGGCAAACCAGTTATAGTGAGGGTTGATTCTCAGATCATCCCTTGAGTCCAGGTACTCACTATACTGTATTGCGAGATCCGTTGGAGTGAACTTCTCCAGAGGGATCTGAGAATGTTGACGTGTTTGATATAGCATTGTGGGCACATTTCTCCTTCAGTCAACTTCTCTTCCAGGTTGACTTCTTGGATGTCTTCGAGGATGGGCTGGCTGAGCAGTTCTCTCCTGAACTGATGCCCTATCTCGATGACACTGCGGTCCAAATGGAGTATTTCTCCTTACTTCTATTGGTCGCTCAGTTTTGTTCACCATAGGCCGGTTCTGAGGTTTGGGCCTTTGAAAGTCTGGTGATCTTTGTTGAACTGACTGTCTCTGATGAGCTAGAGGTCTTAGCTGAACTGACGACCTCTGTTAATAGGCTGGATGCCTTTGCTGAGCTGGTGGCCTTTGTTGATAGGCGAACTGCCTATATTGTGCTCGTGGCCTCCTTTGAGATGACTTTCTCTGCCGAACCGATAGCTGGACTACGTCTTTCAGATGGGAGGACTGGCTGGACCTCTTAGGCGGATCTGTAGGGTTGTCTTCAATTCCCTCACCTTTGGTCTTTTCAACTGGTTGGGTTGGTGTAGGTCTAACAAAACCCGAAAGGGTTCCTTCTTGACTGGTTTGGATAACTGCCTTTCCTTTCTCCGAGGCAGTCTACCTGTTGTATCCTAAACCTGTGCTACCAGTTACAACTCTTTGATGGCTTAGAATCTCATCAAGAGTTTGAGATCTCTTTCTGAATTTGAGAGAAATCTTCTCTCTCTTATGGATCTCCTGCCATAGCCTCTCATTCTCAGCTCTTAGCTCATCAAAATTGAGTTGCAACTTCTCATATTCAGTTGACTGAGCTTCAAGTGATTCACTTTTGTCATGATCACTTCTCAGTCTTTTGACCTCATCTCTTAGGTCATCATTTTCCTCCCTCAGTTGTAAATGCATTCTTGAAATAGCAGCTAACTGGTCTTCTAGCATTCTTAATTGTTCATTTATTTCATTCCTAGTAATGGAAGATTCATGAATGTGATAAAAAGAGGTTAAGGAGTCGCTTGTGCTAACCTCTTCTTCGTTGTCAGCCATGAGGCTGAACAATACCTCTTCTTCAGAGTTGTAGCTGTTGGAGTCGATTCCTGATGGATAATCTGAGTTATCCAGGACAGCGTTCTCTGAGTTGGCCATCATTGCTTTTATTTTCAAAAAGCTTCTCTTCACCTTGGCGTTCTTATCTTCAGAGAGCTCTGGACACTCATATCTGTAGTGTCCTTGCTTGTGGCAATGGAAGCATTCTCCTATGCTTCTGTTGGCTGCCCTGGATTGTTCAGCAGGTGGTTGATCTCTCTCGCCTCTGGGCTCATTATCAGTTTGAAGCATAACTGATGGTTGATCTCTGATCCGCTTGAGCTTTTCTAGCAGCTTGGCAACAAACTGGATTTGATCATTGATATCTTCAGTCAGTCTCTCATTCTTCTCCACTACTTCTCTTCTGCGATCAGTTGAGCCGCTTGGTTGTTCTCTGGCTTGAGAACTTCTAGGCTGAAAGACATTTCTTCCTCGATTTTTTCTAGACCAATTTCTTTCGCCATAGAAGGCTGCATCCTGGGCTTACGATGTGGATGCTTCTCTTTTTCAGTTTAGGCTATACTCGTGAGCCTTAAGAGAACCAAAGAGTTCTCTTGGGGTGATGCTGGTCAAATCTCTTGACTCTTTTGTAGCAATCACCTTTATATCCCATTCCTCGGTGAGATTGTTCAAAATTTTGAAGTTCATCTCACTATTGAGATATGTTCTTCCGAGATTGTTCATCTCACTGATGATGCCAAGAAATCTTGTTTCAAGGCTAGAGATGGTCTCATCTGAGTGCATCTTGAAGGACTCATATTTGTCGACTGCTAGCTGGAGCTTGTTTCATTTGATAGCTTCGGACTCTTTGCACAAATATGCAAATAAGTCCCATATCTCCTTGGCAGTTCTACAATTCTTTATGTCCTTCATGCGATCTTCATCTAGAGTTTAGAACAATGCGACTTGGGCCACGAACTCTAGGTTCTTCAACTTCTTCTCTTCATCCGTGAGAAGATGAGTTGGCTTTGGGATCCTTGCTGGTTGGTTAACATCAGCAACGTGGGCTTCATTGTCCATCATAATCGTGATTGGACCATCCTCGATAACTTTCCACATATTCTCGTGGATTGAGCATAGATGCGTCCTCATTCTTGTGCTCCAATTATCATAGTTCTCAACTGAAAAGATAGGTAGCTTATGGTTTCCCATATCTTACATATTAGCACGGATGACTAGATCTAATTTAGTTGATCTGCAGAAACGGTTGATCTTTAGAATCAACCGCTCTGATACCACTTATTGGTCCTGAGGCGAGTCAGAATCAGTTTAGAGGGGGGGTGAATAAACTAATTACAAAACTGAACTTAGATGCGGAATATTCAGGGCCCGTTTTGACTCACTATAATATCCATGCTATGTAGCGATCAGTTGAGAAGATCTGCTAGCTCGGAGTGTTGTGTGTGCTTATAGTGTGCAGTTAAAAACATGCAACTGAACTGAAACTTAAAGCAAAGCATACAAGAAATTTATAGAGGTTCGAAGCTCAACTTCTACGTCCTCTCTTCCTTCCCTAGAAGGGCAATTCACTATGCAAGTGTAAAGTTCCTTTATTACAGTTACACAGTGAAGACAACTGCTGTCCCGGAAGCTGCACACTCAACTTCCTCAGCCGGTAGGTCAACAGCTCACACTTGCGATCCCCAACTACTCGATGGAGAGATAAGGTGCTATTGCCCATATTTTCACGATTTTTGATCTCGCTCGATCTTTAAGAATACAGTCTTAAAACTGGTATCAACTGGGTTGCTCCTTTGCGCGTCTGCGTCTGAGTTGGGGTAGTTGATCACTTAAGCACGGTGACTGAGAGAACAGCTCTGGCTGGAAATCTTTAATAACTAGCTCGAAGAGCCTTATGTCTCATTCTCATCAGTTAGAACTTTTGATTCTTTTGAGTTTTTTGAGCGTGAGGCTTTAGTGCTTGGGCGAACGTCTTCGCGGAAAGACTTAACTAAAGTGCTCTCCAAAATCTCAAAAGTCCCAAGGTCTTCTCTGGGGTAGCTCACCTTTTAAATATGGGTGAGTTGGTGATCGCTGGTGATCACTGTTTGATCATAAATGATAAAGCCAGTTGCAGGGCTTTCATTTAATGGGGCCGTTGAGTTGCCTTTGCTCTTCTGATGAGCTTTTGCTCCCAGATCTCGGTTCCATTAACTTCAAGATCTTCTTTGGCTTATCTAAATTTTAGTTACGGCTCCTATCTTGATCTTCAGTTCTGAGCTTTGTCTGGCAGCTGGAATCCTCAGTTCCTTTATCTGTCAGTTCTGCGTGTCCCTTGGCAGTTTGGAAAGCTTCAGTTGAGATCATCTTCAGCTGGCATTTCTAGGCGTGGGCTTGATGTCTTCTGAGCTCCAGTTTGCTTTGCTTCAGCTGGCAGTTTGAACCAGTGTTCTTTAGCTGGTATTTAGGACTTGTGTCCCTTCATCTTGAACTTTCATGGACTGGTCTTCAGTTCGATTACTGGTGCTTTATCAGTTGGACTTCAAAACTGATGCATCTTCAGCTAGTGTCCTTCGAACTGGTGCTTCATCAGCTAGAACTTCATTCTTCAGCTGGTATCCTTTAAGCTGGCATTTTCCTTCAGCTTGTACCTTGGTCTTCTCTTCAATTGGTATGTTCCTTCAACTGGAATATCCTGGGCTGGTATTTCCTTCAGCATGGATCTTTAGACTTAGTACATTACTTCAGCTGGTATTTTCTTCAGCTCAAAATTATCCTCTCTTCGGCTGGCAGTCTTCTTCAGTTGATGTCATCGTGAACTGGCATGTTCATTAGTCCAAACTGATGTGCTCTTCAACTGGTATTTCCTCATTCAAGAATGATCTAGAACTGGTATGTCCTTCAGTTCTTCTCTTTTAGATGGTATCCCCTTCAGCTAGGATCTTCCTTTGACTGGAACATTTCTTCAGTCGGTATTGGACTAGAACCGGTATGTCCCTCAGTTATCTTCAGCTAGTAGCGGCCTAGAACTGGTATGTCCTTTAGTTCTCTTCAGCTGGAACATCTCTTCAGCTGGTGACGGCCTAGAACTGGTATGTCCTTCAGTTCTCTTCAGCTGGAACATCTCTTCAGCCGGTGACTGCCTAGAACTGGTATGTCCTTCAGTTCTCTTCAGCTGGAACATCTTCTTCAGCTGGTATCAGCCTTGAACTGGTATTGTCCATCAGTTCATCACTTCAGCTAGAACATCTTCTTCAGCTAGTATCAGCTTTGAACTGGCATTGTCCATCAGTTCATCACTGTAGACTGGTGGCAGTTGGTACTTTCTCTTGTTGGTACCTACAACTTTCAGTTTGCCTTGCTAACTATTCTAGCAAGCTATAGTCTTTTTCATTTTCTCTCTATTCTTCTCTCCTTTCTTTTCACATAGATTGATCATTTCTTTTGGCTTTGACAGCTTGACTTTGTATGATCATCCTTAGTTTTCTGCTTGATTTCTTTTCAGCTCTTTTAAAGCTCTTTTCATATTTTGACATCTCATCAAAACCACCTTTTGTAAGAAAAAACCTTAATAGTTTTTCCTAACAATTTTCCCCTTTTTGATGATGTCCAAAACATGGCAAAATTGAGCAGTGATGGAAGAACTGATTGAGAAATTTTTGAGTTGTGTAACAAGGACACAATCAAGCAAGAAAACTTGTAGCTAAGAAAGTGCTTATGTAAACTGATTAGATATCTTTCAATCTACAACAGTTTATTTTTCCTTTTTTTTGTTGAGTTTCTAGCTCTTCAGCTGTTGCGCTTCTTCAGCTGGTATCTCATCTCCTTCTTCACCTATTCCACCAATTGCTAGGCTCTTATCTTTCTCTTTCACTAGCATTTCTCCAGACTTCTCCCCAAACTTCCCCTTGAGATAAATGTCGCTCATCTCTGGTAGCATATCCCTGGACAGCTCCCCAATCTTCCCCCTGAGGTTGATGCCTCTCTTCTCGAGCATTTCTTACAGTCCTCACTACTTTCCTTTGAGACTGTACTTTCCCTTAAAACTGTGAGGGTCCCCTTTGAATCTCATTCCAGAGACTCAAAAACTATCTTCCATCATTTTTCTCCTCAATTTTTTCAATCTTTTCCCCCTTTTTGGCATCATCTAAAAGGGTGTGCATGTGTAGATCAAAGAATGGAATGGGAACATATGGTAACAAGCTGAAAATTGTAGCTAAGTTACCTTCAAATAGGGAAGGGAATGGTTGTTCTATTGATGGTGAGGCTAGCCAGTTGGATGCTTCTTCAGTTGGCATGAATTGCCGTAGATCTGGTAGTGGAGGCTGAACCTGATTTTCAGTTGACCTCATGGCCAACCTTGAGAGGAGTTCTTCAGTTGGAGGTAGGTCATTGAACTTCATAGATGTGGAGAATGAGTTGGATGGCTCTGCAAACGGCAGTGGAGCTGCGGCAGGTACTCCATTTCAGATTCTGTTGATCATCAAATCTATAATCTCTGAGAGAGTGGGAGTGGTCGTCGATGGATGATTCATCTAGTTTCTGCTCCAATGTCCTTCTTGACTCCAGAAAAATTGTCCCTTCTTGTCAAGCAGTGTAAACATAACTGCTTCATCAACGTGATATCTCCAGAGTGACCATCTGAGATATCTCCTTAGTTGATTGAAGAGATCGGATTCGTAACTCTCGATAAGCTGAAAACTGCTGAGCAGATCAGCGAGAGTATTGTTGAAGCATTTAAGGTGGGAAGCCAATTACAAATGATGAGCTTATAGAGTACTGTGTAAAAGAAGGTTAACTTGGATGAGGACACTTTGTGCATCTATTTAGTAACAAGGCCCCCAGTAATCACATTCACAACATCATCAATGAGATCCAGTGAGATTACAGAGTCCTCATTACCCAATCCAAGAAAAGAGTTAATCAAAGTAGGACTGAAATTATAAACTATGTCCCGAACATACATAGTACCATAGCTCAGTTTATCAGGGTTACCCATATCAGCAGAAATATTGGAATAAAATTCATACATAACTGCAGGATCAAAAGCCAACAATTCTGTAACAGATTTCCACAGACCCTGCCTCTTTAAAAACTCATCTATCCCATATTTTTTGAAGCTCAAAACATCAACCATTTTTTCAATTTTAAACATCCGTTGAGAGAAAAATTTGTGAGATTGTGTAATACCCCAAAAATCTAGTATCTAAATTTAATTAGAAATTTATTTATTAAGTGCAAATAGATTTAGTGTGATTTTTTTTATTATTTATTTACATACAAATATATACATATTTGTGCTAAAAACAAAATATACCATATAGTTATTTATATAGTTAAAAAAAGAGTAAACGTGTATAAATATATACACACATATGCGTCCACTTGCCATAAAGATGGAGATAAAATTTTAATATGTAGTATATATAGATACTTTCATTAATAGTACAAGTGGATCAATTTCTAAATAGATATATTATATAATAATAGATGAGCATGCTTTGCACTTCTCTTGTGATACACGTAACTATATAGGAAAAAAATAGGTGTAATAGGGTGGTTAGTACATGTGTCCTATCAATTAAAGTAAAAATTAGCATGATACTAAATAACTTGAAATAATGAGACTTCATTATTTTTTTATATACCATCGGTAAACAATAGATTATATAAAAAAAAATTTGCGGATAATTTGATGAGGTTCAGTGAAGGTTTGTTCTTGAATTAGTTTTGAGTACAATTTTTTTTATATAAGTATTCGATTATTTGAAAGAAATAGTAATATATGCTTTTCAGTAACAAATTCTATCTTGTGATAATTAATGATAGAGAACAAAAGGATTTATAAGTGGACATATCCTATAATTTTCTATTGGTCTTCTTTTTAAATTACTAATGCTAATTAATCATAATTGATATATTATAATATTTAATCACCCTTATTTTTTTCATTAACTGAATAATCGTACATCCTCTAGGAGTTTGAAATTATTTAAATTTATAATATTTCCTAAATAATATATATATTCTCTAGTATATATAAAGATTACTTTTAGAATTATGTAATTTACAACTCTATTGTGTGAATTTTTAATTAATTTTGTTATTCTTTAATAATTTTAAATTGATCATAGTAAATAATGGTATTAACAGAAAATATTAGTATAACACGGTAGCATAAGCTAAACTAAAAAAAAATAAGCTTAGGGGCTAAGTTTTAATAGGAGTTCTTTAGTTAAACTAAGCCAATGTTGGTCATTGTAAGCTCAGAAAAAATAGGATGAATCAAGTAGAATCAATTCAGAAATATGAAATCTATCTATTATCCAGGTGGGCTACTGTATCTTTACAAATTGTATCTTTCGAGTTATTAAGCTCTGCTTTGTGAAAATTGCATACGTGACTACTTGTGTTAAATATTTACATGTTGTTGTATGTTGTCGGAGTCTCACAAACCAGGGTTGTGTCAATGTGAGTAGCTACAGTATTCATGCATTATTTATCATGCCCTACTCCTTATCGGTGAGACTAAAATGAAATGCTTATTGGTTACACTCATTGGCCATACTCAACTTTACGCGTTGGTGATGTAGTACGGGTTGCGGGCAGTGACTGGTTATACTTTTAAGCGCTTCACGATAAAATGTTTTGGTGAACTTAGGTTGCTTCCAACTTTTAAACCTCCTAAGCTTCACTACCTGTATGGAAACAGATAGATTACTTTTACAAAATGATTTGCATAACTTAACTTGTGAGAACTTGCCCAATGAGTGCATTAGTACTCAGTCCAAATCTTTTCAAATATTTTCAGATCAGTAGGTTGGAGCATGGAGGTGATGAGGTTGAGATATGGGCTATTATGATTTACATATTTTTTCCATTGTCTCTTTTTGTTAGTATTCTGTTAAGAATTGAGCTTCACACTTATAGTATTCTTTTGCTAAATGCTAGAACTCTGATCTTGGTATTTTGTTGATATGATTCTACTTCTCTGATTCTGAACATTTGTTGACTACCTAAGTAAACATGTCTCATATGTTTAACTATATAATTATTCTAAGGGGAAGCAGCCCCTCTTTCGTTATGTCTATTTGATCATTCATTTTGACCTATGGAAGGCTTCATTTATTCAGCATACTGGTGTCTGTTTCTTTTGTCGACCTATGAATGGGTCTATTGATTGTTGGTATCTGGTTATTTGTTTTCGTTTGGTCTATGAAAGGACTTATTGAGTTGTTACAGCTTCCATTCTTCTCTTATAAGCCGTTATAAATGGGGATTCGCTCTAGTTATAGAGATTATGTTGTCCGATTTTCCGGAGGGCATAACCTATCTTTGGCATACTCGGTTGTTAAATTTTATTCCAAACATTAATCCTTTTTTGATTATCACCTTGTCATTAATTAAATTACCCCCATTTCTTTCCCGCTTCTTAATTCCCACCCTCGTGGCGTCCATTTTGACGATCTTTCAAGATCGGGACACTACAAAGTGGTATCAGAGCAGGTTTGCAACTCTGCAGACCTGTTGAGTCTTATTTCATCTTTCATTGAATTCCTGTGTGATATTATATAAGCCATCAGCTCACCACTCACGCAATAGCTAAAAGGTACACATATTTTCATGTGCTTTTAGTTTTGAAAAGTTTACATTATTTGTTGAAATGTTAAGTCTATCTCAAAATGAAAGATTAGGATTCACCGTGTTGATGGGAATTCCTCGAAAGATTGATTTTTATATTGATTGCATACTTTTATTAACTACGCTAATTGTGTACTCTGTTGCTATGGTGACAGCATATTGGTTTTGAAATATGTCTGTGAGCATAATGGTTTCTGTCGAAAACTATGATGATTACATATATGTATGAACTTGTTTATCTATGCATTGTGCATACTTGTGATGTTGGGAATGTGCAGAATGCATACTGAAAGTTATGATAGCCGGAAAGTGTTTGTTGTATATACTCTAGAATGAGTACGAGAACTTAAAATCTTGATAAGGTAAGGTTAACTTAGCCTATAGTTGCTGAACTTAGGCTGAACTTGTGAACACTTATGAGATTGCTAAGAACATAGTTTGACTAAGAAAACGTTTCATTTTGATGATTGAACATAAACTTATAGCTTAGAAGAACTACCACATGTATATCACGATGAGCGGATTATGAGATTTCGTATATATACCAAGAAAGAGATCAATTTGGTGTTTGAGTTTATTGGGTAAATAACTTACTCCATGTTGGTGAACATCTGGTTAGAAGAAGTCTTTGAGATTGAGTTTTTGTTAAGGTTGATCAAGAGTTTGCTCTGGTGCTAAAAACATGGACACATTAAGCATCAAAATATTTAAAATAAACGTAACTCAATAATCGATGTGGAGATCGAGAATTTTCATGGGTAGATATGTTAAACAATGATGGCTGCTACAAACAAGGTTCAACATCATAATTGTCACCTGAGCAAAATATTGAGGTAGGCCGATCACCACCTTTTATACCTCCCTGTGGAGATGAGGTTATAAATTTTACTCAACAAGTGATAGCGAGTTCATGGACTTTGGCACCATCATTTGAAGTTGTTACCGATACATTTTGCATGCATTGTGTTTGAACCGTTGGAAGCCGTTGCGCAATGAGCAGATGAACGATGTTGAATATACGATGGCCATAAACGAGTGTGCATTGTTGTTGGGTCGAGTTTGACATTTTTTTGTTAGATCAACTTGGTTTTTTTTTTGTAGATCTGGAATATTGTCTTCTTTTAATAAGTCTATCCCGATGATACGTGTAACAAGAGATCAGAATCTATCACCCTGGGAAACTAACAAGATAACAGGTACTATGAGCAGAAAAAAGGCAAGAAATACTCAAATACTTTATAGTAGAACAAGAGATTTTCGTGGACAACAATATGTAATACCAATCAAGATAAAGATGGTCAACACGATTGCAGCCAAATTAATTTAAAGATATGTTTACCGGTGTTCTACTCAACTTCCAGGAGAAATTAAAGTCAAACTATTTTGAATCTAGGAGGTATCATAGATCAAGTCATTTTCTCATATCCTTTCGATGGGTAGGAAGTGATCCCCGGATGTCACTTTTCCAGCCAGGCGCAGCCATTTAAAGACTAGCCAACTCATGTTATTTCATAGCAACCTCTTGAAGACGAGAGTGCGAGATGCTTCAGAAAGAAAGAAAACCTGAAGAAGCTCACGAGTGAGTAAGATGATAGACCTAGTGGCTAGTAGATTGAGAGCGTCAGTATAATATAGAGTTTTGTCAAATCTATTTGTTCATTCCCATCGATCACCCTTCGATAACCTCATTTTATTTAAAACTTCTTGATCAAATCCTCTTGGATAACTTGTAATATTTTGATGATGCTCCTTTGATGATCAAGAAATCAGTAATAGCATTTCCTTGATAGGTTATAGTGACACCTTTATGAAAAAAAATTCAAGCACGGTTCTCAGCTCTTAAGCGTTGATTTTCTTTTGTTATTCCCATATATCTTTGTAAAATGCGAGAACCCTTTGAGTCATAAATCCTCTAAAAAGGCAATATTTTTAGTATAAATAACCCAGTGTTATCTCTCTTCCGACTTTTGTTGATCAGATAAAGTTCTCAGTCAGAGGTGTTTGATTTATTTTAATCTCACTCATAGAACTTAAGTGTGAGTCTTCAAATAGAAGAGAGAGCTTATAGAAGTATTCATTTAAGTATATTGTCAGGAGAGCGAATGATAGTATTCTATAATGATGAATGGAACCGAAGCAGTACCAGTTAGTGTTCTCCAAAGTCGAAAGTACATTTCTAAAGTAATTTCCTAGTTCGTAACGTTTAAGATGATCAATGGATGTCAACAAGCAAGTTTTGAGCTTACAGTTAAAATCTAAACGTGCAATTCTTATTCTGTATGCAAGCGAAGGTGATCACTAGCGGGAGCCAGACAGCCGGACTACCGCTTTAAAGAAAAGAGAAGAGTATAACGAGGAAAATAAGACTAATTTGCATCAGAAATACAATTCAAGCATGCTTCAAGAAGACGTGAACGTCGAATCTCAAGATTTTAAGGAAGGAGATAAAACACACTTCGAACCTGATAGAATTTGTAATCCAACTATCCAAGGGCGTGCTCATTCGAATCATGGAGAGATTATATAAAGTCAGTGCATCATGATTGCTCTCATAAAGGATAGAAAAAAATGGCGAACATTAAGGCTTACCACATCAGTGAAAGGAAACTCATCAATGTGGGTCATAGCAGATCGATTGACCAAATCAGCATATTTCATGCCGATCAAAATAACAATGGAATTAAGCAAGTTGGTGCAGATTTATGTGAAGGAGATTGTTCGACTACATGGAATTCCAGTTTCTATCACGTCAGATCATGATACTCATTTCACATCAAGGTTTTGGATGAGTCTTCAAGAAGCAATGGGAACAAAGATGAACTTCAGCACCACTTTTCATCCTCAAACAGATGGTCAATCAGAGAGGACGATACAAATTCTGGAGGACATGCTCCGAGGAGTTATGTTGGACGGAAACACAAGCTGGGAAGATGTTTTACCCTTGGTAGAGTTTGCATATAGCAATAGTTATCAATCAACTATAAAGATGGCACCATATGAAGCCTTGTATGGTCGCAAATACAGATCACCCCTGTACTCGGATGAAGTTAGAGAAAGGAAAATATTGGGTCCAAACATTGTACAGACCACTGTCGAGATAATTGACTGAATTCGGACAAGAATGAAAGAAGCACAAAGCAGACAGAAGGCTTATGCAGATAAACGCAGAATAGATCTACAATTTCAAGTTGGTGAAAAAGTTTTCTTAAAGGTATCTCCAACACAAGGTGTGGTGAGATTCAGAAAACAAGGCAAGTTAAGGCTAAGATTTATTGGGCCATTCGAGATACTAGAAAGAATTGGTGAGGTTGCTTACCGATTAGCTCTACCGCCAGACCTGTCACAAGTTCACGATGTATATCATGTTTCAATGCTCAGGAAATACGTGTTTGACCCAGAATACGTTGTCAAAGGAAGTGAGTTAGTTCTTCGTTCTGATATGACGTACGAGGAAAAGCCCCATGAAATTCTTGGTAGAAAAGTCCAAGTCCTAAGAAACAAGCAAATTCCATTGGTACTTGTGCAATTGAATCATCATGATCGAACAGAAGCAACGTGGGAACTAGAAAGCAAAATGAGACAACAATATCCTAAGTTATTCGAAGGTACGTGAATTTCGGGACGAAATTCTTTTAGGGGGGGAGTGTAATACCCCAAAACTCTGGTATCTAAATTTAATTAGAAATTTATTTATTAAGTGTAAATAGATTTAGTGTGATATTTTTTATTATTTATTTACATACAAATATATACATATTTGTGCTAAAATTAAAATATACCATATAGTTATTTATATAGTTAAAAAAAAAAGTAAACGTGTATATATATACACATATGTGTCCACTTGCCATAAAGATGGAGATAAAATTTTAATATGTAGTATATATAGATACTTTAATTAATAGTGCAAGTGGATCAATTTCTAAATAGATATATTATATAAATAGATGAGTATGATTTGCACTTCTCTTGTGATACACGTAACTATATAGGAAAAAAAATAAGTGTAATTTTGTTAATTCACTTGTAGGGTGGTTAGTACACGTGTCCTATCAATTAAAGTGAAAATTAGCATGATACTAAATAACTTGAAATAATGAAACTTCATCATTTTTTATATACCATCGTTAAACAATAGATTATATCAAAAAAAATAATTTGCGGATAATTTGAAGAGGTTCAGTGAAGGTTTGTTCTTGAATTAGTTTTGAGTACATTTTTTTTATATAAGTATTCGATTATTTGAAAGAAATAGTAATATATATGCTTTTCAGTAAGAAATTCCATCTTGTGATAATTAATGATAGGGAACTAAAGAATTTATAAGTGGACATATCCTATAATTTTCTATTGGTCTTCTTTTTAAATTACTGATGCTAATTAATCATAAACGATATATTATAATATTTAATCACCCTTTTTTTTCATTAACTGAATAATCGTACATCCTCTAGGAGTTTGAAATTATTTAAATTTATAATATTTCCTAAATAATATATATATTTTCTAGTATATATAAAGATTACTTTTAGAATTATGTAATTTACAACTCTATTGTGTGAATATTTAATTAATTTTGTTATGCTTTAATAATTTTAAATTGATCATAGTAAATAATGGTATTAATTGAAAATATTAATATAACACGGTAGCATAAGCTAAACTAAAAAAAATAAGCTTAGGGGTTAAGTTTTAATAGGAGTTCTTTAGTTAAACTAAGCCAATGTTGGTTGTTGTAGGCTCAGAAGAAATAGCAGGAATCAAGTAGAATCAATTCAGAAATTTGAAACCTTATCTATTATCTAGATGGGCTACTGTATCTTTGCAAATTGTATCTTTCGAGTTATTAAGCTCTGCCTTGTTAAAATTACATATGTGACTATCTATGTTAAATATTTACGTGCTGTTGTATGTTGTCGGAGTCTCATAAACCAGCGATGTGTCAATGTGAGTAGCTACAGTATGCATGCATTATTCGTCATGCCCTACTCCTTGTCAGTTAGACTAAAATGAAACACTTATTGGTTACACTCATTAAGTATACTTTGGCCATACTCAACTTTACGCATTGGTGATGTAGTACGGGTTGCGGGCAGTGACTGGTTATACTCTTAAGCACTTCATGATAAAATGTTTTGGTGAACTTAGGTTACCTTGAACTTTTAAACCTCCTAAGTTTCACTATCTGCATGGACACAGATAGATTACTTTTATAAAATGATTTGCATAACTTAAATTGTGAAAACTTGCCCACTGAGTGCATTAGTACTCAGCCCAAATCTTTTCAAATATTTTCAGGTCAGTAGACTGGAGCGTGGAGGTGATGAGGCTGAGATATGGGCTATTGTGATTTACATATTTTTTCGTTGTCTCTTTTTGTTAGTATTTTGTTAAGAATTGAGCTTCTGCACTTATGATATTCATTTGCTAAATGCTAAGAACTCTGATCTTGGTATTTTGTTGATATGATTATGCTTCTCTGATTCTGAACATTTGTTGACTTCCTAAGTAAACATGTCTCATATGCTTAACTATATAATTATTCTAAGGGGAGGTAGCCCCGTCTTTTGCTATGTCTATTTGATCATTCATTTTGACCTATGGAAGGGCTTCATTTGTTCAGCATATCGGTGTCTATTTCTTTTGTCGATCTATGAATGGGTCTATTGATTGTTGCTATCAGATTATTTGTTTTCGTTTGGCATATGAAAGGGCTTATTGAATTGTTACAGCTTCCATTCTTCTCTTATAAGCCGTTATAAATGGGGATTCGCTCTAGTTACAGAGGTTATGCTGTCTGATTTCCGGAGGGCATAACCTATCTTTGGTATACTCGGTTGTTAAATTTTATTCCAAACATTAATCTTTTTTGGATTATCAATCCGTCATTAATTAAAGTGGCGTCCATTTCCACGGTCTTTCGAGACCGGGGCGCTACAGATTGTTTTGCATCTTCTGAATAAAAAATTTTACTAAAAGCGACAGAGACATCTAGGGCAGAACCTGAGTGAGAAGCGGAGGATGCCTGACCTTCTTTATTGAGACAAGCTATGGTTGAGGCAACATTAGCTTCAACATCAGTAGAAAAGGGTGGAGCTTGTTTGGATGAGAAGGGTTGTTCAATAGATAAATCAGACTCATTCTTCAGGGATCGCGAGACAACCAGAGGAGTCTGGTGTTTGACCTTCTTGGGAGGAGCCTCAGTGGTAGTAAAAGGAGAGTCACCATGAAGCCTTTTGGACTTCCGAGTAGGAGGCAGAGGGCTTGTAGTTTGAGTGAGAGATTGTGAGTAAGCAAGAAAATCAGAATTAATGGGATTTTTCGGATCACCAAGGACATGGAATGTGAGCGGTGTAGGGTTAATAATCTTGGTTCCAGGGGTAATGATGAGATCAGAGTGTATAAATTTGGTGGTGGTTTTGTTGTCGGATAAAAGGGTTTTGACGAGGAAGGCAGTGGAATTGAGGTATTTCCCTGAGTTGGGGTTGACGGAGTAGCGAAAGGATTAGTGAGAGGAATGGGGGTTGGTGATGTAGAGAGAGTAGGGTTTGACGTTTGGGCTTGAGTGGAGGCAGAAGATGGAGTGCCTTGAGACATCTCCATCATTTTTTGTAACACCATCATCATGGCTTGATAAGGGTTTGGGTCGGCCATTGATGCAAGTTTTCAGAGAAGAGAAGAAAAATTTGCAGAGAGGAGGCGGAGAAGATGAATGGTTAGAGAGAGAATGAGGAATAGAAAAGAAGAAGACAAATAAAATATGAAGAGAAATAGAAAAAGTGATATTTAAGCGGGCCCATTTATCATATCTCAATTCGCTTATCACATCACACTCAGATATATTATATTATATATTTTTTTAAATGATCAGGTTCGGTCAAATAAGCAATGTTGACTAGTTATACATGAATAAATTCTCATGAATTAATTCACAATATAAAATCATAAAAGTTAAACATAACTTGAATTGTTCCGAAACAAAACAAAATTTCCCGATGTCAAGGCACACAACATATGACATAACATCAGGATTACAATCATCATCTAAATAATACACATCCCAAGAGATTTTCTTCACGAAATCTAAGGGTTTAGTAAAAATATCAACTATTTGGCTCTCTGTGAAAATGTAATCCAACTTGATGATTTCTCGTTCTACAAGATCGCGTATGAAATGATGTCGAATGTCAATATGTTTGGTACGGGAGTGTTGGACTGGATTTTTATAAATCTCAATGGCACAAATATTATCACAAAGTAATGTTAGTGATGGACTTGCTATACCATAATCAAGCACCATTTGATTCAACCATAATAATTGAGCACAACAACTAGCGGCAGCAACATATTCTGATTCGGCCGTCGAAAGTGAGATACAATTTTGTTTCTTACTTGACTATGAAATCAGATTGTTGCCAAAATAAAAACATCCACCGCTAGTGCTTTTTCTGTCATCGACATCATCTGCCAATCAGATTCACTAAAACCTACAAGTTGAATGTTAGTGTCTTTGCAATATCGAATACCAAAACTGACAGTGCCTGAAATATAATGAATAATTATTTTAATAGCTTTGAGATGTGTTTCCTTAGGCTGAGATTGATATCTAGCACATACACCAACACTGAACATAATGTCAGGTCTACTAGCTGTTAAATATAATAGACTTCCAATCATTCTTCGACTATCTGGTGGAATCAACATCAACACCAACATCATCTCTGCTTAACTTTTCTGAGGATTCCATAGGAGTCTTCATTGGTTTAGCATCTTCTAGCCTGAAGCATTTAACCAACCCCTTAGCATACTTGCTTTGATAAATGAAGATCTCATCCTTGTCTTGTTTAATTTGTAGACCAAGAAAATAGTTGAGCTCTCCAACCATACTCATTTCGAATGTGCCACACATTGAGTCTACAAATTCCTTGAGCAAATTAGTACAAGTGGAACCAAAAATAATATCGTCAACATAGACTTGAGCAATAGTTATATGTTTTTTATTTTTCTTTATGAAAAGGGTTTTATCCACTTGACCTCTTGAAAATCTAATTTCAAGTAAAAATTCAGTTAGTCTAGCATACCAAGTTCTCAGAGCTTGTTTAAGACCATACAAAGTTTTCCTAAGCTTAAACACATGCAATGGTTTGTCATGACATTTGAATCCTTTAAGTTATTCAATATAGGCTTCTTCATTAAGATAACCATTCAAAAAGGCACTTTTAACATCCATTTGATGTAAAGTGAAACCAACATAGCATGCAATGGCACACAAAAGACGAATAGATTCAATCCTTACAACATAGGCAAAAGTTTCGTCAAAGTCTACTCCTTCAACTTGAGTGTACCCTTGGGCGACTAGACGAGCTTTATTTCTAACAACATTGCCAGATTCGTCAGTTTTATTTTTGAAAATCCATTTGGTTCCTATGACATTCTTATATTTTGGATGAGGAACCATTTCCCACACATTGTTTCTAATAAATTGATTTAATTCTTCATGCATAGCATTAACCCAGAAGTCATCTTTAAGGGCATCCTTAATATTCTTGGGTTCAATGTTAGACAGAAAACATGTGTTAGATAATGCATTAGTTAGGGAGGATATACATACCAGTTTCACCATTTCCTTGTAATCAACTGAATTCTTCTTTCGAGTTTGAACTCCTTCAAATTATTCACCAATAATTTGAGAATTTAGATGATTCTTCATTATTTTGCTTGGTGGGTCTCTCTTTAGTTCATTTTTAGCAGTGATAAGTTGTTCATCTTCACTGTCTGATGTGCAAGTTGATGTCGGTGACTTGATGGGAACTTTGTCACTTGAATGAACATTGCCTTCAACATTGTCTAAAGACTTATCTTTAACATTATGTTCAGACTTCTCACTTGACATTACCTCGGTTTCAAAAAGATACTCCACTTCATCCTCTTCAGATTTTGAAGCAATTCCTGTGTGATCATCAAACACAACATTAATCGATTCTTGGACAATTTTAGTCCTCAGATTTAACACACGGAATGCTCGACTATTTGAGGCATATTCCAGGAAAACTCCTTTATCACTCTTTGCATCAAACTTTCCTAAGTGATCCCTGTCATTTAGGATATAACAAACACATCCAAAGACATGAAAATATTTCAGATTTGGTTTTTCGTTCTTCAGGAGTTCATAGGGAGTTTCTTTTCTACCAGGATGAAGAATCACCCTATTTCCAATATGACAGGCAGTGTTAATAGCTTCAGCCCAAAGTTTCTTGGACAAACGTTGAGCCTATAAAATTGCTCTTGACATATCATGAAGAGTACGATTCTTTCTTTCAACAACACCATTTTGTTGAGGAGTTTTCGGTGTGGAGTACTCATAGATAATGCTTTTTTTGTCACATAAATCATCGAACATCGAGTTCTTAAATTCAAGCCCATGGTCAGTTCTTACACATTTGATATTAGTCTTGTACTGTCGAGACACTGATCTGCAGAACTTTTTGAACACCCTGAAAGCTTCAGATTTTTCTTAGAGAAATTCAACCCATGTGAATCGTGAAAAATCATATACTGTAACAAGAATAAATCTTTTCTCACACATGTTTTTTATGTCAACAGGACCCATTATATCCATGTGAATTAAATCAAAACATTTAGTGCTTTGACATTCGGTAAGACTTTTGTGAGGAGATCTTGCTTGTTTGCCCTTTTGGCATGCTCCACACACGACATTGAGATTGATCTTTACTGGAGGAATTCATCTAACAGCATCGGCATCAATCAATTTTTTTCAGGCTTCGGAAGCTCACATGTCCAAGTTTTTAATGTACAAGGTGTGTGTCAACATTGACAGACACATTGCATTTCACATTCTTATCTGCATGATAACAGTTATCCACTGCATGACTACCGAACATGATGCATTTATCATCACTGTCAAACACTTCACATGTATCTTTGTTAAACCTGACATACATTCCCTCATCACATAGTTGACTAATGCTTATTAAATTTTGTGTCAGACCTTCAACATGAAGCACATTACGTAATTTAGTGAAGTTTTTCACATTCAAGGTTCCCTTAACAACAATATTACCTTGTGCTCCTCTTCCATAGCTTAATTTTCCTTTACTTGAGGAGGAATACTCATCAAGAAACTCGGGATTACCGATTATGTGACATGAGCAACCACTATCAAAATACCATGTACCTGCAATGTTGGCTTTTAAAGAGCTGTAAACCACATTGCAAGAGACTTTGGCCTTTTTGGATCTCTTCTTCTTCTTATTGAGATTGCAAAGTGTTTCCACAATGATCTTCACTGCTGCTACATCATCATGATACTTGAAGCAATAAGGTTTGATGTGTCCAGGTTCTTGACAGTAATGACAAATGTATTTTTTTTGTTTTTGTTTTGTCATCAACATTCTGCTTAACATCCGTATTCACATTGTCTGGAGAACTTCCCTTGACTTCATTGTTCATATTGGCTGGAACATTCCTTTTGATATCATTTTTCACACCTTCTGGAACACCCTTCGAGCTTTCACCTTTCATAAATTTTACAAAGTTGTTGTTAGAAATAGACATAGATGAACTAGAGGCATAGCCCAAACCTGCTCGGGTGGTTTGTCCCAATGTCAGAACTTCATTTAGAGTTGATGTTCCCTGATTAAGTTATCGAAAGATTTTCGATGCATCATCAACTTCTTTCTTCAACTTCTTCATCTTAGCATCACTTCTAGTAAGATGAATCTCCAGGTCCATCACTCTACGTCTTAGAATTTGGTTTTCTTCCATGAGAATTCCAAATTCTTTTGAATGTTCAGTCCACTGGACACAAACTTCATCCACAACATTGTGTAAGTACCTAAGAGCTTCCTTGTGATTGATGTCGGACTGATCTTCTTTGATCTGAGATACTTCAGTAGTATTACAAAATTCATCCAGTGGTGTCATCTCATACCAATTTGTGGTGTTTGGAGGGATGTTAGCAATTTCTTGTGTAACATCGGCTGAGACATTACTTGGAACATCTGGTGTCTCACTATCAAGATTAAGATTGTAGTTGAAATCAACTTCATCAATGTCAGTCAATGCATCTATCATCTCATCAATATCTTCATTGACTTTGACGAATAAAACCGTTTTCTTTTCTGCTTCCTCATCTTCAGATTCATCACTTAACACAGCTACATTATAGTTTCTGCTTTGCTTCCTGTGTACAGTAGGACACTCATTTGTATAGTTTCCAAAACCCGAACATCATCTGCACTGGATGAGTCAATGTCCCTTCTAGTATCATCAGAAGATTTAGACGACTTTGATGACCCAGATTATGCTGAAGATGGAGAATCAAATAACCTCCTTGGTTTGAAGTTTGGTGATCCCTTCTTCATAGAGCGAACAAAAGAGTTGAACTTCTTAGTAAGTAGTGCAATGCTCAAGTTTTCATCTTCTTTGATTTTCAGGATGTTTTCAACATCATCTTGAACATTGGGAACCATCGTAGTAGATTGAAGTGCAATTCCTTTAGAATAATTATTGGACTTCTGGTTCTCAAGATTCATTTCAAAAGTGAGCAAAATACTCACCGCTTCACTCAGGCTCATATTTGACACATTATGAGCCTCTTCAATGGCGGATATCTTTATGTTGAACCTTTCAAGAAGGGTTCGAAGAAGTTTGCTCACCATATTCTCATTTGAGATAGGACATCCAAGTGCGGTAGACTCGTTTGAAATTTCACACAGCCTTTTAGTGTACAAAGTTATGGTCTCATCTTCCATCATTCATAACATTTCGAACTTGAAAGTAAGCATCCTTAGCTTTGTTTGGCGAACACTTGTTGATCCTTCACAATGTTCTTGTAAAATACTCCATGCTTGATAAGCCGATGTGCAGTTGCATACCATTTTAAAACATGGAACATCCACTGAAATAAAAATGGCGTTCAATGCCCTAGAATTGAAGTTAGAAATTATTCTATCATCATTAGTCCACTGAGTTTCTGGAGTAAGGATGAAATTTCCATCTGGTCCCTCCATCCTTGGAGGAGTCCAAGCTTCAATTACAGCCAACCAAGCCCTTTCATCAATGGACTTGATATACATCTTCATGCGTAATTTCCACATCGCATAATTTTTATCATTACTATCCAATGCCGGAGGACGGCACTGATTTATCTGAATATCCATTTCAGTAAATTAGCAACTAAGGATCGAATACTTAGTATATCAAATACCGACTCTGATACCACTTGTTTGAATTTATTGCCCAAATTACTGAAAATAGAAGAAAGTTTGTAATGTTAAACTCAATATTAAAGATAGTATTTTCACTATCTTAACTAAAAATGCAGTGAATAAAAACAAGATTGCATGAAGATAAATTTTAAATCACACACAACATGTATGTGATTGCCACAGGGCGAAATTAGGCTTACACAAGCATAAATAAAATAGTTGAGTATGTTTGAACAAATATTCCCAACACATCAACAAAAGTACATGAACCTAAATCTAGTTTTTACCTAAATCAAATTCGTGAAAGCAACACATTCTTCGTCGAAGTCATCTCAAATTCAGTGTTCAATCCGGAATCAAGGTCATCAGCCCTCCGGATAACGTTATCAAATTCAAACAACAAGTCCAAGAAGATCGAAGAAGCAAGTTCACTCCGAAAATTCCAAGGACTGTTTGAAGATTGAGTTTTGAAGAGAAGAATCAGAGGATCAAGACAGATTATACCGCAATCGCACTTTAAATTCAAAGAAGAAATCTATTTGTACACTTTTCGAGTTATTTATTCGAATACACGAAAATTTGTGTTACGGGATGATGATCAGATTCTAGGATAAGCTTTAAAAATAATATTTTATTTTAACTTCATATTTATCTTTAAATAAATTATATTCTCTTTATTTTTATAAATATATATGAAATAAGTTGAAAATATTTAACAAACTCATATAATAATTCTGAATCCAAGTTAAGTTCTAAAATTTCTCTTTTAAACTAGGAGTGCAATATCAGACTTTCTCAAGTTCATTTAATTCTATTGAGCATTATCAAATAAAAAAAAAACTTGATTTTAAAACAATCAAATAATTTAAATAATTTAAATCATGTAGAAGTGGATTGTTACACGGAACTTTGATTTGAATTTTTATAATATCACGTCAGACCTAAAAATAAAATAAATATTAAAATCTTCAATCAAAAAAATATTTAATTATTTAATTCCTACTATCATCTTGTAAAATATATTATCAGTTGTATGAAGAGCTTAATTCAATCAAATGCCCTCTTAGTATAATATTAAAATAAGATATTGTTAACAACATTGTAATCTCATACAAGTTTTACAGATATACGAAAAAGATGACGTCGCTTTTAAATTATACAAAATAAATATGCAAATAGGAAATATGAGAGCAAATGAACGATATCTCAATATTATTTTGTGTATATAGATTATTGCAAATGTTTTTTTAGGGGCGCAAATGTATTTTGAAATCTCCGTAGTTGTCTATTAGCAATATTAGCAAAATTAATTATTTTTTTTAAGATATGGGCATTGGGCAGCTGTAGATCCACAATTAAAATATAAGTCTAACCACTATTTTAGAATAAATCATTATGTCGCTAAAATATTGCATGAACATAGAATGAAATTTTAATTTAAATTTTAATTTTATTTTTAGGTATGATGTGGTATTATAAAAAGTCATATCAGATTTCCGACAATTCATGCATGCTATAGGGTACCAGATAGTTAACCATATGATAGAGTTGATAAAAAAAATTTGAAAGGTAGGGTATCAAGCTGAAAATATTTAAAGGTTTTGAGACATTTTTGTTAAAATGTTCAAAGGTCAAGTACCAAACTGTAATTTACCCTAAAAAATAAATTAAAAAAATATTACATAAAATAAACAAATATAAAAAAATTACATTCCCCATTTCTTCTAAATTTTGTCCGACATCTTTTTATATATGACACGTTTCTCTGGTTTTATTTTTTTTCCTCATGTTGCATGATAGTCAGGTGTTCATCAAAGGTAAGTTTGATGTTCGAGCCCTTGTAAAGAAAAATGTTGTTAGAAAGAAGATAATTTTTCAGAAGATGGAGTACCGTCATCTTTGTCAGTGCTCATTCCATATGTGATGTTCATCCTCGATGAGTTTGAAGCGTGTGTTAGATATCTTAGAGGATGAAAGTCGTAAGTATAATATCCATAAGGAGAAAACCCTTAAATGTAAACAACTCCAGGTCCAAACATCGGGCTAATTGGAAAGTTCGAATTTGATGGGTAACAATAGTTGGGACGAATGTTAGACCTTCAAAAAATGAATTCGTGTCGAAGTCGGGAGAAATTTTTTTGAAATTCTGACCAATTTGGGTAAGGATTGTTTGGATGAATATTGGAAATTTGGAAAGATGGATTTGCTCGCAAACTAAAATAATTAAACCAATTGGTGTTGGGATGATTATCTATTTTGATAAATAAAATATTAAAATTTCTAGAGAATGGTATTTGATTGAGAAAATTGTGAAATGTTGTAGTTGAAAATTGTAAAATTGAAATGACCCTCTTCTTTTTTTTTATCAATTTTATTTTAGCATGCATGCATATATATATATATATAGGGGTGGGTTCAAATAGGAACCAATCCCCCCCGTGAGAACTTAGGAACCAATCTAACATGAGAGATTTATATTACTAACATCAAGAGATTATGTTGCTAACACGAGGTAAACTCATTTTGCTAACTTGACGAGATCATAATATTAGCAACATATTGCTAATATGTTAGCGATTATACACACTGCTAATATGTGACTAATAATTTGCAAATATATTTGATTTCTAGGTTCTCACGGGGGGATTTGGTTCCTATTTGATCCTTTCCCTATATATATATATATATATATATATGGACATTGCATATTTGATGAGTTTATAAAAAAATGAAAAGGGGACAGCAGCAATAGCTTGGGGCCCAACTCTCACCCTCAATTTCTTCTTTCTATAAGGGGTATTTTTCTTCTCTCCTCATTCTCTACCTCCACTATCTCACACCCATTAGCACTCTACATAATTCCACCTATCTTCTATATCTATTAAAAAACCTCTGGTGGTGCTCTCATAAATTGGACTGAAATCATATTATATAGTAATAATAATATTTAATTCTCAATATTTAAACATTTTGATAAAAATAATATAATATTTTAATAATTATAATTTAATTCTCAATATTGTGATGTTTTAAAAAAAATAACTTTTAATAGTGACAACAACGTTTGAAAGTTATTTGTCACTATTAAAAGTTATTTTTCTTTCACTATTTCAAAGATGAAAATAAAAAAAGCACATGCACAATTTTAAAAATTATTAGAACTAGAATTGTGCAGGGGCTGCGCGAACGCAGACCCCCACTAGCACAAATTATGACGTAGGCTCGACTACTTGGGCCGACCTTAGGCGGGCAACCCTCCAAAGTGCAATGGAGGTCACCAACCTAGGTCATGGACTTTCGTGACATTTCTACCTTCATATTTGGGTTGAACCTCCATTTTTTTTTTTTTAAATGGTTTCTTGAATCGTTTTGTACTTGAGAGGTCATAATTTATGAAATTTGTATGTCGGGTTTTCAAAAAAAAAAAAAAAACAAAGAAAAGCAGAGAGAGAGAGAGTAAAATAAAACTAGGATCTGTTGTATTTTTCTGGACTCTATAAATTGGGCTCAAGGCTGAAAAACTAGCCCATGAAGTAGTCCATTTGAATTTAAACAATCTCCAAACGCAGTGAATCCAGACTGCTCAAGCCCCACATTTGTTTATGTATTTATTGAGACAATTTATAAAATAATTAAAATTAAAATTAAATGGTTGGTTAATTTAATTTTAACATTATTAATTATTGTTAATTCCACATAACTAGGATTTATAACTATTATTTATTATGTGTTATTATTTATTTTTCAATTAACGATTCATCATTATGGTTGATTAATTCATAATTATAATTTCATTTTTAATTTTTTTTTCTTGACAAGGTTGACTTTGGTTAATCATGTTATAATACTAAACTTTTTTGTTCTTCATAATAACTATTATTAAAATTATAAATTTAATATTTAATAATCTATTATACAACGAAATATAAAAGGTGTAACATACAATTTGAACAAATGTTCTAGCTTAGAGTTGCTCCAGAAGACTAGAATCAGCAAAATAAGTTGCGTTGTAGATGAATCTAATTAATACTCACACTTTAAATAATAAATAATAAATAAATAAAGCGCAGATAATTGGTGAAACTTTTTTGATTTTTTTTTTTTTTTTTATGATCTCTCGAGACTTCTATTTTCGTTTTCAGACTAAACTTTATCCAAAATAGGATATTCGAGAATTTCCCGAACTCTCTAAACTTCTCCACACAATATTTATTAAATTATAAACTCCACCCTTTAAATACTTCCATCTCCCTCCACCACCACCACAAAACAATCAAATTCAAAAAGCAGAGTTCCATTCACATAAATCGATCTGCCAATAGTCCCAAATCACAGAAAAGAAAAATGTCGCTTATCCCAAGCTTGTTCGGCCGACGAAGCAGCGGCATGGACCCATTCTCCCTCGACGTGTGGGACCCTTTCCGCTCCTCCGACGAGACGTCGCAGTTCGCCGCCACCCGCGTCGACTGGAAGGAGACGCCGGAGGCCCACGTGTTCAAGACGGACGTGCCCGGGCTGAAAAAGGAGGAGGTGAAGGTGGAGGTGGAGGAAGGGAATGTGCTCCAGATAAGCGGCGAGCGCAGCCGCGAGGAGGAGGAGAAGAACGACACCTGGCACCGCATGGAGCGGAGCTCTGGCCAGTTCCTCCGCCGCTTCCGGCTGCCGGAGAATGCCAAGATGGATGAGATCAAGGCGAGCATGGAGAATGGGGTGCTGACGGTGACGGTGCCAAAGGCTGAAGTGAAGAAGCCGGAGGTGAAGGCCATTGATATATCGGGCTGAGAAATTAAGTTGAGTTGTTTGGAATTATGTGATCAACGATTGGAAAAATAGCGTGATTCTTGTTGTAAGTTTGGTTGTTTTGGCTTGTATTATGAGATTAATTTGAAGTGGAGTCAAAATTTGTAATGTATCGTATGAATTACCAGGATTCGAATTTTTATTTTTTTTATTGTTATCATTTTTAGATGGTTCAACTTTGATGGTTATTTATTACAAGCTGCATATCAACTAAAACCAATTTGCAAAAAAATAAAAAAATTGTGTATCGGACTATTTCACCTTCCCATCTTACACAAATTTAAGCTAGTTTCTTCACTCTCGTTAGTTTTAGCTCAAAAAATAATTTAGCGGAAACTTTCGAAACAAAACAAAATTAAAAAAAAAAAACCCACGTAGAATCGGACAAAAATCATAAAGGTATAAATTTGTATGATTAAAATTCATAAAATGAGTGAAAATTCCGATCCAAAACATTTATTATTTTGTTTTGTGTTTAATTATATATGTTTGGATTTTAATTCATTTAGATCCATCTTAGGACTTTTGAGCGTAAGATAGTCTCTCTCAAGAGTACTATCCAATCTTTAAAAATAAATATATCTAGAAGATTCTAAGTTTAAGCGAGTATTTTTCATAATCTTGAAAAAAAGGAATGATGCACTGCATAATTTATTTTATTTTTTTGCGTAAATTATCCAATTAACTAATTCATTTTAATTTTGTAGATGCACTGGATAATTACTTTTATTTTGCGTAAATTATCCAATTAACTAATTCATTTTAATTTTATATAATTTTGTAGTGTTTTTTAATTTTATTGAAATTATATCTTTTATTTATTTATTTATTTCATACGTTGATAGCATTCTATGTTAATTATTTAAGTTGTTTGCATAAATTTAAATATTATAATATATTAAAACTGGCATTCGTACATTTCACGTGCATACACTAGAGGACACATTATTTAGAAGCTACACATCAGTTCAAAGCAATTTGCAAAAAACAAAAACCTAAAAAATAAACTTTAACCACGTTTGTTTTTCATTCAAAAGGGGATATATTTTTTTTCTATATTAGACTCTCTTCACATTGTCATCTTACAAACAGGAAGTTTCTTCACACTCTTTAGTTACAGCTCAAAAATTAATTTAGCGGAAGCTTTCAAACAAAACAAAAAAAAAATACAGGAATGTCCGACAACAATCTTTTCATAATATCACAAAAATGGATGATTTAAGTATTCATTCTGAACTAATTTAATGGGTGCCTCCCAATTATAGGTTGCACCCTCAAAAAATAAAGAGTATGCTGCTTAAATGCAATAAGCACACGGTATTCTTTAGTAAAAGGCGAAAGAATAGTTCGCTTTGTGCTCACTGCGCAGCTGCTTGAAGAGAAGTAGTGCACATCTGCACCATTTTGAACAAAGATCATTTCTTTATCGGTTCATCATTCTCCGATGTGGGATAATATATAATCCCCACCCCTTGCGTCAAATTAACTATAATTGGTTCATTTTCTGTAGATATATATATATATATCCCGCAGTCCCATCTTGATATGTTAGCGAAAAACTACACCTACAAGGCAATATCATGTAGATCATAGTTACTTAATACACTATATATAATTTAAAATTTTATGCTCATTTTTGACTTTATACACCACATTATTTCTCAATTTACCCTTCAATTTAAAAAAATTAATTTAAACTAGTTTAAAATAACGGAGAGAAGACTACTGAGAGAAGAAAATGATTTCTTTTAGGGAAGAGAGAAGAAAACTAATTTACCAAGTCTTGATTCTTTTTTCCTAGGCATCGTGAACAGTAAATTAAAGGTAGTTCCATCTCATTAAGTTTTCAGCTTTCACTCATTGTTATTAATCTTTGTGTCGGGTTAGTGTTCCAACCAAGCTTTGGGTTGAAAATGTGACTTCTTCTGATCGCTGACGGCATCCACGAGCGGCGCCGACGACTGTTGACTACCCCTTCTCGGCTCAGCCTCCATCAAGCGTGAACTCAGCCCCTTCTAGTCTCATATTTATTCATTAGCTCGTATGAACTAAAAATAATATAATATCGAAAAAGTTGAAATTAAAATTGGATCAAATTAACTGAATACTAAAATCAAATTCATTGGAACTGAAAGAATTATGATATCAAAAAATTTGAAATTAAAATTGATAGGGGCCGCGCGAACGCAGGCCCCCGCTATCACAAATTATGATGTAGGCTCAGCCACTAAGGCTGACCTTAGATGGGCACCCCTCCTATGTGCAATAGAGGTCACCAATCTAGGCCATGGATCTTGTTGGTCACCTATTGACCCCATCCAGGTAAGTAAGTATAACAATGTCTCTCATTCCCATTAAGTATCAAATTTTAACGTTGCACATGATGCTATAATTCGATGTGGGACAAATAGAGACTCTGGTGCTTGCTTATGTAGTTATATGCACACTTGATTTATATGGCTTTAATTTGAAATTCTAGCGATGTTTGATTTTCTCACTTATGCTTTAAGTGACATCTTTCATGATCTCGTACGAGTTATTACAAATGATGGAAAACTCCTAAAAAGTAACCCTAAAAATTAATATTTGCTCCTAAAACTTATACTCGTGATAACAATAGAAAATAGTCGTATCCTGATAATATAATTTTATTTATCTTTGTTGTAAAAATAAAACATTTGGGGGGTTTGGAGAGGTTAGAAATATGCATATTTATACCTATAGTTTGCGGCACCCCTGATGGATTTGGGCCAAAAAAAAATGGATCGAAACGAGGGCCGCACAAAGTGGCAGCTGTAGCGCCTTTTTCCGGCAATGATGCGGCGGCGACAGCACGGAACCGCAGTGGGGCGGCAACGACAGTTCCCAGACATCCCTCCCTCCTCTCCCTCTCTCTCTTTCTCCGCTATCTTTTCTCTCCCTCTCTCTCTAATATGAATATATGATATATGTTGAGAATGGTGAAAAACCAACGCAAGGGGCTGCATATATATAGGAAATATTTAGGATATACGGGTAGAAAATTCGAAATAAAAAATACTGATAAAATGCTTTTTGAACACGATTAAAAGTTATTTTATTTCACCAGGATTTCAATTGATCTAGTAACGAAAATCTAAAAATATTGGGAGGTTCATTGACTCATTTCCTATTGAACCAATCCAAAATTGTATGGTATTCAAAGAATATATTTACAATTTCAATCGTGAATCTAAGTAAATACTGATTTGACACGGTATATTAAATATTCGGTTAATTGCACAAAAAATCAACAACTTTGGGTATAATTGCAAATTCAACACAAAGTTTATGACTATGCAATTATAACATTGGCCAGTTTTTTAGTTGTGTGTTATTCAATATCGATCCCAAATATTTCTAGTGAATAAATGGTGATGTGTCCAACTATTCAATCCATATACATCAGCAATCCATGTGGAAAGAAAACCACAATGACGGCATCTTTCATTTTTCCTTTCTTTTTCTCTTTCTTTTTTACGTAACCTATAGCAACGTTTACAAAAATTGAAGAGGGGAAAAGGAAAAAATGTTTTATATACATTGATGAGAGTAGAAAAACAAATGCGAGAGCACAAATTAGAGCTATGTGAAACCATTCCGGCAATTCAACTAAAACATTTAATTTGAAAACAAGGTAATAAGAATTTAGTTTGAAAACAACAGAGCTCAAAGCTCTCAAGAAATTAAAAATTAGTGACTGTGGAACTTATACTGATGTTTGTTGTATTAAGATGTGTGTATTAATCTTAGTGAAGCAAATTTTCAGCAGCTTGAGGCTAATTTTCAGCAGCATGCTTACAAATATTTTAAGCAAAGTTTTGATGTAATGGAGAATAATGGAGAATGTGATGAGCATTATGAATAACCACCAATTCACCTCCATTTGCGCGACAAACACGAACACAGGATCACTATGTTTCAACAGGCCAACGCGAGCCCTCACAATATATTTCAGTTTTTGTAAAATGTTTTTTTCTTCTGTAGGAAGGGCCGATCTTTTTTTCCTTATGCTCTCTCACTACAAGAAAAAGGACACATTCTAGAGGGACAATTCTAGCAAACTTATTTTTCACAGGAACTTTATGAAAGTCCAGTTGGCATTCCAGCACGTTCTTTGTCAAAGAAATAAATAGGGCATAATTTTTTCCCGCAGCAATTTTTTTTAAAATTTTAATATATTTTTTAATATGTTTACATTAGACATTAATTCATTGTCAAAGAAATAAATAGGGCATAATAGAATTTTTTTGAATTAATTGTCTTTTACAATCCTTTTCTTAAATCCCGAAAAAAATCTCAATCGGCCTATCAAAATGGGACGAAAGGAGTATATAGATACTTCAATACATAGTAAATTAAATACTCTATATTATATTACAAAGTTAGTTTATTATTTTTAGAAGGGGATTTACCTCTATATTATATTACAAAGTTAGTTTATTATTTTTAGAAGGGGATTTACAAAGCATTCATATATATTTTATCATCTACCGCACCAAGTTAGCTATATATCACATGAGATTGAGTGATCAGAATGCAGCAGAGATTGAGGACTTGATTTTACCTTTGTCTGAGTTTCATAATTTATCATTAAATATATAATATAAGGTAGTCTTCTTACATTAATTGACTTTTTTTAATTAAAATATACATTATGTCGTATGTTTTTCTCATTATTAATTCATCAATTAGCTTTTGGTAGAAGCGATGTCAAAGGAAAGGAATAACAATATCATTGAAGAGAGAGAAAATTGCAATGTGGGCCGGCACTCATAGTACTAGCACTAAACCATGAGTAAACAACACATCCCACATCATATGTTTAATAAAGAAATTACAACTTCATATGGTTCTGCCAACTAAATATGGTCACGACCTTACTTGAACAGGATCTGTTCTATAGGCTCGTACCTCTGTATCCTTGATTTCTAAGGAGACAGGAAACCAAGTCTGGTAGATGAACCATGGCTGCCTTGCTTAGAGCGTGATTAATAGTGCCGTGTCCTGGGTTTCGGACCACTGTGTGCCGTAGAGGATCGTTCTTGGTTCGATTCATCGAGCTTAGATGGCCAGGCAGCTGTCTGACAGACTCCAACATTTTTTTGGTGGTGTGGTCTTTAATTTTTTATTGCTCAGTTTTTAAGACGATTAAAAAAACGACAATGACTCACTCAACTGGTTCATATAGATCCAAGGTTGTAAAACCTACTAGATGGGTGATTGAAAGGATGGAAGAAAAATGAGCAGAATGTATCCCAACTATAAATAACAAATTGTACATGTAACAACACCCTAAATTTTATAATTTAAAATGTTACACTTTCTATTCTTTAAAGCGGAAAATGATTCCAATAATAATAATTCAAGTATTTTTTTTCCTTTTCTAAAATAATCATGATATAAATCCTAAGAAGAAAATAGAACACAAAATATATATATATATATATATATATATATATTTTAAAAATATATGTGCTTTGAATAAAGTACCTGCATTTCATAAGCTCCAAGTTCATTTCAAAAAGTAACTGATCATAAGTTCAAAAATATAAAATTCACACTCCTGATATTGTCAAAACTATAATAGCAAACTACCAGTTTAAGTTAGCCCAAAATGACTAATAAACACAAAATACTAAATTCAAAATAGTTTAAGCAACAAGTGCAAAAATTAAGGTCAAGTAACAAAAATATCTTGAGAGAGTCTCCACCCCCCATTTCCATAGCACTGTTCTCAGTTCATTGATCTTAAAACGTTTAAATATCAGTAAGTGCGCATGAATCACATGATTTTAAAGTTTTCAAGAATGCAAATTTTTAATGATTATATTTAAACATATCAAACAAAGAATTTTAGGCGCATTTTATAGGGTGAATTACACTTTGATACCTACATTTTTTATACTTTTAAAAAAATTACCCACTTTTTCAAAATTAACAAAAAAAATACCTATTTTTTCAAAAACAATTCAAATATAACATTTAACCAATTTTACAACCATAAAACCGCACGTAATTGATTGTATTTTAATATTCCTATTTCCCCAGCCACGAGGAAAAAATTTCATCCAATCAAGAAATATTAAATTAAAACCAATTACGTACAATTTTTGGGCATTGATTAAATATTAGAATTGTAAAAAAATAAAAATATGGGTACGATTTTGTATATTTTGAAAAAGTACGTCATTTTTTGAAAAAGTACTCAAAATATAAGCCTCAAAGTGTAATTTATCCCATTTTATTAGTATTTTTAAATTTTAATTTTAATAGATTAGGGACACCATTTTTAGTGTTCGCACAACAACTTCAAAATCTCAGGGTCGGCCCTGCCTAGGTTATCCAATTAAGTAATTCATTTTACTTAGGGTTAATTACTTTAAAAATCATGAACTTTGAGCTCAGTTGTAAATTTAATATGAACTTTAAAAATAGATAATTATAACCCCTACTTTGAATTTGTGTGTTATTCAACATCCCCATTTTTTTATAAAACAAATTGACTTTCAATCTAATATACTATTGCGGCCACTTTGACGTTATTTTCAAAAATTAATGGTCGAATCATAACGGGCTTGAAGAGACAAGCAAACTGTACGTTGGATTGAAGATTAATTTATTTTATAAAAATTTGGAGATATTGAATAACACACAAATTCAAAGTTGGTGTTTTAATTGCCTACTTTTAAAATTCATGTTAAATTTATAACTAAGCTCAAAGTTCATGATTTTAAGGCAATTAACCCTTTTATTTATATTTAATTTTGTAGTTTTTTTTTTACTTTATTGAAGTTATTTCTTTTATTTATTTATTTTAATTCATACCATAATAGTATTCTATGTTTACTATTTAAGTTGTTTGCACAAATTTAAATATTATAACTTATTAATACTAACATTCATGCATTCCACGTGCGATATACTAGTATATATTATTTAGAAGCTACACATCAATTAAAACCAAAAAAAAAAAAACTTAAGCAAATATGGTTTTCATTTAAAAGGGAAGTTTTTCCCCTATTAGACATTTACCCTCTCCACACGTAAGCTTTTACAAATATTCTTTTTATTGGATCCTACACTAAAATATTTTTCCAATAATGCATTGATTATGATAAATCTCCTTCCCGAAACGCATACAAAAAAAAAAATTCAAATTTATGCCACATTCGTCATTCATTTTTGAAAATTTAACCAGACTCGATTCGCTGGAGGAGGGACGTTATGTGCGGAATTCAGTTGATGAGTTACTCACGTTGAAGATTTTGGGAGAGCCCTCTCGATCGGGTTCTCCAACTAAGGTGATTCAGGTTGTTTGGCGTCCGCCACCTCCGGGTCATTTAAGCTTAACATGGATATATGGTTCAGTTGTAGGGTCGCCGGGGAGGATCTTTACGGGTGGTGTTTTCAGACGGGTGGATGGCTCGGTGATTGGTTGTTTCCGTATAGACAAGGGCATTGGGTTTTCTTTTCAGGCAGAGTTGATTGCTGTGATTTTTGCTCTTGAGCGGGCGGCTAAGATGTTTCTGGATTTTATTTGGCTTGAGGTGAAATCCATGTACGTGGTTCTCTGGGCTCTTAAAACTCGGTGGTATCAAGTTTTGGATTTCTTGGGTGGCATTCATTTTACAGTGTCATATATTTTTCGAGAGGGTAACAGGTTGTTGATTTGATGGTTTCTCCTCCTATGCCTTCGGGCTTTTGACTGTATTCTTTACTGATTTTGTTTTAAATTCAGATTTTTACGGTTGTGGATATTCTTGTTTTTTTTAAAGGGGTACTCTTTTACCAATATGGTTTTTTTTCCTTCTATGGGATTTCCATATTGATTTCGATGAGCCTCCGGTCTCCTGGAATTATCATGTTGGGATTTTCGGGACTTCTAGGTTTTGGTCTCTTTTCTTTTCTTTCATTTGTACAATTCATTTGAGACTCTTTTCACCTTGTCATGTTACACAAAAGCAAGTTTCTTTACTCTCGTTAGTTACAGCTCAAAAAATAATTTAGCGTAAACGTTCAAAACAAAACAAAGAAAAACGTGCTTAATTGCCGGACAACAATCTTTAAAATTTAACATACGATAGTATTTTATCAAAACACTCAAAAAATGGAATGATGCATGAATAATTAAGTTATGAAGCTGAACTAATTAAATGGGTGCCTCCAATTATAGGAAGCTACCTCAAAAAATAAGAGTATGCTGCTTGAATGCAACGAGCACACGGTATTCTTTAGTAAAAGGCGAAAGAATAGTTCGTTTTGTGCTCAATGCGCAGCTGCTTGAAGGAAAATACTGCACATAAGTGTGGCTTTGAACATGATCATTTCTATGTTGTTTCATTAATCTTCTGATGTGGGATATTTTGATTCTTATAAGATATATATGACCTATTACCGAGAAAAAAACTTGGACTTAATTGGTTGTTTGGAACTTCGAAATACTTGAAGTTTCCTCAAAAAGTAAGGATATATATGCTGCTTAATTGCAACGAGCATACGATATTCTTTAGTAAAAGGCAAAGGAGTAGTTTAAATATATTCGCTTTTATTTTATGTAAAAAATTGAAGGAGGATCAGATATTGGGATAATTGGAGAATCAACTTGTGTGTGAAATCATATAGTTTATGCCTTATTTGTAAATATAAAACTTAATAACACCACTATTATTAAAAATAGAAATGGACTAAAAGAGTAGGAAATGAATCTTGACTAATTTAATGGGTGCCTCCAATTATAGGAAGCTCCCTCAAAAAATAAGAGTATGCTGCTTGAATGCAACGAGCACACAGTATTCTTTAGTAAAAGGCGAAAGAATAGTTCGCTTTGTGCTCAATGCGCAGCTGCTTGAAGGAAAATGCTGCACATCTGTGCCATTTTGAACAAGATCATTTCTTTATCGTTTCATCATTCTCCGATGTGGGATAAAATATAAGCCCCTCCCCCTGCGTCAAATTAATTACAAGGCAATAGCATGTGATCTGAACTATTCGTTACAAACATACAAGGTGTTGTTACACAATCAAATTTTTAATATGCACCGCGTTTACTAAATACACACCATTTTAAATTTTTACTTTATGCACTACATTATTTCTCATTTTTACCCATTAATTTAAAATAAGAAATTTAAACTAGTTTAAAATGACGGAGAAAAGAAGACTATTGAGAGAAGAAAATAATTTTTATTTTAGTTTTCTTAGGAAAGTGAGAAGAAAACTAATTTACAAAATCTTGATTCTTTTTTTTCCCGGGCATCGTGAACAGTAAAAGGCTGTTCCATCTCATTAACTTTCCAGTTTTCACTCATTGCTATTAATCTTTATTGTGAGGGGTTAGTGTTCCATCGAAGCTTTGGGATGAAACTGTGGCTTCTTCTCATCGCATGACGCCGACAATTGTTGGCAAACCCTTCTCTGTTCAACCTCCATCAGGCACAAACTCAGCTCTTGAGCCCTTCCCAACGCCGACCATGAATTGAAATGAATTTTTAGATAATTTAATTTCGAACCTATGCGTTTGTTTTCGAAAGTCTGTTGCTAACCCGGCCTTTGTTTTTGAAAATATATCTTCCCATTTGCTGAGCTTTGTGTACTACTTAGTTTATAAAGTTTTTAGGGCGTGTTCGAAATGTTGATTTGAACAAAGAAAAATTGTAAATAAAATTGGTAGGAACCGCGCGAACGCAGGCTCCCGCTAACACAAATTATGATGTAGGCTCAGCCACTAGGGCTGACCTTAGATGAGCACCCCTCCGATGTGCAATGGAGGTCACCAATCTAGGCCATGAATCTTCTTGATCATCCATTGACCCCATCCAGGTAAGTAAGTTAGAGAATGGCTCTCATTCTCTTTTATCTATCCAGTTTGAATGTTGCAAGGGATGCTATAATTCGATGTGGGACAAATAGAGACTCTAGTGCTTGCTTATATGCACTTAATTTATATGGCTTTGAAATGCTTGCGTTGTTTGATTTTCTCACTTATGCTTTTAAGTAACATATTTCATAATCTCATACAAATTATTACAAATGATAGAAACGTCCTAAAAAATCACCCAAAAAAATAATATTCGCTCCTAAAAATTATATTTGTGATAGCAATAGAAAAGGGTCGTATTCCTTAGAGATAATATATTTTTATATATATTTGTTATAAAAATAAAACATTTGGAGGGTTTGGAGGTTAGAAATATGCATATTTGTAGCTATGGTTTGCTGCACCCCTGATATGGTTAGAAACCAATGTGATGGATATATATATGGGGAATACGTTTTGGTTAAAATACAATTGCAATTTAGTTTTCAATTTTAGCACATAAATTTTAATAATTATATTTCAACTCCTCAAATTAAACTATATCAGACACAAATCTTCCAATATATATTAAACCAAAACAAAAGAATAAACAATAAAAAAGGTTTAGATAGTGACAAATCATTGTTATAGAGATGTTAGTCTTATGGAGTTGTCAAAGCTATTCAATGAGGCCAATTTGAATTAAATTTTTTAAGGGCTAGAGTTTTTCTACTTATACTAGTATATCTCCCATACGATGTACGTGAATCGATCTAAACATTTTAAGTTTAAAGTTTATGATAGTTGAAGTGATGTTTGTAATAGTATTAATATATAATAAGAATAATTATAATTTGAAAGATATGTCAACAATTAAACACATATTATATCTTTCTACCCTCTTATCCGTTTTCTCTTTTGTTTTTTTTTTCAATTTTTTATTTGTCATTAAAAAATTCCATTAATTATAAGCCCCTTTGATTACGTGATAAGTAGATGGAATCATAAGCTACAATTTATGAAAAATTAATAATTTTAATTGTGTAACATGGAGTGTTGTACAAAATATGACAGATAATTTTATTTGCACCATAAAAATTATATTAATTCAAGTTAAAGGAACAATATGCACATTAATTACATAAAAAGAAAAAATTTACGTAGAGGACAAACAAAAAGGAAAAAAAAAGAACTAAATAAAAATACATATTGTAAAAAATTAAACTATTTCAAATGACTTGATTTTATAAATAACAATTTATAATTGTGAACAATTAAAGAAAGATACATATTAAAATTTAAAATTTAGGAAATAAATACCATGAGTAGTATTATAATTAAAAAAATAAAAAATTTAAGTAGTTGACATTCAAAATTCCCATTAATTATATAATAAGTCATTTGATTACATCAAAAGTAGTATTAGAATTAACTTAGAAATTCAAATATTTCGACGGTCCTTTTGCTATATGTTTGGTGATTTTGTTTTTAGAAAATCTAAAAAATTGAAGATGTGAATGATTGTTAATTGTTATATATTCATATTTTGGTGATCGACGATTTTATTTAATTTAAATGGTTAAAAATATGAATGCTTACATCAGAGGTAGTATTATAATTTAAAATATAAAAATTTAAATATTTCTATCGGCATATTTGTTATGTTTCGATGATATTTTATATTTAGAAAATCTAAAAAATTAAAGAATGATTGTTAATTGTTATCCATGCATGTTTGAGTGATATTTTTTTTATTTAAAAAAATTGTAAAAAGTTAATAATATGAATTTTATACCATAAGTAGTAGTATAATTAAAAAAAATTAAAAACATAAATATTTTCTATGGGCATTTTATTAAGTTTTATGATATTTTTTATTTAGAAAATTTTAAAAAATTAAAGATGTGAATGATTATTAGTTATTATTTATGAATGTTATGGTAATATTTTATTATTTAATAAATCTTAAAAGTTAAAAATTTGAATGAGTGGCGGAGGATTCAAATGAATGTATGTGAGTTTGAATCAAATTTGAAAAAAAAAAAAAAAGCGTGCAAAGAATTTGCTATGTGGAAGAATCGAACCCTCCACGCTCAAGTATGAGGAAGCACCTCAACCAACTACACTGCATCGCTGCTCATGTAAAATTTTTGCAAAACATTTTTATTAACAATGTTTTAACTGATTTATTTTTATGATAATTTTGCCCCTACGATTTTGCTTTAATATATGTATAGATGACCCACATTTTAATTTTATCCAGGAAAGTTGGAGAGAGAGAAGACAATGAATTTTGAATGACATCCGCATCCTAAATATATCCACATATGAAGTGGAAATACTCCCTCCATCCCATTTATATAGTCCACTTTATCATCGCACGTAGATTAAAAATATTTATGAAAATAAGATATTAAAGCTTAACTTCCATTATTACCTTTACTTAAAATTAATGACTCCAAAAAATTTAAGTGGTTGAGTTTTAATTTCCAATACATAGCAATGATATATTTGTATATTACCATGATAATTAATATTATTTATAATTATGAGACTATATAATTGGGATATCTCAAAATAGTAACAGGGACTATATAAATGGGACGGGGGAGTTGATTTTTGTAGAGGAATCTAATTAATAAGAAGAGTTGAGCGTGGACGCGTAGCTGCAGATAATAGCTGAAACTTGATCCCTCTCTCGAGACTTCTTTTTTCACTCCAAAATATTCCAGAATTTCGTGAAGTCTCTAAACTTTTCCACACCATATTATTTTAAAATTTTAAATCAATAAATTCTATGCTCCCTTCACCCTATAAATATATACCTCAACCAGAAGAGATCTCGATCAATCAAATTCAAATAGCAAAGAAGCTCCATTCATATAAATCCATCTACCAAATTTTCTCAATAATCTCAATCCCAGATCACAGAGATAAAAATGTCGCTGATCCCAAGCGTGTTCGGCCGACGCAGCAGCGCCATGGACCCATTCTCCCTCGACGTGTGGGACCCATTCCGCTCCTCCGACGAGACGTCGCAGTTCGCCGCCACCCGCGTCGACTGGAAGGAGACGCCGGAGGCGCACGTGTTCAAGGCAGACGTGCCCGGGCTGAAGAAGGAGGAGGTGAAGGTGGAAGTGGAGGAAGGGAATGTGCTCCAGATAAGCGGCGAGCGCAGCTGCGAGAAGGAGGAGAAGAACGACACTTGGCACCGCATGGAACGGAGCTCCGGCCAATTCCTCCGCCGCTTCCGGCTGCCGGAGAATGCAAAGATGGATGAGATCAAGGCGTGCATGGAAAATGGGGTGCTGACGGTGACGGTGCCCAAGGCGGAAGTGAAGAAGTCTGAGGTCAAAGCCATTGATATATCGGGTTGAGAAATTTGGATTAATCATGAAAAAATATATATAGGTCGTCAAACATCATGTAATCTTTTGCTACGTTGCGTGTATTGGTTTTGGTTTTGGTTTTGATTTTGTGTGTGATCGAAACAAACATGTTCGTGTGTAAAATAGATATGTAATATTCAGACTTTGAAATAAAATTTTAAAGAGTTAATTTTTTGGAATAAAGTTTTAAAGAGTTACTTTTTTGGGGTTTTTTTTTCTATTATTCTACTTTGAGCTTCAACGATTGAGATTTGGTTTGATCCGTTTAGATGCACCTCCTAAGTTAATATCAAATAAATTTAAGTGGATGTATCAAATATGGTGTCACTAACAATTACTAATATTAATTCAGAATATGATTAATTACAATTATGTTATGAAGTTATAATATATTATTTTTGTGCTAATTTATTTTTTTTCTTTGGCCTGTTTATTTAATTTAATATGTTTATTTTATAGTTATTCACATAAGTAATTGCCACCGAGTTGCAATATTTAATACTGCATGCATTAATTCACGCCCTCGTCTCCATCATATTCTTATATATCTATATATATGTGTGTATATATATATATATAATTACTAATATTTCTGATTAAATCCAAATTAGTTTCATAGAATTATTAAGAGCTTTTTTCAAGCTCTTTCTCTTAAGATATCAAACTAAGGTTTTTTTTTCATTCTCTTTCATGTAAGATCTAATTATATGCATTTGTTTATCCAAAAAACTATCGATTAAAATTTTTAAAAATTAATTTTTAGAGTTATTACATATTCATTACATCCCAATTAGGGCTTTTAGAATTTAAGTGAAACACAAAACATTCATTTTTAGGATTTTATTCCATCTCAATTAAAATTTTATAATTATTAACTATTGCTAAATTTGAATTGTTAGAATTAGTTGCCGTAAACACTGAAAATAGATACAGAGACGTAATCTCAAACTCAATGTGACTAATAGTTGAAACACTATCTTAACACAAAATTGCTGGAAATAAACAACACAATAAAACACAAAGATAAATTTTAAATCACACACAACATGTATGTGATTGCCACATGGCGAAAAATTAAGCTTCCACGAGCAAACACAATAAATCAATCGATGATGACAGACGCTATGCTCTTGACACATCAACAAAGATACATGAATTCTAATCTAGTCCTATAACTAAATTGAATTCAAACAATACAAATCAACCCACCGTTAATTTGTAAACAAACTTGCAATAATTTCAAAACCTTCTATCTAACCTAATTTGAACAACCTATTCACATATTATGGTTGAACAAAGAAAACACGAAACGAAAGAAAGAAGAGGAAAAGAGAAATCTATTTGCTAGTTTGTGACTCGAGCTCTTCAATCTTTACACACAGTGGCAAGATATCTTATGCTCGCAAAATCTCTTCAAGTGTGACTTCCTCTTCCATTTAGTTGCACTCTTCCTCCCCATTGTGACACTAGCTCCAGCATCATCATCATCATCATCATCACCCTTTACATCAGAATGTACTCCCCCTTTTTGTTTAGAAATGAGAGTAACAAAGGTGTCACGAACAACAGTGAGATGAGAAATTGTCTAATCCAGCTGAGCTATTTGATGTTGAAGAGTCTCTAAAGGCATCATAACAATAGGAATGGAGGGTATGGAGACATCATCAGGATCAACATCAGGTGCAACATCAGTCTTTGAGGGAGCAGAAGTATCATCGGCAGACTGAATCTCCGGTTTGGCGGCAACATGGGAGTAAGGAAGGTCTATGATCCTGTCATCATTCCCCTTGGGCTTCTGAATGGACAGAGAGGACTGCTCAACAATCAGCTTCTTCTTGCTCTCCTTTAAACATTGGCTTTTAAGGATAGCAAAGATTAAACATGGAAATGGGAGCATATTTGAAGCGCTGGATTTAGAGGCTACCTTCAAAGTTGCATAAAAAATGTAAGCACCAAGGTTGCAAGGCATATCAGACCCAAGCTTGTATAAGAGAATTGCCTTATCAACTGTGAGGACACAAGCGTTTCATGTGGGAAGTCAATTACACACAGTTAGCTTAAAAAGCATTGTGTAGAAAAATGTCAACTTAGAGACAGACACCTTGTTCATCCAATTTTGAACAAGCCCTCCAATAATAACCTTCACCAGATCATCAATCAAATCCAAGGAGATGATTGTGTCCGCATTACCAAGATCAAGGAACGGGTTAATAATATTAGAGGAAAATTTGTAAATTTTATCCCTAACATAAACAGTTCCAAAAGACAGTTTATCAGGATTTCCCATATCAGGAATGACATTAGCATAAAACTCATGGATAACAGTAGGATCATAAGACAACATAAATGTAATAGACTTCCACAACCCCCGTTCTTTAAGAAGCACATCCATCCCATTCTTCTTAAAGCTTAAAACATCTATCATTTTTTCAGCCCTAAATGACCTCTTAACAACAAGAGCATAAGACTTCTTAGCATCTTCAGAGTAGAAAATCTTACTGTACGCTGAAGACACGTTAAGGGGAGAGTCTGAGTCGATGTCAGAATCATACTTCAGAGGGTCAGAAGCGGGGACGACATCCTGTTTGACATCAACGGGAATGAAATGCATAGTTGTAGGAGAGGAGGGATGTTCTCCAGAGGAGTCTGATTCAACTCGCAGAGACCGTGAGGAAGCCTTAGAGCCTTCCCGTTTAATCTTCTTAGAGGAGACACCTTCTGACTTTACGGTGACTTCGTCGTGAAGACATTTCGATTTCTGAGTAGGAGAAATTTGCTTTGCCATCCGAGACAGAGACTATTGGTGAGATTTGGAGTTAGGATCAATGGGATTTGAAGGTTCTCCAAGCACATGCATCTGAAGAGGCTTACAGTTTAAGACCTCGGTTCTTGGAGAAACCTCTGGATCTGGAAGAGAAGTTTCGGCGACTGATTTTTCTGGAGACGAAGGAGGGTTAGAGGCAGAAGTGGGTGGATTTTCTAGAATGGGAATATCTGCAGCGGTCGGAGTTGAAGTTGAGATCGGAGATGGGTTTACTGTTGGGGTTGGTGTTGAAGCGAATGATGGATTTCCTTGATTCATCTCCATCATCTGCTTGAGAATCATCATTATAGCCTCGTATTGGTTTGGATTGGTCATAGATTCAAGAAATCAAAGGAAAATTTGGGAGCAGATGCGGAGAAGATGAACCGTTTGGAGATTTGAGAGAGAGAAAGGAAGATGAGAAGAGAGAGACAAAAAACTTTAAATAATGAAAAGGATATATCGAGCTCTCTTCTTATCATATCACATGATATGAGAGTCAGCTTATCATATCCAAAATAAAATATTATATATATATATATATATTATATAAAGAAACAGATTCTGATAAATAAAGTATGTTGACTTGTTATGATTGAATAAATTCGTATAAATTAATTCATAATATAAAATCCTAACTGTCTTACTTCACTTTAATTGATCCGAATCAACACAGATTTCCTAATGTCAAGACAAACAACATTCTTTTGAACATCAGGATTTCAAACACCATCTAAATAACACACATTCCAAGAAATTTTCTTAGAGAATAAAACCTCTCGAAATCCAACGGTTTAGTAAAAATATATGTAATTTGATTCTCTGTAGAAATATATTCCAACTTAATGATTTCTCCTTCCACAAGATCTCAGATAAAGTGATGTCGGATATCAATATGTTTGGTGCGTGAATATTGAACTGGCTTCTTCGAAATTTCAATTGCACTGACATTGTCACACATCAATGTCAATGAGGGATTTGACAACCCATAATCAAGCACCATTTGATTTAACCACAACAATTGAGAACAAAAACTAGCGGCAGCAACATACTCTGACCCAGTCGTGGAAAGTGAGATACAATTTTGTTTCTTACTTAACCAAGAAATCAGATTGTTACCAAAATAAAAACAACCACCGCTTGTGCTCTTTCGATCATCAACATCACCTGCCCAGTCAGAATCACTAAAACCTATAAGATGAATGTTAGAACTTTTGCAATATTTTATACCAAAACCAATTGTGCTAGAAACAAACCAATGATTCGCTTAACAGCTTTAAGATGTGATTCTTTAGGCTGAGATTGATATCTCGCACAAACATCTACGCTAAACATAATGTCGGGACGTCTAGCTGTTAAATACAATAAACTACCAATCATTCATCTATACATGGTAGAATCAACATCAACACCAACATCGTCTCTGCTCAACTTTTATGAGGATCCCATAGGAGTCTTCATTGGTTTAGCATCTTCAAGACTGAAGCGTTTAACCAACCCCTTAGCATACTTGCTTTGAGAAATAAAGAAGTCATCCTTGTCTTGTTTAATTTGTAGATCAAGAAAATAGTTGAGCTCTCCAACCATGCTCATTTCAAATGTGTTGCACATTGAATCTACAAAATCTTTGAGCAGATTAGTACAAGTAGAAGCAAAAATAATATCGTCAACATAGACTTGAGCAACAGTTATATGTTTTTTATTTTTCTTGATAAAAAGCGTTTTATCGACTTGACCCCTTGCAAAACCAATTTGAAGCAAGAAATCAGTTATTCTAGCATACTGAGCTCTAGGAGCTTGTTTAAGACCATACAAAGCCTTTTTTAGCTTAAAAACGTGCAATGGTTTCTCATAACATTCGAACCCTTTAAGTTGTTCGACATAAGCTTCTTCATTAAGATAACCATTCAAGAAAGCACTTTTAAGATCCATTTGATGTAAAGTGAAACCCACATAACAAGCAATTGCACAAAAAAGACGAATGAATTCTATCCTTACAACAGGTGCAAAGATTTCGTCAAAGTCAACTCCTTCAACTTGAGTATAACCTTGAGCAACTAGATGAGCTTTGTTTCTGACAACATTGCTAGCTTCGTCCATTTTCTTTTTAAAAATTCATTTGGTTCCAATTACATTTTTATTTTTTAGGCGTGGAACTAGTTCCCAGACATTGTTTCTAACAAACTGGTTCAGTTCCTTATGCATAGTGTTGATCCAGAAATCATCCTTAAGGGCATCCTCAATGTTCTTGGGTTCAATGTTAGATAAAAAACAAGTGTTTGACAGAGAAACACTCAAAGAAGACATACATACCAGCTTCACATTTCCTTATAATTAATCGAGTTCTTCTTTCAGGATTGAACTCCTTCAGATTGATTACCAATGATTTGGGAGTCTGGATGATTCTTCTTGATCCTACTTATGGGATCTCTTCTTGGTTCGTCTTTAGCAGTCACTAGTTGGTCATCTTCACTGTCTGAAGTGCATGTTGATGTTGGTGATTTAACTGGAACTTCATCATTCTGAGAAACATTGACTTCGACATCACCAGTCGATGTCTTGTTTCTGACATCATGTTTAGTTTGATCACTTGACATTTCACCAGTGTCAAGAAGATTCATCACCTCATCCTCTTCAGATTTTGAAGCAATACCTGTGTGATCATCAAACACAACATTAATTGATTCTTGGACAGTTTTTGTCCTTAGATTAAACACATGATATGCCCAACTGTTAGACGCATATCCCAAGAAGATTCCCTTGTCACTCTTAGCATCGAACTTTCCCAAGTGGTCCCTGTCATTCAAGATGTAACATACACATCAAAAAACATGAAAATATTTCAAGTTGAGCTTCTTGTTCTTCAGAAGTTCATATGGTGTATCTGTTCTACCGGGGCGAAGAATCACTCGATTCCCGATGTGACAAGCAGTGTTCACTGCCTCAGCCCAAAGCTTTTTAGATAATCGTTGAGCTTGTAACATCGCTCTTGACATCTCCTGAAGAGTACGATTCTTTCTTTCGACCACACCATTTTGTTGAGGAGTTTTTGGTACAAAGTACTCATGAATGATGTCTATTTTCTCGCAGAAATCTTCGAACATTGAATTTTCAAATTCGAGCCCATGATCAGTTCTTATGCACTTGATGTTAAACTCATGATGTCTTGACACTATTCTGCAGAACTTTTTAAACATTCTAAATGCTTCAGATTTTTCTTGCAAAAATTCAACCCATGTGAATCGAGAAAAATCATCTACTTTAACCAGAATAAATCTTTTACCACTCATGCTTTTAGTGTCAACTGGACCCATAATGTCCATGTGAATCAAATCAAAGCATTTTATGGTTTGAAAAGTAGTTAAACTTTTGTGAGGAGATCTCACATGTTTGCTCTTCTGACATGCACTGCAAACAACACCGAGATCGATCTTCATTGGTAGAATACCTCTAACAGCATCAGCTTCAATCAATTTCTTCAAGCTTCGAAAGCTAACTTGTCCAAGTTTTTGATGCATGAGTTGTGTGTCAACAATGACTGAAACATTGCATTTCTCGTTCTTGTTTGCATGGTAACAGTTATCAATTGCACGACTACCAAATATAATGCACTTATCCTCACTATCAAACACTTCACATGTGTTTTTGTTGAATCTGACATGCATGCCGTCATCACAGAGTTGACTTATGCTTATCAAGTTTGCTGTTAGACCTTCAATATGAAGCACATTACGTAGTTTGGGAAAAATTTTAACATTCAAAGTTCCCTTACCCACGATATTACATTGTGCTCCTCCACCATAGCTCACTTTGCCTTTACTTGACGTGGAATAGTTGTCAAGAAACTTTAGGTTGCCTGTCATATGACGTGAGCAGCCACTATCAAAATACCATGTACCTGTAATGTTAGCTTTCAACGAAGTGTAAACAACATTGCACGAAATTTTTGCCTTCTTGACACTCTTTTTCTTTTTGGAAGGTTTAGAAGAGTTTTCCACAACAACCTTTCTTGTTGCTATATCATCATGATATTTGAAGCAATAAGGCTTAATGTGTCCAGGCTCTTGACAGTAATGACAAATGTATTTCTTCTCTTTAGTTTTGTCATTAACATCCCTTTTGAAATTACTGTCATCATTGACTAGAACATCCTTTAAGCTTTTTCCTTTGACAAACTTGACAGGATTATAGTTAGAGATAGACATAGATGAACTAGATGTATATCTCAGACCTGCTCTAGTGGTTTGTCCCAATGTCAGGACTTCATTTAAGGTTGTTGTTCCTTAATTGAGTTGTTGAAAGGTTTTTGAGGCTGCATCTACTTCCCTCGTCAGCTTGCTCAACTCAATGTCACTTCTGGTCAGACGAATTTTCAGATCCATTACCATTTGCTTTAGACTTTGGTTTTCATCCACGAGAACTCCAAACTCTTTTGTCTGTTCAGACCATTGAACACACACTTCATCCACGACCTTGTGAAGTTGTCGTAGAGCTTCATGATGGCTAATGTCGGACGGATCTTCTTCCATCTGAGACACTTCAGCAGTGTTACAAAATTCATCCAGCAAAGTCATCTCATACCAATTAGTGGTATTGGAAGGAATGTTAGCAATTTCTTGTGGAACATTCTCCATGACATTACTGGGAACATCAGAAGCTCCATTGTCAAGACTCATGTCGTAGTCAAAATCAACTTCGTCCATGTCAGTTAGGGCTTCAATCATTTCATCAAAGTCATCATTAACTTTTACAAACAACACAGTTTATTTTCCTGATTCCTCATCTTCGGATTCATCGCTTAACACAGCAACACTGTAGTTTCTTATTTGTTTCTTGTGTACCGTAGGACACTCATTGACATAGTGTCCAAAGCCAGAACATCCCCTATACTGAACCGAGTCAATGTCCTTTACTGGATCATCTGAGGTTTTTGATGATTTTGATGACTCAGATGATGTTGACGAGGGAGAGTCAAACAGCCTCCGTAGTTTGAAGTTTGGCAAACCTTTCTTCATAGACCGTACCAAGGAATTGAACTTCTTGGTGAGAAGAGCAACACTCAAAGACTCATCTTCATTGATTTCCTGAATGTTTTCAACATCAAGTTGAACATCTGAACTTAATGTCACAGATTGAAGTGCAATTTCTTTGAAAGGATTGTTCGACTTCTGGTTCTCGAGATCCATCTCAAAAGTGAGCAGAATGCTCACAGCTTCACTTAAACTCATGTTTGATACATTATGAGCTTCCTCAATAGATGAAATCTTCATGTTGAATCTTTCAGGAAGAGTGCAAAACAGTTTGCTTACCATGTTCTCATTTGATATAAGACATCCGAGAGCTGTAGACTCATTAGAAATCTCACACAGCCTTTCAGTGTGCATGGAAATGATCTCATCTTCCAACATCCGCAGGGTTTCAAACTTGGAAGTGAGCAGTCTAAGCTTTGTTTGACGTACACTTATTGAGCCTTCACAATGTTCCTGCACTATGTTACATGCTTGATATGCAGTGGTGCAATTGCACACCATTTTAAAACATGGAATATCCACCGAAACAAAAATATCATTCAGCGCCCTAGAATTGAAGTTGGAGATAATTCTATCATCATTAGTCCACTGAGTTTCATGAGTAAGGATGAAAACTCCATTAGGTCCCTCCATCCTTGGAGGAGTCCACTCTTCAATTATAGCCAACCAAGCCCTTTCATCAATGGACTTGATATACATCTTCATGTGAGATTTCCACATTGCATAGTTTTTGCCATTACTATCCAATGCCGGGGGACGGCACTGATTTATCTGAATATCCATTTCAGTGAATTAGCAATCAAAGGATCGAATACTTAGTGTGTCAAGTACCGGATCTTGATGCCACTTGTTAGAATTAGTTACCGTAAACACTGAAAATAGACACGGAGATGTAATGTCAAACTCAATGTTACTGATAGTTGAAACACTATCTTAACACAAAAATGCTGGAAATAAACAACACAATAAAACACAAAGATAAATTTTAAATCACACACAACATGTATGTGATTGTCACAGGACGAAATTAAGCTTCCACGAGCAAACACAATAAATCAATCGATGATGTCAGACACTATGCTCTTGACACATCAACAAAGATACATAAATTCTAATCTAGTCCTATAACTAAATTGAATTCAAACAATACAAATCAACCTACCTTTAATTTGTAAATAAATTTACAATGATTTCAAAACCTTCTATCTAACCTAATTTGAACAACTTATTCACATGAATTGGTCGAACAAAGAAAACATGAAAGGAAAGAAAGAAGAGGAAAAGAGAAATCTATTTACTAGTTTGTGACTCGAGCTCTTCAATCTTTTACACATAGCGAAAATATATCTTCTGCTCGAATAATCTCTTCAAGTGTGGATCATGCTCTTTTAATAAGCTCTTCACTTGAATCGACTAAGGTCCAAGTCATCTCTTCTTGATCGTGGGTTGTAGATAACCGCCACTGCCACCACTCCATCGTGTTTGAGAATAACCGTCTCCTTGGTGTGGCTGAGAGTATAACCGACATTCATCCCCATTTTCAAAGAATTTCCAGCAATATAAATTCTGAAAAAGAAAATGATTAAATAGAGATAACAAATAACCTAAAAAATAGGAGATAGAGTTTGACTATTTCAAACTCTATTAAATAATAATATATCTATCATATATATATATATATATCCGTTTATTTAAAACAACTATTTCGTGGATATTTATATGATTTAAGATATATAAAAAATGATTATTATTTAAAAATCATAAAACCTAAAAACTAGGAAAGGATAAGATTAGATATATGCAATGTCACAGACACTGTCGTAGAAATTTTGTATGACATTAAGTTCATCATAGAACTCAATGTCAGACAACACTTAACATGTATCTTAACAATTATAAATACTATTCGAAGAATAAAATGACTATAAATGTTATAGCATTTCATTCTTTACTTAATTAATTTAAATCAAGTACTGAATTGAGAATTCTAAAAGTTACAATTTTATTATTATGTTCTAAATATAGGATAAGTAATATGTAGTAGTATTCCTTAAAATCATAATCATAATTAAAAAAAATATATATTTCCAAACTAATTTACTTTCCTATCAACTAAACAAGTCATTTAATTATGTTTGATTTAAAACTATTTCTACTCTTCTAGAGTATCTTGGAGAAAAATACAATACAAGGGTATTAAGCCATCAATATTTTTCATAATATTGGTTGTTGTTTTTCTTTGATTTAGAATTCTCCAAATTAACTCTGTGTTGTGGATACAAGTGAAATCACAATCTATCTTCATCCAAGTTTCGACCCAATGTATGAGCCTATAAGTTGAGGGGCGAAACAACTTGCAACCAGCCCAATTAGTTGATCCCACCTGGTCCATAATGGAAGAGTATGCCATATTCCTAGGGTTGAGTAAATGTTACTCTTTAAAAACCAACACATAATAAATTGAATTTCAAATTTTCATAATAAAAACAAATCAAATTATCCGTAATAAACTAAAATTGAAATAACTGAGCTTCTCAGTTCGGGTTTTTGTTAATGCATAGCCGATTAATTAAGTTTCTTCGATTTGCTACAAAGTACACCAAACTGAAAGCCCAAAAACCAAAAACTGAATTAAAGTTGTTATTTATTTATTTATTTTATTTTTTTGAGAGAAAGGAGAAAGTTGTTCAATTCTGAAAATTGATCCAAATGTCATAATAACTTAACTGAAATGGAATCAATCCAATTTGACTTTTGCTCCCTTAAATATTTCATCGACGAGTGCACATTTAAAATCGACTATATGTGTCTCACATGTGAAATAAGAACTTATGACTATGTGGTTCCCTCAAATTTCAAAGCGGTTAAGATCTTTATATATAAGAGAGAATATTTTAGCTAGGTTCGCGATTCATCATTCCTCTTTTCCAAATTCAATAATAATAATAATGATGATGATGATGATACATCCTTATTATTATGTACATATATGGCATAAACCTCATGGTGGTAAAATAAGAACTTTATTACTATATGATTGTCAAAAAAAAACTTATTACTATATCTCACTTAGTATGGTCTAGTAGTGTAACGGTGTAAATTTGAAGTCAAATTCGAATCTCACATACACCACTAAGTGTTCACCTGCCACAATTGATTTTCCAAGTGTTTGTGATTTACATTGCTCTATGTGATTTACAGACTATTTCACAGGATGAATTTTACCCAGTACACACCTCGATAGTAACCGCCGGTTGATTACCCTCGTCATCAAACAATAAATAGAAAAAGAAATTATTACTATATACCCTATAGTGGTGGCCCAGAACAAAGACATAACTAGAAGCTAACATATTTGAGTATACGCTTGTATAAAAATTGGATGAAAATATAATTAGTAAGTTAATTAAGAGAGAGAGAGAGAGAGAGAGAGAGAGAGAGAGAGAGAGAGAGAGAGAGAGAGAGAGTAATTGACAGTACAAAAAAAAATTTATCCATCTTCTTGCCCTTTTTCCCCTTGAATTAGAACTTTCCTCCTCTTCCATAAAAGGAAAACCAAATGTACAGATTATTATTGAATTTATAATAAATGACCATTGACTGTAATAGTAAGTTTATCACCTGCCAAGACAGTAGTACCATACAAAGAACCTAATCATATATTTAAGTCATAAACCAGACTCCAAATATTAATAATTGCACTTTAATTGTACACCTACTGCAAATAATAATAAAGACAACAATGAATGATAAATACATTCCCAATTACTAGTCATGATTATTATTGCCACTCAATAATTGCCTCCGCATACATAAAAATATTGAGAATTATAATTACATTTCCATCTACCAGCCACCAACACAAAGGGTAATAATTGAAAGTAGGCAGATCGACAATAAATAGATAAATATGTTACATTAATAAATAAAACTACCATTCTTATTACATTTATACTTCAGCAATTGAATAATACACTATTACATGAGCAAAAAGGGCATTTGTGGATTTCCCTTGAATTTTACAAAACATGCCCAAATAACTAAAACTCAAACCTAGGACATCTCTTGGTATTTTTTTTTCTAACATACCTATATCACACATAGGAAGAAGAAGCTAAATCCACTTATTTCTTGAAAATATTACAATAAAAAGGCCCCCTCTTAAACTAATTTTCTTGCTTCTATATAATAGTTACCTATTCTTCTTCCTATTACAAAAGAACCTAATCAAGAAAGATGCAATCTCAAAAACAAAAAACATGGGATTTTCTCTTATTACCCTTCCCTAACTACACACTTCATCAAATTAGAGTAGTAATATAAAACTTCAAGAAAAGCTAATTTTAGCTAGTAGGTTCTTTCTACCATCCGAAAAGTTGAAAACCTGCAAAATCAGAATGGACCTTGATCAATAGGTCCACTCCTGAGGGAGGTACGCCCTGCGGTTCATTGGAGACGAACTCTCGAGCAGCAAGCTACGTTGGTGTTGCAATATCAACGCGTTCCTTCGAGCCATCAACAAATCTGATTACATCAATTACCAAATGTAAGGAACAACTAAAACAATGAGCTGCACTTGTGTAATGCATTGACGAAGTTTCGTTTAATACTCACCGTAGTCTGGAAGGAAGCCCCGGCCTAACTTGGGCTGGTAGTGTGGTTCGGATTGAGCAAAACCATTCATGTTTTCGAAGTTCTTGTTCATGGCATGAAAATTTCTGTTTGGAATAGATGCTGCTGAATAACCTGAATTTGGGCAGGATTAGGCAAAAGCACAAATTGTACAAAAACAGTAGAAAAGCATATGAATCAAGTCAAATTGTCGCACTTTGGGAATATGAATGAAATGGCAATATTCTTTTGGCAAAATATCTAGTTACAAGATTCGCAAAGCATGCCATGATTTACTCCTGCCTAATGATGAAAATTTAGGGGCCAAATTTTCCAAACATATTATTAGAAATTGATTCCTATGTTACCAACTGTGCTTCATCTTTTATTTCATTACCATAAGTACAAATAATTAATGTGTACATTTACCCATAGGCGTCACCTAATAAAAAGTCATGGTTTCAATCATGACGAGATCGAGTTATTTAGAGCGTACATACCTATGAGTAAGTCATTAAATAATTAAAAAAATACGTGTACATTTATTATTCTATTATCCAATATATAAGGTTTTTATCTTGAGTGAGAAAATATATGTTATATATTTATTTAATATGGAAAGAGGAGACAGATGATGCAACATAGAATCTCATGTGATCGAGCACAAGAGGCAAGAATTTGAATTATTTGGAAATATATATATGTATAGTCAAAAGCTGAAAAAAATTTGGCTCCAAAACCTAAAAATTGAAAAGAAAATGGTCAAATAAGGGCCCCATTCCACTGGCTACATGCTTTGCAGTGATAGAGACAGAACCGGGTCCATCTCTGTACCCGGTCCGAACCCACTATTTTTTCTTGAATTGGTATTTCTTCCTGATTCAACTGACCTAAGTCAAGAAAAAGTAACAGTGCAAATTTGAAAAAAGAAAACAAAAGTAAAGGCGCATGCACAGTCCCAAAATCAAACTTCTATTATCCTATGTTACAAAAATCTTATTTCATATCTGCTTACGGTAGATATATATTACATCCACCCCACCCGTATTTCAAAAAATCTAACCTTTTTTAATAAAATTCAAACCAAAATCCAAAAATTTGAAGACCCAATTCAAAATTTCAAATAATTTCAAAAAAATTATAGAAAGAAAGTAGGGGAAATAAAAGTTACCTGGCTTCTTGCGAGAATCCGAAGCGTAAACGTTACACTCATTACTATTATTACTATTATTATTTCCATATCGCCGTGGCAAAAACACCCCTGTTCCAGCACACCCCCTTTTCACCGCCGCACCGCCGCCGAAAGCCGCCGCCCTTCCACCGGACCCGACAATACGGGTCGGGTTTTGGTGAACGGGCCATGCATCTTGACCCGTTCTCACTTGGTACATCTGCGGCCACATTTCACACCCCTGTTTCTGCTGCTTCACCATTTGCTGCTGCAACTGCAAACCATTTTAATTTTTCAAATAAAAATTAGAAACCTCACTTCAAAAATTGATGATATTTTTTTACAAATGAAGTTACAAATTCATACATAAATGTTGGGGATAACGGGGTGGAGTTGGTCGAGGCTTCTCGGTGGGGCCAAGGGGGCCTTGTGTTTTGTGGGCCCAGAGACATCGCCGCCGTGCAGCTTCAGCCTCGCAACTTGGCCGGCGGCGAGGTAAATCAGGTCACCGACGGCGTCGTTTTTCGGCGTCGTTGGGGGTGAGGGGAAGCCGTTGGGGCTGCCGTTGGTCGACCCTCCGGCGCTCCGGCCATTCCAGCTGCTCATGTGGGAAAGCGTCGACTGCGGCGAGGTAGACATCACCCACCGCTTCTGCGAAAACTGAGTCCCATAAAAAAATTGAGAAAAAATGCAAGAAAATGGAGAAGAGAGAGAGAGTTGGTACCTCAAGAAGTTCGTCGCCTTTAGTCCCGAAGTCGTAAGGGAACTCAGTTGGGAAGCGAAACTCGGAGTCTGACTCAGTGATGTTGTTCTTGTCGAGGTTTTCTTTGTCCACGAGAAAATCATCAAGGAACTCGGAGGGCAACCAGAACCCTGCTCCTTCAGCGCTATCCGCCATGCTAGCTGTTTGTGGGGAGAGAGAGAGAGAGAGAGAGAGAGTGACTGTTGAGTGAGTGAGCGAGTGATTGTTGAGTGTTGTTTTGAGTAATAAATGGGTTGCTGCTTGGAGAAGATATAATAATGAGGCGGTAAATGGGAATGAGTATTTTGTGAGCAGAGAGGGTCCCACTTTCTACAAAGGAAATTGGGAAAGAGAAAAACTTAGAGAGGAAGAGAGAGAGAGGGAGGGAATGTTGAGGAAGACAAGCGGCTTGCTTTTATTAAGGTTACAGGGCTATTTTTGGACAAAGATAATAATAATTTCAAAAATCAAATGGGTTCCCGGTTGCTTTTTGGTTTCGGTCCGTATTCAATTTTTTTTATTATAATTAAAAAAAATCGAAATTTAAAATTGAGTTAGTGTAGGTGTAGGTGTGAGTGCGTGGCAAGGGTCCTTAATTCATGCGCTGAAACTGAACAGTGGTTCAAGACATTTGTCACACTTGTTCTCCACTTGCGTTTCATATTCTATTAATAAACATTTTACTAATATTATTTATATATATATATATATATAAATTAGATTTAGTTCAATTAATTAATGTTGACACATTTCTCTTAATCGTCCTTCATCTTCATGTAAATTTAAATCTTTTACGTTCTTTTTGCACTTCAAAAATAGGATTAATTGTAAAAAAAGTACGTATGTTTTGTTAAATTTATAATTTTAACTATTTTTATTTTATCAATTCATGCACACAAATTGATGTGTTGTGTGTGTGATTTGCCAATTAGAGGGTATGGTCAACGATGTTCAGTGTTGTCAAATGTGCAAATTAAAAAAAAAATGTTATTTGAGTTTGAGATATCGGAATCGATTTGATACTAGATTGGGGATCATTCTATGTATTTTTTTATCATGACGAGAGTAACTCAAAATTGTTATCTTAGAATGTGTAATAGTTGTTGAGCAAATGTTGTTTTAGATATGTATAATAATCTGCAAATTATATAAAAAATGTAATTTAAATCATGCATAAAAAATTAAATATGACATGTTCATGCTTAAACAATCGTGCCAGTGAGATTTAAATTTAAAATTTTCGGACCAATATTTTATCGCCCCACCGTTAGAACATCAAAAAATGAACTAGTTGGGTGATGAATTGATTTGAGAGAACGTTGATGGAGGACAATTATGTAATCAAGCTGTAACAACCATGCATCCAGGTGGTCAATAGGAGATAGTTGAACCAAATCATCTACGACATACAGTTCTAGCCTTCTAGGTTTTGGTGAGGGTTTTATGACTATCAATTTGTAATAATTAAAAAGTATGTGCATATAATTGCAAAATTTAAGATACAGGTATTTGGCAAATTGCAAACTACCCTTTTCGCAATTATAACTATATAAATGTACGCATTCAATCTAACAATCTTGCATGTACAGCCATGCACAAAATAGGACGCCGAAGCGATGAAACTTTGTATAAACAGAAAGACATCTCATGTTCAAGTTCAAGACCTACTGCATATACTTTTAATTCCAAAAAACAAAAACAAAAAAAAACATGCACCAAATCAAGTCTACTTTAAGATGATCCTCTAGACACAACTTCTAAGGCCATCTCTGGTCAACTATTTTATTTTACAGCAATTCCAACTCTATTTTACTGCATAATTTGCATTTCATTTCCAACTGTCTATTCTAAATTCTATATTAAAAATGAATATTTCATAATATTCAATTTTTTATGTATTTATTTAAACTCAATTTTGCAAAAATATCATTAAAAATATAAAATGTAACAACATTGCAAAAAAAAAAAAACGACACATTATAAGAATACAAAGAAAAAAACAAAATTACATGGTAATATTTTCTAATTCTATGAATTAGAATATCCATCCCACAAATGTTCGATCGATGAATTTGAAGCGCCAAACGAGCACCTGTATCTTGGATTTGTCTAATACAAGTAAGAAAACTCTTGAAATTGAGTATGTTCATTTCCAACAAATTCGCATGATGGAGGTGACACTTCCATTGCTTCTTCAATTGGAGTATCAAGATTTGTTCATCCTTAATTATCATATTATACATTATTATGGAGCAAACATAATATCTCATTTTTCTCCCAAAAATGTGTTGGATTTGCCACAATAGCAAATCAACTATGGAAACTCCAAATGCACGATACACATCATTTCTACATGCTTCTTGTTTATTCGCAAAATATGATTTCTTACGACCACTTGATGCATGGATAGTTTGCACAAGAGTTAACCATGTGCGGTATATATATATATTATCAGCTTGATAATACCTCATATTATATTCATTTCCACAAATGACATAACGTGCGGGAAGTGATATGCCTATAGCAAAGTTAGGAAGTCATTAATGTCACTGTTGGATCATGGTATCTCGAAATATTCCAAACTCTCTTAATGATTCATTGTCTGATTTTAAGATTATTTAGTGATGATGGTTGTCCATCCAAGTGACCGATTACATGAAAGCGGAAACAACAAGAAATGTCTTTAGTTCTGCAAATATCTTCAAAGATGAAAATGAAAAATTTTATGAACTAATTGCAAGTTCAAACAAAAAAAAAAAATCTTTTTCTTGAGGTGCAGATAAAGAAATAGAGGCACAAATACAAAAAACAGAAACTCAAAATCATATAAAGAAATTAAAAAGAGTTGACAAAATTTTGCTGGTATATCTGGACATTATTATTAAACCATTACAAAGTGAATCGATCTTATTTGAGCAACAAGCAATTATGCAAAAGTGGTGACAAAAGCAATTATAGATTTTTCAGATACTGGAGGGAGCAGAGGTGGTGTTTCATATTATTATGAATATTATTGTATTGTTTTATTTGTATTTTCAACATTTTATTTGTATTACTAATTTTTTTTTGTTTAATAATTTTATTAGATGTCATTTTAATTTCAACATTAAAAAAAATCTTATTTGATGTCATTTTAACTTCAACATTTTAATTTCATATAAAATTTTGTATTTCAACATTTCAAAGAAAAAAGAACAAATAATTAAAAAATAAAAATTATTTCAGCTATTAAAATAAATTCAAAAAATGGAAACAGAATCGAGAAGGAAAATAGGACACATAATAGAAAAGAAAGAAAATACAAAAAATAGTTAACCTAGTAATAAAATAAAAAATTGTAAAGTTCATGAATAGTGCTACTTAAAAAATGAAGCACCACTATTCAAGGCTGGAAAATAAAGCTTCATTCCCACACTACAAAAACAAATGGTCTTTAGAGACCATATTATTAAAGGCAACAACAACATGATAATCATAAAGATAATCTATTGATGAAGATGAAAGGAAATCTATTGAGTACCAAAAAATAGCCAAAACAAAGTTCTCACAAGGAATGGAAGAAGTGTGTGGAGGCTCACACAATCAAAACTACATAAAACCTTCATTAGGGCAAAAGTGAAAAGACAAGAATATCCTTAGGCTATAAGCTAAATAACAAAGAGGCCATAAATACTTCTAATGCTTCTAAGACCCTCTCTCAAACTTGAGGTGTCGCAGCAACGAGCATCGAAAGTTTGTTAACCAAGACACGAAAATATGGAAGCGGGAGACTTAGTGAACAAGTCAGCGATTTGTGACAACGAGGCAATGAATGGGAGTGTGAGGGTGCCAATCTGGAGGTGATACCGAGTGAAGTGGCAATCAATTTCAATATGCTTGGTTCGTTCGTGAAAAACGGAGTTGTGGGCAATCTAGATAGCACTCTTATTATCACAGTACATAAGAGTGGGCTCATGAAGGGTGATGAGTGCATAAATTGCACTCATTTGCACTCATTTTGAGTGCCTTTGCATTTGGTTATCATGTTTATATGTTGTAAATATTGCTAATTTTGATTTAATCTTATGTTTTAATAATGTGGCCAATATAGGGAATTTTTGGGTTAGAACAATGCAAAAACAAAGTCAAATTAATTATGGGATCAACAAAGAGTGCACAAGGCATGAAATGACGAAGAAACGAGCAAGAAAACATCTAAGTATTGAAGGCACGACCCCCGAACGCGACCCAAGGGGATCGCGCTTCAGCACACTACAAAACGCAACTGACAAACGCGATCAAGAGGGGTCGCGCCTCGGCCTTGAGCCAAAACGCGACCCCCAAACGTGACCAAAAGGCCGTTTTGCAGAAGCTTCAGAGACCCGAAATCCTTTGAGCGAAATGCGGGTGTCAAACGTGACCTTCTTGGGTCGAGTTTCGGCCTTCAGTCGAAACTCGACCCCAAAACGCGACCAAAAGCCCGTGTAGCAGAGCCGTCAGAGACCTGATTTCCTTTGTTCCAAACTCGACCCTCAAACGCGAGTTCCTAGGGTCGAGTTCCGCACAGACGAAAATTAAAATTGACTTTTGGCATTCAATTATTGGTCCACTCCTTTATATATCTATTAGGGTTTTCAAACCACACAACTACCACCCCTTAGAGTCGAAAATACATAAGAAGAACACTACATTTGGGGATTTTGAAGATAAAGAAGAAAAGGGAGGATTCAACCATTCATTTGAAGATTCAAGCCATTAGATTGAAGAAGAGTGTTCTACATTTGGTTCTATCATTTCTTCTCATCTCTTAATCTTGTATTTAGAATGGGTTTTTGTTCTTCCATTTGTATTCTTGATGTTATTGTGAATATGGTTGGCTAAGAGCCTTAGGGCTCTAGGATGTGGTGAAACAATGTGAGTATTGATCTTGATTTGAGTTTTATATATGATTATGCTTTGTCAAGGTTTTGATCCATGCTTGAGCTTGAATGATGTTTTTTGAGTGGCCTTCTTACTAGCATCACATGTATGAATCACTTGTATCTAGTCAATCTCGTGATCATAAGCATGCTTGGATTAAATCTATATCGTTGTCTTTTTAGTCGAATGTCGATCTTGTGGAAGGAAGTGTGACCCCTTAGAGCCTTTGGTAGGTACGACCTTGGAATGCGTTAGAGATAGCCATCCTTGTCGCATTCGCAATTTAGGAGATATTCGAGAGATGCTCCTTCTATATTTGTGGTCTTCCTATCTATGAACTTAGCATGATTGTACGTGTGGACCCTTGTTTGATCAATAGGAACATTGTGTACCCATGTCCTAGAGTCTTGCCCTTATTTATCATCTTCAAATCTCTCTCTCTCTCTTGTTGTTATTGCTCCTTGCATCTTATTTAGATTTATCAGTGTTCTTGTTTGGTGTTGAAGTATTTCTTTTATGTTGGTTTCGTGTTATGATAATCACCCCTTTCCTTATCATAGTCTAGATATTCCGCTCGTCTATCGTTGTGGTACTTGTATTGTCAAGTTTTAATTTTTTTTCCTTGTGGATCGATCTCGTTTCATCATATCTACAATTATATGCTTGTATACTTGTGAGCATGACTCGAGTTTATAAATATTGAAACCATAGAATAAATGAAATCTCTATCAAAGGGAGACCCCCATATCAGCTAGTAACCGACGAAGCCAAACAATCTCAGTAGTAGTGGAAGTCATAGCCCTATATTCGGCCTCAGTGGAGGAGCGTGAAATAAACTATTGTTAAATAACCTATTGTTTCTTACTCTTCCATGATATGAGAGAATCTCCAAGAAACACACAAATACCAGTGGTAGACTTTCGATCAACAGGATCATTGGCCTAATCCGCATCAGAGAAAGCTCGCAGTACAAGAGAGGAAGTAGAAGAAAATAGTAAACTCTGAAACATAGTACCTCGGAGATACCGCAGAATGCGAAGAACGGTAGCCCAGTGGGTGTGGTGGGAGTTGAGACGAACTGATTGATAATATGAACAACATAAACAATATCCGAAAGAGAGATAGTAAGATAAAACCAAACTACCAACAATAGTGCGATATAATGTTGGATCTTCCAAGGGAAACACCATTTGATGGTGAAAGACGGACATTAGCTTCCATAGGAGTGTCAATGGTACGAATGTCAGTGAGGCGAGCACGATCAAGGATGTTACTGACATATTTAGATTGGGAAAGAAGGTATCCCGTAGGAGACTAACAAATCTCAACACCGAGAAAGTAGCGGAGATGACCTAAATCTTTCATCTCAAAATGAGTGGCCAAATCTTATTTCAAAAGAGACATCCCATCTATATCACTACCGGTAATGATCATGTCATCAACATACAAAGAGAGAAGAATAATGCTAGAAGACGAATCCTTAACAAAGAGAGCACAATCATTGTCGCTGGAACTAAAACCAATAGAAAATAGAGCATCTGAGAATGTGTCATACCAGAAACGAGAAGCTTGTTTTTGCCCATATAATGATTTTTTAAGCTTACAAACATGTCCAACCTCGTGAGAGACACCGGGTGGTGGAGTCATGTAAACCTCATCAATAAGATCTCTATGTAAGAAGGCATTCTTAACATCCATCTATGTGATAGGCCATTGACGGACAGAAGCAACAGCAACAAGGATACGAATGGTGGTCATCTTGGCAACCAGAGCAAAAGTTTCCTCACAATCTAAGCCATATTGTTGTAAAAAGCCTTTGGCCACCAATCTGGCTTTGTATTGTTCAATCGATCCATCGAATTTGGTCTTAATCTTGTAAACCTAACGAGAGCCAATAGCATGTTTACCCCGTGGAAGAGGTACTAAATCCCAAGTCTTAGTCTTAGATAAAGCATCAAGCTCATCTGCCATAGTCTGCTGCCACAAAGGATCAAGAAGAGTCTCTTTGTAGGAGATAAGCTCGAAAATCTTGTGAATGGACGTAAGAAAAGAGGTAAAAGAGGGAGAATAAGAGGAGTAAGCAACATCAGGGAGATGAGTAGACTTACCAATGAGGTCAAAATGATGATGAGGAGGGGGATCATCAGTTCGAGAAAGCGAAGAAGGAATAAGCGGGGTAGGAGGAATTGTAGCATCATCATGTGGATCATGATCAATACCTGCAGGGTTAGAGTTAACATTGCTTCCAAAAGGGTCAGTGGGGATAAGGTCAGACCGAGACACAGTAGAAGACTTGGAAGGAATAGAGAAGAAATGAATACACTCGAGAAAATGAACATGCCGGGAAACATATAACTTGTGACTGACATGGTTAAAACAACGATACCCTTTTTTACCATCTCCATAACCTAAGAAAACACATAAAGTCGAGCGAGATGATAGATTGTTGCATTCAACATGAGGTCGAAGAACATAGCAAGCACTCCCAAAAATACGTAAGGAGCTGTAATCAGGAGCATGACCAAAAAGACTCTCAAAAGGAGACATACCCGAAGTAATCATAGAAGGAATTCTGTTTATCAAGTAAACCGCAGTGAGAGCATCTTCATCCCAAAACTCACCAAGAACAGAGGCAGATAAAAAAAGAGAACGAGTAGTCTCCATGATATGTCGATGTTTTCTTTCAGAAACCCATTCTGTTCAGGAGTGTCAGTACAAGATGTTTAATGGATGGTGCCATCAGTAGCGAGAATCTCACGAGAATTGCTAGAAGTATATTTCCCACCCAAATCACATCTAAAACATTTGATAACTTGTGAAAATCAGAGCACGAAAGGCAACATAAATAATTAGGAAATCAGAATGATGCTTCATCACATAAAACCAATAGTAGCGAGTATGATCATCAATAAAAGAGACATAATATCTTGACCCTCCCTTAGTAGCAATAGGGAAGGGCCCTAAACATCAGAGTGAATTAAATCAAAATGAGATTTGGTGACAGTGTTACTTTTAGAGAAAGGTAAGGCAGAGACTTTTGCCAGCTTACAACCATTACAACTCGAAATATCATGACCCTTAACCTTTCCTAAAGACCCAGTAGAAACAAGATAATTCAAATGAGAGGATGATACATGACCAAGGCGAGAATACCACAAATAAAAGTCAGATGAAGAATGATTCAAACGAAAACTAGACAAATCTACACTAGAAGCAACAATATCAGAAACCTGAAGATCATCCATGATGTACAATCCTCCTTGTCTATGGCATGTCCCAATCCGTTTCTTGAAATGAAGATCCTGCACATGATAATCAGTAGAGGAGAAAGTGATAATGCATCCAGAATCACAAAGTTGACCAACAAAAATTAAATCCAATGCTAGTTTAGGAATATGGTAAACATGAGGAAGAGAAACATGAGACGAGACAACAAAACTAACACCCACTAATGGCATAGGAGTACCATCAGCAGTTATAGCGGAAATAAAATTTGAAGGAGTGAGAGAAACAAATGAGTCAGCAGTGGGAGACATATGGTGGGATGTCCCCGAGTCTAAGAGCCAATCTGAAGAAGATATACCTGTGGAACTCAGAGTGGATAAACCTGCAGCAATGGACATGGCATGAGGCTGCTAGTTGATGAGTTTCTGAAGTTGGTCAAGAAGTACCTCGGCAGAAGTGGCACTGGAAGAAGTAGCTACAATAGCTGTGTTAGGAGGCCTAGAATGTCGTGGCTAGAAACTTAAAGGAGGAGGTTGAGAACTTTAAGAAGTGCCTTTGTTGACCAGCAGGGGACATTGAGCTTTCTAATGTCCTAGTTGGTGACAAAAGTTACATTCATTGGGCTTTGAATTCGGCCAATTCTAATTCATATTCTAATGTGAATTCTGAAAATGTTGATTCGGATTCTATGTGGGGCGAGAATGAGCAGCCAAAATAGATTGGTGTGGCGATGGGAGGATCCCTTTCATTGTTCCATACTTGAGCCTAAGCTCTTCAGCAATGAGCTCACTGACAATTGCGTCAACAATAGGCATAGGACTACGACGTAGGATATTACCACGTAGTGCTTCAAAGTCATCATGAAGGGCCATCAGAAATTAGACAAGGTGTTGCTCTTCACACCTAGCAATGTAAAAAGGAAAAGCTCTGAGCTCTGCTTATTCTGTCATAGCCAACTGATCCCAAAAATTTGTTATAACGGAATAGAAATCTTAGATACTCATATCCTTCTGTTGGAAAGTGTGAATGTCTATTTCCAGTTGATACTGTTTTGCAAAGTTGGACTGTGTATACAACCTCTCCAGATGATCCCAAACTTGTTTAGCAGTATCATACTTAGCCAATTGCATACCAATGGAGTTATCAACTGAGTTATTAAACCAAGTAATAATCTTGGAGTTATTAACCTGCCAAACCTCTATTTGTTCCTCATACTTTTCATTACCAGCCTCAACAGGCTTCGATTTCATTCCACACACATATTCTCATATCTTCTTTCCCCTCAAAAAATTCTTCATAACATAACTCCAATAAGCATAATTCTTTCCATCCAAACGAGCACTGATGGACTACAACGAGTCGTCTTTCTCAGCAGCCATAGTTGAGACCAAAAGGAAATAGGAAGAAAACAAACAAAAAATCCAACAATCCAAAACAAAACCACCAGAAGCTTAACAAGTAGACATCTAACGAACTAAACTACACATATGAACATCGCGAAAAATTTAGAAGACAAAACGAGTCGAGAGAAATACCGAAAACCTCAACAGCGTCATGAACAGTAACTCAAAAAATTCAAGTCGAGGCTCCACCCCGAACCTCGGGCAGAGGGCGCGCTGCCCCTCTGCAACCCCCAAGCTAACTCACCGAGGAGTTGGATCCGCGAGATTGTGTATTGATCCTTAAACCCGCTCTGATACCATATTAAACCAACATGATAATCATAAAAAGATAATATATTGATGAAGATGAAAGGAAATCTACTGAGTACCAAAAAATAGCCAAAATAAAATTCTCACAAGGAATGGAATAAGTATGTGGAGGCTCACACAATCAAAACTACATAAAGCCTTCATTAGGGAAAAAGTGAAAAGACAAGAATATCCCTAGGCTATAAGCTAAATAACAAAGAGGCCATAAATACTTCTAACACTTCTAAGAGTCACTTATAATATATTTATGTAACGGCATGTCGTTTCTAATTACCACATGTTACATATGATAACATTTTTGTGATACCATTGCGGTCACTTTAAAAATATTTTTTGCAACAATGTTGTCTCAAATAGAACGTTCCTAAAAGTTCATCCTAAATAAATTAAAAATCATTTTAAGTGACAACAATGTCATCATAAAAATATCATTAGAAACGACATGTCGTTATTTAAATCTATTATAAATGACGACATTTATCGTCTCTAATAATATTATCTCTAAAGACCATTTTTCAGAGTGCCGAACTACTATCTATCGGAGCAAAAAGCAGCCTCCATTTACGTTAATTATAGCGTTTACAAGTTCTGTTGGAGTAGCCCTAACAAAATTCAGATTGTTTTTCTTTATTTTGTGATTTTTTTCCCTTTATTTTGTCGTGCGTATTCGTGCATTTTATACTTATTTATACACTAAGAAACCAAAGTAATTGTTATGTCAGGTTGAAATTATAAGGTTGTATGAGAATATGTTAATGGTATATTTTTTTCCCATATACGAGTTTTTAAAAAAATAATATTTTTATTTTTTGAGGGAAAAGGAATAATATTTGATTGTACGGCAATGTATGTATATTCGTGGACAAAATCCTCTGCAACATGATCAAATAGTTTTTTTTTTGTTTTTTTTTTCGATTTTAATTTCTTGTGTTTTAATTTAATTTACATTTGGTAATTGAGAATCATTATACCAATTAGTATTTATAATTATTCTTTAATTTTTTAGTTAATAAATGATTATGTAAAAATTTAATAATAAAAAATAATTATAAACTCTAAATAAATACATTAAGCTCTAATAATAAGTGTAAAATTAACTAAAATATAAGAGATTGAAATCGAAATAAATAAATAAATAAAAACTAATAAACTCAATCGTGTTCCAAAAAATGTAACACGATTGTATTGCAAAAAATTTAATGCGGTATATTCCAATCCTATCACTTCTTTGGATTTTGTGCCCATATTAAAAAATTGACTTTTGCATTTTATATAGCTACAAACGAAAAGGTAAAAAAAAACACAGCTAATATGATTTAGCATCGTATTTTAACTCAACTTTTTTTTATATATATATATATATATATAGGGATGGGCAGTGGCGGAGCCAGAAATATTGCTCAGGAGGGCCCAAATTTATAATGTAAAAATTCATAAATACAACGATACAAAATAAAACTAGTACAAATCTAATATTTTTAAAATAACATCACAACGTCTGAAAATAAAAAGATAAACATGGCAACCTCTTAACATTTTCTCTTCTATTCTTCATATTCTGAAATCGTTGCATGATAGTTTCATTAGTAACATTCAAAATGATTTTGGTAAAGATGTTTAACAAGTAGTATTCCGAATTGTAAGATGATTTTTAGTGGAGGCAATAGCACCACAACCGGCAACAGAAAAAAAAAATACTAAAACACAAACTTTTACAAAAGATTCGACCCAACTATTCATAAACTTTCGTCCATAATTACGGATTTAAAAAATCAAAACACTCAAAAACAACAATGGTAGGAAAAATTAAAAAATAAAATGCGATTTTTTTAAAAAAAAATTTTAATACTAAATTTAATATTAGTATTAAATTTTAAATTTTAATATTAATACTAGATTTAATAATACTAATACTAAATTTTTAAATTTTTAAATGCGAAGAGTACGGTTTTTAAATTTTTTAATACTTTTTGGTAATTCTCATAAAAATCGCGGAGGATTTGATAACAGATCGTTATGCTAACGAAGTATTATCATAATGCTAACGAAGCATTATAGTTATGCTAATTAAAGTTTTCAAATATTGTTGGCGAAAAAAATATTCTAAAAATTAATTATAAACCTAATTCGATTTAATAAACCCTAATTAAATGGAAAAAATCATAATTGGATGAAATAAACCTAATTAGATGAAATAAACATTGATTGGATGCGGTAAACCCTAAATGAGTTGAAAGAAATCATAATAATAATATATTTGTACTACATTAGCATTATAGTTTTGGTTCGTCAGCATTGCGAATACACTATGTTAGCATATGACAATACTCTATCAACATACGTTATAAATTATAATTGGATAGGATAAACCATAATAATCAATTAAGAACTATAAACAAAAAATTAAATTTGAAAAGAATAATGATAATTAGATGGAATAAACCATAATCGAGATTAAATAAACCATAATTGAGATTTCATAAACCCTAATAAATTTATACTATGTTAGCATTATGATAATTATTTATTAGCACATCAAATATATTATGTTAGCATATGACAAATGCTTCATTAGCATACGTTCATATGTTATTATAATGCTGACGAAGAATTATTATATACTAACGAAAGCATTTACAACCTGGGCACGCGTAAAAAAATTTCTTTTTTATTTTTCATTCATATTTTTTCATCCAAACATAGCCTTTCAACATCTTAAATGAAAGAGCATGAAGAGAGCTTTAATTTGATATATTTTTTGTGTGCATTGGATTAAAAATGAGGAAGCTATGGTCGATTAAAGTTTTTAAGATTTTTTTTTAATTGCTGACATCATCAATTTTAATGGATTTGGACGAAAATAGCCCTCCTTCCTTTATTTTTTGTCCTATTATTTACGAAATTGCCACCTTAAATCTCAACCATTGGATCATTAAATTGGATGGTGTAAGATGTGTTCTCATTTCTCACACCAACAAGGTGTTCTCATATGAACCATCCCATATATATATATGGGTGAGTTATAATGAGGACTGTGCTTCGCGTGAGACCGTGAGAACAGTGCTTATTTATTATGATTTTATAGCTTACCTTTTTGTATTTTAGTGCTATTAACACTAGTACTAAAATATAACAAGATAAACTATAAATATTTTTTTTTAAAATTAGCACTAAAATATAATAAAATGAGCTATAAATTCATAGTAAATAAGCACTGTTCTCACGGTCTCACGCGAAGCACTGTTCTCATTTGAACCAAATCCTATATATATATATATATATATATATATATATTAGAATAACTCAACTTAGATATTGATATACATTTATTAATTTAAACTTTTTCTCGTATTATAAATTAAATGCAGGGGGGCGGCGGGGCGCCTGTTCCTTCATAAATGAAGAGTCAATCGTCTGGGACCAAAATTTGTTATAGATCGACTTATAGCACATGCTGACATGCACATTATTTTTAAATTAAAGATTAAATAACTTCAAATAAATTAGCATGACAAACTTCTCATTTTTATATATGCATACCATTGGACCGCACTTTCCTAAACGGAAAATAAAATCACTTAAACTAGTCTCCTGGTTCATAGTTCAGTCATACAGTTTTTATATTATTTTTAGTCATAAAAAGTTATAGAATACAAAATATTATAAAGTCAAGGGTTAATTGTAAAAAAAAAAAAAATCACAGCATTTTATATATATTTTTAACTTCATCGCAACTTTTAAATCTCGTTAACTATAACACCACTTTTTGATTTAGAATAATTTGAACCTCTTCAATTATTTCTGATGAAGAGGATCCAACGTGGTCAGTTTTCTTTTCCAAGTGAACATGTATTCCGACGTGACAAACTTGTGCATGTATAATCAATAAAAATATTGGTGTCAAATTGAAAAAAATAAAAGTTCAATGGTTTTAAAATGATGAACTTTACATCATCTTTGTAATTTGTAAAAATAATGTCACAACTTATATATACTTAATATCAAACATTTACACTTTATAATAATAATACCCCAAATTATACTTAATATGAAACTTATCCCCAATGATTCATTTTTGTAACAATTCTATCATCTGTATGCTTTTCGACAATTGAAATCTGAGTCACCGACATATATTGATCATTGAGGGTGATAACAGTGCTGAACTTTTTAACGTTGATGAGAAGCTCATTTTTAAGTTGACGAAAAACTTAAAAACAGTAGAATTAATTACTATAAATCTGAAACTTTGTGGTAAAAGTAGTATTAAGTATAAATTTGAGTATTATTATTACAATTGAACTACAAATGATTGGGTATTACTCTAAAAAAAAATGAAAATACGGTTGGATGCTCCCCTAAAATTTGAAGGTGGGCCATAGAAACAAAGGTCAAACACAATGATGAGAAAATATCCAAGAATGATTATCTAGAGTGAATTAATTAACTAGGCTAACAAGGACATGTTTCGCAAAAGTTGGTGAGTTTCTGCTCTTCTAATTAGGTGGCTAATCATATATATGCATCATCGCCTCCACATTGACATTACATCATTCATTATTTGTTTACCTATTTTATTTTATTTTTACTTACTCATACACAATATATAATTATATCCCGAACTTAATCTATTTGCAAAAATGATATGAACTTCAAAATATGCAAACGAAAAAATACATATACCTAAATTTTTTACATTTTTATGAAAATGTCATATAATTCAATTTTCGATGTCAGGTTGTAGACAATGCGCTTTGAAATCTAGCGTGTAAAGTGGCTTGAAAAATAATATTTAATCTCAATGTCGAATATGATTTTCCACGTCATTTTAAACACTGAACACGAGTATGATTTATCAGCAATCTAACATCGGAAATTGAAGTTGGGGATATTTTGCAAGAATGTGGAAAGATTAGGCAAAAATTAAATAAGTTATTTGCATATGTTGAAAAGAAAAAATAAAAATTATTTAATTATGGATTAATGGGAATGTATACTTCCAAGATGAAAAGAATGACTAATCTCATACTTCTCGAAATAAGGATTATTTCCACGAGAAGGATAATTTGTAGTAAAATATTCTACACAAGGGATTATGCTAGAAAATCGTGGTTCTATTTTCACTCTGTTTATAATCTATAATAGTAATCAGTAGTCACCTCCTTAGAAAATTAATCAATTTACCATAATTATTTATTTATATATTAAAATTATATTTTGAGCATGATAAAAAAAATCGGAGAAAAATGATAGAGAAACAATATTAATTCAAATAAATACGAATAATGCGAATATACGTCGACCCTGAATTTTTATTATTCTATAATTGTGTATCTAAATTTTCGTTTGTTTAAGTAATGAGTTACCAAACTTTGCGTTATATTATAATTGAGCTCATAAACTTTCATTTAATTTAATTGGATCTATGGCCAAACTTTGCATACATGGTGCTAGAATTGAATTCACAATTGATTCCCCACACACGATTGTAATGGATACAATTATAAAGGTTAAGATTTAAATCAAATAAAAAAATTTGAGACTCTCGTTACATCAACGCCTGATTTCGATGATGATACGTGCAATGTGGGTGTGGTGGAAAAATCTCTTCATAAGTTTTTCAAAAGTACCCTCAATTTGCAAATTTTAAGTGCCTATCGGTAGAGTAGTTATATGAAAATATTTGGCAACAAGGGTTTGTACACCTGACTTAAATTGAAATTTTTAATTTTAATTCGACGTCGAACATCAAAATTATAAGAGACTTTGAAACTCCATACTATGATCTATACAATTACGGTGTCTTTTTTTTTTCGATACATAGTCATAGGCGGTAGAATTGAACTTAAACTTTTTACCTCAAAATTTGGCGGTACAATTCGAAGCTTATTTCTATCGATTGTATGTGGTTGTTGATCGAACAAATTGAGACTACGGTCATATAGGTCACACTTTAGAGTTCAAATTCCTCCTTCAATTTTGATGTTCGATGTTGAATTAGTACCGAAAATATTCATTCTATGTCACACCTACAAACCCTCACACCGTGAAGTATGGCCACATTGCATGGTATCATCGCTATAATTGATCAAAATTAGAATGGGCGTTAATGTCTAATGAATAAACCAATCATAATAGTCGTGCTAGAGGGGTTTATTTGCACCTTTTACAATAGTTGGGATGACCTGATTGAAGCTGACAATACTTTTTGTATCTAGGTGAGACTTGATGAGCCGATTGAGGCCGATAATACTTTCAGTATCTAGGTGAGACTCGGCCTAAACTTCAACGGTGTATTTATAATTTCTTTTCCCAATATATGCTTAATATACTATGACAAATAATGCCATATTTATCCAAATTTATAATTTTCACTCGACTTTTAATCTAAAGATGTTATAATTGCAAAAAAGTAAAAAAAAAAATATTGTAAAAAAGTAATATTATAGTTGTAATACTTTAAAATCTTGTAAAATTAAGTAAAAAAATGTATTATTTGCTGCAATTAATAAATGAAGCCCCATACAATCAGTCATTAATTAAAAAAAAAAAAAACTCATTAATAAGAAAATTGTATAGATATTTAAATCCTTATTGCATGTCCTTTATAGCTAGAAGTACAGCTAGCGATCATACGTCGTAATTCATCATTGTATATTTAATATTTGACAATTTATTTACTGCCGTAACTGGGGGAATAGGTCGGCGACACAGAATGGATTTATCTCATATCTGATAGTACAATATGTCAATTGCAAATGATTGAGATTTAAAAGGATTAATGCATATTTGAATTCCTCTATTTTTGTTTTTGAATTGATAGGTTAATTATACTTTTATTTTTTAAAATTAACTCCTTTTAAGCAAATTTTTTTAGCCACTCTGAACAGGGAAAAAACTTTCAAAATCACAAACTTAAAACACATAATTTTTCTAGTCATACTGTCAAAAATATCTTGCAAAATTGAATAGTTGCACGATTGGTTAGTCATGTAGTCTTGTCATGATGAAGTGGACATACAAACTATTTTTTCATTGAATGTTGTAGCTTCGGAGGAAGGGGAAGGGACGATAGGAGTAAGGAGGGGAGAGGAAGACAACGTTCACACAATAACAATTTAGAACGGTGGCAACGAGCACTTGAGAGTCGTGCCATATATTTTTGTGTTTCATTTCATGTTATACTAATATTAAATATAATTATTAGTTTTTTTATGTTAATATATAGCCCCTATTTGTTATTGATTATCACAACTTATACAAGTTTTTTGATTTTTCATATGACGTTCTGATGTTTTGCAATAATACCAAAAATCTAGCTTTCTTTGCGGTTAAATCATATGATGAAATATGAGACATTATTTTTGAAAGCGATGTTGGTTTTGCATCGTCTGGCGAGCTACAGTCTACGCTGTCATTTACACGATATAATTATGTGTAAATGGATACAACTATTCAAAATTTAAATAGTAAAATTTTTTTTAGCCTACTTTTTTAACTCATTCTTTTATATTCAAACTATTTCACAATGTCATAAATACCCTTAATAAATGGTGGTCCAGTCAAACATTACATTTGATTCCATTATTTGAAATTTAACTACATGACAAAAACATAAAGATGACAAAATCCTGTTTGTTTCGAGAAAATAAAGTGTGACCCTCTTCCTATTTTTTCTCACGAAAGGGACGAATTGTGACAACAAAGGAATTTTACTTCAAAAAAAAAACATACTCACGAGACAAAGAAAAAAAAACTGTGAATAAAAAAATTCCTCACGAGAGCAAGCCAGTCAAAACAGTCATGAGTGGGAGAATTTTTTCTCACGAGCCAAACAGTCAAAATATTCCTTTGATTGCTATGTGGATGGATTTGAATACACCCGATTTCTTCTTGAACGGGCAAAAAACTCACGAGAACACAGTAAAATTATAAACACGAAAATACACAGCAAAAAACTCACGAGAAGGGGGAAAAAACTCACGAAAATCACCCATTTTTTGTCCCGAAATCGACGAACACTCACGAAATCGAAGAACCCGTCGACGGCAGGGCTCACGCGATCTCGAGCTATGGAGAATTTGGAGCTGTGGACCGTGAAATTTCAACAAGTTAGACTAAACTCGAACGATTTCATGATTTAATCGGTCGATTTCATGTCGAATTTCTCTCAATTTAAATATGTGGAATCCAATTCGTGTTTTTTTGCCAATTTAAATCACATAATATGTTTGAATGTCAGTTTTTGTGAATTAGAATATGAGAATATGTGAAATTGGTTGAACTTTGTGGATTTTGATTCGTATGTTTTTTGCACTGTTAATTCTGAATTTGTTGCTGATTTCGTGAAAAAAATTACTCATGAATAGAGATCTCGTAATAATATATACACACGACATCTCTTTTCGTGTAATAATAGCCACGAAATATGTTTTCGTGCTAAAAAAATTCCTGAGAATATATTTACACGAAATGGGATATCGTGGTAATATATTCTCATGAGAATCATTGTCGTGAGAATATATTTACACGATATCCTATTTCGTGTAAATATATTCTCACGAATTATTATTTTTTTGTATAATCGGTAAATTAGTTTTAATTTAATTATATTTGTTTAATTTTTTCATTATTTATTGATAATTTTTTGTTTATTCTTTAAAAAATAGCGTGAATGGTTGTGGAGAAGAGAGGATTTACAGAACATCACCCGCGAGATCAATTTATACTGGAAGGACAATATGAGTGTAATTAGGGAAGTATTACACGTGATCAGTAGTGGGCCCGAACTATTCGAACAATTTAGGAGAGGGTGGTGTTTTGGGAATTTGATAGATTTTATGGGTAGAAACAGTTTTATAATACTTTACACGCATTGTTGAGTAGGGATGTGATCATTGACGGTGCACGGGAGCACGATATTTGATTTCGGGTTGGAGAAACCAATATTAGATTTTCTCCGAGTGAGTTTGCTCTGGTGACTGGACTGCAGTTTGAGGGATCCGATTTTGATCCGTTTGCATCATATGAGATTCTTAGGAGATCATTTTATTCTCATGAGTTGAAGAAGACACCTCTGAGAGTGAAGGACCTACTTGAGAGGTTTAGGACCTATTCACTAGAAGACGATGTCATGGATTACGTCATGGTCGCCAATGTGCTGTTTCTGCACACCATGATCTTTGGATATGATCAGACACATATGATAGATGACTGGGTATGGGTCTTATTCGAGGATCATGATCGATGGAACTCATTTCAATGGGGAGCTTATGCATTCAGTATCTAGCAACATTATATGGGTTTGGTACCATCTACTGAGGTGGAACTGAGAAGAAAATTCAAGAAGACGGAGGAAAAAATAAGATTGTCTTATCATTTCTATGGATCGGTGTAGGCTCTACTAGTATGGTCTCAATTTTGTCACGATCATGACCGTAATCCATTTTATCGAATATAATTTGATCAATATTTTATTTTACAGGTGTGGGCATATGAGGCCTTACCTCAACTTGGTGCACATTGTGCACAAGTTTCATCACCAGCCGCATTGCCCAAGTGTTTGAAGTGGACCTTTAAGATGAAGACTGTGCGTCTAGGCACTTTATTTTCTGATGAGTTAAACATTTATTTTAAAGAATGTGTGTTTTATTGATTATTTGAAGTGTTTCTAATCAATTCTTTACCATTTGCAGTAATTATGCTTCATATATTTACAGCCGAGTGAGCATGAGGTGGCCACTTCATATTACAGAAGTATCTTGCTCGGTGATTGTATGGGTGTGACGTTTGAGGCGCAGTGCAATAAGAGGATGAAGCCCACTTATCAAGAGCTGGCTAGAGCCCATCAGCACAGAGCTTCCTCTCCCCCGAGAGCTCCCTCTTCTCCCAGAGCTCCCTCTCCTACCAGAGCTTCCTCTCATTCCAGACGATCTCCAAGTTGCATTCCTCGTACTTGTGCAGATACGGGTGCAGTTGAGTCATCTAGGAGATGACAGACTCGCCCTACAGAGAAGCGTCCTAGACTGGCCACCCCTACGTCTAGTATTAGTGAGGATCACTAGTGTTGCAAGCATGTCGGGCAGATGCGAAAAGTGACGCATCAAACAGGATTAGAGATGCTCCGTATGATGCAGGAGCGTGATGAGGAGCGTGAGAGGGCATGCAGGCAGTAGGGGGAGGAGCGTGAAAGGGCACGTAGGCAGGAAAATGAGAACATGTTTCATAGACTGAGGGATTTCGTTAAGGACATGTTCAAAAAGTTTGTCCCCAGATCCCGATCCCGATCCCGTAGTAGGAGTCTCTCTCAGGGTAGGCATCAAGAACATGCACGGGAAGAGAGTCATCAGCGATCGGCGCCTCGTATGGTACATGATTACGATGTAAGTAGTGTTTGGTATGATTTTGTGTTATATATACTTTTAAATATACTAACTAATTTCATTTTAGGTTGAGGGCCCACATCTTGAAGATGTACGTGTCGAGGGTGTAGGGGCCATTGGTGATGATTGGGATGTTGCATCACATTCCAGTCCGGTTAGCTAGGCCTAGCTCGGCCAGACGTAGCGCGTCAAGTGGTGTGTCGACACAAATGAGGGAATTTGCTGAATTTCGATTAAGTGGGCCGGAAGAATCTTATCGAGTTTGACCTGGGTCAGGCCTTCTTTGATGAGCTGCTCGACACCAACAGAGACACGTCCTCATAATGTATGGATCTGATCTTGTATTGCCTTCAGATCAGGATGATCGAGGGTCGTAGGTTGAAGTCAGGGGTGAATTCACAGAGCACAGTGGTCATGCAGTCATCATTCTTCGTAAGTTTTCAATGGTTATTTTAATCTAACAAGTCAATTGATTTTATAATTACGTTAATATTAGTTTGTTACAATATAAGTTGGTGTAAGAGTATCAAGTCATTCATCCGGACGATGAGGAATTCACACATACATACCCCTATTTTGACTACTCATGATGGGGTTGGGATGATGAGCTGGTCCACATCGTTAGAGGAGAGTAGTTATTGTCGGGTCCTTGGTGGTAGGTGAAGAATATAAGTAAACATCATTAAATTCCAATTACGATACATGTATCTTTTATGATTGTTTTGTGTCTATTTGTGTTTGCAGATCATCACCGCTTGCCATGTAGATGGACATTGGGTAACCGTTCAAATTAGTCTAGACGCATGGCGAGTTGAGTTGTATGATTCATCGTTGTACAACATGATAGATCCGACGGACACTTGCCCTCTCAATATTACACAACTGCAATAATATATTAATCATGTAACAGTCATATCACAATATCAGTCTTTACTACATAAATAGTCATATTTATCCGTTCAATCATAATACGTTCAAATTTGAGGTTGAAGTCTATTCAGACACTTGCCCTTGCTGTGTCCTGATTGACGACAAATACTACATCTCTTTGGTCGGCGTTGCCCTTCGCCAAGTGCACCCCATTCTTCATGCTCAATCTGTTGTGGGGGCTGTACACTTTTTCTTATTATGGCCAGTGCCTCCACACCTAAAGCATAATTGTTGTCGTCTAGGTCTCTTGCTTGAGCCTTCAACTACTGAATGATATCTTCCTTCCTTAGGACGACCTGCTTGGGGAACTGATTTAGGAGGGCAAACTTTGAATGAAGACGAGACCGTCTATTCCTCCTGATGCGGCACTGAACATACACGATCATGATATGCAAGATAAAGTGTAACTTGCTTGTAATGCAAGTCCACATAATCATATATGTCATGTCCAGCACTCCTGTTACAATAGTTCAAGTGTGTTATTAAAAAACCATAATGATCAAAACAATATTCATAGAAGTACGGTATCGAATAGCAGCTGCTGTATGAGAACAAGGGATTTGATCAAGCTGAAATTCACGACATTCACATGTTTTCATTTGAAGGTCAACGAGGAAGCTCTTATCGTTATTCTACACTTTGTACAAATTTGCATTATGGCCTCGAACAACATACACCATACTCATCTCCACTTGTAAAGATTCTTGTAAGCATCTTCTGTGAGTATGTGATCTCTCGACACTGTCTTCGCACGTCTCTCATCAAAGCACTTCTTTATCACATCTCCCACAACCTCAATTAGAGAACATATGGGCAATCTTCTAGCCCACAACAAACGGGCATTGAAATATTCGGCTTCATTTGATGTCATGAAGCTGTAACGACGTACAGGGCATTATGACCGAGCCCAACGATGTACCCCTATACTCAGCGATGTATTGTAAACTTCTGGTCGAGTTGAGAAGATCATCGATAAATATTTTTAAAACTTCTCTTCTCTGTATGCAAATGCGGCACTTCGAAATATATAAATCACATGACAACCTGCTCGAGCTAGATTCTTGGCTATATGGTAATAGCACAGTCCATGGACGGCAGTAGGATACTGATAGGACGTATTCTACTTGCTTTTATTTTTATCCTTTGGTGCCATTTTTCATAATTAATTGCCCTATACTTGTGTATTTTGGAAGAATGATGTGTTTGTTGAGTTGTGTAGGGATATAGTACAAAGTTGGAGAAAATGGTAGGTTTTTGGTGCAAAAAGAATCTAAGTGAAGAAAGAGCAAAATTCGAGTCTGAGTAGATCCGGCCGTAAGGGCATGCAGCTGGAAAGCTGGAGCGAAATTCTAGAAGCTGGACTGGATATGCGTTTTGGGCTTGCTGAACCCAACTCTCGGCCCAGTCCATGACCTGGACGCGGAAATCACCCTCTCAACCGCCTCAAGAGTCCTCATCTTGGCAATTACCTAGTTTAGATTGATGTAGGATTTTATTTCCTATTCTAATGTTTTAATTAAGGATATTATATATAGATTAGGACTTATTTCTTTATTATTCATTCATTATTCACGCAAGAACGCAGCACCAGAGAAACGCTCTGGAGCAGATTCATTTCCTCTTCTTCGATTAATTCATCATGTTCTGCTTTTCGCTACTTTGGAGGTTTGATTTAATTATGCAATCAAGTTAAGTTTTTCTTATTCCGGTGACAACTAACGAAGCCCTGGCCTAGCTAAACTGTGAGATCTATTTGTGCTTTTCTCGTTTAATTAATTGCATGCATTTGTTATTCTTTGTATTTCAAGTCGTTAATTGTTTCGATATTGCTAGATAGGTGCACCTATTTAGTAATTCGGAATTAATTAGTAGCCAATTAAACCGGCCATCCATAATTGTGGTTTAAGTTTAATTAGTGGTGAAACGATTCTTCAGAATCAGGGAGAATAGCAATCTTAATTCACAGTCCTGCGTCAGAGTCTGTTAATTATGAATTGGGTTCCTCTAGACTTTAAGGCTGTCGACTCATTAAACCTATAGAGCGTCTCTTACGGTTGTCAGTCAATTAGGGAAATAATTAGTGAAGCGTCTTCCTGATTATCGAGAAACTACGGAGGAATTAGGCTATGTTAGTAAGCGTCTTCGGTAGCTATAATTGATTTGTATGTGTTAATTGAATTAATCTTTGCATCGAGAATCAATTTAGGTAAGCTAGGGTGGAGTTAATTGGAATCCGGAATACCTCTTCTCATATTTTAAATCTGTTCGCTTTGTTAAATCGTGCATTTATTTTCTATTTATTTATTTAATTTCGTTTATTTTGTTAAAATCACACAAAACCCTTTTCTGGAGTTTGGTCACGCAGACTGAAGTCAAGAGTAGTTCTCGCCGGTCCTTTGGGAGACGATCCTGCTCGCCACTGTACTCTGCAGTGTGGGCTTGCCAACGAAAGTCGGAACATTTATTTTTGCTGAAAAACGACGCACCAAATTTTGGCGCCGTTGCCGGGGATCGGTTTCAAGCAGTGATTACTCTTGTTTTTCAGTTTATTATTTTACTTTGTTTTTTCTTTTATTTTTCTAGTGCATGACCCGTTCCTCTGCCGGAAAGGAATTGCTGTTCAATCCAGAGCCAGAGAGAACGTTACACCAGTAAAGGAGAGCTGTTCGGAAATCTAGGGAAACCAGTGAAACTGAGCAAGAAACGTCTGGGCTTGATCAACTGTTTGACATGGCCAATAATCCGCCTAACCCGCAAGGCCTTGCCGCAGGAGGAGCACGCATCAATGCCAACTTTGCTGATCCTGAGCCTGAACCTAAGCCTCTCATCAGGGAACTCGGCCGCCTTCGGAACAACAGACCCATCTGTATAGTGCTGCCCCCGATTGACAACAATGCAGAGATCCGACCTGCATTCATCCAAGTGTTACCGAAATTCAGTGATTTGCCGAGAGAGAGTGCACACAATCATTTAACTGAATTTGACCTAAGGCTTTACAGCCGACAATTTAAGGCTACTAACTTTCTCTCATACTTTGCAGGGTAAGGCTAGGGAGTGGTTTTTCGATCTGCCACCTGAATCGATCACCACCTGGAAGGAGATGGAAAGACAATTCCTGCGGAAATTTTTCCCTGAAACTCGAGCTGCAAATCTAAGGATGGCAATCAGTAGCATCAAGCAAAAGCCGAATGAAAGCTTGGCCGAATACTGGGAATGATTTCAACAACTTTATCGCAAATGCCCGGACCATGGATTCACTGATTATCATCGATGCTTCCAGCGGGGGATCTCTTACCAACAAAACCCTCGGCGAGGCCAAACAGCTCATCATAGACATGGCGTCTGGAGGACAGCAGTACGAAGAAGAAGACGACAGCAGACACCGACCTGTAAAGGCACTCGGCCGAGATGAAGGGTCGGGTGTGAATGAAAAGATAGATGCTCTTACTTCCCTGGTCCGAAGCCTTGCTGTGGCGCAGACAAGGCCAAACCGTTGCGGAGTCTGTTCTGAAAATGGACACTTCACTGACGAGTGTCCCAATTTGCAAGGGCCCTCAACTAAACAAGCATGTTATGGATCGGGCGATGCACAACAGGATGCCCTTAGAGGCATATATTTAGATGGTCCATCCGGAGAAAGAAAGAAGCGAAACTATGACCCATTCTCCATCACCTACAATCCCGGATGGAGAGGTCATCCCAATTTTCGGTGGAGACAACCTGGAGATCCACCAGCACAGGCTGATTTGCCACCGGGGCACCCAAGGGGTGAGCCGTATGCCCACACGGACGGATCTGCACCATGTATAAGTGAGATCATGAAGAGTCTCGAGCAGAGCACAAGCCTAGTGAACAGTCTAGCGCAGAGCCAAAAGGCCTTTCAGCAGGAGACACAAGCTGCCCTGGGCAGTATGGGCATGCAGATCACTCAGCTCGCCACGCAAATGAACAAGATGCAGGCGAATCAAGGCAAACTCCCATCCCAAACTGAAATGAATCTAAGAGCGCATGTTTGTGCTGTCACTTTGATAAGTACGGAGGAGTTAACCGAGTTGGAGGCTAAGAAGGAAGAAAAGAAGCCGGAAAGGCATACTGAAGGGCCGAAAAAAGAATCTAGCGAAAGGAATGAACAACATGCTATGTCTCTTCTCTTTCAAACTGAGCTGAATCCACGAGGGAACGTCAGTGCTGTGACCCTTCGAAGCGGTAAAGAATTGGTTGAGGTGGAAACAAAGAAGAAGAAAGACAACACGCTGTGTGGGCAAACTGCAGAAGCTGAAGACAGACCAAGCACAGAGGGCAAACAATCTACTGCCCCGTTTGCCCCTACTGAGGTACAAGTGCCACCTAAATATTCTAACCCTATTAATGCAGCTCCTTTTCCTTCCAGGTTAGCAAGGCACAAGAAAGAGGAGGATGAGAAAGAGATCTTCGAGCTTTTTAAGAAAGTCAAGATCAATCTACCATTGATTGATGCTATCAAGCAAGTCCCGAGATACGTGAAGTTCTTGAAAGAACTATGCTCCAAGAAGATAAGATATGGGAAAGATGCGAAGATCAAGGTTGGTGAGACTGTTTCAGCCGTTATTCAACGGAAATTACCTCAAAAATGCCGAGATCCAGATTCGGAGGAAGAAAGGGCAATCCGCGATATAGTCCAGCAGCTGTACGCAGCCGAGGAGTTTCCAGCTAGAAATCTGATAGGCCGTATGCCCTTACTGACCAACTCGAAGCTGATTTTACCATCTCATGAGAAGGCCCCTGTGTTGGGGCTGAAAGGGCAAGAAGCAAAGTTGGTCGAGTTTTTGAAGAAACATAAAGGTGCGGGGATGGAAACAATTCCTTTTGACAGGGGTAGATCGGATATCCCTGAATTTGTCTCTTGACCGTACCCTCCTATGTCGAGCCTCAGACATTAAATAAGGGCGCTTCTCGGGAGGCAACCCGAGCTTTTATCACTTTCTTTCATTTTATTTCATTTTTCTTTTTTCATTTAGTTACTCACTTGTTTTTCTTTAATATAATAAAAAAAAAAGAAAAAAAAACATGCTAGTCCAGCCTTCTAGTGCAGGGTCTTTTCTTCAGCGACGCTCCTATCCTTGCTGAGCTCATGGAGTTGTTTGACCAAGCTGAGCTACTGCACTTGAGCGTCATCTGTATGCCCCTACTGACCAACTCTCCCCTTGCTTGCCAGTTTGCCATCTCTATCCCTTGTGTTTTTATTTTTCTTTCATTCATGTTGTGTCCATTTTGTTGACTCTCTTTCCTACACAGTGAGGACACTGTGTTGTCTAAGTGTGGGGGGGATGAAGTTGTTGTTTTTGTGTCTGGATTCTTTTCTAAATCGAAAAAAAAAACTTTTATGTTTACTTGTTTTTGTTGGGTATTGGCTGCTTGAGATTGAACAATACAAGGAGGAGGGGTTATAACATGGATTATCTTGGTTTATTTGATTGATTCTCTTGTGATTGAATTATGCTATTGCTCGTATGTATTCTTGGAAGACGAAATGTGCAACTTGATCAACTTTTGATAAGCTTATAAATGTGAGATTTGAGCCTATTGAGCATGAACATTATGTATGAAGCTCAGTTTTGTTGATGAGAGTGTCGGATTTAATGTTGAATTTCTGATTTGCCTTGTTGCCATGGTCATACTGCTTGTGAGTTTCCTTTTGCATGAAAATGATAAAGGCATATAGGATTAACCATTGCTTTAGCCTGAATAAATTATCCATACCTGACACTATCCCTTAGTGAGCTCGTTTGTGCCTGAATCCTTTCTTTCTTGATTAATAGCCACTAAATAATTAAGCCTTAGCCCTTTTTGGCCTGCTCCTGTCCCTTGAAAGCATGTGAGTTATATTAGATTGTGTTGAGATGAGTTCGAAATTTACTTGAAAGAATAGTTGGTACTGGAAATTGAAGAAAACTTCCTACTCCTAGAAAAAAAAGAAAAAAAGAGAGAGAAAGAAGCAAAGCTTCGAGAAAAAAAAGAAGAAAAAAAAGAAAAAAAAAGGTCCGTATGCCCATACGGGACGTGGAAGAAATAGGGCTGTACCCAATTGAAGTTAAATTTTGTTGCCCTGTATAGCTTTGAAGACCAGCACTTAACTTAGAATTCGTGCGATATTTGCGAAGTTGCAGTCGAACTTGATTAATGTGTTCTGATATGCTTACATGCTTTCATCTTATTTAAGCCACTTATCCAAATTATCCTACCTAAGCACCCTAGTCCCATTACAACCCATTGAAAAGACCTTTTGACTTGTGCATAGTTCTTACTTGCTTGGTTGTGGTTTTGACATACGGGCAAATCTATGTTTGAAGGCATCAAATCACGACTTGAGTGAATTTAAATCTGTCACTACCTTCTTTTGAGAGAAATTGAGCGAACCTTGGTGAGGCTGGATTAAGTTGCACGTTTTTGACTTGAATGAAGAGCATGTGTTTATTTCATGAAACAAGAGAAGGGTTAGTGGACTGTGGATGGTTGTGTTTTGATTCTGACTTTGAGTATTTTTCAGTTTAGGGCAGCCGATGCTTGTTTGCCTTAACAGCATTCTTGATGCTCACATGTTGGTTTGAAACTATCACCAAATCATCACGATCTCCAAAAGCCCTCTTAAACCGATCCAAGAACCATGTCCAGGCCCGATCATTCTCAATAGGACCTACACCAATGGCAAGAGGAAAACACTGCTCATTACTATCTTTCGTAACAGTGACGAAAAGAATACCCTTGGTCTTCCCCCTCAAATGAGTGCCGTCAGTGACGATAACTGGACGTATACATAGTCTGAATGCCGCTCTACAAACTCCTAGAGCAACAAACGTGTACATGAAACGATCATCACCATCAGTCTCCAAATAATAAACAGTATCGAGATTGCACCTCTTCAACATCTCCAAATATGCAGACAATACAGCGAACGACTGATCATGAGAACTATAAACTAGCTCTATTGTGAGATTCTTAGCTCGGAATGCAACACCATACTCAACCTCAATGCCATACTCCGTCAATAGCTCATCAATCATTGCTCTCAGCCTCAGGACAGAACCCTCATCTAGGATTCTCTTCTTAAAGAAATCAGCAATAACTTAAGAGGATAACTTCCGTGGCGCATTACGTGTCAGGTACAACCGACATGCATGATTATTCTCTAATTTAGTCACTATCCATAAGCCACTTTTAGCACTTGCCACTAATTTAAAAGGGCAAGTCTTGTTCTGTTTGCAAATAACTGTTAGTCAACTTTTGCTTGAACGTGACACCGCATATTCCACTTGACGCTGCATATGCCGCTTTTCCACAACAACCAAATCTTTCGTCTCCAAGAAAGTCTTTCCCACTGCTAGTGCATCAGTATCAGTCGAGCATGGGTCATCTTCTACCACTGCTAGTGCATCATCAACACGGGCCACAAGAATCGACCAATGTCCGAGGGGAGAAAACTCTACATTAGGAGCCTTAACATCAGGAGCAACGTCCTCTGATGAAAAGTTATGAGGCCACCATGCTGGAGAATATTCACGAACTCATCGATATGCCCTGGCTCGTGAATCCATTCACAAAATTCAGTAATTTGCTTACGACGAACTTCACTTTCATAATCCTCATCATCATCATCATCATCATCATCATCATCATCATCGTAAGACATGTTATCAAGACTATCATCTCCAATTGGGTCGTCATTATCGTCATTTGACGGCAGTACTATTGGAGTTTGCTGAATTAATTTCTCGGTAACGTATACAATGGGCTCATCTTGCTCCTGAACTAAACGAGCTAAGTCAACATCCGTTTTCAAGAGCCTTTTTAGTGTCCTCCCCGTCAATGACCTCGTCAGATAACTCAGTGTATAACTTACACTTGTTAGATATGTTTCCATAAAATCGTGGATTTCTTCCACCAATTTATCACGAGATAAATTGTCAAATGGGAGGTGCACGAGATGGTCTTCACCATCCATATACTCCGATCTCTCCCATCTACCACTATGTCGGACAACAATACATTGCCAAGACATCTGCAAATCACCAATAAAGAGTGATTAAAGTTATTTAAAAAATAAATAATATTGTGAGAATATTATCACAGAAGTAGAGATCTCGTGACAATTATTGTCACGGTTAAGTCTTCTCGTGACAATTATTGTCACGATTCATTCCTTTTCGTGACAATAATTAAAATTTATTAAAATTAAAATTTTCTCATGAAAAGAAGGCATTTCGTGAGAATATATTCTCACGAATGGCTTTAATTCGTGACAATATTTTTGAGAGCATATTATAGTCACGAGACAAGAAATTCATGTCAATATTGTCACGAATTCATGTCATCTCGTGTTAATTATAGTCACGAAAAGGCTTGAACTGTGACAATATTTTCACGAAATTACTGATTTTCCAAAAATATTATACGTTTATGCTAATCTTCTAAAATCATCCAAATATACAAATTTATGTTAATCTACCACAACATATGCAAATCTACAACCATCGATGCATATATAATCTTTCAAACATTACAAAAAATATTTTCTTACAACTTCAATAACTATTAATACAATTATTATGAAATTATCATAAATTACGTATAAATTACTTAAAATTTTATAAAAGCATTTAAACTCGACAATTCCGAACAAATTCACATTGAGAAAAATAAAAAAATGCACCTCAAATAAATTCAAACGGGGCTCGACGATAGTTTCTCTACCAAATTTGAGCAGCTCGGCGTTTTACTACCTTGTGTTTGTGAATGGCGTGAGTTTTTTTTACAACCAACATGTGTATTCAATACTTTTAATGCAAGCAAGTGAATTTCAACTACCAATTTTAATGTGAAGACTCCAAACCATATTTTGCCATTTCTGAAAAAAAAAAAAACCTGCCACATATTTTGCAATTCATTCTCGGCCCTATTTGGCCATTTAAAAAAAACTGCCACATAGGCAAAATAGTAAACAAAAAGGACAAAAAAAGGGATTGACTTTTCTAAAAAGTAAGGGTATATGAGACTTTTACTCTATTTCTTGAATAGAAAATAATTGGTTATAGAAGTGGGTTAGAAAAGAAGTTGCTATTCTAAATTTGACTACTTTATTTTTTTTCCCTACAATTATTGTAACTTTTTAGGTCACATCAATTAACTTTGATCCAAAATTCACCGGATGGATTAATGGAAAATTCTACGCTCGCCCCGGGTACTACCTGGGTCAGTTACGATGCCGACACGTGGCCCTAGACGGAAAAATACGTTGAATTAAAATAAATCGACAAATTCCTATGAAATATGACGTCTTTTTGCTCCAATACGCCCCTTTTAGCTATTGAGACACTTTTCCTTTATCGTTAGGTGCACAGTTCTCGAGTATAACTTTTTAACCTTACCGATGTACAACTTTTTGGATGAATAGTTTAATGACACATTTTATTTGATTTATTGTCATTTTAAATTCCATTAGTAAATTGTTTTCGAATTCGAATTTTATTTTAAATTATGTTAATTTTAATGGTATATAAGAAACAATTGAATTGTTTGTACTAATTAATTTTTACTAGAAGCAAATGAAATGCCGAATAAAATTGTGTATCTTGAAAGCTATAAATAGTTTCTGAAATGATTAATTCTACATATAGGCAAGTATGTCGACAATCGAGTTTGCGCTTTCATTAAGACATATTTGTTATTAGCAAAAATAATATTGTTGTGATCAATATTTTTTATACTAGAAAATGACATCGACATTTTAAAGTAGAAGTTTAGAAGTGTAATTATAAATAATTTATTTAATAATTAATTCTCAATGAACTGAAATAATTTTTCCGCATGTAATTATGTTTGAATAGTGTTTCGAAAGTTCAAATTTCCTAATACCCGAGTGAATATTACCCCCTAGAAAAATAAGTAAATTTACGTGTCGTTACATACGTCGGCAACGTTTATTTATGTAATTTTAGGACTTTTTCTTCATCAGCAAAATTATTTTTGTTGATTTAAATTAATTTGATATGCAAAATTGACATCGATAGAGTAGTTTAGTTGTAAAATCCGGATATATTTAATTTTCTTATAAGTTCTTATTAATCATTTGGAAAATATAATTAAAATATTGTACCAAAAACAGAGGCACTTTAAGCATCGAGAAGCGAGCGCGGGTAAATTTCCTCAAAACCAAACATTTTGGAAAGGAATGGACGCCAAAGTTTTTGAAAAATCTTCATCGAAGGGGTTACAACCGCCGTCCGAAAATTGTGTTTGCGAATACCCGTTGCGTCGGTTGCGACTTTGGGAGGTATGTTTATAAAACTAATTTCCTCCCTTTTCATGACATTCGAGCATTTTTTTTCTAAATTATCTAAGATTTTCATTTCAACATTTTTCATTATTTATAAATCGTAGCATTCGATTATGTTGGGTCGTCACAGAAATGAGGTGTCGGAGCCTGAGGCGGCAGTGTCCTCGCGAAGAAGCCCCACACCCAAGAGGCGGTGTCAGGGGTTAGTCCCTTTTTTCGATTTTTAAGTTTATTTATGAACTCCCTATCATTTGTGATGTTTGGAAACTTTTTTCACTAAATTATGTTCGGGTTTACGATTTTCACACATTTGCGGACGGGTAGCATTTTTTGCAGAAACCTGTATGTACATAAACATAAACATGGAATTTGGTTAAACTTGCTCTGTTTCTGAACTTGTAGTAGAGCTTAAGTCATCGTTCTCCATTATTCTATCGTCGATTTGATATTGTGTTAAAGGCTCGGCCTTTGGGGCAGGGTATGATGTTTATGTACATTTTTTGATGTTTGAAAATTGTAGAATGTGTAGTTTGATAATTCCTCCAATTTCCAGTTTAATGGCTTCTTATGACGGTTCAGTTGTCCTGGTTATCTTGTTGTGGTCATAGTACCCATACATTGTCGTGTTTCATTTAATGCCATCATATGTTGTTGTGGTACATATAAACTTGGGCTTCATTTAACGAGATTAATTATGATCCTTGTAGAATTCTGTTGGAATGCATGTGTATGCATATCTTGTTCAAAGTGACTCTATTTTTATGATATTCGTGTCTCAAAATTATTATTTTACACGATGTTGAGCGTTTTCTTTATTAGTTAATTGATAATATGTAGATGTAGGTGGCCAAATTTCTGTGAGGAGGAATTTTAATGAAGTCATTAACCAAGTGTGTGGCTGTCTTAATCGGAAAAATCTCAAAGTATTTCGAAAGACATATTTCGGTCATCTCATTGATGTGCCCGTAATTCAACCTCAAAGGCAACTCATTTACTTATTGTTGAATGTGCTTGAGCCCGAGTCTGAAGTCCGCAATCATTTGTGTTTTTCGATCAATGGCAGGCGTGTGGAATTAGGTCTTCAGGAATTCTATTGTCTGAGTGGGTTGCAATTCAATGAAGCGGCGAATCCACTGACGTAATCGGACATGCACAGAGACGTTTTATGGGGTAATCGTTAGCTAAAAGCCTATGACATTAAGCAAGCATTCGACAATTACAGCTCCATTCACCAGGGCGATGGCAGTTTGGTTTTGAAATTGGCTCTGCTCCACATCGTTTTCAGTCTTCTTTTGAATAAAGACCAACTGTAAAAAATAATTGACGTTGAGTACCTGCACCTAATTCATGACTTGGAAAGTTTTAACAGGTTTTCCTGGGGGAAGGTTGCTTATCATTTCCTAGTTCATTGGACACATATAGCCCACGCAAATATTGCCCGATTGAGGCACACCTCATTGAGACCTTCGATGGATATCTATGGATTCTCACTCATCTTGCAGCCCTTTATCTTTGAGGTGATGCCAAAACTAGCAGCACATTGCGCACACAAACTTATGGAGACGTTCCCAAGATTTAGGCATCGGTCTGTCCATCAGTTCTTCAAATATTCTGCTCTAGTACGGTTTTTCGATTCAACAATGCCAAATTCGACGGTACAATTCTCACTTACTTGTCCTACCGGGCTTATCATTTGAATTTGCATACTTAATCAGGTTGTGATTCTTTCTTAACAGATGCCTTTTCTCTTAATAAGTGTCGAGAAAGAGAGATTAGAAGGTGCGGGTTTGACCCTCAAGGAAGTGCCCCCACCACCAAGGGCACCGCGTTTAAGTCTCATCGACAAGGACGACATCCTTGACAATCAGACTGATGTGGAGATCGTTGGAGCGTGAGAAGCTAGGGCGTTTGAGGTGCGTCGATCTCCGAGAAAACATCCCGACAACGTGAGTTCTTTTAAGTCGAAGTTGAGGTTGACATCAAAGATGCCAGAATAATCTAAGAAGCAATCGCACGCGGATGATGGAGAACCAATGACCTTGGCAGTCATTTCCTGGATGATAATGTGAGTCCTCGTTGTAATGATTTTTGCAAAAATATAGGTTATAAATCCACATTCAAAACTCTTGTTATGCTTATGTTGATTTCGTGCTTGTTGATAGGAATCGAATTCAATGGTGATGGCTAGGATCGACAGCTTAGAAAAAGCCATCAAAGTTGTGGAGCAAAAGGTCGATGCAATTTAGAAAGTCCAACGTCACCATAAAACCGAATACCGTCTAGATGGTGATGAGTACACGAGTGGTCCAGACCATTTGAGCTCGAAATCAGATCATCATGATGATATCTCCACTGTAAAGGGCCAGAAGGAGGATGGGAGACAGGAAATGGCGGAGGAGGAGGGAGAGAAGGAAAAAGATGAGGGAGAGGGTGTTGTCGGCATGAACCCGACTACTACCGACGTGATCGTTGATGTGCATGGCACTGCTGCCGACGTGTATGGCAAGGCTTCCGACATGCCTACAACACCTATCAACACGTTAGAGAATGCTAACGGTGAGCACGCCTTTAGAGATGTCGACATGGCGGCCCTAGAATCACTGATTGCAGAAGCCTATGGTGACATTGATGCAGCCCCGAGGGCTGATTCGGGTACAGATTGGAGGCAAGAGGACGCAAAGGTGGGTGCTGAAGATGATTTTGCTGATGACGTCATGCATGCAGTAGATACGTATGTCAACAATGAAACCGTGTATGCGGCTGCCGACGAGGACGTTGACATCAGCTTCCTCAATGAAGAAGAGAAAGGTAATTGGTGCCCCAGTGGTTTTTATTGCCTTGCTAGCTGAATTAAAGATTGTCATGCCATGCATTGCAGACAAAGGAGAAGCTGCCCCAGCAGCTAAGAAGATACCGGTGAAAAGGAGGCTATTCAACCCTGAAGCAGGACCTCTTCAGAATCAACAATCGCCCCTTAAAAAATCAAAGACGTCACGTGCAAAGACAATGAAGAAGATTCACTGAGAGCGGCCATTGCTGGCAATCATGTCCGAGAAATATGTGGTAGCTAGGAATATGATTGGAAAGTTGTGAAGCTTTTTCACAACTGGTACGACAAAGGCCTCACACTTCAGCCGTGTGTGAAAATACCATAATATAACATTCTCTTAATTTCATCGTGATATCTAACAACTCCATATAAGCAAACGGTTTATCTTGCAGCCCTTTAGGATTGCGATGCCCATAGAATGCAAATGACATATAGATGCTCCGTGGTTCCGTGTGTAGTGGACGTCGAGGGAGTGGCTCGATAATGATGTGAGTCCACATTACTTTGTTAATCCAATCCTAAGCAATTTTTTATTCATTAGTGGTACTAATTGGCTGCTCATCGGGTTGTTTGTGCTTTGTTTCTTTATCAAATTACTTACAACACTGTGATGTCCTACTTAATCCGTTGATCATCTACTCAAAGGAGTTTCCCGCACAATTTAAGGATGATTGGGCGTTGATTGAGTCTCTCGGCTGGGTAAATATACCTTCACCCTCTCTCTTGAATTGTTATAAACCATGAAACGTCCTAACGTATTCCACGGTATTGTGATTGCAATCCAGCAAAAATTGGTGTTGGAAAACATGGAGGCTGTCGCTGATCGGATTGTGTCGTATGTCAATGGTAATAACCCTCAACAAGACAGAAGACCGTGGTGAACTGTCGACAAAGTGTACGGGATAGGGTACGTCACTGAAGATCACTGGGTCCTATACATGATCCATTTTGTGTAGCAGGCAATTGTGGTCTTCAATCCGATATTGAGGATATGTAGAGATTGGATCGACATCAAAGTAGCATTTCAGCACGTGTGTCGGAATGTACCACTCATTTGTAAGCACGGTCAGGTTTATAGGAACAGGCCTCTCGACGAGCTAGCCCGGGAAGTATGGAAGTTGATGCGGTTTAAACACCCTCCACAATAGGTAGGAAACTCTGATTGTGGTGTCATGTGCATGCAGATATTGGAGTGTATGCTCACAGGTCAAATGTTCGAAGAACTTGTCTCTGAAAAGGGTTCAATGTATAGGAAAGCTTTTTACGCCGAATTGTTTACTCGTAGTCAGCATATTTGATGGGATATTGCTAGATGTAAATATTTTATATAACTAAATTCATAGGTAATTGGTATGTTGAATTGTAAGTAACTAGTTTACGTAGGCTTGATGCATGGCAATATGAAGTGGCTACCTAATTAGTGTTTGGTAAAATTGACACTTTAGCCTCAGTGGGATGTATGTATTTACATGATTGTATGTCGCATGTTTTTTGTTGGCCACCGTGGCTTTTGTGGGTATTTTGGCTGTTAGTAGAAATGATCATTTGTGATATATCTTGTATGGAGGTTGGTTTTAACAGCAGTATTGAATATCGGCAAGCACAGAGACATTGGAGACTTATTATTAATAATAAATTAATCATATTAGGGGAGAAACTAATCAAACATACAAACATGCATATTACATTCAGATATATTGTTTCAATCACTCTCACTCTCGCTCGACTGAAACGGATAGAAGTCATCGCTTGTACCGACATGCACTTCTCCAATCTCAAACAATATCATCAAAGCCCGGTAATGTGGCTCACCATCGTCTCGATAGACGACAGTTAACGGATTCATCTGCAAGGTCAATGAATATTGCTCGTTATTTTTTGTTCGTAATAAATTTATACTCGAAGGTCAAGATATTTAGCTAACTCTTCAAAGCATTTCCATGTCTCGTCCGGCGCAAAAAAATTGTTCAACTTGCGATTCCAATGAAACTCTCCCAGAGTGTAGTCCCATAGCAACTTCACTGTCTCATATCTCATAGCGAGCATGTCCACGTGAGCTTTGTACCAGTCGACGCCATATTCTTTGGAGAATTCTTCATTGACGATTGTCCTAACATTGTTAATAGCCCTGGTATTGTCATCGAAGCCGATGCCCCAAACTCCATTATCCTTCTGTTCGAGGAGTTCGTTTACCACACGACATTCAAGCCTTTCCGTCCAACATGAGTCGTAGAAGTAAGCATCTTGGGGTGGCGACATTTGTGGAAGAAATTGTGAAGGGAGTGCATATGTTTTTTTAGCAAATCTCATCTTAAATAGGATACCTACCGATATTAGGTCATATATATCAACAAAGCATTATATAAATAGAATATATTCTCTGCCGAAAGTTAACTTTGGGGAAAGTGTTTACCCATTCTGCCGACAAAGCAATTTGGTCAAAAGTAAGGACTGGCAACATACCTTGGGACATATTCTAAAATAAGACATAAGGTTCGACAAAAATTATCCCACATTACAAATAAGTTATACATAAATTAAACAAAACTATGAATAAGTTCGTCTTAGAATAAACAGCGCTACATATATGTGATGGGAAACACGTAAATAAAATAATAATATACATCGATATTCAGTTCACGACATCTTTTTACTCGTCATCTTCGGAGTCGATCTGTGGTGGCCCGACATCATCCGTTTGTTCGTCATTTCCGATTACATCTAGATTCCCCTCAAGATCGAACATTAATTTCAGAAAGTTCCAACAACTTTCACCCTCATTCATGTATACGAGTGCATCAGGGCGAATTTGTATATAAATATGTAGAGTACAACCAATTTAAATGTTTTCATTGTTGGCCCCAAAAAATCAGTTATACTATGTGAAGAAACTATTTAAATACCTCGGAAATCCGTTGCCACTCGGCCATGTCAAGATCGAGCCACTTATTCATGGCGTTTATCCGCTCTTACCCTGTAAATTTAAGTAACCATCCAAATAATTCAAACCTGCCACGCCAATGTGCAAGACGTGTCTCAAGTTGTTCCATTGTGACTTCGCGCTCACATTGCTAGTGAATCTCTCATTGCAGATACACAAGGCAAGTGCAGTGGGTTTCTGGGTCAACCGAGATCCACAAGCCCCTATGCACAAAGAAGTACAGCTCTCCCATATAGAATGATTCTATCGTTTGGCTCCACGGTCCGATGTTGTAGAACACTGCATCTTGAGAGATTGGCACGGGTAATGCCATTTGAATGGTTTAGGGTTGGAGGATGATTTATTTAGGGCTTTAGGATTCAGGGCATTTATAGTAGATTGTGACAAACGGGTGCATAAGAAATGACAAATAGTCAAGACAAACGATAGATGACAAATTTAATAAAAGGTTCAAAACACACATAATAATACATATGTCAACATAGCATACACTCACAGAAGAAAGGTAGAACACGCGTCAATATTAAAAGCACAAGTATGTAGATAAGTCTGAAAAAATTAGGGCAAGACTATTCGCAAGGAAACACATCACAATCTTAAGCGTCGGCAGCTTGTCGGCAGGACTCATATCATATGTCGACAGTATCATCGGCAGCATCATCGGTATGAACGTTGGTATGAGAATCCAATGTAAACGCACCCTCGTCCATGTCATCGACATCAATTTCATCAACTCTTGGGCCGTATCTATGATTAAACAACTTTAGGGATTGGTTCAGAAATAACATATTTGCATGCAACGTAAGTATACATGCTTCACCCTTTTCCACATGCTATCAGGCAGGTCAACGAAGTTGGTAACTTTATCATAGGAACGTGGATGTCCAAAGTCCAAAAGCCAAGAAAATATTTCATATCTCTCACCCCACTGAGCCACCTTCACTTTGAATTCTTCGTTAGACAAGGAAATCTCCAACTGTTGTTCCACAATGGCGTGTACGTTATAAATTACTCAGAGATTTCCCTCATCGTCGCTCGAAATCTAATGACCGATCAAAAGCATTAGCTCGAGTAGAGCAACCTGTTTAGCATACCGACTCCACAACTCTACAAAAAAAAAGTCGTCTTGGGATATAGCTCTTGGAGCCATTTCTTAGTCGTGCATATCTATTTGCACTGTAATTAGGGTTGGTAGTGGTAAAAAATATAAATAGAAGGTGTCACACACTGTTAATAATTCATGCATAGGTTAACGTGCATTTTGAGAATTTAATTTTCTAAAATTGTAGCACACCCCTACTTCATGTATTGTCTAAATCAAAATGCACTTCAGATGAAAGATTCTCTACATAGAAAGCCTACATTATTGGACAAACATGAGACATATTGGCATACCACATCAAGCACAACACGACAATACACAATCATGTGAAAACCTTACCTGAATAAGTTTGATGGATGATTTTGCCGATATCCCCGCTGACAATGGTTCACTAGGCCCTACACCCACCATGATCCACTATGCCCAGCCCTAGATTGACTTATTGACTGACCAGATAGTGACTTCAAATAAGGATAGCAAATACTTTCACTCTCACATACGTTTCGGCTAAAAAATTATGTATGGACTCCGTCGAAATACATAAATAGAACGCATACCTGAAAAAGAGAAGACACATCAACAGACTCGTCCAGATTCACATTCTGAGAGTATTGAGAGAAACTTACATCTTCATTCTGAATCCATTTTTAACATGAGTGTACATAAGAAATGACATGCGTTGGGCGACACATATAGCGAAAGTCTTAAGAAACCGTACATCAAATGAATGCAGAGGACCGTCATCATGTGGCTCTAGCCGCCTTGAAATGGAATCAGTTTCGTTGGTGTCATTAGATCATTGAGTATTTGTATCGGTCTGAACAGAACGCTCGACCTCTGCAAAAATGATGACAACGCATAAATTAAACAAATGTCAATCTTCACATGAAACTAAACGTAAATGAACAATTAAACGGATACCTGGCCACTTTGGAACAAAGGGTCATAGGTTTGACTTCGGTTTCTTTCGCTTCTAATGCGAGTTAATTGGTGTCTTTCCACGATGTTTTGGACAAGTTAGGATCCCGAATATTAGTTGTATCCCCTCTCGCCCCCGACAAATTCCCAACTGATTACTTCTTATATGGAACACTTTTGTTCACCATCGCATGCATATCAGTCTTCAGAGCACGTATTCGATCTACACATGTTTTTCTTCCTTGTTGGTGGTTTTTCACACCGTGCGCCACCTCAAGTGTGAGCCTCATCAGATAGATTACAAAGGCCATTTCATCAACAATGTCATTACCATCTGCAATGGAATAGTCTCCAATTTCATTTAAATATCGTTGCTTCGTAGATTTACATCAACGAGGCATGAAGTAACATTCCAGCAGCCTAGTCATACTCATGTGAAAATAAATTATAAGTATATGCCGACATATCACTCCTTCAGTCTCCCACATATGACAGCTGCACGTGGCTCGTTTCGAAGACTTGTTGTATTAGACTACTCGAATCCTCGACATGAGGGGTTGAGAGGCGACCTTAAATTGAAAATTGATTCTATCGACTTCGTTTGGAGGTTTGTCAATTATTACCACGCTCACAGAAAGGGCAAATTGTGACTCGAATGCCTTGTAGACATTCCTTGTGTACACTTGTACAACTTGAGCCAGCAAGAGGTTATTGTTCACAAACTGTCCCAGTGTACTGATCTTTAGAGCATTGCCAACACTCTCTTTTGTACGCCAATCATGCAGGACTTGCTCGTACTTTTCAACAAATTCAGTCAAAGTGGAGCTCGTCGAGCATAAATCTTTCAAGACATTCGTAACATCACTACACAAGGTGGCAAGGATCCCTACACTAAATGAAGTATTTGTGAACACAGACTCCCACCTCTTCTTCAACTTATACATATTGGAAAACCATCTATGATTCTCGAGGGCATAGTTAGCGATCATAGAGCCCCAACACTCCTCAAACTCATCTTCGGACTCAACCTCACTCATGCAATGATACAACTGCCGCTTGAATTCATTGTTGCTGTTTAGGGATCCAAAATGAGAGGGGGCATTTTGGCTAATATGCCACTGAAAAGATGATGACTCGCGGATTTGAAGGTAGCATCACCTGTGGCTCATTCCCATGCATGGACTCTAAAAATGTAGCAATCATTCGAAAGAAGACGTGGTCTCATTGGACAATAAGCCTAAACCTAAGATCACATTTCTCCTATGATGGTTAATGCCGACAAAACGTGCACAAATCAGACCATACCAATTTGTCTTATACATTGTGTCGATCGATAATACATCTCCAAAGTACTCGTAATCAAGAAGAGCACAAGAGTCTTGAAAAAAAAATCATCAATCAATCCTCATCATCTAGTTGTACGTTCCAATAATAGAATGGCTCAATGTTCGATTTCTTCGCAAATAAATTCACCAGTACATTAGCATTAAATTCCCTACTCTTGTTGACTGCCTAACCCGATTCAAGTGATTATAACCATCATTTCTCGTGAAACCAACATTATGCGGCCCTCCGGCTTCGTTTTCCACAAACCGACATGCCCGACTAACTTCAATACTCGTAGAATTAAGAGCCTCGAAAAATGACTATTTTGCATGACTTAATTGCCGAGCGGAACGTAACAAATAAGCTTGATGCGTGCCAAGAAATTTGTGATTATGCTCCTTCATAAATTTCTGCACCGTCCATGGCCAATCCTTCTTCATCCCAATCCGTAATTTCACTTTACAATTACTCCTAGTTATCTGTTTCCTATATGCTGCTAATCTCCCTTTCAATTATTTGTCATCATACCGACCTTCACATGAGCATTCAAATTCTTTCCAACGAAGCTGATTCGTTCCAGAAAAATAGTATTGGTCTCTCTTCCTCACACTAAACCCACGACATCTGCCATACTCACAATATAATAAATATGCTTAATCTACACTATCTACAACATTTCTAATTTCTAATCGATTCTCTAATTCTATTAACATTGAAGAAATACAACGTGTTGCTTCTACCTCACTGCCAGACCGTTCCCCATCATTTTTTTTCTGAGTGCTACCCTCGGAGGATACCTCATTCTCGAGCGAAAAGTTCAAGTCAAAATTCATCTTCACCATAAATCTCTAGATAATATAATTATCATAAATAATCATAACAAACTAAAATTGACCTTATATACACAAGGAGTCAAATGTCTGACTAATAATAACACTTTTCATTCTCAAGAATTCCACATTTACATATTGAATAATAACTTAAATCATGTATTCAATTTCAGCCTTCTTACCCACACAATTTTTGGGCATTCAATATAATCACTTCGTTAACTAGTGTTACTCCAAATAAAATCAACAATAAATGGAAAACATGAAAATATAACCATCTAAATCAAGCCCTAACGCTTAGCATTAAAATAGGGGGGAGCCGTCAAATTCCAATATCAATTCACAAATTCAATCACCTCTAATTTCATACCACATTTTGGCTGCCCATACACTACAACCGCCTCATTAAAAACTCTGACTGTTAAAAGCCCTAAAATATACCCTTCAATCGAATGCATAAACATAACCATAACAATGCATCAAAACAATCACCCCTACAGTAGGGGACACAAACAAATGAAAATTTGCATACCTCGAAGCTACCCAATTCTCGGAATCACTTTGACGATGCACGAAGAAGGCAAAATCATGGACTGTAGCAAAAAAGAAGAAAATTCTGCTTTTTAAAATTGGGGATAATGGCGCATTGAAGAAGACAGTAGAATTAAAATATTAAACCAATTCAAATTTCTGCCAAATTATTACATTCACACTATTCACGCATTAGAAACATAACCGAGCTAATTTAAGCCTCATAATTTCATTAAAAAAAATCTGAAAACATGTCGACGCCGAACGAAAATGGCCGGTTCTACGTCCCTGTATTGGTGCCGACATAAAAAGGTAGCCGAAAAACATTCCATTCTCAACAGCAAGCACCCTGCCGATATTACCCAACACTAGTGAGGGACCCATTGCCTACTTTTCACTGTTGAAGTGTCCTAATAGCTAAGTCACCTCTTTTCCTGTGAAATACGGTGATATACGGCTCCAAATTAAAGGAAAATTATTTTCGAATACTGGGCCATGTGGCGGAATATGAACGGGGCTCGGGTAATGCCCGGGGGAGCGTATAATTTTCCATGGTTTAATTGCAAGGAAAACTTAGACCTTCTTTGTTTTCATTTTAATTTTTAATTTTCAATTTTCAGTATTTATAGTTCAATTTATGTGGTGTATTGAGTTTTGAAAAAATATAATGTTTTGTTGTGATGAATGATTTAATGTTTAGAGTTATACGTTTGAAAAATGGAAATATGTTTGTTTGATTATATTTTAAATTTGAATTTGTGTTTGAGATGGAAAGATAAATATTTGTGTGGTTATGATGATTGATGAATATTTAAATAATGAGTCTCACTGTAATGATATAATATATATATATATATAATTGAATAGGTTATATAGGATTGGAAAAAAGTGAAAATTGAAATTGAAATGAGTAAAACAAACATGTTTTCAATGTTTTGAATAATAAAAATGAGAAATTTCCATTTGAAAATGTAAACAAATAAGACCTTAAGTTTTGACATTATTGCAAACATTAGAACGTTGTTGTGAAAAGTGAAAATAAAAAAACTTGTATGGGTTGTGATTATAATAGTAGTTGTTAACTCATTTTTCATCAATTTTAATTTATTGTATTTTAGTTTAATTTTATAATTGTCAATTAGGGTTGATTCTACCTAGCTAAATATGATTTATAATTATTTCTTAGTATTACTTTTTACTTTTTAGAAGATTGAATATTTGAAAATTATGATTTTATTTTTTTATTGATAAATATTGACTATTATTATTTATATTAATAATTATTTTTATTTTTATTAACAATAACTATGATTAAAATCATTACTCGATCGTGAAATACAAAGAGAGGCCGCAGCGTATGATGTGGCAATGGAATTATGGATTGGGAAAATTAGGATATATATATATATATATAGAGGAGTGATATGCTACCCACCAATTGTGTGCAACCAGTGTGGGCGCCGCTTATGTGTCGTCCGCGTCAGCATTCTTTAATTTTTTTTTATTTTTCTCATTCATTTTCTGCTATCGTCTCTCTCCATTTCCTATCTCTTTCTCCCCCTTTCTCTACTTTTCTGCAATTTTTTATTTTTGTAAATCTGCTCTTCTACCTCCTACACACCTCGCCCTCTTTCTAAATTCCCGTCTCCCCTTTCGCTCTCTCTCTAAATTCTCGTCTTCACCCATTCTCCCTATCTCTGCAAATTTTGATTTTTTTTCTCTCTTATTACGCCGTCGCTGCTATTTGGCGGAAGTTTCTAGCATTTATATTAGGCCAAGAAATTCTTCATTTGTGTGTAGATTTCTAATCTGGATTGATGTTGATGAAGATAATGAGATTGATTGAATTTAATTTTTTTGCTAAAAAAACTGATTGGTTTTCACTTTCAACATAATTGTAAAGTAATTACAACATTCCGGGTTATAATTGAAAAGATATTACAAGTTTCTTGGTGGATGTTTGTGAAGAAATGCACATTTTCATCTTTTTTTTTTCTAATATTTTCCTTTGACCTGGAACTCAAAAGAAAAACAAATCAACCAAGGAGATAGAGTAGCGATGCAGGGAACCAAAAAATAAGATTTGCAGATAAGGGTAGCACATGGAAGAAAGATAAAAAGATTAGAATTTGCAAAAAAAAAAAAAAAAAAAATACACAGGAGGGAAGATAGAGAGAAAGAGACGAGAGCACACATAATTTTGTTGGTGTGAAGGAGATATTTTAATGGTCGGAGAGAGAGAGAGAGAGACAAACGTATTGTAAATCCGGGAAAAAGACGTTAGCAGAAAAGGAAGAGAAAAATGAGAAAAATAAAAAATTAAATGATGCTGACGCGGAGGACACGTAAGCGGCGCGCATAGTGGTTGCTCACAATCGGTGGGCAGCATATCACTCCTATATATATATATATATTCTCAAAAGAAAAAAAAAGAGTAAAATAGCGTTTGCTTAATTGGCCGCTTTATTTATGAGCAACTGCAATTGGTGATTGCAATTTGCAATTGCTGCTGTAGCTTCGTATTTCCCTCCTCGAAAAAGACGTTGGAGTTTCCCGCCTAAATGATCACGTCGCTTTCAACTTGGGGAGTTGGCGCCAGAAAAGCACCTTTCTATTCAATTTCTTCGCCTATACATATGATTATTCATTCGAGTAGGTTTTATTTAATGCTCTAAAGTATGCAACTTATAATAATAATAATAATAATAATAATAAAATAATATTTAACTTATATTTTATATTAGATATTTTATTTCCATCACAGTTTAATCATTCGTAATTTTTTTTGTCAAATGCAAGCTCTCATATCATGTTGGAAAATATGTGGACAAGGAAAAAAATACACCACGGTTACATAAGCTAAAACCGAAAAGCACACGACTTAGCTTTCAATTGATGAAAAAGTTTACGGATGATAGAATTATGATAAAAATGAAACATTAGAAGTAAAATTGCACGTTATTGAATAAAAATTTGGGTATTAACTATAATTTACGTACTCGACGCATTTCTAAATACTTGATTGATTCCAATTTTTCACTCCTCTTATGTTGTCTCCTACTACCTCACCACGGGCCGGCCTTGGGGTAGGCTAGATAGGATGCCGCCTCGGGCCTATATTTTTTTGGAGTCCACAAATTGAAAATAATAATAACAATTATAGGTCAAATATATACTTATGTCCTGAACTTTAATATTTTTTCTAAAAATGTCCTGGGCTTCAAATAAAATAAAAAATTATCCTAAACTTTGACATTTTTCTGAAAATGCCTTGAACTTCAAATAACAACAAAAATGTCCTGAACTTTCCACTTTTTTCTAAAAATGTCATAGGATTTAATTTTCGACGTCGGATTAATGACGAGGTATACCACAGTCCAGCGTGTCAAAGTGAAACAAATTTTTTTAATATGCGAATGAAAAGTTACGGTTTTGGAGATGAAAGCGGAAAAAATGTTGTCATTATTTATTTATTTTTTAAAAAAATTATGAATTCTACGTCACTTTAACATACTAGGCTTCGGTATGTCTCGTCACTACTCCACCGTCAAAAATTGAATCTCAATATATTTTTGTAAAAAAAAAATGGAAAATTCAGGACATTGTTTTGATTTTTTTTAAGTTCGGGTCATTTTTAGACAAAAGTCAAAGTTCAGGACATTTTTAGAAAAAAAAATGTAAAATTTCAGGACATATTTTGGTATTATTTAAAGTTCATGACATTTTTAGAAAAAGAGTCAAAGTTCATGGACTTATACATTTAATCATAATTATATTGGTCTTAATATATATATATATATTTATATATATATATAATTGAAATGGTAATCTTTCTTTAAAAAAAATATTAGAAAATTTAATTAGATAATTCTTACTATATAATATATACAGAGTTGAAATGGTTATTTCTCTGTGAAAAATATATCGTCTGAACTCTCATACATACTACCTTAATATAAAATCCATTTTAGTAATTAGTTCTGCAATTCCACTACTTATCTATTTTTATATGTTTAAGTTTAATGTGAATTTTTTTTTTTTTTGATATTTTTTGTTGTATTAATCTCATTTTTACAATTAGACTATTAATCAACTATGCATGGTCTAAACAAATTTCTAGTACAACAAATGTACCATTAAAAACTCAATTTTTTGATTTTTTTTTTATCAAAACTGAGAAGTTGTATTTAGAACTTTTATTCCCCGGTTTTGAGATCCAAATATAAAAAAAATATCATTTTGAATAATTATTTTTAATATCATCAGTATATTTCTTTCACAATTATTTATTTAATTAATAAAAGTATTAATTACTTACAAAATTCATGAATTGGATTTTCTAAATGTTGTTTGCACTTTTTGAAGATTTAGGATAATTAAGATAAAGTGAAACAAACTTCAAGATGCATGTAGGAAAAAAAATCTTAGAGCCATTTTTCTGACTTGGTCATGGGCTTCCGAAATGTTAGGGCCGACCCTGACCTCTCCTAATATCTTTACAATTTTACACTCTCTCTCACTCTTAAAAAATTATACGTGTATCCATTAGGATGATTTTGTGGTGGAGTATAGACTAATTTAAAATCAAATGTTTTAAGTTTCTTCAAGGTCTAAAAGATCGTCACCCACACGATGTCTGAATTGAGGTTGAACCATGTAACAGAAGATCATGAAGTGTATAACATGAAGATCAAACAAGTTGCAAAATTTATGATATACATCTTCTCAACGGTATCTTTTTAACGGCAATGTAATCCGATAATCTCAGTTTTCCGCTGTGCATGAGAATTAAATTTGGTGTTAGCATTCAATAGATTGTGTTAGCTCATTTTTTATTAAAATTATTTTATTCAAACAACACATATTCAAATGATTATGAGATCCGTCAAGGTTTAACCATAAGAGATTGAAACTCATACACAACATCTTCAATCAAATCGATATTTAACCTATTAATTTCTACCTTCTGCATGGTGCTATGGATTTGATAGCATTTGACTGACATGGTATACAATGCCTAAATCATCACGGTGTTACACAGGCCATCTTAAAAAATTAGTGGCCCTAGTACTAATTTTAAAAATTGACCTCCTAATATTAAAAGAATACTCAATTTTAATTTTAATTATAAATTTCAAAACATTAGGATATTTCAATTATATTTTGACAAAAAGGAAAACAAAAAATTCAAACTATTTTATTTATAATGTTAACATCTCAATACAACCTCAAGTCACTATGAACGTTTTATCTAAAGAATGACATCCTCCTAGCACTTTTGGAAGCAAATTCATCAACTAAGTTTTCATATTCTATTTTATCCAAAAGATCATTTCCAATAGTTATCATTGTTAATCTGTTAAGTCTTTCTTGTAACTTTGTCAAACACAAATATGGCTTCAACAATTTCAATTTAAAAATTCATAACAATGTTTCCAAAAATCGAACTGTAATTGATACAAAAAAATCGAAACAATCTGAAAGAGAGACAAGGCGGCCAAGATTATCAGGCAAGCATTATTTTTTTAGGGGGTGAGTGTCAAGCAGAGGCTAAAAAGACTAACATAGGCAAGTTTTTCTTTCTTTCTTTCCTTTTTTTTTGAAGAGGCAAGCAGGAAGTAGACCAAAATTCAGAAAAATATGATTTGAATAGTATTTTTCTTTCATGAAAAAAGTAAAAATAAATAAAAGCTTGGAGACACAATGGTAAAATGGGAGATGGAAAATTACAGAATTGAAGAGGGAGTTTTTTTTCATTCATGCGTGATTAGTGATTAGTCGTTGATTAGATTCCTTTAAATTTTTGGACTTTGTGCAATTGATCACTTTGCACTTGTCATTAACCGGTCATGATGTGACATATTGATAATATGGACAACTCGAAGTTTTAATACTAATTTTTTTTTTAATGATCAGTGTGGATAACATGATTCACACATGATTGAAATATAGACATAATGAATGAAAGAAAAATATGAATGAATCGAAGAATCGATGGAAAAATGATGAATTTGATTTACACGGTTCTAGGATGTTTATAATGGACATGTGATTTATTAAAGACAAAACACATTCTTAAGTCCTTGTACTCCTATGTTTTGTTTCGATAGCTCTCTTTATATTTTTTTTTATTTTAATAGGTCTTTCTACTTACAAAATCCATTTCCTTAGGTCCCTGTACATTTTTATTTTATTTCGAGAGGCCCCTAATAATTTTTATATTTTAATAGATCCTTGTACTTCTATATTTCTTATTATCAGGTCCTTAAGTCACTAAAAAAAAGAAAAAAAATATCAATATTTGAGAGAACTGATGAATTTATTATTTTTTTATTGTTAAACCTAGTCCAATTATTATACACTTAAAAAAATGAAAATATAATTAAAAGATGAAATCTAAATATAATTGGTTGACGTCTTGTTCTTGAATATAATTCAAGGGTTTTGGTATTTTTTTCTATTATATGAAGTTAAGCTTGATTAGTGATACTTAGTTACCGAGTTATTTTTCTAATTGAAAACTAGTACTTTCTCTCTTGAATATATATAGAAATAGAAAATTAAGCGGGTGTATTGGATTGAGATTTCGTTGGACTTTTAAAATCTGGGTGTATTCAATCCAGATTTTTAAAAGTCCAATGAAATTCTGGTGTATTCAATCCAGACTTTTAAAAGTCCAATGAAATCATGGTGTATTCAATCCAGACTTTTAAAAGTCTAACGAAATCTTGGTGTATTCAATTCAGACTTTTAAAAGTCCTTTAAAATTCTGCGGTATTCAACAATCCACGGACTTTAAAAAGTCATTGACTTCGTTGGATTTCAGCAGGATTTCACGTGAAAATTACAAAGGATGAATTCCGACCTCCAGACACGAGATTTCGATGGATTTGAAAAACCCAGCGAGCGCGGTGTCCCAGCGGCCGGTGAGGAGTTAAAATCGGGCACCCCAGCCGTCACCCGACCCCAGCGGCCGCTGGCCTTGCTGATGATGGCACTCTAGCGGCCGCTGGGATCAAGGCCGCTCGATTCCAGCGACCGCTGGGTTCAATTTTTCTTACCAGATACACCGATCGTTGTGTTCCAACGAGCGCTGGCGAGATGGATTTGAAATCCATTGAAATCGTTCAAAATCGATTCGAAATCCATACGAAATCCCCCAGACTCTGCGTGGAGTTGGAAGAATCCATGTGGAGTTTTGGGAGACTCCATGTGGAGTCTATGGATTTATAAAATCCGTAGAAATCCATGAGCATTTTAAAGTCCAACAAAATCCATTAAAATCCTAATCCAATACACCCCCCTAAAATTAAAATGCTTATAAAAATTGGATCGACATGAGTGGGCAAAGGGACACTAATTTTTTCACAGTTTAAATATATTATTACACAAATAAATGCACAAATAAATAATATAAAAAATATTTAATAACTTAAGTGTTAATTATTTAAATAATGAAAAAGTATAGACTACGTTACATTTATTAAATAATTAAGGACTTAATGATATCAAATATATAAAGTAGGACTTACTAAAATGAAAAATTGTACAAGGATCTATAGAAACAAAATATCAAAGTATAAGGACCTAAAAGAGTGTATTGACAAAATAGAAGGACCTAGCTATAAAAATTATACAAGAACCTATTGAAACAAAATACAAAAGTATAAGAACCTAATGGTGTGTTTTGCCTTTATTAAATATTGGAATGTGAATGAATATTGTCATTGGAAAGTAATTATCCCAACCAAATTTAAATTGTTTAATATGATTTAATTTGTCTAATATCCGAACAATACCATTTCGAATGAATATATCAATACTAATAGTAAGTTGGACTATTTAAAATGATTTCGCAAATCAATCACATGCATTGAGTGCACACACTTTGATATAAATGATTTATGTACAGCCTAAATTAAGGGGGTGTATTCAATTCAGATTTTATTAGATTTTAATGAATTTTAAAAAGTCCATGAATTTCTATGGATTTATAAAATCCATAGACTCCACATGGAGTCTCTGTGACTTTAGGTATGAATTTCGAACGATTTTAATGGATTTGAAATTTGTCTTGTCAGCGCTTGCTGGAACACAGCGAACGTTGTATGGGGAACAAAATTGAACCCGGCGACCGCTGGAAGACAGCGACCGCTGGAAATGAATGTCGACTGGTCCCGCGACCGCTGGACTCGAGCGGCCGCTGGGAATGAGTGTTGGCAGGTCCCAGCGACCGCTGGACTCCAGCGGTCGCTGGGAATTATTAATTGAAATGGGCAGCGAGCCCTAAATTAGAACAGATCGCGAACTCCCCAAAAAACAGACGACATTTTCTCCCCCAAATACTCTCTCTGCCGCCGCTCACTCCAGCCACCGCTGCCTCTATACCCGGTCGACTGTTCGAGTCTACCCCCCGTTGCGAACACTACCATGCCTCCTCGCATGAAGAATCCGAATGTCGAGGCCTCTCACAAAGTTAAAGAAGAGGATTTCACGACGAGGTACGAGTGTCCATTTATACTAAAAACTGAATTGGAGGGTGAGCTTTATAGCAAATTTAACAAAATTTTGGTTATAAACCCTCGTTACTTGGATTGGGAGTTGTTGAAGGATTTGAAAATTGTAGCAAAAGTGACGAAATATTTGAAGGTTTTGGGGCTAGAACATTTTGCTAAGAATGTGGATTATTCCGGTTATGAATCTCTGTATTATGAATTTTGTCTACTATGTATGTGATTGATGACAAGAAGATTGGGGTTAGGATGAATGGGAGAAACTACCAAATAAGTTTGTCTAGAATGAAAACGGTTTTTGGGTTTCCTACTAGTGGGGTACAAGAGAAACCCAATTCGTTTAATGTTAATGCGGGTTGGATTGAGTTGACTGGGTTTGATAATTGGAGTAATACGGGGAAGTCCAATGGGTACATCAAAGACTCGGCATTGGCAATTGTTCACAAATTCATTGCTTATAATGTGTCGGGGGAAGGAGCAGACGAACAAAGTGAACTCGACTGAGGTGTATTTTTTGTGTTGTGCGTTGAACGGCATAAAAGTTTGTATTCAAAACTTCATTTGGAATGCTATGAGCCAGATGCAGACTCGTGCAGGAACTCATGCTTCGCTTGCTCCTATTGTGACGGGTTTGGCACATAATCTCGGGATTCTCAGTGCCACAAAGGGCCACCAGGAGGGGTATGAGGAAATTAAGCCGTATTTGATTGATTTTAGTGAGCTAAAAGGATCTCAGATAATTTCTGATCGGCACATGTTAATTAGTTCCCTCTGCAAAGAGGCAATGTGTGAGTAAGTACGTGTGCTTCAAGATTGCTAAGAGGCAAGGTGATACTGATGCTGGCCCATCCACTAGTGGTAATGAAAGTGGTAATGAAGATGAAGAGATGGAGAAAGAGGAAGGGGAAGAGGAAGAGGAAAAGGAGGGGGAAGAGCGATTACTTGTACAACAACCTCCTGTTAACATGTCGGGAGATTTCTATGCACGCTTCCAGAATGATCTTATGTCATTTCGGGATCATATCGACACTTCATTTGGATTACTGAGGCAAGAGATCCACGATAGGTTTGACGCGCAGAGGCAGGAGATAAACGTCAGGTTTGACGCGCATGATCAACAAATTGCATCCTTAAAGGCTCAGTGGGATGCTTGGACTGCCTTCTATCCGCCACCACAGCCACCACCTCACAATTAATGGTTTGTTGCTTGCATTCCCTAGATTATTGCATTGTTGGATTGTTTGATGTTTATGCATTGTTGGATTATTGCATTATTGGATTGTTGGATTATTGCATTGTTGGATTATTGAATTATTGGATGGTTTGTTGTTTGATGTTTCTTGTATGTGGATTGTTTGTTGTTTGGTTGGATTGTTGGAATTGTTTTTGGATTGTTGTTGGATTTGTTGATGTTTATCTTCTTTTTGCATTGGGTTGATTGTTGGTGTTTGTGTGTTGTGTAGGTATGGATCGTTGGAAGATGCTTGCTTGATGTTTCCAGCCGTCGCTGTAGCCAGCAGTCGCTGGAAGAAATCTCGGCCCTCCATCCCAGCCGGCGCTGGGAGCCAACGCGCGCTGGCCTTGGCCTCGGCCTGGATTCCCAGCCGCCGCTGAGATCCAGCTACCGCTGCAATTATCCCTTTTTTATATATTTTCGGTATTAAACAATTACTCTATTATTTATTTTGTATTTTATGTTGAACAATTGTATTTTGAACAATGTCTATGTCGTTTATGTTGATCAAGTCCGCTTTTCCATTTTGTTTTACTTGTTTAGTTCGATGCTTGACTGGATACACAAATTGCGAACACAAATTGTTAAGAAAAAATACAACAACAGAAAAAAAAATTGTTATCCAAATTGTTTATAAAATTAGACACAACATGCACAAATTGTTTATAAAATACCAATAAATCCATAGTCCATAAAAAAAAATCATTACTCGGCATTCCCATCTTCAATCTCATCATCTTCATTTCCATTACCGTTATACATGGGCCTCGATTCCCACATAGCATTAGTAATACTCATTCTCCATGCATTAGCTTCCATTCTTTGTTATAGTTGGCTTTGAGATAGCCATTCCAAATTTTCTTCTTCCGTATCGAGAGATGGTAAATCTTAATCTCCTTCATATTTCACTAGAAATTCATCAGAGCGGCACTCTTTCCGGAGAAATTTGTGTAAACCAGCACAAGCCAATACTAATTCTGCTTGTGTTTGAAATGGGAACTGAGGTGCGGTTCTGAAAATTGTGAATCGTGATCTGAAGACACAAAAAATTATCTCAATCACATTTCTTAATGATGCATGACGAATATTGAATAATTCACTTGCATTTCTGGGGTGACGACCTTGACCACCAAAATCTTTTAAATAATATCGAACACCACGTAATGGAGCTAAAAATTGACGTCTATTAGCAAATCAACAATCCACTAGAAAATATTTACAAAAACACAATTAAAATATTTTTTTAATTAGTTAGCTTTTCACTATTAAAAAACACAATTATAAAATATGGTACATACCTTGAGGCACATGAAGGCCATTTTTTCTTGATAATGTATCATTTAAAAGTTTGGAGTCATGTGCCGAACCTTCCCACCCACTAAGCACATACATGAACTGCAAATCAAAGTTGCAAGCTGCCAAAACATTCTGCGATTGCATACCATAACGGTTACAAAAACTGCTTACTTCTCGGTCTGGTACCATTGTCGGGATATGAGTTCCATCTATAGCTCCGATGCAATTCTAAAATAAAGTGAATATGTGAAATAAGAAAACTACAACATTTGAAATACGTTACATAATAAGGATCCATACCTTAAAGAAAAGCATAAATCCTGTACTTTCCTGAATTTTAGCAGGGATCCCTATAGACGGCTTAACGATCATGTCCGGTGCTATGGTGTTCAATGCCTTTAAGGTTTTGTTTAAATTTTGACTAGTAGCAAAATGCGAACGACCGAATCTTTGGCGAACATTACAATATCTGTCGTTGTGCCTAACAATGATCAAGAATGTTGCCACCATTTCTTCAACACATATGTATCTTGTATCTTCTAGATGAGTTTTCTCTCTAATGATAAGCATAACTTCATAAACGTATCAGGATACATCCTATACAACTGTCAAAAACTTTGTGGATCTCCTTCAATCATATTAGTAACAAAATGATATCCATTCCTAGTAATTGGTCGTCGCTGTAAAGAACGTTCAATATGCCGCCTTATCATAGAAATTTTTCATAATAAAATTATCACTGCCTTAATTGCCAACATCAAGAGCCTAATATTTTCGTAAAGTTCTATATCTTTTTTCTCATCTATTTCTTCTTCCATTTCTTCTTCTTCTATTTCTTCTTTTAATATTTCATGATTTTTCATGCTGCATATAAAAAATGTGAATGGAGTCTTGATCAAAGACACTACGAATATGTTGAATAAGAAATACATTCAAATGCATACAACTTAAATTAACAAATAAATAAAATAATAAAAAAAACTAATTCATAAGTTCAAATACATGATCATTAGAAATCCTAAGAATATAACTAAGAAAATAATAATAAAACGATAGCATAGTATGTAAAATATGACCCAAAGGATCCCTATTCTCTAATCTTGTAAGCTATCTGATTAGCTCGTTCCTCAACAGTCATCTTCAAAAAACTATCTTTTTTTGACTTGGTGTCAAGCAAATCAAATGCCTTCAGCCGAATGTCTTCATCCAAATTTGGGATCTTTTTAATTGCATCCCAAGTCGTATATGATCTTTCTTTTTCCCTTTTCTCCAGTATGGTATCTCTTTTCAGTAAGAGATTATAAACTCCCTCAAAAGTGTTGGATAGTTTTTTAATCTCTTTCATGATATTTTCAGTAGAGCCAGAAGTTGCTTCATACTGAGTTCTACTCCTTTTGGGTTGATTTCTTAGAGCCCTCAACCACTTCAGGCAACCCAGAAGGTGGTGTGGAACCAGATGATGGTGGCTCATCTTGGGATAGTGCTACAAACGTCTCATTTTCAGGACTAAAAGTCAAATCTTCTATGCGCGCATCTCTATTTTCATTATCTCCTAATATCTTTGCATCAGTAGCACTACCCAACCCAATGGAGTTTTTTCCTACAGCAACACCATTTCCTACAGCAATTTCCAAGTCCTCGTAATCAGGCATTCCCTATAGCGCAAGTTTGCGTCTTTCGAGTGAGCCTAACATCAAATAAATAACAAATTTATTAATTCACTATATTAGTTAAATAAAATTATGCAATAATATTATTGCAATGTGATACTTACCTCTAAGTACTCATCCCATACTTCATCTGAAGCCATGAACTTCTTCGTAATGGAGTCATATCCAAAACCAGAGCTAAACCTCATAAGGTTTGAATAAGAAGTCCAATGATTTTTAAACCATTTGAGCCGGCTTTGGTAATTACTATAGGTCTTATTACACCCAATCTTTTCATTAAGAACATAAAGTATTATTTCTTCCACAGTGGTTTTGCTTAAGATACCACTATTATCACGCCATCCCCGACGCGCAGCATCAATCATAAGTTCTAAAAAATGCGTCGGTCTGTTCCTTAGTCCATTGTTCATATGATGCCTTCTTTTTTTGAATCTTGTTGTGAACCCCCCATGACAATACTACTATATTATAGAGATACAGAACATATATATATATATATATATACAAAGTGAATTCAAGCTTCATACAAAAATTTCTCGGCATTCATATAGATGCAGGTGTACAATATTAGGGTTATTGTGTATAAACGATTAATCATCATAATATTAAAAAAAACCTACATATTTTTTTTGTTCTTCATTTAACAAAATTAAAAAATAAACCCAAATCCAATCAATAGTGAGTAAAAGTGTACCAAAACAACGTCAAACCGTAATTCAAGAAAAACCTACATAATTTTATTTCTGCATGCAAGGAACTCAAAAAAGCAAAGCAAAATCTAATAAATAATGAGTACACGTGTAAAAAAAACAAGAAATAGTAGTGTAGAGAGTAACTTTGTCAGAAGAATATACTGGAGTTGAGTTGAGCAATTAATGTTTCTCCTCAGATTAAATTGAAAAAGAATTGTAGTAGAATGAAAAAAAATTCGCGTGCATGGGTTATTTATAGATATAGGACCGACTTAAGCCCAGCGCCGGCTGGGCCAGCGGTCGCTGTGAACCGACCGCCTTATTCCCAGTGACCACTAGAGTATCCTCACGGCTACTCCAGCGGCCGCTTGAGTCAACCGCGCACTGGGGTGCCCGAATTCAACTCCTCAACGGCCGCTGGAGTACACCGCGCGCTGGTTTTTTTTCAAATTCATGAAAATCTCATGTGTAGAGGTCAGATTTTATTCTTTGTATTTTTAACGTGATTTTGAGGTGAAATCCAATAGAATCAATGACTTTTTAAATCCATAGATTTTTGAATACACCCGGATTCTTAAAGACTTTTAAAAGTCTGGATTGAATACACCCAGATTTTAAAAGTCCTTTAAAATCCTACAGAATCTCAATTGAATACACCCCTCTAAATGATTGACTAATTTGAAGAATTGTATTATGGAAATTGGCAAATCAATTATGAGGATGTGGATTGCTAATATACATGTGTGTATAAAAAATATATTAAGATTTCTGATTGGTCAACAAATAATTTTTGATACGATAATATCCTCACAATATAATTCTGATAATATATGATCCTCATTGGTTGAGGAAGCTATTTGATTAATGCAAAAGACTATTTGGCTTTAAAAAAAATTATGATCGTATATTAACCATATTCTATTACAGTGCATTGTATTTTATTATTATATATTATAAATACATGTGGATTATAAATATATATATATATATATATATATATATATATATATAGAGAGAGAGAGAGAGAGAGAGAGAGAGTCTTATTAGCCTATACACCTTAACTTACACCCTCTTATGGCGTGCATCTTACCAATTTTTGTTATAAAAATAAAAATTATTATAAAATAACAAACCGTAATTAATATTTATGGCTAAAATTTGAATTTTTTAAAAATTATATGCCCTAATTATGGAATAATAATTAAACCTAAAAATCAATTATGAACTAAAAATGTGAAAATTAAATTCTAAAAAAAATCATAAACCCTAATCAAGTGGAATAAACTATAATTAATAATTATAAAATTAAATTAAATTAAAGAAAAAAATAATAAAAACTAGTGACATATATAACTTCCACATAGGTAGTGCCCACGAAAGTGTGTAGGCTAAAGTGTATAAGATAACAAAACTCTCTCTCTCTCTCTCTATATATATATATATATATATATATATATATTTCTTTAAGTAGTAAGGTCATATTTATGAGAAATTTATGTTGTTTTTACGCTTTAGCGTGTTTAAGTTCTTATTTTGTTAAAAACAAAAGTTACATCTAAAATGCTTGTAATTTAATTTGGAGAGAAGGATGACATAGTATATTGTTATATTATTTTTACATTTCAGAATGTTTAATTTTTTATTTTTTAATAATTTTTTTCACATTTAAGATGCTCTTAGAAAATAAAATCGTTATTTGATACATTTGTCTTTAAGTGCACATACAATGAAAATTATAGCAATTTTCTCAATTCCCTCCAAACTAATAATAGTCATTGATTTTAACAAATTAATGAATATGATTCATCCACAATTTACACATAAGGCATATATTCACATGCTAAGATTCAATCTTGGTTCAAATGTTAACACATTTCTCCTATAAAAACTAGGATCCAATCTTAGTTGTTCATCTATTTGGTTTTCATGGTCCGAATTAATCTAAAATTGATGGGGGTCAAAGATGCAATTAATTAAAATTTTTATAAATTGAGGATATGGAATATCAAATCTCACATTTTATATCATATATATCTTTATATTATACATTTAATTATTTACTTTCTTATAATATAAAAAAATATTCGTCTTTACATTTATAAAAAAAATAGATAATTAGCTAATTGAATCAAAATGGGTTGATTAATTTTGTAAGTAAATTAATTTAAATTTGTGACTTAATTAATGTTTTCATGATAGCAAAATTTATTTGATTTTATGGCATATGAATTATTTCATATTAGCAGTATTTTATTTTCATATTAGCTTTACAAAATTGAGTATGTCTACCTGGTTCATATTCAGATTTTATGACTAATTTATAGTAGAAAAATTTAATTGCTTGCTAGAAACTAAATTGATCGAATTAGCAATTATTTCTTACATTATTATTAAATGATTTTTTTTAATCATGTGGGTTATTTATTTCACATTCATAATAATGATGTTCTAATATGATATATAAATAAACAAAGCACATTATTAGGTCCATGTACTTTCATGTTTTGTTTTGATAGGTCCTTATATACATTATATATATATATATATATATATATATATATATATATATATAGGATTTCATTCATTTGTGAACACATGTCTTATGTGTAATTTGTGGACAAATCATATCCATTAATATTTTCAAACCAATGGATATTATTAATCCTTGGTGAAAGGTACCAGAATGTTATTTTTTCAATTTCTAATGCAATAAAGGATAAAATTGTACAATGATTTTTTGTTATTTTTGTTATCAACGGTTTTTAGGGGATTTACAATGGAAAAATTAAATACTCTCTATGATCATAAGTCATTAGTTTTTAATAAAAAAAAGTTATATTCATCTTTCATCACTATTTGTTAAAATTTGTTCAATTCTCTTTTATTTTTATTTACGAGAACATTATGATACAATTATTATTTTCACTAATTTTTTTTTGTTATAATTGTCTGATTAATGTTGTGATATTGGCTAGTTAGGCGATGAATTTTTTTGATGAATTTCTATGTTGAGGGAGGCCACTATTTTTATTGAATTACTGAAGATTTAAATTTTTATAAGGCATAAATATCATTCATTGATTTTTTTTAGTTAACTTTGAAGATTGATTATTATAATCATTCTTAACTCGAAAAAAAAATAATAATAACACTATACTAGTGGGTAAACATCATTGTAAAAGGCGTAAACAGCACCATCAAAACTATTTTGATTTTATTAAAAATATGCGGAGTAATGGTCCATCATCATTCTTCATTACAAAAACTCAATATGAATCTGTGAGAAAAAAAATTGTAAATGAAGAATGATGATGGACCCTTACTTTGCATATGTAAATAAAATCAAAATAGTTTCGACAATGATGTTTTATGCCCTTTACATTGCTATTGCGCATCTTTAGGTGAAAACTAAGAACTATTTATAGCAGTTTGATCTATCAAATTTAAGGGTGCATATATAGATTGAGATTTAATAGCAGTATAAAATAATATAAAAAAGCACTGCAGAGAACCAAAAATAGCATCCATCAAAACTATTGCGAATTGAATAAATTATGATGATGAATTTTATCAGATTTATATATTGCGTCATAGTGACTATAAAATATGGAAAAGGGATTTCCATTACTTGCAATCATCAAAACTATATATAACTAGCATACCATTCGTCAAAAGTACTTTGATTTTGGTGTGTATGCATATTACAACTCCATAATTAATGTTAATCACAATCAAACAATAAAAGCACTATGAAATTTAAAAAAAACAATGCAAAAAATGGCATAAATAGCATTAGTCGAAACTGTTGTGGTTTCATTTATATCACTAATTTCTAACTCCTCAACTGATGTTTTTGCACCATAACATAGGTGAAAAATCAATACAAAAGGTATAAATATCATAAATTTAAAATATTTTGAGTTGAGTTAACTATAAATATTAAGGATTATGCTTATTCTTAAGACAAGAAAAACGATTGCAGCACTAAGTGCAAAAAAAAAAAAAAAACATTGCACATTGCATAAACAGCACCGTCAAAACTATTGTCCACCAATTTTAAATATTCAGAGTAATTCAAAATTATGATGCATCATAATTCTGCACTCCAATAAATCAATAGTAGCAGTAAAAAAGTAATAAAAAAGCACTACATAAATCTAAAATAACATTTCATCAAAATATTGTCAATTTAGTAAATTTAATTACAAATTTTACCAAATTTATATATCGTGTCACGATAACTATAAAATATGGGAAGGGGTTTCCATTACTCACAAGCATCAAAACTATATATAAGTAGCAAAAATGAACATCAACAATTTAAAAGTAGATTGAAAAAATACAAAAGTAATAAATAGCATTCGTTAAAAATATTTTGAATTTACGCTTGTATGCAGATTACAACTCCATAATCAATATTATTCACAAACAAATAATAAAAACACTATAAAATTTAAAAACCAGCAATGCAAACGGCATAAATAATAAAATCACAAACATCGATGATTTTGAAAGTAGATAATTTTTTTTAATTGCAAAATCTCGAAGAACAGTGCTAGAAAATACGTTCATCATAATCAGTCGCTGCATATATGTATCCCCATTTAGAAAATCAATTATGATATGAGTGAGTGTGTAATTTTCCTTTCCAAATCCCTTAAAACCGATGTTACCAAAAATAATAAAATATAATTGTACAATTCTACCCCATGTGCATTAGAAATTTGAAAAAAGCAGTATTATAACTACAATCCTTAATTAATAACATCCATTGATCTTTTTAGATTAACGGTTATGATTTATCCACAAATTACACACACCCTATGTTCACACCCTAAAGCTCCCCTATATATATATATAATTTAGTAGGTCCTTCTACTTCTCTAATACATTTTCTCAAGTCCTTATACTTTTTTTTTTGTTTTGACAGATCCTTGTACAATTTATTTTTGTTTTAATAGACCCTTCTATTTCTACATTTGATATTATTAAATCCTTATTTAATTGAACTAACAAAATAGTTAAGTTTTTGTTATTTAACCTAACCAATTTATTCAAAAAAAATACTAATGAATCTAAAATATATTCTATCGGAAAAAGTAGTAAAATTATTTTAGAAAAATTTGAAGAAATAGAGAAGCGAAAAATATTAAAATTATTATAAATTAGTTTCAGTTAGCTTTGTATTTCTTTTTTATCGGTACTACATGTTTAAATTCAAGAAAATATTATATATATATATATATATATATATATGTTTGAATTCATTGAATACAAAGCATTTTATTGGTACTGATAAACTGAGATTTTACACTATCTTTCGTCTATTTGCACGTTGTGTTTTGCACGGTTCATGTGTGTTTTCATTTTAGTTTAATCGATTTTTACTTGATTTTAGAGTTTGGTTTAGTTTGTTAATTTGTGTAGGTTTGTCCTCAATTTTGGATACTTTGAAGCAAAGAAGTGGTGATGAAGCCCCAAGATATTATTTTGAAGAAATTAGATCGAAAACGGAATGAAAATGAGCCAGAAGAAGACCCGCGAGCGTGAGCCGCGAGTGGGCTCGCGGTTGAGGTCACAGGTCAGCACAAGCCGGGCGACTGCCCGCTCGCGACAGAAGAAGGGTTCAAGTGAAGAAAAGTCACGACCTCGGTCACGGGTATTGTGCCACGTCATGCCACATGGAGCCGCGACCCGAGCCACGGGCGAGTCACTCGTGAGCGAGGTCACAACTCGGTCGGGCTTGTCCGTTTTTTTGTTGGATTTTGGGTTTTTCCCCACTAGGTATTTAAGGATTTTGGTGCACGAAAATTACACATTTTTATTACACCTTAAGATTGATACCAGAGAAAAAACAACAGAGGAAAGGCATTGTAAAGAACAAGACCAAGGGATTCAAGTATTTCAAGATTACTTGCAGATATAATCTTTTGAGTTTTTTTTTTTTTAATTCTTGTCAGACTATGAACACCTTGTGGAATATTTTCTTTGTTTATTTTAGTATGAACAACTAAACCCTCGTATTCTAGGGTTGATTTATGATTCAATTATGAAGTTCATTTAATTAATTCTATTCTTATGCCTATGATTTTATTACATTTTAATTATCCCCGTACTTGGATATGCATTATGTTGTATGTGTGTTACACTTTGACTGGAATTAAAACTGAAGTACAAGGAAACAGAAGGAGTAGAAGAATGAAAAAGGATTACAATAAACTGAAATAGAACAATTTAAATGAACTGAACCGGTACGCAGATTCCGACAAGCCAAGTCGAGGGGACCTCTCTCCGCAAGACAAATACGCCCCGGCTAGTGCTCACAGTTTGACGGATGTCTTTCAAAGATAAGACGGCTTCGTCCTTCCGGTAGTAGCACCACAGGTCTGGCAAGGCTCCGGCGAACTAGACAATGTTGAGAACTGAGAAGCTGTGACTCGAAAGAAACTTATATGCAGCAAGATGAAATTCGATTATGCAGAATGTAGCATTTTGGCCATGCATGGATGTCCTATTTATAGGCACATCTCCACTGCTGGGGACAGCAGCTAGGGTTTGAGGGCATTCAAACCAGGTGTTGTAACTGCCAGGAGTTATAGCTCTGCAATTAAGCCTGCAGATCCCGACAGGTGTCCCATGTCGGCTCGGATCCCAACATGTGTCCAAGGCAACTGCAGATGCAGATCTTGGCAGGTGTCCCATGTCGGCTCGGATCCCAACAGGAATTACATTCCAGCCCACTAACTCCACCAGCTCCAGGTGGAGTTATACATTTGAATTTCAATTGAAGGCACTTAACTCAGCTAGGAGTTACACACTTCAATGCTGGACATGCACTACTAAGTGCACCCACGATCCGGCGATCCAGATAGCCGATCCGAGCACTGGGCACGGGCACGGGCGAGCACGTGCGTGCGCGCGCGTGTGGGCTCATGGCCCACATCCTTGTGCACTTAATTACTTCATTTAAGTATTAATACACTTAAATACACTTCTTAACTTGATTAAGAAATCAATGTGGGATTGTTTAATGTGTCTTAAAGACATTATTCCACACACCATAAATGCTCAATCGTGTGAACAACTTCAACCATTTATTTCTCACTCACCGAAAATTGAATTTGAGCAAATAAAAATACTACGATTATCTACTCACAACATAGAACAATCGTATGGTATTTAATTCCTCCAAAATTAAATATCCCGCTCACTAAAAATCGGATAAAATGAGTCAAAACTCAATTTATTAAATCCAATTTTTCAACACATTATTTGACTGACCATTGAACGATGTATTTTTAATGTGTTAATTCATAAATCGAAAGATGAGTTTTGACACTAGATTTGGAATAATTGACTTGGTAGTCAATATCACTCGAGAGAGTTTAGATTATTTGAGAGAGCAATAAACTTAATGATCACTTAGGAGTTGCATGCTAGATAACTAATGAACACATTGTTATTTAATATGTAATCAACATTCTAGATACTTCGAGAGGAGGTTTGGATTTCAATAGTGGTTGCTCTAGTGTAATTAAAATCTCAACATAGGTACAAAAATGAAATTAGTTAGATGTATAGATTAATTGATGATTATTCAATCCTAGAATATGTCTGTTCCCCATTGTTATTTTCCGTGTGCATTTAATCTGTGATTAGTTTTAGTATTTTAATTTGAGTTATTTAGTTTCAGTTAGTTAAATTCAAACACTTCATTATATTGAGTGATCTAGTTAACGTAGGTAGAATAATTCGGATAATTAGTAACTTAGAACATTAAGTCTCTGTGGATTCGACCTTGTTCACTATTATATTAGAAGTCTCACTGTACACTTGCAATTTAGGTGAAATAAAATACCGAACAAGTACGTAATGCTTGTTTAAATTCATTGAAAGCTTCTATTTTTATTTAACAATATATTAGCTCCAAAATTCCAAAAGTTGAGATGTTTGAAATATTCTCGATGCAACAAATATTTCATGTGTGTAAACTTTGATTATATGGATGTTTTGATCATAATAACTTTATTTTAAATCTATCACTACATCAACTCAAATATTATACAATATATATATATAAATGCATAAATAAATATTTAAATAACTAAAACATTATTTAAAATAATGAAAATGTTAACAACTTTGTTAATTCCATTTAATAAGGACTTAGTGATATCAAAGGTAAAAGTAGGACTTATTAAAACAAAAAAAATGTATAATGATCTATTAAAATAAAATATAAAAGTACAGAGACTTGAGAAAATAAATTATCAAAGTAGAAGGACCTACTAGAATAAAAAAAATAGTAAAAGGACCTATGGAAATAAAACATAAAAGTACAGGGACTTTAGAATGTGTTTTGCCTATATAAATATTGCTAATAAAATGAAATTATGTGTGGAAAATATTGGTCAAATAAAAATATATACTAACATTACAGCTAATATTATAATAATGATATGCTAATATCATATAAAAATATTGCTAATTACATGAAATTGTGTGTAAAAGACTGATCAAATAAAAATATGTGCTAATATTATAATAATGATGTAATACCCCAAAATTTTATTTTCTAAATCTAATTAGGAAAGAAAATAGACCCTTAAAAATTTTATTTTAGGAAAAGTGTGTCGTTGGATGGGTTAGCGATGCTCGGGACATTCTTATATTTTTTTTATAATAAGACCCCAGTGTAGTTTAAAACTTAAAAAAAAATGTTTATATATATATATATATATATATATATATATGTTTCTCAGATATATTCATATTAGAACCTTAGATATAGACTCAATTATACATAATAGTAGAATTTAAATTATTAAGTACAAATAGAATTATATATATATATATATATATATATATATATAAACATATATATGTATGCTCGTACCACTATCTCTTATTACACATAATTTATATTAAGGCTATAGATAGAAATATGAATAAAATATTAAATAATAATAACAATAGTAATTAGTTGATGATTCACCAATTAAGACCCCATAGACGTGTCCTAAAGAGGAATTGGATTAGTGGAAGGCTATGTGTCAAAATAGGGATTGGATGCCTCTCATTGTTAAAATAAAATACTTATTATTATAAAAAAATATATAATTTCCTTATCATAACACATGTTTTTCTTTACGATTCATCTCATCAGTAGCAAAAATATATATATATATATATATATATACAAGTTCTACTTAGCAATATATTAAATCCAATCAAATTTTCTCTCGCAAGGTAACTTCTTTTTGAAGGTATTCTATTTGAGATTCATGCATCGATTAATTCTAGTTTATGTTTGATATTTAGGTTGATAAATAAAATTTATTCCATTATATGTTTATGCTTATCTTACTTAACATAATCAATACCAATACCAATAAAATTATTAAAAATCCCGTAAAGGAAATTTTTACTCTAGATATATCTTCACCTATTTCATTTAATGGGAAAGAGCTAGAACATGAAATTTTCAATCGGTTCAAAATAAAAGAAATCTAAATTTCATTAGGTTGAAATTAGACTATGTATACACTTATATGATTAACCAAATTTAATAACAGATTGGTTTATGATCCATAAACTTTAATTATTGCAAAGAATAATCATTTATATATAAGCATGAGTAAATGATTTAACTCATTTTGTTAGGTTAATTCAATTTGAAAATTTATACCTTCTGATAAAGGATATTACTAAGTAATTAAATAATTGGTGTTAAATCTTAAAATGAAATATTTATCAACTAGCTAATAGTGTCCAAGTAATTATGTTACTCTGATCTAATTTGGTTTTATAAAATAATAATTGTATAAGAAACTACATGTATTCTATTTTCTAAGTTAAAAATGATGTCAATTAATAGGAAATATATGATTAATTAATAATGAATTTTAAGGGAGCTAAGGAATTTAATTGAATAAGGATTCTTCTAGCTGAACTAAGTCAAGACTGGTTATTGTAGGGTCAGAAGAGGTAGGAGAACCTCAGCTAGACCAGCCCAGAATCTGAAAGCTTATCTGTGTTACAGAGTTTTATCCAGGTGGGTTATTATATCTTTCTAAATTGTATCTTTCGAGCTATTAAGCTCTGCTCTGTTAAAATTGCATATGTGACTATCTGTGTTAAATATTTACATGCTACTGTATGTTGTCGGAGTCTCATATACCAGCGCTGTGTCAATGTGAGTAGCTACAGTATGCATGCTCTATTTGTCCTGCCCTACTCCTTGTCGGTGAGACAAAAATGAAACACTTATGGGTTATACTCATTGGGTATACTTGGCCATACTCAACTTTACGCGTGGTGATGTAGTACGGGTTGCGGGCAGTGACTGGTTACCCTCTTAAGCGCTTCACGATAAAATGTTTTGGTGAACTTAGGTTGCTTTAAATTTTGAAACCTCCTAAGCTTCACTACCTGCATGAACACAGATAGATTACTTTAACAAAATGATTTGCATAACTTGAATTGTAAAACTTGCCCACTGAGTGCATTAGTACTCAACCCAAATCTTTTCAAACATTTTCAGGTAAGTAGGCTGGAGCGTGGAGGTGACGAGGCTGAGATATGGGCTATTATGATTTACATATTTTTCCGCTGTCCCTTTTTGTTAGTATTGTGTTAAGAATTAAGCTTTCGTACTTTTCGTATTCTTTTGCTAAATGCTAAGAACTCTGATCTTGGTATTTTATTGATATGATTCTGCTTATCTGATTCTGAACATTTGTTGACTTCCTAGTTAACATGTATCATATGTTTAGCTATATAGTTATTTCAAGGGGAGGAAGCCCGTCTTTCGTTATGTCTATTTGATCATTCATTTTGGCCTATGGAAGGGCTTCATTTGTTTAGTATATTGGTGTCTGTTTCTTTTGTCGACCTATGAATGGGTCTATTGATTGTTGGTATCTGGTTATTTGTTTCCGTTTGGCCTATGAAAGAGCTTATTGAATTGTTACAGCTTCCATTCTTCTCTTATAAACCGTTATAAACGGGGATTCGCTCTAATTACAGAGGTTATGCTGTCTAATTTTCCGGAAGGCATAACCTATCTTTGGCATACTCGGTTGTTAAATTTTATTCCAAACATTAATCCTTTTGGATTAACACCCCGTCATTAATTTAATTACCCCATTTCTTTCCCGCTTCTTAATTCCCACCCCCGTGGCGTCCATTTCCACGGTCTTTCGGGACCGGGGTGCTACAAATGATGTGCTAATAGGATATATAAATATTGATATTATGTAACTGATACTAATATATACAAACTTTTCTTGTTGTTTATTAAAAAAATGAAAATAATTTAATTATTTGTAGAGAATAAATTAAAAATGAAATTAATGATTTTTTCTTGCGAAGATCGATGAAATTTTTAGTTTAGTAGAAAGATAAAATCATAATATATTACATCAAGATAGGAAATTCAATAAAATATGAGATTTGATATTCTAGAGAATTTTACCCCATTTATTCGTTATCAATCTTGAGCTTAGAGATTAAATGATGGGTGACTCATATTAGTTCATAGTTTCTACATAGGGATGAGTTTTGATTTTAACCACCCATATATATATATATATATATATATATTTTATAATGTCATGTGATATTTAATATAGTACAATAGTTTTTATATATAATATAATCTATTATATTCTTTTAAATTAAAGATTAAAGATATGATAATTAATTAATTAATTGTACAATCGATATCTCAATATATATTTAGTCAACCTACTATTTTGGTGTTGTGTTTTTAAGCGGAAAAACTGTAATTACTAATTAAGGAATAAATATTTACTTATATATATATTAAGATTAAGATTTTAATATTATTAAGTTTGTATTTTATAATAAAATTTATTAAAAATAGTGTATATGTTGTGCACATTTGAAATATTAGTTTAAGAGTAATATTGGACAATCAACCATATCGAACTATCACAACCCTTTAGAAAACGCAACGAGGGATGAGTGGATGACAATATGTCGTGGTTTCGAATGAGTTTTGGCCAAATTCATTTAAAATTTGTCTCATCTAAAAAGTTAATTAAACTTGCTTTGTCTCGTTCTTGAGAGTTGAGACGATCCCTAATTAATAAGGTAATACCGAGTTCCATTGAAATGGTCTACTGATAAAGCGAGATAGATGATTGTGCACAATGATGGATCCAAGCAGAAATATTTTGAGAGTTCACGGTAATATTTATTTAAAATAAAATTTCCATCGTTGGTGAGGGGAACAAAATCCATCGACGACCAAAATACCTATAGATTATTTTTTGGGGGTGGGGAGGGCGGGGGAGGGGGTGACAACACCCCTGGATTTGCCACTGATGGGGAGTTGCGACAAGAAAGATCTTAAATTCAAATCTTACAAATACTTTTGTAAAATCAAGTTGTCGTATCAGATTTTTCCAATATAATTTATATCTATTTTATGTGATTTGCAAGTTATTACATATGAATAAAATTTACCAAAAAATTACAACACACCTCAAATAGCGACGGTGAATTCCTCTTTTATCATAATAATACTAATAATAATAAATTAATACTCCCTCCGTTTCATTTTATTTGTTGTTTTATATATTTTAACATCCTCTCTCTCAAATTTAACCTTATAAATATATGGAGAGAATTTCTTTTTTCAACTTTTTAGGAAAATATAAGTGAATATGATTTTATATAATATAAAAGAGAGGGATATATTAGTCCAAAAAATTAAGAGGAACTCTTGCGTGCACAAGGTCCTTATGTGCACCAAGTATCACACGGCGCGTGGTCGTCACACGCACGTCTTTTTTTTTCTGGCGATTTTGTTTATTTTTTTCGATTTTCTTTGTTTTTTTTTTCTTAAGAAAATGTATACCATAAAATAAAATTAGTAAACTCTAAAATTAAATCGAATTGATATAATTTGTTTGAAATAAATATAAATTTATACCCTAAAATGAAATTAATGAATCCTAAAATAACAGAAAATAAAACCCTAAAAACACCCCCAAAAAATCCTAAAAACACAAAATAAAACCCTAAAAGAAACCCCCAAAAAAATCCTAAAAAATACAATAAAAAACCCTAAAAACACCCCCAAAAAAACACTAAATAAACCCCTAAAAGCACCCCTAAAAAAATCCTAAAACACCCCCAAAAACCCCTCAAATAAGTGGCAGACCCCTTACTATTTAATGATGCAAGTGATACTTTTCGAATTTTAAGTGATACTTTTTAATGTTACTGTTGATACTGATTTTACCGAATTTTTTTTTGCGGGTTGACTCGCGAATTTGACCTGACTGTCTAAAATAAGCCTTATATGCACCTTATGCATGTAAGTATTTATCAAAAATTAATAATTAATTATAGATTAAAATTCTAAAATAACAAACAAAACGAAACGGGGGAGTAATAATCATTATCATCATCTAGTGAAGACTTAGGAGGGAAAATATTTTAAATTTGAAGTTCGATTATGGGGTCCTACCGGCTATCACCACTAGCTCAAGCAGATAAGATATACTTGAAAATGACGTTGGATCATTATTCCATTTTGCTCCCATGATTTAGAATGATAATATATCGAGTGAATCATAATTTTTTTATTTTTTATAAATAAATGCAAAATGTTTTAAATGACGAGTTTCCACAAGTGTAGCACATATATGTATTGGATCTCACGCAAAAAGAACTAGAATCATACTAGTAAATTATAAAAAATAATACAAAATGACATTAACTCAAATTATAGTATCTTTTACTAAATTGTATATTTTGATTTTTTTTCCTTCACATCATTTCTTCTATTAAAATACTTGAAAGTATCCAAGCTAGACCCAAAAATTAGAAGATGATCCTTGGCCAGTTGGCCCTTGATGATATCATGATATCCACTCCACGAGACATTTATAATTTTGAACTATTATGTCTTTCTTGATAATAATTTATTCTTTAATAATTTTAGTTTTGGACAATATTCTAACAAATGTTACTGCCTTTCTATTTCATATCATCGATTTGTTTCTTAAAGCTTGCTTCATCGATCGGAGCTTATCGGGTCCAAAACTTGTATCAATTTTGCAAACGTAAAAAGGGATTTATTTGGTTGTCCATTTTATTTTGAAAGCGCAATTAGTCACATGGGAAAATTCGACGCCACCCATATTTTATATTTTTAATTAAAATGCATATTTTTAAAACGTTTTAACAAAAATTACTTTGGAGACATATTTTCATATGTAGACGTTAATTATGTTAGTCCGGATTTTTTCGCCTCATGTTTATATAAATGATAATGGTGTGTTTTTTCACACATTATTATTAAAAACACACACAAATATTATTTATATATCAGGAGATGAAAAAAATCGATAATAATTAATATATACTAATATATATCGCCATATATGTTCTCAAATTAATTTTTGCAAAACTATTTTAAAAATATTTTTTTAAAATTAAAATACAAAAACCATGCACGGTGCCCGTACGGTTGGCGTCGGATTTTCCTAGTCACATGCTCTCTTTTTTTCGAATTAAGAATTTCGAGACTTAAATCAGATTTGCTTTTTTTTTTTCTTTTGATAACGAAGTACTAAAAACTTTCATCTCGATTTATACCTTTGAAAGAACTCTTCTAATTAAAACCACAAACATATTATTGAGAAGATAGCTCGAAAACACTGTTGAGGTTGACAATTTACTAAATACAAATATTTAAATTTTAAAATACTAGACTGAAGTCTAAAGTGTACAAACTTCACTTGCAAAAAGAATGAACATGGACGAACTCAATCCACTTTCCACGTAGTTTACACTAGTAAAAAAAAGAACAACCAAAATGAAAAAAAATTCGCATATTCTCCTATACATAAGATGTATACATCACACTATCATTGCGTTGATTGATCGGGTCAATGTGCGTTAACCCGATTAACACGTTGACCAAAAAATCATCAAAACAACTGATAATTTTTAGAGAAACAGATGATACTAGTAATACTTTTTAGTGTTACGGTTGATACTGAATTTTATATATTTTTTCTTTATTTATTTTTTTGGCCGACAGATAATGGAGATTTCCGACTTTCTATTATCTACCGAAAGTCCAATTGATACAAGTGATACTTTAGTGTTACGATTAATATAAATTTTAACGAATTTCTTGATCAACATCTTAACCGGGTCAACACGTTGACAGTATGATGTGCACCAGACAAAACTTGCCCAAAAAAATATGTATTCCCATGAAAATAGGAACAAATCTAGGACTAAGTCAAAGATTCATTGGAGATCCATTATATTACTATATTATTTCATCCTCCACTTATCCATAATGGAATTGAGGCTCAATTATATTGTACCTTTTGCCAGCTTAAATTTGTTTTAAAAGTTAATGGCACTCAAATTATAAAAATGAATATTTTAATTACCTAATTTTAAAGTCAGTGTCAAATTTACAACTATACTCAAAATTCATGATTTTTAAGTAAATTAACTAAAAAACTAACATATTAATGATGTGTTAATACTTATATCCCCTGATTAGTTTGACCTAGCTTGTTGAGTGAGTTTAAATTGAAATGTTATAAGTTTGAATTATACAAATAACAAATGGATTCTAGGTTGAGCTCATCACACATGATTAGCATATAATCATAGTGTGGTTTGTGTTTTCATTATAGAAACGATGTTTATTCAAATTGCGTTGACGAGTAATGGCTGCAAGTTTCTCTAGAAGAATAAAAAAAATCAAAGTGTTGATACATGTTCTCTTAAACATAATTTTTTATTAATTAAGTAATATATCCTATAAATTATCCACAACTTACATACCTTCATTTTTAATCGTATAAGATTGAATCAACTCCATAATTTTTTAGATGAAAGTGAAAATAATTAAAACTGGAAGCAACAATAATAATAATTTATGCAAAGCGCAGACAAAATACAACCTGGAGTCAGACAAAAAGGGTTTAGCAGAGTACTTATGTTCAAGTATGTCTAAGAATATTACATGAATGATGGGTGATTAAAAAATACTCAGCCCATTTGGAACTGTCTTAATGATATGCTACATCATTTATGTGATTCCATAATAAGATTGTATTTATATGCAATATATATATATATATATATATATATAAATTATAGTTGTATAATTTAAAATTGTTGTCTCATATGATAACTGATTACACATGTAAGCATATGCATCCACATGATTACTCTTTGGCCCTATGTGGGTATATTGCACGAAACATTTGATTGTATGACAACAATTATTTTAGTCTAGATCAAGATGTGTGAGAAAATATTCATAAAGCTTTTTCATAAAAATAAGGGTAATTAAAAGGTTTTAATATTCAAAATTGCAATTATATGTCATATTATTCGAAATGATATCTTAATATAGAAACTCTTGAAAAACTAATTAAAACTAATGTTGGAGGTAGTTTTTGGACACCTGGAAAAGTTTATATATTTGCTCTGAGCTGGTTCAATTCATAAATTTAATAAAAGTTTCTCTCAAAATAGTTATATTATTGACCCCGCAAAGGAAATCGTTGTACATGTAATTAATTTTCAAGTGCCGGAAAAATAGTTCCGATGTTCGTTTTGATTAGTCTTTCAATAGCTCGGATATTAAAGCCTTTTTTTTAACCTATATAATAATTAACTTCTCCCATTTGAATGTTATAGATTCCTCATGAAATTAATTAAATAATTTATCATATTAACGCATAGAAAGTTGGAAACTCATCTCGATCGAGATCTCTCTCTACACTCTATTTATATATATTTTTCATCATTATGAGGAAACACGAAGATAGTATCATGAAATCATAAATCAATCAGTGATATATGTGATATTCAAAAAAACTTAAATATAAAGATAAGAAAGAAAGAAAGAAAGAAATTGCTAAAAAGTACCCCATTTTCATTTCAAAATGCGTAGCAAAATGTTTCTTGATATATTTTCTCGAACAGCTTTTTCTAGAATATTAATATCTAGTGGAAATAATCGGATATATGTAAAATCTTCTTTATTAATTAATTTCTTCTTTTTGGCTAGGTTTAAGAAGGCATGCAATAGGATTATCATTTTCATTCCACTAAAGGCATTATTACAACATAAGTTAAAAAAATTATTATGTTTTGTAGTGCAGATTATGGGGGTCTGTGTGAGGAGGGACATGCCTTCATTGATTCCAGAGATAAAAGAAGCATTGTGTCGGAGTTTCTTACTCTCAAAACAGATTTTTTATTATTAATTATTATTTGCCTGTCTTCCACTATCTGCACTTATTTATTTATTTCACAGGCATTACTAGTTTACTACGGACTATAAGCTAATTTAGATATTGTTTTTCTCAAGGTTAATTAGTTGTTAAAACTCACCACATTTCATAAAGTTATAAATTCGATACCATTTTTAAAGGTATATAATTTAGACACTAATATTTTATTGAAAAAAATTCACTATGTCCCAATTTATTAAGGTTGTAATAAAAATTATTTAAATTATGATTAATTCACTACTATTAAGATTTTTTTCACAAAAATGCCATGAACAATGACTATAATACACCTATTAATAAATTTGTTCTGACGAACCACGTCAATTTTCATAGGTCGTCGGTTGCTGGAATTTGACCTCTTGAAATTTTTTTATTAATTTATCAATAGTTCAAGGTATATGGTGCAATTAGTCACAGTTCATGATATTTTGTGAAAATATTAATAGTTTAGAATATGGGATGTAATTAATACTAATTCATGACATTTTTGTTACAACATTAATTTGGGGCATAAGGTGTGTAATTTTACTTTTTTTAATTTAAATATTATTCAACATATCTCCCAAATTTCCAATAATACAAGCCCGGAATTCGACCATTGCATTGTTCATTTTCTTTAAATTGGTATAGTAGGGTCATGATGAATTCTAAGAGATGAGCAAGAAGACGATTCAAATTTTAGACATTGTCACTGGAAAATTTACTAAATATTGAATAATAACATCCAAATTAAAAATTAGTTTTAATTGTCTACGTCAAGTCCGGTTGAATTTACAATTTTACCAAAAAAGTGATTACCTTTTAGTAATTAACCATTTCTTAATTATGAGTTCAACCGGCCTTCTTTTTTTTGCATTCGGTAATTAATGAAAATATATTTGAGCATCATAGTTTTGCTTGATATCCAATAAGAAAAAGAACCACAAAGTAAACAATTTTATCCATTATCCATTATCCTCAATTGAAAATGATGGGAAAAGGTTTAGTTTATATTCAAGTTTTTTAATTGTTTGCCTTTTTCCCCCAAAAACATAAAATTGTTCGCCATTTGAATTGAATTAACAATTATATTAGTTTCAAAGTACTGTTTTTTTTTTATTAACATGTCACGTAAAATGTCCGATCACATGATAAATTTAATGGATGAGATTTTAGAAATGTGTTTGATTATATTCAAATAAAATAATTAATAAAATACACACTAACCCCCTTTTTATATAAAAATTAGGATACAAATTACTACTTGTACCTTTATATACATGAACATGGCAAAGAAAATATTAATTCCTAGAAAAATGAATGAGATTCTTTATCCACTTTGTAGTGCCTCAAATCTTGTTTACATTATGTTTTATTAATATTAATTAATAATATGTATATAAAATTATGGCGATTGTCCATATATGTATACAAATTGAAATGGAAGCACATGTTCAGTTGGTGTTTTGGACAGATTGTCGCACCACAAACTTTATATTTTTCTGATACGACCTTCATTTGAGATCGTATCGCATAGGGTACTCTTTGAGTGAGTACAGACTCCGTTTTCACCTTTCGAGCAAGCAAGGCTCCAAATTCACTTTCGAGCGTGAAGAACTCCAATGAAAAGAACAATATTATTACTTGAATATTAAAATACGTAAAACCTAGAACAATATATAAGCTAGAAAACCTAATAATCTAAACAAGGAAAATAATCCTCAAAATATAAACTACCTAAATTAAATAATAAAATCCATAAATAAATAATAACTAAATAAATCTAATATCTAATTTAATGACGTATCATTCCAACCCCCTTTAAAACCACCTTGTCCTCAAGGTGGAGATGGTGAAACACAAGAATGGACTCCCAAAAAACTTCCTTGAGTGCATAGAATTTTAAATTCATCCTCCTTCTTCCCAAGTTATATTGATCCAAAACACATTTGCCACTTGTGCTTTTGGAAGTTGGACATTCATCTTCTTTATGCTCCTTACTTGAACTTGGTGCCACCATTCTACTCAACATACTTGACACAAGATAAGACTCATCTGTTGCACCACTCCAAATTATCTTAGAAGCAATATTTATTTGCTTGGGAGTATGTACAATCCCAATCTTTCGCTCAGGAACACGAACAACGTCTGCCAAATTTATCTCGAACTCTTCAGTAAGAATTTCAAACTCGGTCTTCAAATCAATCTCGTTCTCATAAATCAAGTCATCTATCTTTTCAATTGTATCACTGGAAATAATGGGCTCTTTCGGTGATTGATTTTCAATATTATCTTCAATTTGAGAAGATCCAAAACGAGATATCATCTTTTCAGTGAAATTTGCCCAAGTAGTTAGCATTCGATTACTTTTCATCCATTGATACCACTCAGGCCCCTCTCCCGACATATTGAAAGCTACTAATCGTACTCGTTGTTGATCACATATACCATGGAAATCAAAATATTCTTCTGCTCGAACAATCCAATCATGAGGATTAATACCGTCAAAACAAGGCAACTCTATCTTCTTCACATTGAATTTGGGCAAAAGCTCATCCAATTTATTGAGTATGCTTTCAATTTTGTGATAATCAACAATTGTTTGCATATTCAATTCTTCGTGGCACAAAAAATTTCCAATTCAAAAGGTTTGATCCCAAAATAATCACAATTGTTAAAACAAGTCAAACCACCAATGGAAAGGAAAGTTAACTTTAATTAACCTTCACAATTGATAAGTGCCTTAGACACACAAGAAAACCTCTTTGCCGTTGTTGGTCAACTTCACGTCGCTCGTGCAAACCGGGAATCGGATATAGCAATCAACTTTTGGCAACACCAACACCTCTAGCCTTGGCCCTTGAACCCTTTTTTTTCTTCCTTCTTGTTGTCTTAATCATGTCGTTACCGAACACGGTCTGCTTCTTTTTTTTTTTTTTTTTTCTTCTGAATGAACGTCTTGCTTCAAGATGAATCACCCGAAGATGGACGGAACGTTCAAAGAGAGCTTCTCTCAATGAAAGCACCAATTGATACGACCTTGATTTGAGATCGTATCGGATAGGGTACTCTTCGAGCGAGTACAGACTCCGTTTTCGCCTTTCGAGCAAGCGAGGCTCCAAATTCACTTTCGAGCGTGAAGAACTCCAATGAAAAGAACAATATTATTACTTGAATATCAAAATACGTAAAACCTAGAACAATATATAAGCTAGAAAACCTAATAATCTAAACAAGGAAAATAATCCTCAAAATATAAACTACCTAAATTAAATAATAAAATCCATAAATAAATAATAACTAAATAAATCTAATATCTAATTTAATGACGTATCATTTTCTGATTAATTTTTTTAATGAATTTATCTATGTGTTATTCATGAATAAAAATTAATATTTCCATTTGTACCATCACTACTGTATTGTGCCAATTGCCAGAAGAATATAATGGACTACTTTTTGCATAAACTATTACAGAACTCCAACTTCTATTCTTATTTGGGTCATGACAACTCAGATGATTTGTTAATAGTTTATTTTATCATTGGATGTTATGTTTAATGCTGCAATACATGAATTAAAAATTTAAAATAAAAATCAAGTGGATATAGAATGGGGAGCCACGTGTTCCTTGATTAGCTTCTTACACAATTTGCAAAGATGAATATATAGGGGTGTGCGAATTAGGAGCTAATTTTGATTATTCAATAAGATGGTCTAATAATTGCTAATTAATTGCAAATACAATCTGAAATTATTATAAATACCAACACCTCCGAAAAAAGGAGCAAAATACTGAACATCATCAGTTCTGGCCTACCCATTCAAGTTGTACCCGCAAACTGTGATATATCATGTGAACAACTTTTTCAAAATATTACTTACATGACATGATCTCAAGTGCTTATCGATCATGTCAAGTATTTGGGGGTACAAACCATATGGGTAGAGTAGGATAGGGTAGGGTAGACTTTCCCATCTCATGAACTTGTCTTCCAAGTGTCAAGAGTTATCATCAAGTCCACATGAACTTCATATTCTCTCAAGGGAGGGGATGTGTAGGTTTGTGTGTATTAGATAATAAAGAAAATCACAAGACAATGCCTGCCTCCATTTATGGTCCCAATTTGCATATACATATTAATTGAGCCAGTTGACACAAGTATATCTCTTCAGATAATTCTTGCTCGCATGTGCTTTTCACAATCAAACAAGAAATTTATGGTGGTCTCCACTCTCTAACACTCTTCTTAATTATTCCTGGTTTATCATTGTATCACCATATGTATTTCGTTACAATACATTATATGATACATCCATTTTTCACGATCAAATTAAAAAAATAAGTCGCCACTTACTCTTAAATAGACGAGAGATCAGAGCTTTTAATTTCTTCCTCTTCACACTTTTCAATTTACCATTTCAACAACTAGCAGCACAGTATTCAGATAAAACCATTATATGTTATATTTAACTTATCCATTACAGAGGATCAATCCAAAATGTAACACCATTTAAAGAATATTACAAGGGGGAGAAGCATTGCTTGGCTCGGAATATACACAGCTCTGTACAGATGAAAGGAGAGGCATCCAATATGTGCAGGAGATGAAGTAAAATGGCAATCAAACCAAGAATGGTTCAAGTAACAACATTTTACAGAAAACCGTGGTCTTGAACGTGTCTGAATTCCCTCTCGTCTCAACCAACGACGATGTCACAAGGAAAAGAACCCTAAAGGGTTGCCCTGTTCTTCTCCCTTCTCAAGAGAAATCTGCACCAAAGTTAGCCCACATCATAAGAACAGATAACTAGTGAATCAACCTTGTTCTCTAATTCATACATATAAACAAGCATGTTGTCATGAAATAGGCACCCCCCTCCGGAGATTATTCTGTTATAGTGACTACATTACCGATATCAAACCTAGCATAAGTCGGGGAACAACGGCTCTTTTGGCATTCCGGAATAAGGTTGTATAAAAAGTAAGTACCCCTATGAGCAAAGAGGGTCACAAAATTTGTAAGCAAACTTCGGCTTCAGTTTCACTCCTAGGATACAGTCATCCGTGATTAAAAGGGCAGACCCGTAATAGCTAACTGAGAATAGAACTCCCTAGAAGCAGTTCCAATTGAACATCATGAGGCTGAATCTCAAGGAATGAAGAAACTGAATTTACAAAGCAGGGACATATGTCTTGATTGACAATGATGGCTGTCTTGACACCGAAACTTAACATTCTTACTTCCTGGTGGAGCTGTCCACAAATAGTGTTTTCCCTTCTCTTGGTCACTACATAAGTTTCAGTAAGTTTATTTGAGTAGAAGATGCTAGGGAGCAAATTGGCCAATGCAAAAAAAAGAATGCACCCCCACACTCTTTCATCCTTACAGCTAGTAGGAAGCAGTTTATTACCTACCTTTCCTAAGTTAAATGAATTCAAAAGAAACTCAAAAATACACCTAAAACCAAACTTCCTGTGACTTAAAATGTTAAGAGTTTCCTTTGACAATGAGTGGGTGAGAAAAAGAAAGGCAGGCTTCAGATCTGGCAGCGAAAGAAGTGATCTGGTTCAGATCCAATGATGATAAGAGCAGACGACTCAAATCTTTTGGCAGAAATTGTGAAATTTGGAGTTCATGAACCTAAACACTAACTTGTTATTGTCGTATCGTGTAGTGTCCATATCGTGTCATGAATTTGACACCGCCAGGTAGGGATGCCTTTTCTCCACTCAAAATGTGTATAATACTTATTGCCAGGGTGGCAAATTCTGACATGATAGCAATGTAAACATGACAAGATTAAACATAAATTACCAAGAAAATGACAAGATAATGCACCAACCAAACATGCAAATGCATTTTCAAATTTAGTTAATTTTTATGCTTTTTTTTATTTATATCATAATAAAAAAGATAACACCGTACACAATAAGATGCACGAACACTCCAAGGTAGCACATATTGCAACCCCTACCTTTTCTAATTATGTATTTATGTTCACTTCGACTTCTTAGCTGATATGACTTAAATATCCAAAAGATCTTATCTTTGAGCCCATGAACCTTCCTATCTAGCCTAATGAGTAACATGCCGGTCCTATCTCGTTTGCCAACCTCTAGAATAGCATGGATCCAAATATTACCCTCAACTCCACTATACTGTTATTAATTAGGGCTGGCAAATCGTGTATTCGTGTTGTGTTTTGTGTCGACACTATAACGACACGAACACCATAAGAACCTGTGCAGACACGAACATGAACACTAAAAAATACAAGTTATGTTTTAGGTTTTTAGGGCATTAAACAAAAAAAAATATTATATAACTATATTAAATTTAAGTTATTTTTAACTTTTCAGTAGTAATTATAACTAATAATATTAATAAATATCTAAAGTACTTTTATATGTTATCCTGTTGATATGACACGACATGATATTGATATGAACATGAACATGATCCGAACACAATATTTAGCATAATCAACATATAACTAATGAACTACTATACTGGCAATATAGCAAAAAGAATTAACAATATAAGTTTGTATATAAATTTACCAGCAGAAGATCCTCATCAGTACCAAAGGATTTATGTGCCTGTTCTAAGCACCATGAAGGAACCCTCTCATGTTTCCTGCAAAAAATATCCCTTCAGAAGTTAGTGGCTTCAACATCACAATATCGATTATGTACAACCATTAGAAAAGAATTTTTCACTAGAAATGCAGTTTAATACACGAGCTTTATGACATAAACAAAACAGCAAGCTATGAATTTTAAAGAGATTTAGAAAAAAAAGAAAACCTTGAGCTGGCAGGATCTCGAATCTCAAATTCATTTGTAGCAGCATCATAGCCACAAATAACAACATAGTGACCTGCAGGGGCCATAGTCTAAGTCAATCATTCAGAAAATATAACAGTCAAAACCATGGAGAAGTACATTGTCATAAATTCATAATTGCTATGAAGGAGATGACAAGATGGTATAGAATTTGATTCATGCTTCTACTTTTACTAAACATACAATGGGAATTCTAATGTGAATACGTGGTAACTTGAAAAACTCAACAGCAGACTTCATAAAGCAGTTTCTCCACTAAACCATTTAACGTCATGAAACACATCCTGCAACACATTTATAGATGGCGAAAGAATTGGAGAGAATTGACCTCTGTATGACAGGGAATGACCTATAATCATACTTGGTCAATGTTTTCAGCAATAAGCAAAGGCAAGATAAGTACATCTTAAAGTTGAAACTGCACCATTCTTACCAGTGTAGCCAGGGCCACCACTATAGAAGTCTGAGACACAAACATCCTCTAGCTGCGACTGACTGCAACATTAAAAAGGAGAAACTTAAAATCTATAAAACATTTAGTCAAAGAATATTAAGGCTGCATGCTTAATGATAAACTATCATGAGAAAAAAAAAAAAAAAAAGAAGAACAGTTAGTAGTACTGACTTCAGGCATATCTCCAAGTGAAGTTGAAGATATGGGTCACCTGATGAAAGTTGCACTGGTTAACCAGAAACATGAAGCTGAAGAATAAAAATGGCTACAGCAATGTTTGGAATTCTTTTTGGTGGTTTGAAATGTGTGATTTGAGAAAACATATTAGAAAATATGAACTTTCAGGAAAATTTACTGGTTCACATATGATATGGTTTGCTTTGTTCTGCTGAAAAATAAAATAAATAATAGCCCACTCTGCTTGAACATTCATTTGAATAGATAAAAGTACAACATACCTTAATTTGTACTGATCGACTAAAGCAATAGCAACATATTTTCCAGACAAAATAAAGTCAGAAATTTCTTTGGCACTAACTGATCTGCACTGTAAAAAGATGTGTGTCATTCATAAAACGATTGGTAAAAGAGAGTGAAGAAAAGTAAATGGCAAAGTTAAACCTTCCGAATCATTTAGCAAATCAAGAGACAGTGCGTATATAATCTGAAAATATAATCAAAAGACTTCAGAAACAAGAACATGCAATAAGAGGAGAACATGGAACAACAATATAACGACATGACCTACTGGGCATGAAGAGCTATACAAAAATTGATGTTGGACCAATATTTTTCCATCAGCTGCACGACAGTTTATGGCTGGGAATTTACTCTTATGACAAAAATCTCTTCCCAAACCATGTTGCAAATTTAAGTAAGAACAGAAGTTCTCTTGAGTAGTGTTAATACTCTTACAGTATGCTTTAAGATGCATACATATGAAACACATAAAATAAAGCTATATTTTTTTAAAAAAACTAGGAAAAAGAACAGGGACAATGCTTCAGCGCAGATCACTTGAAAGTCCACCATCAGCAAATTAATAAGTAGGAAATTAGAGAAAGAAATAGATCACTTAACATGGAAGAATGGCCCATGTGGGAACATGCCCCGGTCTGTGATTACTTACCAACAAAATTTACCATTTCCATAACATGGTCCCAGACCCTGTCAAAAGTATACTTATTTAATACTATGTAAGCATTGCTCAACCTTAATTTCAGTAAAAAAAATTACCCGAGTTCTTATGTATATCTTATAATTTAGTTTTTTGTGTCATATTGAAAGAAATCATAACATAATTAACACGGTTCAGATTCAAGACATGGACTGCTTTTTGTAGGACCTAATGCATGTATATCCAAAAAGGAAGTGGCCCAAAGACAATTCTGAAGAGATCAGGCGTGAATATAAGAAGAAATTACCAACTCAGTTGAGTAGATTGTACCTCTATACTTATTCCAGCTTCACGAGCTTCCTGGAAGAGCATATTTACTCTCATAAGATCATTAGGCAGTTGGTCCTGCAAAATGATGTCTTTGGTGTTAAAAGGGACTCCAGAAACAAGCTGATTGTTAATTAGACATGCAAGTAATGGATCTACATCCCATTTCTTGTTAAAACAACTCACATGTACAAGTCATTAAATGAGAATGAATGTTACCTTGTAATATGTCTCAACAGAAAAATCAGGATTGGCTCCTAATGTAACTGTGCAGTAGGTAAAGTTTACAGAAAACTTCTGCAGCAAATGTGCCAAATCAACGGTCCAAATACTGAAACATAATTATAAAAAGTCAAATCAATCAAATTTATAGCATGAAAGTGAAAGGCATAAACATGCTGGAAAGTTGCACAGACAAGATATAAGCACAGCACGAAATTGAAAATAAAACACACCCCTGCTTTTGGACACATTGTATTTCCAGTTTGATCTAGATTATGGTTATAATACACTTCCCAGCTTCAGTCAGGGTTAACTGAGATTCACCTGATCTAACTCCTTCTCCAAGAAAATTAGGTATTAAAAAAAGGTTTTTGCCTATACTTTGGATCTCCTTGTGGTATTTGATAAACACGTTTTGGATCTCCTTGTAGCTTCTGGTTACCATGTTCATGAGCTTGTAAGCATTAAGAGAATATTGGAATCAAAATCATGTTTAAAGTTAATTTCAACAAAAAGCCCAGTTTTATGTTTCTGCAAGGATAGTCGGAGTTCAAGGTACTCCCGATTCAATAAGGATGCTCACTGACAATCTGTCGATAATCACTGCTTAGCTTCTCCAGTTAGCACAGAGGAACTGGCCAAAATAGGCCTTTTAACTTGAATGAAATCAGAAAGCCTTTCCCATCTTGACACCAAGAGTCCTGAGCACATGATATCCAAACCTACCAGGAGAATATCACTGGTAATTTTCAACAAACACTTTACTTTCTGCACGTACAGTCTAAGTTAATTTTAAAAGGAACGTGACTTACTTTGATTATTGAACAATGCAACAGTAACATATAATATGCCAAAATGGAAGTTCCTAAACTTTAAAGGATTCAATATTTGAATGACGGATCGACTCTGTCTACACAATTTTACATATGCAAACATCGTAAAGTTCAGAACATAGTGAAAAAAAAAAATCATAGCACTAGCACTTGCAAGAATCTTATAACAAGAAAGGTATGTCACAGAGATATGATATCAGACATTTTGCATATAACTGGTAATTATCTTTAATGGTAATTAGATTTTTTTTTTCTAAACTTAATTAACTTCATATCATTCAAGCATATCAAGAAGACTTGGAAAGTATATAAATATAATCATGGCGTTAAAACTTTATATAAAATAAAAGTACCTTGTGGTGCAACAGAGATCCACTAGTTCTTGAATAGTACAGTTACAGACACCAAGAGCTTGTAAAACCATAAGTGTGCAAGCAAGACCACAATCCCATGTGTTTTGCTGATTTATATGAGGTACCTAGAATCAAGACACATGATTCAAATGATAGAAGACATCAATACACAACTAAATTTAAATATAGAAATTTACTAACTAAGAGAAAATGGAACCTGATGGAAGCAACACACTAAGAAAGAAAGCATGTCAAATTGCATAGGTAATAAGAAAAATGCAAGACTTACCTCAACAAAGTGGGACGAGACTGAAGTTCTGCTCTGATCTTTGTTTGGTGACTGCTGGATGGTATAGGAATCAACAAAGTTAAAATGATTTTCAGCAGAGTCGTCAAGATTTTCTTCAACCGCCTTCATAAGTTTGTTCATGAAGAGATTAATTGACCACATCCCTATGTATCTTATTTAGTTGTCAATTAAGGCAGTGAAATATTGATCTCAGCAATATCTGTGAAGCCTAAAAAAGTCAGATGTTCCTTGAATCTTGGTTGACTGATATTTCCATGCCAAATATGAAGGCATCAACGATTGAACTCCACATTCAAGCAGCCATCTCAGGAAAATGAACAATGCTTTTGCGTTTAACGCAGACCCTTCAATGGAAAATACACCAAACATGAGTTGCCAATCATAGTATGACTACAATTCACAAAACGAAACATGCCCTAGAGTACACGAATGGCACTAACAGAAAACTAATCGCCAAATAGAATAAAGAAGTAGATTAATCAGAAGTCAGCCATGCTGTTCCAGAAGCTTGCTGTTTGAGAAGAACAGAAAGTATATTCTCTGTTAGTTTGTAAGAAAAAATTCACTGCAAACCAAAATCTGCAACTGATTAACCCAAAACAAAAGCCACTAGGCCTCTTCATCAACTGATTTACAAATCGAAAAGCCTGATCCATTCACATGAAAACACGAAGGCACCTATAATTCGTCAACTCACTCGCATCAATACAAATATCTCTTCACATATTTCATTAAGTTAGGCTTAATATATTCTTCTCAAACTTCTTCCATCAAGCTAGTCAAAGCCAAATACTAAACAACTTGAAACAATCAAATCTACAGCTGATCATCAAACAATCATCCTCACAATCAAAATGAACTCTACCCTCAGCCTCTATAGATGATCAAAGGGTTCTTCAACAATTTCTACTACTCAATTCAACAAACGTACCGCAAAAGTCAATGCTGCAACAACGATTACCAACAAGCAGAACGTTCGCACAAATCAAATTCAACCACATCACATTACAACCCGGGAAAAATAACCGAAGCTAAAACATCCCAACTAACGATTAAAACCAACAAACAAATCATCTCACAATCAACAAGGGGAAAAAAAAGATAAAAATTAACACAAAATCGCAACTCAAACTAAATTGAATTAAACACCTGCATCACACATACATATGCAAAACATATTACAAAAAAAAATCTTGTTTTGTTTCATCTGCGAGGGGAAAAAGGGAGTTTTACGACAGTTAAAGAGAAGGGCCTACCGGGACAGGCGTTTCAATCGGCTGCACTGTCCCTAAAAATGGCCTTTTTTTTTTTTTTTTTTTCCTTTTTGGTGTGGGAAAAGAAATATAGAGATAAAGCCTATGGGAAGAGAAGAACAGGAGATTGATGATTGATTCGGAATCTGTTGTTCCTTTTGCTGTAAACACAAATTTCATTTTCGCTTTGGCGGGTGGGTGGAGGTGTGGGTGAGACTAACATGCACCTTCTCAAAGTAGGCCCGTTACACAGGATTTCAATTTAATTCGAAACTCATGATTGTTGTACAAACGTAATTAAGAAAAAGCTCGTGATTGTTGTACAAAAGTAATTAAGAAAAAGGATATGAACTTGTATTAAATTTATTTTACAAGTTAAAAATAGTAAATCAGGTCCAAATTTAGATCCAAATTTATAATCATCCACACATTTATAATTTTATTTATATTTGGATTCAAAGGCATGTTCATATTATTAATTTTAACTAAAAAAATGATCAGACACAATACTCACTTAAAAAAGGATAGGATCAAAAATTATAGGTTGGCACTTTGAAAATTTGACCCAACAAAACAGCAGGACTTATCTGAAACTGAGCGGACTGACAAATTTGACATTCCAATCAAACATGATTTTTTAAGTGTATTTTAAACCAAAAGATAAATAATATTGAAACTTTATAGATATATACACAAATGTTTGTGTTCCCAAGAAGAGATTTAGTTCGAGTTTCGTCAAATGAGCTAATTTTATTTCGGTCTGTTTTATATTCGTCTTAATTTTAGATCTTTAAATAATTAAGTCTACTTAATTTTGTTTGAGTTTGTATTTGCAATTAATTTTATGTTTGATAATTTAATTATGTAGTTGTGGAGTAATTATGTTTTCGAAAATTTAATTGTGGTCCCTTTTTTAGGACCCTCATTTTTAATTAAAATATTAAATACCAATATTTTTTACAAGTCTATTTTGTCATTGTCACCCATTACTTAAAATTCAAAAAAAAAAAGAACTAATACATATAGCACCAAATTTTATCCATAATAATGATGATAACACACATCTACATTATAGTATAATTAATTTTAAACAATGCCAAAATATTAGAAAAATGTATATCATGTATAAAATTCTTTATGAAAAAACTACATAAACTCGTGCAAAAAAATTGGGGGAAAAAAATATAAGATGAAGTGTTTGTGGATGATTTCATCAATTTCGTCTCTCGGTGAAAATGGAGATGAGAGGCATGTTCGAATTCAGAGTTATGGGATCCATTTGGTGGAATTTCTTGGTGAAAATGGAGATGATAGTGTAAGTCAAAACTTAATTAACTTGTCACCATTGGTTTTCTACTTTTATAATTGAGGATCCTTTTTTATACAATGATTTGAAAATCGGACCGACCAGTCTATCCATTTTAACCGATTGTATAGCCGGTCTAGTCATCTATTGAGAACGGTTTGCCAAAAAATCAATTAAGATTTGAAAATTGGACTAACCGGTCTATCCATTTTAAGTGATTGTATAGCCGGTCTAATCATGTGAAACTCTATGCTACCCCCGAGTATTACCTTAAGTGTCACAATAGATCTATTGTGATAATACAAAACACTTATTGTGACACTTCGGATAATGCCCGGGATAGCATAGAGTTTCCGTCTAATCATCTATTGAGAACGATTTGCCAAAAGACCGATGGAAACCGTTTGAAAACCGAAAAATTGACTTGAAAATAGGATGAACAGGTGACGGGTGACTCCTCATGGCCTAGTTTTCATCTTGATGAATGTCTCTACTTTGTTTTTTCACCATCCTTCTTACTTTGATTGGATATGTTGCGCATCATTATTCCACGTTGAAGATGAGCCAAATGGAGAGGGGAAAAAAAAACAATTTCATATGTTTTTGACAAAAGATTTATTAAATTTCATTATTTGTTAAAAAGATCAATTTATTTACATAAGAGAGTAAAAAAGGATCAGTTTGATATTAATGGATTACACGAATTTGATACAAACCTTTTCTTTTCTTATCATTAAGACGAAATACTAACCCGTTCATTACGTTCATGTTCGTATTGTGCTACAGTGTTGTGTCAAATATTGATAGTCCTAATTTTTTAATACCAATCTAACCAGTTAAATCAGTAATTCAGTAATCCAATAAGTTATTCGGTCTAATTTAAAAAAAACATTGTTTTTATATTTAGGGCAAATTACAATTTAATTCCCAACGTTTGAAGATTTTAACAAAAATAACATAACGTTTTAATAATTACAATTTTAATTCCCAACGTTTGAATATTTTAACAAAAATAACCCAACCTTTAATATTAACAATTTAATTCCCAACGTTTGAATATTTTAATAGAAATGACCTGATAATTTAGGTGAAAAAAATTATTTCGGTCTATTTCAATCACATTTACTCTCAAGTGAGCGAGAGACCTATATAACGGACTAACATTTTTGCCGAAAAAATGATAAAAATGGTTTTTTTCGTCTAAATTATCAGACCATTTATGTTAAAATGTTCAAATGTTGGGAATTAAATTGTTAATATTAAACATTGGATTATTTTTATTAAATCTTCAAACGTTGAGAATTAAATTGTAATTTGCTCTATTATTTATTGATATTTGTTTTGTGAACCATAGATATTTGGACATTAACACGCTTACCAAAGCAAACATTATCCATTTCTCAATCATGTGTGCACATTTTCTCTCTCTTAACATTTAGTACTAATTAAGTAATTATGATAATGAACGAGGACAATGACTCCTTCTACAGTTGTATTTTTGGAATGTAGTCGACATGCCGAAAACATGTTAAATTCCCCCTTTTTTTTAGTTTTAAAAAACAGTTGTCTATTTAAGTTTAGAAAGTATTGCTGAAATGGACATATATATTCCACATTTCCGCATCATTAATTAGACCAATCTAGTTGTCTAACAGCTGCATGCTGTAAATCTGCCAATTTCATGTGCATTTCATAATCTAATATCCTGAAGGTTCTGGACCCTCAATATTTAAGATAAATTAATATAGTGATTTAAAATTTCACAAAGCTTTATATATATACATATATATATATATATATATATATAGGGAAGGGTTCAAACGAAAACCCTTTCCTCCAAGTAGGAATTAGAAATCCATCTAATCTCTCCATAATTTTGATTTTAATGGCCACAATTCAGTTAAAGTTTGATTAAATGAAAGATGATATATTTGTAATTATTTACAACTTAAGTAAAAGAGGGTATTATGGTAATTCAATAATTCTTATGTTTTGAAACATGACTCTCTCCACTCTCTCCATTTATTTCTCTCTAACACTCACGTATCTTCTTCTTTTTTCTTTTCTTTTTGTCTGCGCACCTCTCTCTCTCTCTCTCTATATATATATATATATATATATATATAGGGAATGTATCAAATGTAAACCATTTCTTAGTGAGTAAACTGTAAACCAATTTGCATCCACCAAAGTCTGAGTCTGAATAACCAGTTAGACTCAAACTATCATCTCTTGGATACCATAGTCCAAGATTTATGGTTCCTTTGAGATATTTGATGATCCTCTTTGTTGCTTCAAGATGACTTTTCGGATTAGCTTGGAACCGAGCGCACAGTCCGACTGAATAAGAGATGTCTGGTCGGCTAACAGTTAGATATAGTAGCGAACCGATGATTCCTCGGTAGTATGTTTGGCTAATTGATTCTCCTTCTTCATCAAGAGTTAGCTGAACAGATGTATTCATTGGAATCTTGAGAGTTTTTCCTTTATCAGTTCCAAACTTCTTGACTAGCTCCTTGCTTGGCTTGACTGATGAAGATCCCATCCTTCAGTTGCTTCACTTAGAGCCCTAGGAATAATGTCATTTCTCCCATCATGCTCATCTCGAATTCGCTTTGAATTAGTTTAGCGAATCTTGTGCATAGATCTTTTGTTGGTCCCGGGCGAGTCGGTATCAGTTTAGAGGAGGGGGTGAATAAACTGATTCAAAAACTTTTACTTTAGATGCGGAATAACAGGGCCCTTTAACTCACTTGATGAAACTTATCTATGCACAAACTTGATAATCAGTTGAGACAGTTTGAGTGCAGCTTGTGTGATATTGTGTGCAGTTAGAGATATGCAATGATCAATAGTACAACACACAAGAGATTTATAGAGGTTTGAAGTCTCAAACTTCTACGTCCTCTCTTCCTTCCGCAGAAGGGCAACTTCACTATATAACTTGAGTTTCTTTACAAATTACACAATGAAGGACAGTTGGCTGAACCTGGTAACTGCTCGCTACCTCAGCTGGTCGATGGCTCACACTTGAAGTCCCTAACTGCTCGCTAGGAAGGTAGGTGCTATTGTCGTCTTTACAAGGTTTTAGATCTCTTTCGATCTTCAAGAGGTGAGTCTTGAACAAGGGGTATCAACTGATGTGCTCCTTTGATTGAGCTGAGTAGTTGATCGTTGAATAGCTGGAACTGAGAAGGTTGCCCTGGCTGGATCGTCAACAGCTGGCTGGGTATCTTGATTCAGTGAATTCTTCTTCTCAGTTTGACTTTCGCAGTTTTTATCAAACATTGCACTTGAGCTTGGGTGGGAGGGAGAAAGAAAAGCTCTTTGCTTGTATATGCGAAGGTTGGCAAAAGATTGTGGTTGCGAAGAGTGTTTAAAACACTGATTCACCCGTCTTTTATAGAGGAGTGATTTTATGACCGTTGAGTTCCATTGTCCATTGATCAGTGGCTCTGATGGCTCATCAACGACAGGTGGTCTTTAATGATCGCTTGGATCATTTGGTTGAAGTAGCCGTTACTCTGCCAATCAATCTTCATTAAATTCCAGGATCTTTGAAGGAGCATTTATTCCAAGATACGCTGATTTAAGCAATACACTCCAGGAGTCTTCTGGCTTCAGCTCTCTTGGCAGTTTGGAATTTCAGTTGGCAGTTTTGGATTTCTCAGCTCAGTTAGATTATCGTCCCAGCTGACAGTTCTGAGCTTGTCAGCTGAGTTTGACTATTGTTCCAGTTGGCAGTTCTGGGCTTATCAGCTGAGTCTGGCTATCGCTCCAGTTGACAGTTCTGGGCTTATCAGCTGAGTCTAGCTATCGCTCCAGTTAGCAGTTCTGGGCTTATCAGCTGAGTCTGGCTATCGCTCCAGTTGGCAGTTCTGGGCTTGTCAGCTGAGTCTGGCTATCGCTCCAGTTGGCAGTTCTGGGCTTATCAGCTGAGTCTGGCCATTGCTCCAGTTGAATACTGCCAGTCTCTGGCATAAACTGACATTCTATTAGTTTCTTCAATCTTTGATCAACTCTTTTCTCCCTCAGCTCAGCTGACTTGATTGTCAACTTGTTTTGACTAGTATGACTCCTCATCCAAGTTGAACTTTAGACTAGATGACGTGTCTTTCAACTTGTTGGCCATTCTTCAGATTGGTTGACTTTGACTCTTCTTGAGTTGTTCTTTGATGATGCCCTGGGCTGGTCAGCTTCGATCTACAGCTTGAACTTTGGTGAGTTTTTCATAAATAATTTTGACATCTCATCAAAACTTTATCTAGGGGTTCCTTGATAGTTTTTCTTAACAATTTCTCCATTTTTGATGATGTCAAAACTTTGTTGATAATGATGGAAAAACTGCAAGTGTAGCGAATGCTTTAAATAGAATCTTACAGTCAGTGCACATTCATAGCATATTGAGACAAATTGACTCATGATTTTCATTCAATTATTAGAGCATTTGTCATTCATGCTTATCATTCAAATATCAGAGCATGTCACATTCATAGCATATTGAGACAAATTGACTCATGATTTTCATTCAATTATTAAAGCATTTGTCATTCATGCTTATCATTCAAATATCAGAGCATGTCACATTCATAGCATATTGAGACAAATTGACTCATGATTTTCATTCAATTATTAGAGCATTTGTCATTCATGCTTATCATTCAAATATCAGAGCATGTCAATTTTAAGAGCAATTTGGGCTTATTCATGCTTCTCATTCAAGTATCAGAGCATGACTGAAGTATTAGAGCATAAAGAATTATGTCAAAACATTCAAGCTTGAAGTAAAATCATATCAAAACTTGTATTATATATTCATTTTAAGGCATAATTTCAAGAGTTAGTAGTTAAGACTACTAATCTACTTCCTGAACGTTGCTCCAATCTCTCCTTATCCTTCTGCTCGATTCTCCTCTTTCGTGGACTCCTTGTAGTGTCCATGCTTCCCCCTGAAGCTGATCTTCCCTCTCATGATGAATTTCTCTTTGAATTTGATCCCAAAGAGTCATGCATCCATTATCATACTGTCCATCTTCCCCCTTTTTGGCATCATCCAAAAGGTGAAGTAGATCGCATGATGGAAATGACAAATTTGGCAGAAAAGTGAATGCGGTTGCCAAATTGTCATTATGCGCTGAGGGAACTGAAGGAATGGGCATGAGCGGAGAAAGCCATGCATAGGCATCTTCAGTTGGCATGAACTGACCGTGATCAGAGATGTCTTGCTCTCTGAAGTTCATAGGGGCCAAGCTGGTGAAGATCTCATCAGTTGAAGGAAGGGATGAATCACCAACGACGGGTGTGCATGAGGAGTCGGCTGGTTCATTATCGGGGAGAGGGGCATCGGCGGGTATACCGAGCTGGAGTCATTTGATCACTGAATCCATGATCTCCGAGAGCGTTGGAGACGAGGAGAGTGGATGATTCATCCAGTTGCGACTCCATGTGCCCTCGCTGATCCAGAAGGCGGAGCCACGGGTGTGGATGAGGTAGAACATAGTTGACTCATCCAGTTGAAAGCGCCATATGTGGTACTGCAAGTACCGCCGTATTTGCGCGAAGAGGGAGGAGTCATTGTCCTCAATGAGACCAAAACAACTTCGGAGCTAGTAGTCTAGAACCGCTTCAAAATCAACCTCAATATAGTCGCTTTGGACTAAAGGTGGAGGTTGGGAGCTGGCTGATATTATGGGCTGATCACTCAGCCTTAAAAGAGATGCACTCTCCAGCATCAGCTCTCTTTCGTCAGTGGAGCTGACGGTTGCCTCCAAGGCCATCTTTCCACGATCTGAGTTGGAAGGCCCTTGTGGGTGTGGATGCTTCGGGATCTGATGGCAGTAGATTGTGGGGAGCATGTCCCGTCTTCCAAGTAGTTCGCCAGTTGGTATGATCTCATCAAACTGACTTTGTATGATTTGGCTTATACGATTCATAAAGCCGACTCTTTCTCGGAATGTGCCAGTTGACGGATCATACGCCGCTCGCTCAACGTTGGCTCTCAGTTGCGCAAGGATATAGGAAGCTTAGTCGGCTTGACATCCAAAGTAGAGAGCAGCTGTGAGATGAGCCTTGATCTCGGAGAGATGGACGATCTTGAAGTTGCCATGGATAATATGGCTGGTGATATCCAGAAGTTGGATGATATCACTTTGCAAGCTCTCCTTTAATCTGTGCGAACTGTCATTGTGGCGCACGTGAGGAAGCTTCCAGGTTTCCCATAACTCATGTTTGGATGGCAGATTTAGGTCCATCACGTTTGGGCCTTTACCGGGGAGGTGTAGAGTGGACATCATCGTGTCCTTTGTGACCGTGATCACCTGATTCTTTATTGTAGAGATGATGTTTTCACCATTGATAGTTGCATTGTAGTAGAACTCAGCAACATAAGCAGGTATGTTCTTGACCGGCAACAGTGTCAAGAAGGGGAGCAACCCAGTCGCCGCCAACGGTCGATAAATCTGTTGAAAGACATCACGGCCAAAATGTGCATTTAGTATCTCTAGATTTAGAGATTTGTCCTTTCTCATTTTGCGCTCAAGAGCTTTAATATCTATCATGGGAAATGGAGGCTTCATTTCTGCAAAAGTATGATGTTCAGTTTAGAAATGCAAGAGTTGATGAGTGAGAGAAGGTTTAGCAAAAGATCGAATGAGAGAGAAAGAGAGATTTTCAGATGATCGAAGCCTTAAGCTCTTTACACATATTTATGCTTCTTTGCATGCAAGAATCGAGGGTACTCGATTGCTTTTCTTGGCTGATCAGCCATCCGATTTGATGGTTGATTAGCTGAATTAATGATGTATGTATCTCAGCCGTTCAACGATTAAGTGACTTTATGATCGTGTGGCTGAGATGTAGCCATTTTGAAAATGGGATAGTTGCCATAAATAGCGAAATATTTTCTGCAGATCTTTCTATTTATAGCTCATTAAAATATATTTTCTTCACCTCTTTGAAGGGTTGGTTTAAGATCCATGCAGAGATATTAATGACAACTTTGTGATATAGAGCCCGATTTTCAAATTGTAACCGTTGACATATAATATGAGATATTTCATAATCGCAATGGTAATAATATAGTTAAGGTAAGCTTTTAAATTTAAAAAGACTTATCCTTAGTCAGTTGGGATACAGTCCAACTGATTGATGACATGGCGGTTGGTTGAGCAGTTGAGTTTTGATACTCAGTTGTCATTGCTGAGCTAGCTGCAGTTGAGGCTGCAACTGAATTGATCAGTCGGTTTGATCAATTGCTCGGCTTTTCTGTAGACAATTTCCGCTTCTTGAAGGGCTTAGCTGGACTAGCTGCATTGCTTTCTTTGGATGCAGTTTTGTGCGTAGATGGTGCAGGCCTTTTTGTCTTCTTGGCTTGGCGAAGGTGAAGCTGGATCTCAACTGACGAGCTCTTCATCCTTTGACTAAGGGAGTGTGAGATTCCCTTTGGCGATGACCGAAACTGATCATTTTTCTTGGTCAACTGCGTACCTTTTGAGCCTAACGTGAGCAGTGGAGTCACATAGCTTTTGGATAGGAGATTTGGTGACGTGGCAGTATCTTCATCGTCACTGTCTCTTGCATCATTGTGCTTTGTATTCCTCTGAGAAGCTATGACTGCAGTGTGAGATAGGTGGGGTTTTATCCTTTTGACAACAGATGGAGTTTTTCGTGATGGCTCAGCTAACTGGCTTGATAGATTATCAAAGTTCAGCTGACGACAAAGTGAGTCATTTGGGCAGTTGACTGGTTGACCTGCAGTTCTAACTGCTTGAAACATGAATCTGGATTTGAATTCGGCCAGTAAGGCGGTTGCTGGAATCTTGTTAACCATCCGGTGATTCATGATGTGCTGAACTTGCACAATGGTTAGAGGGAATGGATTTGATGATCCTATCCATTTGATGCTCCAAGTTTCTTCTCTTTGCCAGAAGCTCATGCCATGAAAGGCAGTTAGCAAGAAGTGAAACTGGATAGACATAGAATGTCTCTAGTTGTACCAATAGAAATATCGGTGAAGTTGTTTAAACAACTCTTGATCTCGTTGTGCAACAATAGTGAAGTGAGTGAGAAGGAGATTGGTCACTTCCTTTTGTGCACTTTTGACTGCATATTCACCACTGTAGAAAGTGCGAATATTTTCTTCAGTCAGCTGGAGCGGAGGGCATGTGCCTCTGAAGTAGTCTGCTCCATAGTTTGAATGGGCTATTCCAATGAATGGAATAAGCTCATCTGGATCAGAGCAAACCTGGAAATCAACTGGCGATCCGTTCTTAGATTTGGGAGAGTGAACGACGTTGGTAGTTGAGTTGCTCGAACTCTGGTTGCTCATCTTGGCCTTTCCTCTTCTCTTCTTCTTTAGGGACTGCAGATGAGCAGTTCCTTTCTTGGGGATCCAGTCGGAGATTAGAACCGGTAGAGATTCATCACTTGGAAGGTTCAGTAGATCTTCAAGCATTTTGCTCATCCTTAGAACAAGTCCGACTTTGGACTCAAATTTTCCAGACTTCTTTGAGTCTGTAGCCTTGATGACTTGATGCTTGAATTGTTGAAAGACAAATTCTGCCCAGTTTGTTTGTCTTCCTTCAGCAAGGTGAATCATGACCTTGTATCTCTCTTGGGTTAGTTGGCTTAGACTTCCAATTGCTCCGAACATCATCTTGTTCGTTATATCAAGTAGAACTCCATACTCGGGCTTGAGATCAGTTTTAGTGGTGGTAAAACTGAATTGCTTGTTGCAGGATAAAGCTTTCCATTCTCTCCAGTGTGACTCTGCAGATTTCTTTAGATCTTGAACGGATGAGCCTTCTTGAGGGAGTTGGAATACTTCAGCAATTGTTTTCTCATTGATGTGTAACATCCTTCCTTGAATCACTGAAGATATCATCTTCCCATCTGCAGATAATTTTTCTTGAAGCAAAAATTCACTCACCAAATCTTGTCTAAAGAATTTTGGTGGTGTTTCCAGGTAGTGAAGAACTTCTGTTTTTTTGTGAAGATTTGACAGAAGGATTGGATTCTTTGATTCATCAAGAATCAATTGAAATTTCTGTCTGTCAAGGAATTTATCTCTCATGAGTTGGTTTTTGAAAGAATTTGAAGATCTGGATAATTCAGCCATCTTTGAGGTTGGCTGGAATTTTTGAAAATTTAAGATCGTTTGAGAGAGAGAGAGGTTTTGAGATCCTTTTTGGAGGAGGAGGCTTTTTTTGAGAAGCTTGAGAGAGAGAGAGGCTTTTATGAGTTTTTAGAGAGGCTCATAGATATGATGGTTGAAATGGTACTAGCCTCTGATTTCTTTTGGTCGTTGGCAATTAATGACCTTGACACGTGTCATTGTTTTGCAACGGTCAAAATTTCAAAATAAATGTAAAACTTGACATTTATTTGAAATAAAAAAAACTTTTATAAATATTTATCTAAAGATAATTACAACTGATTAACAAGAAGTATACTTAAGGCTTTTCTAATCATGTTTAAGTTTGATCAGCCTCTTAGTCCTTCTTGTGATCAGTTTTTCTTCTCATGACCAGCGGTTCGGTGGGCTCCTCATCTTCATCCTCGGTGCTGCTAGCTGACTAAGTTTTAGCGAACCGAATTCTCTGTTGTGCTTGCAGCTACTTGATTTGCTCAGTGTGCAGTTTAACCTGTTGCTGCAGAGAGTCAAACAGTTTAACCTGTTGCTGCAGGGAGTCAATAAGTTCCACATAGTGTGGAGGGAGCTGGACTATGGAACTGCTAGGTTGAGCCTTGAACTGGACTGATCTTGAGTCCGCTTCCTCTCCTTCTTCAGTTCCAACAAGTTCCTCGCAAGGAACTGTGTGGGAAATTTCATCTGTCTCCATGATGATGATCTCATCATAAATTGACTCTGATGAGATTTCTGGCGCAGCACCTTGAGCGGCGGCTTGAAGTGCTCTCTGGATTAGATCAATGTACACAGTTATGGCAAGTGTACCTTGATATGTAGATTGTTCAGCTTCTTGAGCTATCTGGTCAGCTGGCTGGTCATGCTCAGCTGTCTTTGGAGTTGATTCGAGGGAAGGAGCAATTTGTGCTTTAGTTTGCTCCTCGGGCAGTTGAGTCTCTTCAGTTGGTTCCTGTAGCTCTTCATCAATTGGGAGATCTGGCAAAATAGGGGACTTGAGCATTTCCTCAAATTCCAGATCACTAGCTGTGCGCTCATCAGCAGCTGGCTCCTTAGGTGAGTCATCAAGAAGATCGATCATGACGTCATCTGGCTGAGGGGATTCTTCGAATGTTAACTGCCTGGTCACAGATGTTATGGCAGTTTCCCTTGCGTTGTGAGCTGCAGAAGTTTCAGCCCTTTGATGACTTCTCTGAACTTCTTGATTGAACAGCTCCTGCCCTTCCTTAAGCTGCTCCCGTCTGAGTTTTAGCAGTTCAGTGAGCATCCAATGTTGTTGAACTTGAGGGGCTTTCCATTGTCGCTGCTCAGCTTGAGTTCGACGAGGTGGCAGTCTGATATTGACCCAGATAAGCAGATCATTCATTACTTCCACCAGGGTTTGCTCAGCAGGATGGGGGTGGTTCCTTCGAATGGCAAGCATTCTTCTCAATGTGATGACTGGGTTTTGCTCTGGGGACTCCTGTCCAGCCCAATCCATACTCCATCTTTCTTTCCTTCTCCAGAAGCTCATCCCATGCAGTGTAGTTAGAAGAAAGTGGGCTTCAGAGTTGAAGCAGTGTCTCCAAAGGTACCAGTAGACATACCTTGTTAGAGCTTCATACAGAGTGGGTAATCCAGTTACGTCCTCAATGAAGTTCTCGGCTATGAATCTTTGAACTTGTTCATCAGCCCAGCACTTGATAATTTCAGCTCTCGATAGAGCTCTAATGTTCTCTTCTATTTCTCCAATCGGCGAGCAAGCAATTCTGAAAAAGTCTGCTCCTGAATCCTTTAGGGGAACTCCTCTGTAAGGTACTATATCATCATTCTCAACTGGCATAACATCAATTATCTTGATGTTACGGGGAGGCAGTTGAGGAGGAGGTGGGGGCCCTGACTTCTTCTTTTTCTTTCCTTTTGTTTGAACTGCCGAGGGCTTCTTCTTCGACTTCCCAGTTCTTTCCTTGAACTGAACTGGTCTGGTTCTTCAGGTGAATCAATGAGGGATCCAAAGCGAATTTGACGTAGAGGCTTGGCTTTAATTGAGCTTCCCAACATCTGGCTTATTGCGATGTTGTCATCTGAATCGGAGTCTTCTTGTGGAGTTTCAACTGCAATTTCCTTGCCTTTTCTTCTTGATGACTCCTCAGCTTTCTTTGAGGAAGCAGCAGTTGGCTGGTTGCTTTTGATGGATATTGGTTTTGCAGCTGGCTGCCTCTTGCCGATAACTGGTATAAAGTCCATTTTGCCGATCATCAGCGTGTCGGTCTCCTCTGCCATGGAGTCAAAGATGTTTTCGAGTATGAAACTGATTCTGCTTGGATAGCACATCTTTTGATAGAACTCAGTTGGTAACCAGTTCTTGTCCACAATATCTGATGCGAACCTCGGGACCCCAGGACTTGTATCAGATTGCCAGAGACGGAATCCTCGACCCGAACTTCTCAACACGGATGAACTATAGGTATATGAAACCTATAACCCAGCTATGATTGGAAATAAGAACCTTGGATGAAAATCGAAGACGCCACAAACAGTTGTGAATTACTGTTTGATAAGTCGGATGAACACGACACACGGTTCAATAAAAAATCTCCAGAGAGAATTCTCAAGTTTAATATATCAAAATCTGTCTAATGAAATATAATGCAGGCCCTTATATAGGTGGGCAAAATAAAACAACCCTAAAAGTCAAAACCTAATCTAAAAAGGAAATAAATAAGTAGAAATCGGAATAAATCCGCAACAGTCCAAATAGGCGCGACTCGGGCTCAGTCGCGCCCCAGGTCGCGCTGCAGATCGCGCCAGGCCCAGGTCAGGATATGTTGCGGCCGCGACCGGCTCACTCGCGCCACCACCCGCGTTGTAACTCGCGCTCTGTCCAAAGCCACACACGTCTCTGGCGCGACTGGTTCACTTGCGCCAACTCTCGCGCTGCCACTCGCGTCAGCTTCTCCGAATGCTCGAACTCGACTATTGGCACCCCGGCTAGGATCGTATCATTCCCCTTCTCTTGGAAGGGATTTGTCCTCAAATCTGGATCTTCATCAACACGAGCTCGCCACTTCACCTTTCTCGACCATACATCCGCCATCTGTATCCTTGATTGTTTTGAAAGTTCCAGCAATTCCTTTAGTGACAACTCAAGGAAAACTCCCTTATCAACCTGTAAGGACACGGCATTACAGAAAATAAGATGTGTAAGATTATTATGCAGCTCAGTCTCTTGATTCCCTTGGAACTGGCTTGGTCGGGCAAAACAGGAATGGTGTATGAAATCTCGCCCACTCCTTTCTCTCTTCGATTGTTCCCCTTTTGTCTTCATTTGGTTTGCTTCTTTTTGCAGTACTACTTGATCCTCAAATACTTGAGATGGTGTCAAAGGAACAAGTGTCACTGTCCGCTACTTGTGCACAAAGGAATATTTGTTTGAGAAACCATCATGCTCCACACGTCTATCATACTGCCACGGACGTCCCAACAATAAATGCCCCGCCTGCATTGGTACCACATCACATAATACCTCATCTTCATATTTTCCAATCCGGAATGGCACCCTCACTTGCTTGTTCACCTTAGTTTCCCCACTGTTATTCAACCACTGTATCTTATATGGTTTCGGATGCTTTAGGACAGGTAATCCTAACTTCATTACCAGACCCACACTAGCTACATTAGTACAACTTCCACCATCTATTACCACACTACATACCTTATCATGGATGTGGCATCTAGTATGAAATAGATTCTCCCGCTGCTCTTCCTCCACACATTTGGTGTGCAGATTCAGTGACTTCCTTGTGACCAACGTGAGTGCTGGTGGTGCTACATACTCTTTGCCACTTTCTTCCTCCAACGCCGGCATCTCAGGATCAACTTCTTCCTCATCAGTCACAATTTCTCCATTATCCCGCAGCAACATCATCCTTTGATTCGGACACTGATTGGCTATGTGTCCTCTTCCTTGACACTTGAAGCACTTGATATCCTGATTTCTGGAACTGGACTCATTGGTGGGTGCTTCAACATTTGGTTTAGTTGGTAGCCTCCAATCTTCCTTACTTTCTTGGTTCGACTTCCATGATGAAGTACCAGTGTTTGGATTTGATTTCCAGGTAGAGGAATTTGAACGGTTGTAGCCTCCCCTTCTCTTGAGTTGGTCTTCTACCTTGATGGCCATGTGTACCATATCTTCCAACTCAACATAATGCTGCAGCTCCACTATCTCCCGAATCTCCCTATGCAGACCCGCTAAGAATCTTGCCATAGTAGCTTCCGGATCCTCCTCCACATTAGCTCGGATCATTGATATCTCCATCTCTTTAAAATTCTCATCAACACTGCTTGCACCTTGCCTTAAGCTTTGCAACTTGTTGTACAACTCTCGGTAGTAGTAGCTAGGCACAAAACGTCGCCTCATAATTGCCTTTATATCTGCCCAATACTCTATTGGCCGCTCTCCATTACGCCGCCTAGTGGCCCTCAACTGATCCCACCACACGATAGCGTAATCAGAGAACTCAACAGCTGCTAACTGGACCTTCTTCAACTCGAAATATTCATGGTAGTCGAATATCATCTCAACTCTCTGCTCCCACTCCAAGTATAGGGCTAGATCATTCTTCCCCTGAAAAGAAGGAATGTTCATCTTGATATTGCCAAGACGATCATCCGTCCGATTCTACTTTCTCCTATTTCTCCATCCCCCACTAGCCGAGTATCGATCGTCTTCATCATAGTCTTCAGACTCAGTTTTATAGTACTTCCTTCTCTCCCTCTCTACATGCGGGTAACGTCTAGCCTCCATTTGAGCTCTTCGACCTCCTCCTCCTCTATCCCTACGGTCAGTCTGCTCTTGTATTGAGGCTTCCATGTGGTCAAGTCTTTTTGTCAATGCAGCCATCTCGGTCTTAAATAACTTCCCCAGTTGTTGTTGTATGGCCTCCATCATGTTTTTAGGATCTAGATCGTTGTCTACATCACCTCCCGTTCCTGCAGTTTTGGACATTTTTTTTTTCGTCCTTTTTTTTTAACCACTACCCCCAACAATGCTCAATATACTCCAAACACCAAAATATAGCTTCCCAAGCAAAGTATGTCAACACCACAAAATTGCCCAAAATTCACTATCAAAAATTCGAATTTTTTTTTGAAATTTCGCGAAAATTTTTCGACTTTTCTATGGATGATATATAAGCTCTCGAGAACCCAAATAACCAAATAAAACGTAACAAAAACGTAGAAAATTTTCCCGTCTTTTTACTCTTGTTTTTTAATCAACGACTTTTCTCTCTTTTTTTTATGCTGATATCGTCTCTTTTTTTATAACTATAGGCGAGAATTTAAATTATAAAAATTAAATGATAAATGGAACCTGATACAACCTGGCTCTGATACCACTTGATGCGAACCTCGGGACCCCAGGACTTGTATCAGATTGCCAGAGACGGAATCCTCGACCCGAACTTCTCAACACGGATGAACTATAGGTATATGAAACCTATAACCCAGCTATGATTGGAAATAAGAACTTTGGATGAAAATCGAAGACGCCACAAACAGTTGTGAATTACTGTTTGATAAGTCGGATGAACACGACACACGTTCAATAAAAAATCTCCAGAGAGAATTCTCAAGTTTAATTTATCAAAATCTGTCTAATGAAATATAATGCAGGCCCTTATATAGGTGGGCAAAATAAAACAACCCTAAAAGTCAAAACCTAATCTAAAAAGGAAATAAATAAGTAGAAATCAAAATAAATCCGCAATAGTCCAAATAGGCGCGACTCGGGCTCACTCGCGCCCCGGGTCGCGCTGTAGATCACGCCAGGCCCAGGTCAGGACACGTTGCGGCCGCGACCGGCTCACTTGCGCCACCACCCGCGCTGTTACTCGCGCTCCGTCCAAAGCCACACACGTCTCTGGCGCGACTGGTTCACTCGCGCTAACTCTCGCGCTGCCACTCGCGTCAGCTTCTCCGAATGCTCGAACTCGACTATTGGCACCCCGGCTAGGATCGTATCAATATCAACATACTTCCTTATTTGCTCAAAGAAGTATTGAGCCCAGGTGATGTCGATCCCTCTGATGATCGCCGCACATATCTTGTACTTGTGCTCTGACATTTCTGAGTGGCTTCCAGTTGTTCCAGTTCTCATTCTAGCAGCAACTGAGGCTAGAATCCTGTATTCTTCTTGAAGAAGAGACATGAGTGTACTGCTTTTGTACACATCTAAGCATTCCTCTCGCTTCCACTGGCGGTAGGCTTCCTCTTGATCCACTTGAACATCTTGCAGTCGTGTTCCGGTGGTTGGCAGTTTGAACAATCTCCCGAGCAGTTCTGGAGTTACGATCAGTTCGACTCCACGAACTTCAGTCTCGATTCTGTCATCGTAGCCTCTTGAGTTTAAATAAAACTCAACCACAGCCTCTGGATATATTTTCGATGGATAGTCTTCCGTGAAGCTTTTCAACCCACTATCCTCTATCTTTGCGATCAGTGAGTTGCAGAGGGTAGAATTTGAGCACTTCTCTCTGTAAGCGCCTATATCCAGAAACTTATCTCTGTAGAGATTTCTTTGGAATCCTTGTAAAGAATCACCAGTTCTTTTGAAGTTGAAGTTTTGTCGAACAGCTGGTGCGCATCTGTCAGCCATGGTGTTTTTGTTTGAGATGAATGATCTAATAGGGATAAAATGGCTTTAACTGAAGTTATGAACTGGATGCTTTTACTTTTGAGAGTTCTTCAGAATAGTTTCGAGAAATAATGAATGAGGGATGCTTGAATTCTTTACTGTGCTTGAGATCGGTAAAATTAAAAATGAAAATTCAACCATCCCTTTTATAGAATGTGTAGGGATTCATCCAACGGTTGTGACGCTTGGTCTCCCCAAATTCAACGGTCGGATTAGATCAATCGACCCGTCGATTGGCTTTTCATTTCTCTCCGTTGGGGATTAAAGAAGAGAGAGAAGGACGATTCAACGGTAACATTTTGATGACACGTGTTTTTACCGTTTCCACTATTGAGACTTTTGAATTTATCTTTTCTCTTCAGCAGTTTCTCCTTAGCTTGAAACTGATTACGTCATCAGTTGGCTTTGACCGTGACTGATGATCTTTCTGATGAACAGTTCCAACTGGGATATCTTCTCATCAGTTCCTGACTGGTCTTGATTGCTTAGATCTTAATTCAGCTGCTTCTCAGTTCAGTTGTTCTCCTTCAGCTGGTCCTTGAACTGATATCTCCTTTTGAGTTTACTTCAGTTCCTATGACTTCTTCGTCAGTTTGATTTATTTGCAACTTGTATGTTCTGCATAACTGACTGGATCATCAGTCTGAGCGACTGAACTGATGATTTAGTTGAACTGATGGGGTAAACTGATCATTTCCAGTTTTACTTATTTCTCAGCAGCTTCTTGGGAAGCCCCTCAACTAACTCTTTCTTTGCTAGGTAGTTGATTGTTTTGAAGTTGAGGTGGTTCAGTCGTCGATGCCATAGCCAGATTGCTTCAGTTGATCCTTTTGAGAGAAAGCAAGCTTCTGAGTAGCCGGTTGACCAGTTAACAATGTACATGTTGCCTCTCCTGATGCCGGTTAGCAAAATTACTCCAGTTGACTTGTCTCTTATATTGCAGGAGTTTTTAGTGAAGTCAACTGAGTAGCCATTATCGCACAGCTGGCTAATGCTGAGTAATTTGTGGTTTAGTCCATCCACGTGGGAGACTCCATTCACAACTACTTTTCATTTGACAACGAACCCTTCTCCAATGGTTCGGCTTTTGGAATTGTCTCCAAATGTGACGAGTAGACCTTTGATTTCTTCATAATCATCGAGATCTTCTCTGTCTCTGGTCATGTGCTTAGAGCACCCGCTATCTAGATACCAAATGTCTTTGGTTTTCTTCATAGATAGGATGCTCTTGTCCTGCAGTGAAAAGGATTAGCATTTAGGGACCTGTTTCATATCGGGTCCTTTTTGATACATTAAGCCTTTTGGAATCCAGACTTGCCAAACTTTTGGCTTCTTATCACTTAAAGAGTCAACTGATTTGGATCATTTCATCAGTTTCGACTCTCTTTCAACTCTCCTTGAGTCGGTTGAATGGTACCTGCATTGAAAGTTAGTGGGATAAAACAATTCAAATAGCACACAATTATTTCGAGTTTTTTGAGCTCTTCTATCAGGCCAATGCCTTGTGTGTTTCCAGTTCATTGGATTGAACCCTTTTAGATCAGCTCTTGCTTCATTTCTGGAATCCAGATATTCATTGTAATGATGATAGGGTTGAAATGATTTTCTTTGATCTCTCCTAGAAGTGCTTTGATTAAACTGCTTAGCAGGGTAGGCTTGAGATCTAAACTGGTCTATCTTTTCATAGTGAACTGATCTACCAGTTTGCCTTGAGGGCATTTTATACTGAGCTGGTGGCCTTTGTTGAACTGGAGGCTTTGGACGAGTGGATTGACTTGAGTGAACTGATGGTCTTAGCTGGGAACTGGGCTTTAGCTGACCAGGTATTTTAGATTGGTAGAACTGACCAAATTTTCTAGGCTGAGTCTGGGGATTTTTCAATATTCATTTTCCTTTGTTTGACTCAACTGGCTGATCTTGAGATCTCGTGAACCCTTTTAGGATTCCCTTATCACTAGATTGAGCAACCGCTTTTCCCTTTTCTAGGGCAGTAAACTTGCTATATCCTAGCCCTGAGCTGCCAGTTCCAGTTCTTTGATGACTGAGTATTTCATCTAGAGTCTGAGATCCCTTTTTGAACTTTAGGTTTACCTTTTCTTTTTCAAGGATCTCTTGCTTGAGTTTTTGATTTTCTTCCTCTAGATCAGCAGTTCTCAGTTTCAATTTTTCAAATTCTATAAACTGGGATTCAAGATAATTTAATCTTTCATGATCAATGCTCAGTTTCCTGACCTTGTTTCTCAGTTCATCATTTTCATCTTTCAGTTCAACATGCAAACAGGAGATTGAAGCTAATTGGTCTTCTAGCATCATAAGTTTCACATCAAGTTCATTACTAGAGACAGTGGCTTTATTGATGTGATAAAAAGAAGTTTGAGAGTCAGCTGTACTAACCTCTTCATCACGGTCAGCCATGAGGCAGAATAATGCTTCATCATCATCTGAGCTGTAGCCGTCAGAATCAATTCTAGAATGATAGTCTGAATCATCCAGCACAGCATTCTCGAGACTTGCGACCATTGCTTTTCTTTTGAAGAAGCTTCCTTTTACCTTGGCTTTCTTGTCTTCGGGGAGTTCTGGACATTCAAACCTTTAATGTCCTTGTTTATGACAATGAAAACACTCTCCAAGATTGTGATTGCCACTCCTGAATGGTTCAGCTGGCCGTTCAGCTGGTTGGTAGGCTTTTTCAACTTTTGGGATTTCATCAGTCTGAGGTGAAACTGATTGTTTATCCCGAGCTCTCTTCAACTTTTCTAGCAACTTGGTAACTGATTGAATCTGATCATTGATGTCATCAGTTAGATTCTCCTTCTTTTCAGTTGCCTCCCTTTTTCATTCAGTTGAAGATCTGCCTTGGTTTTCTTTGGCTGGTGAGCTCCTAGGTCGGAAGTTATTTCTTTCTCGAGCATCTCTAAACCTGGTCCTTTCTCCATAGAAAGCTGCGTCTTGAGCTGACAATGTTGATGCTTCTCTTTTTCGGTTTAGACTGTACTCATGAGCTTTAAGAGAACCAAATAGTTCCCTTGGAGTGATGCTGTTTAGGTTTCTTGACTCCTTTGTAGCTATTACTTTCATATCCCATTCGTCAGTGAGATTATCCAGTATTTTGGAATTAATCTCTGAATTGGGATAACTTCTCCCGAGGTTGTTCATCTCACTGATGATGCCTAGAAATCTAGTTTCAAGGCTTGAGATGGACTTTTCTGCCTGCATTTTGAAGGATTCATACATGTCAACTGCCAGTTGGAGCTTGTTTCCTTTTATGGCTTCAGACTCTCTACAAAGATCTACTAGTAGGTCCCATATCTCTTTGGCAGTTGTGCAGTTCTTTGTATCCTTCATACGATCTTCATCTAGAGTTTGGAATAATGCAGCTTGAGCAAAGAACTCTAGATTCTTCAACTTCTTCTTTTCACTGGTGAGAAGATTAGTTGGCTTCGAGATCCTTGCTGGTTAATTGATATCAACTATGTGAGCGTCATTGTCCATCATGATGATTATTGGACCTTCTTCAATGACTTCCCACATATTCTCATGAATTGAACAGAGATGCACTTTCATTCTCCTGCTCCAATTATCATAGTTCTCAACGGAAAACAAAGGTAGCTTATGGTTTTCCATAGCTGGAATGTTAGCACAGATAAGTAGATATGATTCAGTTGATCTGTAGAAATGGCTAATCCTTAGAATCAACCTCTCTAATACCACTTGTTGGTCCCGGGCAAGTCGGTATCAGTTTAGAGGGGGGGGGTGAATAAACTGATTCAAAAACTTTTACTTTAGATGCGGAATAACAGGGCCCTTTGACTCGCTTGATGAAACTTATCTATGCACAAACTTGATAATTAGTTGAGATAGTTTGAGTGCAGCTTGTGTGATATTGTGTGCAGTTAGAGATATACAATGATCAAAAGTACAACACACAAGAGATTTATAGAGGTTCGAAGTCTCAAACTTCTACGTCCTCTCTTCCTTCTGCAGAAGGGCAACTTCAATATATAACTTAAGTTTCTTTACAAATTACACAATAAAGGACAGTTGGCTGAACCTGGTAACTGCTCGCTACCTCAGCTGGTCGACGGCTCACACTTGAAGTCCCTAACTGCTCGCTAGGAAGGTAGGTGCTATTGTCGTCTTTACAAGGTTTTAGATCTCTTTCGATCTTCAAGAGGTGAGTCTTGAACATGGGGTATCAACTGATGTGCTCCTTTGATTGAGCTGAGTAGTTGATCGTTGAATAGCTGGAACTGAGAAGGCTGCCCTGGCTGGATCGTCAACAGCTGGCTGGGTATCTTGATTCAGTGAATTCTTCTTCTCAGTTTGACTTTCGTAGTTTTTATCAAACGTTGCACTTGAGCTTGGGTGGGAGGGAAAAAGAAAAACTCTTTGCTTGTATATGCGAAGGTTGGTAAAAGGTTGTGGTTGCGAAGAGTGTTTAAAACTCTGATTCACCCGTCTTTTATAGAGGAGTGATTTCATAACCGTTGAGTTCCATTGTCCATTGATCAGTGGCTCTGATGGCTCATCAACGGCAGGTGGTCTTTAATGATCACTTGGATCATTTGGTTGAAGTAGCCATTACTCTGCCAATCGATCTTCATTAAATTCCAGGATCTTTGAAGGAGCATTTATTCCAAGATACGCTGATTTAAGCAATACACTCCAGGAGTCTTCTGGCTTAAGCTCTCTTGGCAGTTTGGAATTTCAGTTGGCAGTTTTGGATTTCTCAGCTCAGTTAGATTATCGTCCCAGCTCGCAGTTCTGAGCTTGTCAGCTGAGTTTGACTATTGCTCTAGTTGGCAGTTCTGGGCTTATCAGCTGAGTCTGGCTATCGCTCCAGTTGGCAGTTCTGAGCTTATCAGCTGAGTCTGGCTATCGCTCCAGTTGGCAGTTCTGGGCTTATCAGCTGAGTCTGGCTATCGCTCCAGTTGGCAGTTCTGGGGGGCTTATCAGCTGAGTCTGGCTATCGCTTTAGTTGGCAGTTCTAGGCTTATCAGCTGAGTCTGGCTATCACTCAAGTTGGCAGTTCTGGGCTTGTCAGCTGAGTCTGGCTATCGCTCCAGTTGGCAGTTCTGGGCTTATCAGCTGAGTCTGGCCATTGCTCCAGTTGAATACTTGCTAGTCTCTGGCATAAACTGACATTCTATTAGTTTCTTCAATCTTTGGTCAACTCCTTTCTCCCTCAGCTCAGCTAACTTGATTGTCAGCTTGTTTTGACTGGTATGACTCCTCAGCCAAGTTGAACTTTAGACTAGATGACATGTCTTTCAACTTGTGGGCCATTCTTCAGATTGGTTGACTTTGACTCTTCTTGAGTTCTTCTTTGATGATGCCCTGGGCTAGTCAGCTTCGATCTACAGCTTGAACTTTGGTCAGTTTTTCATAAAAATTTTAACATCTCATCAAAACCTTATCTAGGGGTTCCTTGATAGTTTTTCCTAACATCTTTGCCTTTTGATCCAAATATTATGTCGTTCACATAAATTTGAACCATTAAGATCTTAGTTGATCGTTCTATTTGGAATAGAATTCGATAAATGACTCCTTTTTGAAAGCCATTCTTCAGCAAGAATGTTGTGAGGGTTTCATACCATGCTCGAAGAGCTTGCTTCAGTCCGCAGAGAGCCTTCTTCAGCTTGTAGACTTGATTTTCAATTTCAAAGCCTGGTGAGTTGTATAGGCCAGGAACAATCTCATTGCTTCTAGTCTTGCAACTGGTACAAACGTCTCATCAAAGTCGATCCCTTCACTTTGAAAGTATCCTTTGGCTACCAATATTGCCTTGTTCATTGTTATTACACCTTGTTCACCCATTTCGTTGCAAAAGACCCATTTTGTACCAATAACTTTCTAGGTTTTTGGTCTATCAACAAGAAACCATACATCATTTCTTGTGAATTGATTCAGTTCCTTTTACATCGCCATGATCCAATCTAAATCTTCCAATGCTTCTTTGACGTTTGCCAGTTCAGTTTGAGATATGAAGCATGTGAACAATGCATGTTTAGTTGAGCTTCTGGTTTGTACTCGATTTCTTGGATTGTCCACAATCTTGTCAGTTGGATGACTTTGGAGCCATTTGGGCAAGTTGGCTTCTAATGACTCTTCAGCTGGTCCATTGATGTTGACGTCATCAGTTGTCTTTTCTTCAGTTAGTTCAACTTCTTCATCAGTTCTTTCCTCTACTTCAGTTGTGGGGTTTGCGATCTCAGTACAGTTTGTGTCCTCATTGTCCACATTGCTTTCAGTTGGTTTAATGCCAGTTTTATTATTTTTCTCTAGTGATACTTCAAACCGATCTGGAACTACGTGATTAATATAGTCCTGCGAGTTCTCAGTTTCACTAGGTTGTACTTGAACTGATGTATCAATTGTATCTTTGTTCCTGTACTTATTAGCAAATTCATCAAATACCACATAAAATGTTATTTCCACAACTAGTGTCCGTTTGTTGAACACTCAGTAAGCTTATGAATGAGGGGAATTATATTCAAGAAATATTCCCTCATCAGCTTTGGCACTGAAGGTTTTCAGTTGAGTTTTGCCATTATTGTGAATATAACATTTACAACCAAATATTTTGAAGTATGAGATAGAAGGCTTACGATCCTTGTACAGTTCATAAGGGGTTTTGTCATGTAAACTGATGATTGCACTCTGGTTTTGAGTGTGGAAAGTTGTGGTTGACTGCTTCGGCCCAATAGTTTTTAGCTATGTTGGCATCAACTATCATCGCTCGAGCTGCTTCTTTGAGTGTCCGGTTTCACCTTTCAGCTATACTACTTTGTTGAGGAGTTCTCATAGCTGAGTGTTCGTGGGTTATTCCAACTTCACTGTAGAAACTGATCACTCACTTATTGATAAATTTAGTTCCATTATCGGACCGAATCCTTTGAACTGAACTTCTTTTTTTTAGTTTGCAATCTTCTGATCAGTGTTGATAGCTTGGCATAAGTTTCATCTTTGCTCCACAGAAATTCCACCCAAGTATTTCTTGAAAAATCATCAACCACTACTAATGTGAATCTCTTGCCCTTTGGACGTTGCGGTTTGACTGGTCTAAATAGATCCGTATTAGCAGTTGAAGGCATGACGTTGTTCCTCGAGGATGACTCTTGTTCTTGAAAGATGACTTCACTTGCTTCCCTTTTTGACATAGTCCACAAGTACCGGTTTTCTTGTAGATCTCCTTAGAAAGCCCTTCAACTAGGTATTTCTTGGCTAAGTAGTTGATGCTCTTGAAGTTGAGATGATTCAGTCGACGATGCCATAGCCATCTTGTTTTAGTTGTTCCTTTTGAGAGAAAATAAGCTTCTGAGTAACCGGTTGACCAGTCAACAACATACATATTGCCTTTTCTCACACCGGTTAGAAGAATCACTCTAGTTGAATTGTCTCTTATATGACATGAGTTTTTGTTGAAGTCAACTGAGTAACCATTGTCGCATAACTGGCTGCTACTTAGCAGTTTGTGCTTTAGTTCGTCCACGTGGGAGACTGCATTAACTACAACCTTTTCTTTGACCATGAACCCTTCTTCAACGGTTCCACTTTTGGAATTGTCTCCAAATATGACAAATGGATCTTTAACTTCTTTATAACCTTCGAGATCTTTTCTATCTCCGGTCATGTGCTTGGATCACACGCTATCTAGATACCAAACATCATTGGTTCTCTTCCTAGATAAGATGCTCTTTTCCTACAAAAATAATGATTAGCTTTTAGGTACCCATTCCATATCAAGTCGTTATTGATTAATCAAGTTTTAAGGAATTCAGATTTGCCAAACTTTTGGCTTTTCATCATTCAATGATCCATCAGACTTGATCGTTTGATCAGCTTTATTTTTCTTTCAACTCTTCTCTTTTGAATTGATTCAGTTGAACAGTACATGCGATGAGAGTTAGTGGGGTAGAACAATTCAATTAATATACTTTGGTTTTGAAACTTTTGAGCTCTTTGATCAGGCCAATGTCTTGTGTGTCTCCAGTTTGATAAGCTAAACCCTCTTGGGTTGATCCTTTATTTATTTCTGGAATCTAGATACTCATCATGTTGTTTTCTTGGTTCAAACCTGTTTCTTTAAATTCTCCTATAGGTACTTTGATGTCCACTATAGGCATATTGGTTGAACCTTTGTGGGGTAGACTTGAGATCTGGATTGGATATTTTGTTTTGGATCAATTGATCTCTCAGTTCAATTTACAAGCGGCCTTGGTTGAACCGGTGGCCTTGAATGAACTGATGGCCTTGGTTGAACTGGTGGCTTCAGTTAAGCTGGTGGTCTTGGTTGGAAAGATTGACTGAATTGTGTAGGTTGAGCTTGAGGGGTTCTTAGTATGCCTTTACCTTTGGATGCTTCAACTGATTGTGATTGAGCTGGTCTAGTAAATCCCTTCAAGATTCCTTTATCACTGCTTTATGAAATTGATTTACCTTTTTCTGAAGTAGTGAACTTGCTATAGCCTAGTCTTGTACTGCCAGATTTAGTTCTTTGATGACTTAAAATTTTATCTAGAGTTTGAGATCCCTTTTTGAACTTGATAGAGACCTTTTCTCTCTCGTTGATCTCCTGTTTGAGTCTTAAGTTCTTAGTTTCCAACTCAGTAATTTTCAGTTTCAGTTTCTCAAATTCCACCAACTAAATCTCTAGATAGTTCATCCTATCATGATCAATGCTCAAATTTCTAACTTTATTTCTCAGTTCATCATTTTCATCATTCAGTTGAACATGTAAACATGATATTGAAGCTAACTGATCTTCTAACAATATATGTTTTTCATCTATTTCCATGCTAGAGACAGTTGCTTCATTAATATGATAGAAAGAGATTTCAGATTCAACTGTACTAACCTTTTCTTCATTGCCAGCCATGAGGCAGAATAGAGCTTCATCATCTGAGCTAGGGATGGCAATTTATACCCACGGGTTCGGGTACCCGCGGGTACCCGCCCCTAATAGGGCGGAGGCGGGTTCAAAATTCAGGTATAGAATCGGAGCGGGTATAATTTTTTCATACCCGGGTCGGGGTCGGGGCGGGTGCGAGGGATTAGATACCCAACCCGAATTCGACTCGATATACTATAAATTTTAATTATATATTTAATAAATATATACTTTAAAAATATAATTAATGTGTAAAGATTTTTTATTAATTATACTAATAAGACTTTTCAGTTTTCAAAACTCTTTAATTTAAAAATATACATTTATTGATCTGAGACTCTTCAAATTCATCATCATCGTCATCCATTTCAGTATCTGATATACACCTATTAGTTTATATATAGACATACAATATATTCATTTGAGTCAGAGTGATATTCTTCTTCACAAGAAAAAAAAGTGTTCACCATTTTATCTCTCTCTTCACTCCATAAAGAAGGCAAACCAGCGACGCCAACAAGCTTCACAATTTTCCCGATTCTGATTCAGGATTTCAGGTATTTATATTAAACTCTTTTCATAGAACTTGATTTAAATATATGTCTATTTATTAGTGTTATTTCAATTTATAGGGTTTAGAAACAAAGAATGGCAGAAAAAAATGGCTCTATAAAAAGTAATCATGTAGAAATTCCTTCTAACGAAGGATAGATTGAAGTCCATAATTGCTCGACTCCATCTTTGAAGACTTCTGAATCAACCCCACCAACAATTGATGATTTGGAGAGTGAAGTTAGAAAAAGAAAATTAACTTATGTTGTTTGGCAGCATTTTAAAAAGCAAAAAAATCAATGGAGAAGATAAGGCAGTGTGCAATTACTGTGAAAAAAAATTGGTGGGTTCAAGTAAAAATGAAACGAAGCATTTGCATGAACATTTCAAGATATGCCCTCTTAGAAAACATAGAGATATAAAGTAGTCAATCTTGAATCCTAGCAAGAAAAAAGATGGAAGTACTTTACTTGGAACATACACATTTGATCAAGAGAATTCAAGGCAGCAACTTGCTAAGATGATTATTCTGCATAAATATCCTCTTAATATGGTTGATCATGAAGGATTTAGAAGTTTTGTGAACTCGATTCAACCACTGTTCAATCATGTGTCTAGAAACTCTATCAAGAAAGATATCTTCAAGATATATGAGGCTGAAAAGAAGAAAACAATGAATTGTTTGAGTGTCAACAGTAGTAGAGTTGCAATTACTACAGATATGTGGACATCAACTAATCAAAAAAGAGGATATATGGTGGTGACTGCCCACTATCTTGATGACTCTTGGACTTTACATAATCGAATTATTAGGTAATTTATATTTTTTTTTAATTTGAGTTCTCTTTTTATATTGAAATATTTACTCAGTAATTTTTATCTGTATATTTTTATTGTAGGTTTGTATATGTGCCTTCTCCTCATACGGCTGAAGCATTATCAAAATTATTGATGCAATGTTTGGTTGTATGGAGTATCGATCGTAAGTTGTCTACTTTAACTCTAGATAATTGTTCTACGAATGATGCCATGGTGAATTTTATGCTAGAGAAATTGTCCCCTTCCCATTTGATGTTGGGTGGCAAGCTTGTTCATATGCGTTGTTGTGCACATATTTTGAACTTGATAGTTAAGGAGGGTTTGGATGGAATTGAAAATGGTATTGAAAATATACGTGAGAGTGTAGTTTATTGGACAGCAACTCCTAAAAGAGTTGAAAAGTTTGAGGAAACAGCAAGACAAATCAAAATTCCATGCACTAGAAAATTGGTTCTTGATTGTAAGACTAGGTGGAATTCTACTTACTTGATGATTACTAGTGCTCTAATCTATAAGGATGTTTTTAGTTGCCTAACAATCAGTGAGAAAAAATATAAACACTTACCTAATGAACGTGATTGGCTCTTAGCAACAGTGATGTGTGATAAACTGAAGTTGTTTTACAATATTACTGAAATGTTTTCTGGCTCCCAATATCCTACTACCAACATTTTTTTCCCCAAGATATGTAAGATTAGATTGGTGCTTAATGAATGTCTTGAATCAGAATATCCTGAAATAAAGTGCATGGCAGTAAACATGATTGACAAATTTGAGAAATATTGGTCTGTGATACATGGGATATTGGCTATGGCAACAATTTTAGATCCAAGATTTAAGATGAAACTGATTGAATTCTACTTCCCTCGAATTTATGGCCATAAGTCTTCAATTGAAATTGAAAGAGTTCGACAATTGTGTCTTGATTTGGTAAAAGAGTACAATTCCAATCAAGATAAGGGAAGTACTACTGTTGGTCATTCCTTGAGTTTCTCTGAGCGAGTTTCGAATGTTGATGAATCTGTGGATGATTTGGATGACTATGATTTGTTCGTTACTAGCACAACTAATATGGATACTTTCAAGTCTGAGATAGAGTATTACTTGGAAGAGGCTGTTTTGCCTAGAACTTCTGAATTTGATATTTTAGCATGGTGGAAGAACAATGGGTTGAAATATCCCACTTTACAAAGTATTGCTAAAGATATTTTGGCCATACCAGTGACTACAGTTGCTTCCGAGTCAGCTTTTAGCACTAGTGGGAGACATGTGACTCCTCATCGTAATATGCTACATCCCAACACTTTGGAAGCTTTAGTGTGTGCACAAGATTGGTTATGGACTGAGAGGCTAGGTATGATATTTATTGATATATATATATATATATATATATATATATATATATATATATATATATATATATATATATATATATATATATATATGTAGCGCCCCGGTCCCGAAAGACCGTGGAAATAGACGCTACGGGGGTGGGAATTAAGAAGCGGAAAAGAAATGGGGTAACCTAATTAATAAAATCTCAACAGAAGACTCAGAATAATCAAACATGCTGTATAATAATATATACATTTTCATAACACCAAGATCGGAGCTCTTAGTGTTTAACAAAAGGATATTACAAGTGCGGAGACTTCATTATCAACAGAATACTTAACAAAAAGAGACAATGGGAAAATACATAAACAACAAAAGCCCATTTCTCAGCATCGTCATCTCCACGCGCCAGCCTACTGACCTGAAAATATTTGAAAATATTTGGGCTGAGTACTAGTGCAGTCAGTGGGCAAATTTTTACAATTCAAGTTATGCAAATCATTTTGTTAAAGTAATCTATCTGTGTTCATGCAGGTAGTGAAGCTTAGGAGGTTTTAAAATTTAAAGCAACCTAAGTTCACCAAAACATTTTATCGTGAAGCGCTTAAGAGTGTAACCAGTCACTACCCGCAACCCGTACTACATCACCACGCGTAAAGTTGAGTATGGCCAAGTATACCCAATGAGTATAACCCATAAGTGTTTCATTTTAGTCTCACCGACAAGGAGTAGGGCAGGATAAATAATGCATGCATACTGTAGCTACTTACATTGACACAACGCTGGTATATGAGACTCCGACAACATACAGTAGCACGTAAATATTTAACACAGATAGTCACATATGCAATTTTAACAAAGCAGAGCTTAATAACTCGAAAGATACAATTTGCAAAGATATAATAACCCACCTGGATAAAAGATAAGGTTTCAAATTTCTAGATTGATTCTACTTGATTCCTGTTGCTTCTTCTGAGCCTACAATAACCAACCTTTGCTTAGTTTAACTAAATGACACCTATTAAACTCAATTCTTAAGCTTCCTTAAGTAAAGTTTCTACTATTGTATTTTGTTTAACAACCCCCTTATATTACTTAATTTGACTCTTCAGAATATATTATTCCCAACAATAAACCTTAGAGTAAAATGTAAAAATATCGGAAATAGGTTTTGGTCAGTCACTTATCTCATACAATTATTTTACTGATTTATGATAGATGTAAATATGTCTATGTTAATCCACATTATATAATCTAAATAATCATGTACACTTATATTTATTCATATCCAAAAGATGATATTTACACTCGGTGATTATAACACTTAATATTCCCTAGATGCGGATAGTTTATAAATTCATTTATTAATATATATTCTAATTGATCCAAGAATTTTTATCATCACAATTTAACCTACTTGAACAAGTATTAATTAACTTTAAATCTAACTCATCAAAATATATTCATTCTTCGACACATGGTTCAGTAGCTAGTTTTAAGATAAGAATAATATTGATAAATATTTTCCCCATGATATACTAATAAAATTGTCATTCACTAGTTTAAATTATTATTCTTACTAATGGAGCATAAAAATACAATTAGTTTAAGCTAGTAGATTGCTTAGGAAATCGAAAACTTAAAATTACAAACATTAATTCAACTCCTATTGTTAGAGAATTAGTTCTGTTTTCCACGTGAAGCAAAATATATAGAGAGTAGGACACTATTATTTGAATGTAAGGATTCTTGATTAATGAATATAATAAAGGGATTAAATCCAACTACTATTCTAAATAAATTCAACATACTTTAAACAATCTAACTTTAATCAGGCGAAGCTATCCAATTCTTGTTTCCTTAATTTCACCCCAATAAAGAAATAGTTATTATTATTTTTTTTCCGACAAAGAAGATGTTCTCTTCTTCCTATTTATTTATTTATTTGGGAAAACTACTATATCATCCAATACTATATGAAAATTCAACACTTTAGATCTTATATATACACGTGTACCCACCTAATGAATGTAACAATAATCTTCCACCTACCATTTCATATATCTACGTGTAACTATTTGGGAATTCATCTCTTTGATTTTCCAATATAATAACATATAATAGGATTATCATTAGATAAAATTGTATTTATTTAGATAATTATTAGGCTTGGAAACACATCTTTTAATACCCGAAGTGATAATAATAAATACCCTTTTTTTTAAGTTTAAAATAAATAAATTAAAATGGTATTGGGGTTCGTAATAAAAATACAAGAATATATCAAAATATATTTAATCTGCTCAACAGCACACTTACCTAAAAAAAAAATTTAAGGGTCTATTTTCTTTCTAGCTTACCCTTAAGCCAATTGTAGGCTATTATTTTAATACTAAAAAGTTTTGGATATTTCACTTATTGTAACTATCAGATGTATATTGTAATAAAATTTAGATAATAAAATTTTCGGGGTATTACAATATATATATATATATATATATATTTCTCTTATTTGAATTATTTATAATAATTTTTATGTTTGTTTCTTATTCTTAGACTCATTTGCAAAAGTTCCTTTGTATTCAACCGTCAATGATAGTATAAAAGACCATGAAGAGGTAAATATAATTTAATTATTATGTTACTTACCTTAAGTATTCAATATTGTTAATTATGATTTTTAACATATTTTTCTCGTGTTTTATTATAGGGACCAAGTTATGTGGATTTTGAAACTTGACAATGAAGCATTTTTGTTGATAAAATCTTGATGGGGCTTGTGAACTGTGAAGATGATGGCTGTAGTAGAAGATATATTTGAAGAATTTTGGGCTTTTATTTATTTGAAGTTTTTGTTTTTTGTGAATTGTACCAGCTGCTGTTTGTTTTCTTGCATAGTTGCAGGAACATAATTTAAACTTTATTATTTTTGTCCAATGGTTTATTTATGCTAATATCAGTCTTTCTTAAATCATCTTTAAATATTGCTTGAATATCTTTTTTTTTAGTAACATAATTGAGGCTTGAATTTTCAATATTAAAAAAAATAACTGTATGACGGGTACCCGATGGGTACCCTTTCCCCGCCGGGTAATCCCCGTCCCGCACCCGCCTCTATTTAAACGGGGATGGAGGCGGGGATGGGGGTCCGTTTAGAATGCGGGTATGGGGGTGGGGAAGCAATACCCGACCCCACCTCGCCCCGTTTACATCCCTAATTTGAGCTGTAGCCGTCAGAATTAATTCTAGATGGGTAGTCTGAATCGTCCAGTACGTCATTCTCGGAATTTGCCATCATTGCTTTTTTTTTTTAAAAAACTTCTTATTACCTTGGCCTTTTTATCTTCTGGGAGATCAAGACATTCATATCTATAATGTCCTTGCTTGTGACAATGAAAGCATTCGTCTAGGCTTTGGTTACCCGTTACCTTCCCTGGCCGGTTCAGCTGATCGTTCAGCTTGCTGCAGAATTCTTTCAGCTCTTGGAGACTCTTCGAGTAGGAGTTGAACTGGTTGTTTGTCTTTTATTTTCTTAAGTTTCTCCAACAGCTTTGTCACTGACTGAATTTGCTCATTGATGACTTCAGTGTTGGTTTTGAATACTGGAAAGCTTGTCTTTGTATATAATAAATAATAATAAAATAATATAGATTGAATAATGATTGCAATCATTATTTGTGTATATATATTTATTGTTATATATTTATATGCATGTTTCCATATACTTACATTGTAGATGATATGGTGTGGGTGAACACACGGTAAAGATATATCATCGGATTCCTTGCAAAGTATTAAAAGGCTCGCAGTTTAGATGGTCCTGAACCAACCATTGTACACTGTAGAATAATCTGATAGTTAGTTTATCTTGACTAGCTGATTATTCTGATACACTTGTTAGTGTATTGAGGAGGATCACGATAGGATACTATTCTCTGTTCTAACCCTAAAAGGAGAGAATAAAGATCCACAGAGTTCAGGTTCTTAACCCATGTATAGTGGCGGACATATATATGTTATGTCGACTGCTTTGATTTATCAATGAGTGAGATTTTTTGATAGGATCAACAACCTCGATATTTTAGGTAGTGACATTTACATATATGATGGGTCGTGTATTATATATGGTCACCATGTCCTGGTGTGCCAGGTTGATGATGTCCTCTTGAGGAAGCACGTAGATCATGGGAAGCCCTGCAAACAGAATATTAATTTATTCTTTACATGATACAGAAATCGTATGGTACTACTCAAGGAACAAGATATTAATTAATTATAGTTGTCAGAAGCTTACATAATTAATTAATGGAAATTATATCTTAAACATGGGGAATGACTGAACTAAAGAAGAAAGCATATTCGTAAATATGTATTAAATTGGTAGGCCAGTATTATATCTTTAGTGGAATAAAAATAATACTTAATTTATTTAATTATATCCTAAGTTTATTGGATATTAGAAATTAAATAAATTAGTAGGTCAATTTAATATTCTTTTAGATCCCTATTGTAGCACAATATGACCTAAGTGGACTGCGAATAAAACAAGAGTTGGAGGCCCAACCCAATAGGGTTTGGAGATGAAATTTTCGCCTCCTCCCTTATAATAAGAGAGGGGAGGCCAGGAAAATTATAAGAAATTTACACATCTATACAGCCCCTCTAAGTGCTCTCTTGATTCTTAGAGTTTCCATGCCCGTTTAGTAGTCTGCAACCCACCCTGCATCTAAACAAGGTCCGGGAATACAGCAGAAGATCAAGAAGTAGAATATTGGAGCTATGAGATTTTGAACACCAAGGAGAAGTAAATCGCCATCCATGTGTTCTCCATCAACAATGGGATTAGACCTTTAATCTTGTGAGCCACCCGACAAAGTTTGTAAGTACCGATTTCGATAGATTCTATTTTGTTCCGCTGCAATAGATTCGAAATTGAAACTTGCATGTTGATTCAACATAGGATAATTAATGTCACACATAGAGTTATGATTTACATGAGTTAGAATTAATGGCATCCAAATAGATCATGTGAGGTACAATTCGAGAAAACCCCAACATGCAGTCAGGTTCTCTTTTTTCTCAGTTATGTCTCGTCTTCGATCAGTTGCTGATCCACCTTAGTTTTCTCTGATTAGTGAGCTTCTTGGTCGGAAGTTATTTCTTCCTCGAGTGTCTCTAAATCGGTTTCTTTCACCATAGAAGGCTGCGTCTTGAACTGATGATGTTGATGGTTTTTCTTCCGGTTTAGGCTGTAGTCATGAGCTTTGAGAGAGCCAAACAGTTCTCTGGGAGTGATGCTATTTATTCTTGATTCTTTTGTATCTATCACTTTCATGTCTCATTCTTCTATGAGATTGTCTAATATCTTAGAGTTCATCTCACAATTGGGATAACTTCTTCCCAAGTTGGTCATCTTACCGATTATGCCTAGAAATCTGGTTTCAAGGCTTGAGATGGATTTGTCTGGTTGCATCTTGAAGGATATTTGTCAACCACAAGTTGGAGCTTGTTTCCTTTAATGGCTTTAGATTCTTAGCATAGATCTGCCAACAAATCCCATATCCCCTTAGCGGTTCTGCAGTTCTTGGTGTCTTTCATTCAATCTTCATTCAGAGTTTGAAAGAGTGTAGCTTGAGCCACGAACTCTAGATTCTTCAACTTCTTCTCTTCACTGGTGAGAAGGTGATCAGTTGGCTTCGGAATTCGTGCTGGTTGATTTATATCAACTATGTGGGTATCATTGTCCATCATTATCATGATCAGACCATCTTTAATGACTTCCCACATATTCTCATGAATTGAGCAGAGATGCGCCTTCATTCTCCTGCTCCAATTATCATAGTTCTCAACTAAAAATAGAGATAGCTTATGGTTTCCTATAGCTTAAGAAGTTAGCACAGATAAATAGATCTGATTCAATTGATTTGCAGACACAGCTGATCCTTAGAATCAACCACTCTGATACCACTTATTGGTTCTGGACGAGTTAGTATCAGTTTAGAGGGGGGTGAATAAACTGATTTAAAAACTTTGAACTCAAATACGGAAAATATTAATGGCCTTTTGACTTATTTTAAACTTATCGGTGCACTAGTCAGTTTGTCTATTTTCAGTTTGCGTATGATAAGTGCAACTTGTGTGCAGTTTTAAGAATAAGAAATTTAAAGAAAGTTTTACATCACACAATTGATTTATAAAGGTTCAAATTCTCAAACTTCTACGTCTTCTCTTCCTTCCGCAGAAGGGCAAATTTACTATATAACTTGAGTTAACTTTACAAATTATACAATGAATGGAAACTTATTGAACCTGGTAACAGTGAGTTACTTTACAAAGTTACCTCAGCGGGGTTGACAACTCACACTTGCAGTCCCCAGGAGTTAGCTGTTGTGGTTTCTTTAGTGTCGACTCACACTTAGCTGGAGAGTTACGTGATATTTTTATTTTTACAAGGTTTTAGATCTCTTTCGATATTCAAGATATTTAGTCCTGAATGGGAGTATCAACTAATTTTGCTCATTGAGTTGAGCTGAAGTAGTTGATCATTGTATAGCATAAACTGAGAAGATTTCTTTGGCTAGATTTTTAACAGAGAACTGAATGCTTAAAGCTTGTGGAGTTCTTCTTCTCAATTGTGACTTTCGCAGCTGGAAACAATGCTTTGAACTGAGTAGTGGGGGAGAGGAAAGAAAGCTCAGTTTTGAATACGTGCGAAAGTGTGAAGGTTATGAAATTCACGAAAGTCATTCAAATTCTGTTTTACTCATCTTGTATAGAGGAGTAAATTTGTGACTGTTGGGTTTCTTTGAACCATCAGAGATCTGTTGGTTTATCAATGATCTGTTGATTCTCATAGCCGTTGGTGCGGTTGATGTAGATGTTACTCTACCAATCGATCTCTGGCGAGCATTAAATCATTTGATTCTTTAGTTAGAGATCTTGGATCTGATCTTTGCTGATCAGTTTGGCTAACAATTCAGTTCGACTAACACTTCAGTTCGACTTCTTTTCTGAACTTTCTCTCAGTCCAGCTGATTATGAACCGCTGACTGTTTTGACTTGTGTATCAGTTCGACTGGTCTCATCTTCAGCCTGGCCATCAGTTGACTCGTCTTGAGCTTCAGTTCGACTTATCTCAATTTTGGCCATCAGTTTGAGTACTTCCAATCGTCAGTTTGGCTGTCTTGACATTTGCTTCAACAGTTATGTTGACTCTGATCTTCAGTTCAACTGTTTTGGCTGTCAGTTCAGTAGTCAAACTTTTGACTTTTGTTGACTTAACCTTCAGTTGAGTTACCCTCTGACTGCTTGGCTTAGTCATTCAGCCGTGTTGTCTGGATCTTCAGTTCGGTTGACCTTCTCCTCAGCTTTTCAAGATTTGTTTGACATCTTTAACTGTACCTCAGTTTGGTTGGCTTCGGCTTCCAGTTTAGATCTTCTAACCTTTCAATCCAGTTGATCTCTTTTCAATTTTTTAAGAATATTTTGACACGTTTTGACATCTCATTAAAACTTCAATTAGGGTTTCTTTTGATAGTTTTTCCCAACAAGTTCATCCTATTTTTTGTTCCGAAAATGGAGAACCTTAACTTCAAGATCTCAACTAAATAATAGTAGAAAAGGGAAGATGGGGAGAAGATGAGTCCTTATATAAAATTAGCAAAAAAAAAGTTTGTTGGAATGACTCTTGCGGGTGGTGCCGATGATGAAAGCAATGGACATGGGAGGATGAGAGAGAGCAAATTAAAAAGAGAAGATGATAGGGCTCGTCTTTACCTAAATATGAACTCATAAGGGTATATATTCCAACATCCCATTAATCATAATTTAGAAGTTAAATTAGAAATGAAATCATATATGGATCAATTGGACTCATATTTGGGTAAAATAAATTTCTACGGGTTCATATTTACGAGCACTATCATCTAATATGTTCGTTCATCTCGTTCAAACAATAATTGAGCCATAAATAAATATATTCATAGATGGACTCAAAAGTCTAATACTTGTCTATTTTTAAAAATAAAGGGCCTACTATACTAATTGGGCCCCAAAAATAAAAGATTTGGTATAGTTTTGGGGTGTTACAAATTATGATTAATATAGTAGTTTAAATATTTAATTTAAAAATTTAAAAATTTTAACAAATTTTAAATTTCATGCATCATTTATATGCTACTAAGTGTCCATATATTTTTCATTCTTATTCTTTATTATTAACTTTATCATATACATTTAAAAATTAATTAAGAATTACTTAAAATTAACATATACTTACTCTAAATTCGAACACAATTGGTTTCTTTCATATTTTGCTTAGTTCTACATGTGTGTTTTATATTTATAATTTATTATAATTCTTAATTTGGATTTTTTAAAGTTAATTTTTATTGAATTTGTGGGTCATATATTTTTTTGGATTAAATATGTTTAGTTATATTTTCTAACTACTAGAGCATTTGTAACGCCCCGGTCCCAGAAGACTGTGGAAATGGACGCCACGGGGGTTGGAATTAAGAAGTGGGAAAGAAAGGGGGTAACCTGATTAATGAAAATCTCAACAGAGGACTCAGAATAACCAAACATGCTTTATTATAATATATACCTATTTACAACACCAAGATCAGAGTTCTTAGTGTTTAACAAAAGGATATTACAAGGGCGGAGACTTAATTATCAACAGAATACTTAACAAAAAGAGACAATGGGAAAATAAGTAAATAATAAAAGCCCATCTCTCAGCATCGTCACCTCCACGCGCCAGCCTACTGACCTGAAAAATATTTGAAAATATTTAGGTTGAGTACTAGTGCACTCAGTGGGCAAGTTTTTACAATTCAAGTTATGCAAATCATTTTATTAAAATAATCTATCTGTGTTCATGCAGGTAGTGAAGCTTAGGAGGTTTTAAAATTGAAAGCAACTTAAGTTCACCAAAACATTTTATCGTGAAGCGCTTAAGAGTGTAACCAGTCACTGCCCGCAACCCGTACTACATCACCACGCGTAAAGTTGAGTATGGCCAAGTATACCCAATGAGTATAACCCATAAGTGTTTCATTTTAGTCTCACCGACAAGGAGTAGGGCAGGACAAATAATGCATGCATACTGTAGCTACTCACATTGACACAGCGCTGGTTTATGAGACTTCGACAACATACAGTAGCACGTAAATATTTAACACAGATAGTCACATATGCAATTTTAACAAAGCAGAGCTTAATAGCTCGAAAGATACAATTTGCAAAAATATAATAGCCTATCTGGATAATAGATAAGGTTTTAAATTTCCGAATTGATTCTACTTGATTCCTGCTACTTCTTCTGAGCCTACAACATCCAACATTGGCTTAGTTTAACAAAAGAACTCCTATTAAACTTAATCCTTAAGCTTATTTTTAAGTTAAGTTCTATTAAACTTGGCCATTTGCAAACACTTATACAAATATAAAAATTATAATTATATACGTATACATATATAACATGATATCTATTTATTTCTAATAGTTCAATATGTATGATTATAATATGTATGTAAATATATATATATATATATGTTCGAAAAGTATTGTATACATGAAATTCTATTAAACCTATATCCGTAGATCTGGAAAATTCAAATCAGGTTGATTATTAACACTTAATTAATATTTTATATTAATATCAATAATTATTAGTGCTATTATTAACTATTATTTTTTATATTACCTGATTACATAATTGTAAATAATGTTACTTGGATTCTTAATTCTTTGTACAGGCATATGCATTAGTTTTCGAGTTTCTAAAAAAATAAGATTAAATTCCAAATAGACTTAATTAATTGATTATGAATCACTTTTAAACTAGTCACTTAAATTATGTTATTGGTACATAATTTTGTATAAATGAAAACTTTTTAAATAATTTCATATACAATGATCGCTTATGATTTCCTAAATTTAAATGAGATCATGCGAGTAATCATTCAAAACTAAGCATTTCAATAAAAAATTATATATATAAGTCTTAAATAAGAACTTACCTCAAAGGAAAATAGTTGCAGAAAGTTATTATTTTTACTATATTTTCCTTCGTCAGATTATTTATTTAACTATAAGAGTGATGAAGAAAAAGAAAAATGATTTAGATCTATATTATTTTGATAATGAGGAATTTCAATTAGATTAAACTCACCAATATAATCTAGTTGATCTGCTAAGTTCCTCCACAAGACACGTAGTTGATGAGTGCATAAATTGCACTCGTATGCACTCATTTTGAGTGCATTTGCACTTGGTTATCATGTATATATGTTGTAAATATTGTTAATATTGTTTAAATCTTATGTTTGGTGTAATGTGACCAATTTAGGGAGTTTTTGGGGAAAACAAATGCTAAAAGAAATCAGGTTGAGAGTTGATCGATCAACGCTTGCACAAAGACAAGAAAAACAAGAAAAAAGCCAAAAAGCGACCCTAAAGCGCGAGCTACTCAAAGTCGCGCCACAGCCGCCCAGCAGAGCGACCTCAAAACGCGACCCTTTTGATCGCGCTTTGACAGCTTCAGAGGGCGTGTTTTCTTCAGTTAGAACGCGACCTTAAAAAGCGAGAACCTCAGGTCGCGCCTCACAAGCAGAAGAAGGCGCGACCCCAAAGCGCGATCACCTGGGGTCGCGCCAAAAATTCAAAGAGCAGCCTGACCATAAAACGTGACCACTTTGGTCGCGTTCAGCAAGCTTCAAAGAGCTGTTTTTCTTCAGTCCAAACCCGACCCCAAAGCGCGATCACCTGGGGTCGCGTTTCACCTTGACGGATTTTAAAACTTGACTTTTGGCACTCCATTATTGGTCCATTACTTATGTATATTTTTGGGGAATTTAAAAGAGACCCCAATTGACCTAGAACGAAAAATACACAAGGGGAAACATCAAGAAAAGGGATTTTTGAAGATTAAGAGGAAGATTGAAGATTCAACCATCCATTTGAGCATCCAAGCCATAGGATTGAGGAAGAGTGTTCTACATTGGGTTTTATCACTTCTTCTCTCTTCTTAGACTTGTATTTAGAATGGGTTATTGTTCTTCTTCTTGTAATCTTGATTTTATTGTGAATATGGTTGGCTAGAGCCTTAGGGCTCTAGGAAATGGTGAAGCAATGTGAACATTGATCTTTGATTTGGGATTTATATATATATATATATATATTATTGCTTTGTCAAGATTTTGATCTATGCTAGGACTTGATTGATGTTGTTTGGTTGGCCATATTACAAGCATTACATGTATGAATCACTTGCATCTAGTCAATCCCGTGATCATAAGCATACTTAGATCAAATCTACATATTTGACTTCTTAGTCGAATGTCATTATGTGGAAGGAAATGTGACCCATAGAGCCTTTGGTAGGTGCGACCTTGGGAATGCGTCAGAGATAGCCATCCTTGTCGCATTCACAATTTAAGAGATATTCGAGAGATGCTCTTACTATATTCATGGTCTTTCTATCTATGAACTTTGCATATATGTGTGTGTAATCCTTTGTTATAGATCAATATGAGCATTGTGTAGCCATGTCCTAGAGTTTCGCCTTATTTATCATCTTCAAAGCTCTTCCTTGTTTGGTATTATCTCTTGAGTGCCATTTTTATTGATAATTATTGCTGTTTAAGTGTTTATGTCTTTTGTTCTTGTTTGGCATTTTGATTTAGTTAAAACACACATTCTCCTTATTGTTCGTCTAGATATTTCGTTCTTCTTCCGTCGTGGTATTTGCATTGTCTAATTTCTATTCCATTTCCTTGTGGATCGACCTCGTATCACCATATCTACAATCACATGCTTGTACACTTGTAGGCATTGACACGAGTTATAAATATTGAAACAGACCATAGTAGAGGTGAATAAACCTCCTGTCAAGTTTTTGGCACCGTTGCCAGGGAAACGGAATTAATTTAATAAATGCTATATTGTGATAACGATTGAGTGGATTACTTTAGGCATTTTTACTTGTTTTATTTGAAAGAGTTGTTCTTGATTTGTTTGTCCTTTTTGATAGGAAGTGTATGCACACTCGTTCTCAAGGAGAACCACCTATTTCATTGGACTTAGAAATTGAAGCAATGGTTCGTCACAACAACGCATGTAGACAGAGGAGAATGGTGGATTTACCTCCACCGATTTAAGACCCGATGATTGCCCAAATGAAAAGGCAATTGGAGGTGATGCAAGAGCAATTGAGAGCCCAAGAGGAGGCTTACAATAGAAACGTGGAGGCACCAATCCGGAATCTTTTTCAACCCATCGTTGATCAAGGGGTGGCCAATGGACCACCCATTCAAGCCAACAACTTCGAGTTTAAGACCTCTCTCATACTAATGATCCAACAAAACCAATTCCGAGGGACACCAATGGAGGATCCACATGAGCATATCCGTAAATTTCTCAATGTTAGTGGGATAATGAAGATGAATGGAGTCCTGGATGATGCAATTCACATCTGACTCTTTCCATTCTCATTGATCGACAAGGCGGAAACATGATGGTTGAGCCATGCTCAAGGAACATTTCAAACTTGGGATCAATTGGTGACAAAGTTCCTACACAAGTTTTTCCCACCCGGAGAAACCCTCAAATTAAAAGGAGAAATCACTGTGTTCAAACAATGGGATGAAGAAAGCTTATATGAGGCGTGGGAGCGCTTTAGGGAGATGCTAAGGAAGTGCTCCGGACATAGTTTTGGAACCGATCATCAAGTATGCATATTCTATGGAGGAAGCAAAGACGAAGTGAGAACACTCATGAATGTGGCCGCAGGTGGATCATTATTGGCAAGAGGGCCGGAAGAAGCCTTGAGAATAATTGAAGAGATGGCCTTAAATTCCTTTCAATGGCCAGCGGCAAGAGAGAGAGTCCAAATTTTAAAGAAAGTGGCTTCTACTTCAAGTTCAGATGCACTTGGGCTTGTGGTGGCTCAAATGACAACTTTGAATTCAAAAATTAAGTTCTTCACAAATCCAAAAGCCAAGACATTTCAAAGCCAATTTGAGGAGGTTAACTATGTAAACCAAGAAGGCTATTCAAATCAACAACGACCATTCAACCCGGGGTACAAGCCCCAATACGGAGGTCAATATGGTGGAAACCAAGCTTATCAAAATAAAGCTCAACACCCGAACTTCTCCTATGGTAACCCGAACAATGCTATCCAACCACCTCCGGGCTTCTCGGTCACAAATGGTGTAATTGATGAGGAGAAGAAGCCCAAAATGGATGAACTCCTAATGGCATTTATGAGAAAGACGGCGAATTACATGAAGGACTCTCAAATATGAATTGGGAAGTTAGAGAATACCGTCGGAGCAATTGGCAACCAAGTTAACACTTTGGAGAAGCAAATGGGACAATTTGCAACTATCTTGGGAAGCCAACATCAACAAGGCAAGTTCCCAAGTAATACCACCGTGAATCCGAAGGATCAATGCAAGGCAATTACCTTGAGGAGTGGAACCGCTTATGATGGCCCCGAGATACCGGATGATGAGGAAAGCAAAGGAAAGGTTGATGAGCAACTAAGTGAGAAGAAGAAGGGGAGGGACTGAGTCAAGAGGACTTAAGTCCCAAATTAAAAAAACAAGATGCCCTTGAAAAAGGAAAAGAGAAAGAAGAACAAAAAAAGGTGATGCCGGAAGAATACAAAGTGCCCATACCTTACCTACAAAGACTCCAAAAGGTGAAGAGTGACGAGCAATTCTCTCGGTTTCTCGACATCTTTAGAAAGGTACAAATCAACATCCATCTTGTTGAAGCACTTCAACAAATGCCAAATTATGCGAAATTCTTGAAGGATGTGATTTCCAAAAAGAGGAGATTGGGGGAGTATGAAATGGTTAACTTGACCGAGAATTGCAGTGCTTTACTACAAAGGAAGTTGCCCGCAAAGATGAAAGATCCGGAAAGCTTCAACATCTCGGTCACGATTGGAGAAAACCACGTTGGGAAGGCTTTGTGTGATCTTGCGGCGAGTATCAATTTGATGTCCCTCTCGTTCTTTAAAAAGTTGAAGATGGGGGAGATCAAGCCTAGCACCATTTGTCTCCAAATGGCTGACCGATCTTTAACATATCCAAAGGGTGTGGTGGAAGATGTGCTAGTGAAGGTCAACAAATTCATCTTCCTAGTAGACTTTGTGGTTCTTGATATGGAGGAAGACAAACAAGTTCCCCTCATCTTAGGGCGATCGTTTTTGTATACGGGTAAGGCCCTGATAGATGTGGAGAAGGGAGAACTTACCTTGAGAGCGAATGAAGAGAAAATCACATTTTCCCTTAAAAAAGCAATGCAACATCCGGAAGAAGAGGCAAAGAATATCGAGGAGTGCAAAGTGCTCCAAATGGTGGATGAATGCGTAAATGAGGAAGAGTTGAGGAGCCCAAAAGATCATCTTCAGATTTGCATTTCTAACTCTATCTTTACTTCTTTATCTAATGATGATGTTGGCCTATGTGATTCCATTTCTATGATGAATTCATTTCAGGAATCATACTTGAGGAAGCCAAAGTTCTTGCCATTAAGAGACGAGGACCAAACATCAAAGGAAGAGGACAAGTTGAAAGCAAAAGAAGAAATGGAGTTGAAACCCCTACCTACACATTTGAGGTATGCTTACCTTGATGAAGCCAAGCAAAAACCGGTAATCGTTTATTCCCTCTTGTCTGATGAACAATGTGATAAATTATTAAGGGTATTGAGGAAATATCAAAGCACTATAGGATGGTCAATTTCCGACCTTAAGGGTATTAATTCTTCGATTTGCATGCATAAAATCTTGCTTGAGGAAGATTATAAACCTAAAGTGCAAAACCAAAGAAGACTCAACCCTATTATGCAAGAAGTTGTTAGGAAAGAGGTTCTAAAATTGCTTGATGCCAGTATTTTATTCACTATTTCAGATAGTGAGTGGGTTAGTCCTACTCAAGTAGTTGCTAAAAAAGGGGGGATGACTATTGTTGAAAATGATAATAAAGAAACAATTGCTACAAGAGTGGTAACGGGGTGGAGAATGTGTATAGATTATAGGGCGTTGAACGCATATACTAGGAAAGATCATTTTCCATTGCCTTTCATTGATCAAATGCTAGATAGGTTGGCGGGTCACGAATTCTATTTCTTTCTTGATGGGTATTCCGGGTACAATCAAATCATGATTGCTCCTGAGGACCAAGAGAAGACCGCCTTTACTTGTCCATATGGCATTTTTGCGTATAGATGGATGTCATTTGGGTTGTGTAATGCACCCGCCACCTTTCAAAGGTGTATGATGTCCATTTTTCATGGATTAATTGAGAATATAATGGAGGTGTTCATGGATGATTTTTCCATTTTTGGTGATTCTTTCGATTTATGTCTTGATAATCTAACACAAGTCTTGCAGAGGTGTGAAGACACCAATCTTGTGCTCAATTAGGAAAAATGTCACTTTATGGTAAGAGATGGCATTGTTCTTGGACACAAAGTGTCGGGTGAAGGTCTAGAGGTGGACCGGGCCAAGATAGTGGCCATTGAGAAATTACCCCCTCCAACAAATGAAAAGGGAGTTAGAAGCTTCTTGGGACACGCCGGGTTCTACAGGCGTTTTATAAAAGATTTTTCTAAAGTCTCTAAACCCCTTTGTCGTTTACTTGAAAAAGCCGTTGAATTTGACTTTGATGATAATTGTTTGCAGGCTTTTGAGATATTGAAGAAGGCCCTAATCACGGCACCCGTGCTTATCACACCTGATTGGAGTGAGCCTTTTGAAGTAATGTGTGATGCAAGTGAGATAGCGGTGGGAGCCGCACTTGGCCAAAAGAAGGACAAACTCTTTCGAGTCATCTACTATGGGAGTAGGACTTTGGATCCCGCTCAAGTCAACTACACCACCACAGAAAAGGAACTCTTGGCGGTCATCTACGCATTCGACAAGTTTAAGCCCTATCTCATTGGGGCCCGAACAATTGTGCACACCGACCACGCCGCTTTGAGGCATCTTTTTGCCAAAAAGGATGCAAAGCCAAGGCTTATCCGATGGATTCTTCTACTCCAAGAGTTCGATGTGGAGATCAAAGATAGAAAAGGATGCGAGAACGTGATGGCGGATCACTTGTCTCGGTTAGAGCACGTGAAAGGAGAGGAAGGGAACACATGGCCAATCAATGAAAGCTTTCTCGATGAGAGAATCATGTCGGCTTCAACTAAAGTTCTGTGGTTTGCAGATATTGTCAACTACCTAGTTGCCAAAGTGAAATCGGTAGAGATGGAGAGCTATCAAAGGAAAAAGTTCTTTCATGATCTCAAATTCTACATATGGGAAGAGCCTTATCTTTTTAGAAGATGTGTCGATTCCATCCTTAGAAGATGTGTGCAGGAGGAAGAATGGATGGAGATAATGAAGGCATGTCATGATTCCCTTTGTGGAGGCCATTTTGCTTCCAATAGAACCGCTAGGAAGATTCTACAAAGCGGGTTCTATTGGCCCTCCATTTTTAGAAACTGTGAAGAGTTTGTGAAGACATGTGAGCGATGCCAAAAAAAGGGCTCAATTTCAAAGAGGGATGAGATGCCGATGAGTGCAATTGTAGAAGTGGAATTGTTTGATGTATGGGGAATTGACTTCATGGGACCGTTTGTGGTGTCTGAAGGAAATCTCTACATACTTTTGGCGGTTGATTATCTCTCACGATGGATCGAAGCAATCCCAACCAAGACTGATGATTCGAAGATTGTGCTAAAATTCCTTCAAATGAATATTTTGACAAGATTTGGGGCTCCAAGAGCCTTGATTAGTGATGGAGGCACTCACTTTTGCAATAAGTGGATGACGAGCCTCCTAGCACGACATGAAGTGAAACACAAAGTGACAACTCCCTACCACCCACAAGCCAATGGGCAAGCCGAGCTTGCAAATAGAGAGGTCAAACAAGTCCTCTAAAAGGAGGTGAAGACGAACGGGAAAGATTGGGCAAGCCATCTCGATGAAGCACTTTGGGCATATCGAACGGCCTACAAGACTCCATTGGGGATGTCTCCCTATCAAATGGTATTTGGGAAGTCTTGTCACCTTCTAATCGAGCTCACTCACAAGGCATATTGGGCCACCAAGAAGCTCAATCTCGACTTTGAGATGTCGGAAAAAGAAAGAATTTTTCATTTGAATGAAATCGATGAATTTAGGCTTGAAGCCTTCGAAAATTCTTCCATTTACAAGATGAGGACCAAACTTTATCATGACAAGTTCTTAAGAAAGAAAGAACTTGTGCCCGGTGATGCTGTGTTGCTTTTCAACTCGAGGTTGAGGTTGTTTCTCGGGAAACTCAAAACAAAATGGGGAGGTCCTTACTTCATCTCAAAGATCTTTGAAAATGGAGCGATGGAGTTGCAAGCCAAGGATGGGAGCCTATTCGTTGTAAATGGACAACGTGTGAAGAAATTCTACAATGCGGAGAAACAAATCTGAGTGTTTGTCCTTCATTTGAAAAATCTTTGAAGACCGTATCCTGTTGAGCTCACGACGTTAAATTAAGCGCTAATTGGGAGGCAACCCAATGGTTTTAAGTTTTGTTGATTTAAGTTTCTTTTATTATGCAGTTTTTATGAATCATTGTCTAAATAAAATTAGTGTTTTAATAGTGCATCTTTTGGAGGAATTGAAGATAGTTATGTATTGTTTTGTAGGAGTAGTACTATTGTAGGAAATGGTATACAGATGGGATTGAATGAAGTGTTGAAAAGGAGCCCAAGAATGGGCTCGAAAATAAAGAACGGAATAAAGCGACCAGCAAACGCGAGTGGCATAGGTCGCGTTTTAACAAAGGGTGAAAACGCGACCCCAAAAAGCGACCAGCTGAAGTCGCGTTTCACAATCAAGGCGAAACGCGAGGGAAAAACGCGACATGGAGGTCGCGCTGTACAAGCTTCAGAGACATGAAATTGTGAAGGCAAAACGCGAGCTCAAAGCCCGATCAATTGGAGTCGCGCTTCTTAGTGCCTCCAAAACGCGACACAAAAGCGCGACTGGGGTCGCGTTCGGCCAACTGCTGCGGGTTTTTAACCCTTTGCGCTCCATTTCACACACACACACTTCATTTTACACTCATACTCACTCACTCTCACTCGAGCACACACGAAAATTCATCTTCTCCATCAAGGTTCAAGGTAAATCTCTCAACTCTTCTATTAATCTACACACATTATCCATACATGTTGATTTTAAGGTTTCAATGTTCATATATATGAAAAATTGGGGATTTTGGAAGATTTTGTGCCCTAGGTCTCAAATGAACAAAAATCCCAATGAAAATGCTCACATTGGGTTTGCATTTGGAGAACAATGCAATTGATAGCATGGGTAATTTGTAGGTTTATGAAATTGTTGATGATTTGAAGAATTAGGCTTGGAATCTTGGAAAACTTGTGAACATTAAGCATGAAAGTTTGAAATTGTTTGATATTTCACATGTCATAGATTGGTCCATTACTTATGTATATTTTTGGGGAATTTAAAAGAGACCCCAATCGACCTAGAACGAAAAATACACAAGGGGAAACATCAAGAAAAGGGATTTTTGAAGATCAAGAGGAAGATTGAATATTCAACCATCCATTTGAGCATCCAAGCCATAGGATTGAGGAAGAGTGTTCTACATTGAGTTTTATCACTTCTTCTCTCTTCTTAGACTTGTATTTAGAATGGGTTATTGTTCTTCTTCTTGTAATCTTGATTTTATTGTGAATATGGTTGGCTAGAGCCTTAGGGCTCTAGGATATGGTGAAGCAATGTGAACATTGATCTTTGATTTGGGATTTATATATATATATATATATATATATTATTGCTTTGTCAAGATTTTGATCTATGCTAGGGCTTGATTGATGTTGTTTGGTTGGCCATATTACAAGCATCACATGTATGAATCACTTGCATCTAGTCAATCCCGTGATCATAAGCATGCTTAGATCAAATCTACATATTTGTCTTCTTAGTCGAATGTCATTATGTGGAAGGAAATGTGACCCTTAGAGCCTTTGGTAGGTGCGACCTTGGAATGCGTTAGAGATAGCCATCCTTGTCGCATTCGCAATTTAATAGACATTCGAGAGATGCTCTTACTATATTCGTGGTCTTCTTATCCATGAACTTTGCATATATGTGTGTGTAATCCTTTGTTATAGATCAATATGAGCATTGTGTAGCCATGTCTTAGAGTTTCGCCTTATTTATCATCTTCAAAGCTCTCCCTTGTTTGGTATTGTCTCTTGAGTGCCATTTTTATTGATAATTATTGCTGTTTAAGTGTTTATGTCTTTTATTCTTGTTTGGCATTTTGATTTAGTTAAAACACACCCTCTCCTTATTGTTCGTCTAGATATTACGTTCTTCTTCCGTCGTGGTATTTGCATTGTCTAATTTCTATTCCATTTCCCTGTGGATCGACCTCGTATCATCATATCTACAATCATATGCTTGTACACTTGTAGACATTGACACGAGTTATAAATATTGAAACAGACCATAGTAGAGGTGAATAAACCTCCTGTCAGTAGTCCTTTTTGTTGATTAGTCATCAACTATCAATAATATATATTAGCTAGACACCTCACTCTATTCTAATTTGATAGATACCAACTATACTTAATTCTATAAGATACAACATATAGATACATGTATGTATATATATATATATATCATTTTTTTTAAATAAGTAATATGTTTATGTACAATGTATTTGTATATAAATTATACTAAATCAATTTGCACTTAATAAATAAATTTCTAATTAATTGAACTAGGTTGGAATCTAGGCTCCAAATAAAAGTACAAGAATGTAACAAAGTATCTTTAATCTTTAACCTACTCAACAAGCATACTTACCCAAAAAAAATAAAATAAAAAATAAAAAATTATGGGTCTATTTTCTTCCCTAGCTTATCCTTAAGGTAATCATAGGCTATTATTTTAATACTTACAAAATTATTATACAGTAACTTATTATTATTTTTTAGGATTGTGTATGTTATTGTAATTTAGACCTCTCGAATAAAATTTATGGGTCCGCCACTGGACTGGCCGACTAGAAGCCTGTCCGATGACGCCCAAACGGGCACGATGCCCAGTTTGGGTATTTTATTTTTCAAAAATATTTTAAGAATTTTTTTGCAAATTATAGTTTGAAGTCATAAATGACGACATTAGTATATGTTATAATTATGTTCGTCATGTTTTTTTTTCGCCTCTTGCTATATAAATAATATAGGTGTGTTTATATCATGTGAAAAATAATATTGACGTTTACATAGTAGAAGATGAAAAAAAATTGGGACCAACATAATTAATATCCACTTAAGAAGTAAGGTATGTTTCCAAAATAATTTTTGCAAAAACATTAAAAAATATTTTTAAAAAATAAAATGCCAGTTTGGGCAGCATGAACTTTTTCCTGCTCACTAGTAGTCCATTAACATTTCAAATTCTTAACTCTTCACAACCCCCATTATTTAATAAAATATAAAAATAAATATGATAAGATTTTTTTATCCTTTTGTTCCCAGAAACCTAAAACTCTATCATAACTCATGTACTGTAGAAACCTACTTCTCGTGTTATATGGTAATTTTCAATAAAATTAGTTGTATTTGAGGGAGTTTGAAATTGCGCCCCTAATATTAGAAATATTTGGAATTAATATTTAGATTTTTAAAGTTTACTTTTGAACCATATAATATTTTTGAGTCTTATTTATTTAAATAAAGTTTATTTTTTTAAATACTATTATTTTTTTAAGGGTCATTGAATGATAAAAAAATAAAATAAAATTGATTATGATAGTGGTAAATTTTTCTTTAATCACCATTAGCCGTACACGTAGTTGCCCATTCAGCAAAAGTGAGAATCACACTTGTCATTCTCTCATTCTCTTGTTAATCAAATTCCAAATTCCATGGATATCTATGTGTTTTACCATAAAAAACATATATCCTGCCCAATCAATACATCATGGCCTTCGAACTGGAATTCATGTTTCAAACCAAATTCCATAACTTGAATCAAATTACTCAATTCTTTTTCGGCCCTTAACGCTGCTGCAAATTCATCATCTCGATAAGATTTCCATTTGAGCGTTCATAACCCCAATATATTTCACAAAATTCCAACAACCAAAAAATCAATTGATTATGACATTATAAAGAAAATCATATCAAATTATCCATTCTTAGAATTTTTCAACTCACGTTTTTTTTATGAATCATATAATCTTTATCTAATTTACTTCATTAATTTCAGATGAAACACAGGGTTTAGGAACTGAACTAAAATAGGGATTTCAGAAAAATAAAATAAGATAATAATAAATAGAAGAAAAGGGAGAAAGAAATCGAGGTTGGATCTTGGTGAGTCGGGGTTGTGAGGCAATGAGTCGAGATGAGTTAGTGCCAGTTCCGCCTAGTCTTGGTGCTAGGATGAGCAGAGGTCAACTTGTTTTGAGCTTTGTCGAGTCAGTTGTGTTGAGTCGGGATCTTCTCGATCATGGGTCTGTGTTGTCGGGATAGGAAAGTCGAGTTCACGTTGGGTTTGGGATCATCGCTGGAACTGGGTCTGTCCTGGGTCATCATCGTCATCATCAATTGTGATTGGCATCGTTGATTGGGATGGCGACGCTTGCTCGCCCGAGTTTAGTGGAAGAGAGAAGAGGGAGAGAGAGAACTTGGTTCTCTGATTTTGAGAAGAAAGAAATTAGGGAAGATGAGAGATTGAGAGGAGAGTGGTGTAACACAAATTTCGTGTATTTATATTAATAAACACCGAAAAAGCGTACAAAGAAATATTTTTGGATTGAAATTACAATTTGTGGTTCGATTCTCTATTTGATCTTCTGATTCTTCTCTTCAAAAATTTGATCTTCGTGTTCTTCAAGATCTTCAAGGTGGATTTGCCTCTTTGATCTTCATGAATTCGATATTTTGGAGTTTATAACATTGATTCGGATAGTCGAGACTTTGATTCGAGATCAAACGATGATTTTGAACGATCTTGATGAAGAACGTCTTGAGTTTTCAAGAACAACTTGAAGATTTGAAGCTCGAAAACATTGATCGGAGGGTGTAGCACCTTGATTCCGAATCAAACGTTAAGCTTGGGGTGATTTTGATGAGGAACGCGAAGAACGTCTTGAATCTTCAACTTGAATGCCTTGAAGATTGGAGAGAGTTTTCTCTAAGGAATCCTTCTCCAAACTTGAGCTCTTGAAGTTGTGTGTGATTTCTTTAGGCCAAGGCCTTCTATTTATAGACAAATATAGAGAGTCTGAGGTGGATTAGGGCTATGTGGCATGATTTCATTTGGCCACTTGTAATTTGTAATCCCCTACATCAACGTATTGGTTTTTTGTATGAGCTCGCCACATGTCAATTTCTCATTAGCAGGAAGCTCCCACACAAAATATCAAATTACTATTTATTTTATTTAGGAATTTTCTTTAATTAAATTCCTAAAAATAAATAAATAAATCAATTTGTTATTTTATCATTTTAATTTACACATGGCACCCCTTGATTGACAGTTAATTTTAATTGCCTACAAATGCCCCAATGAGACTCGTTCATGGATAAGATTTGTCTTGGAGATGAATGAGTCTCATATTTTGAATTATTAGATAGTTTTAACTCGTATTAAGGAGTCTTCCATTTGATTTGATTTGTAAACATTTTATACTCGTGTTAAGGAGTTTCTTGATCTTGAATTTATTTTGGAAAGTTTATACTCATTTCAAAGAGTTTTGAATTTGGTTAAAATGTTGACAATTTATAATCATTATAGAATTTTATTTCTCAATATTTTGAGAAATGCCTTGCTCGATTTTTCATTTGAAGCGTGGGACAACTTGGGATTCATTTCACCAATGAGCCAAAGCCCAAAGTGATATTATTCAAGTGAAATTCATGGCCCAATTTTCTTAGCCCATTACATTAGTTAATAGCCTATTGTTCCAAAATAATGAATTGAAATATAGCTTCAGAGATACGAACAAAAATCGGCGGCGCAATCTTTCCTCGGTCTTCACCAAAACTTCTGCTGCAAAAAGTTTCTTTTACACAGTACTCAGGCTTCTTTTGCAGCAATCAAGAGATCATCCTCTCTCTTTTGAAGATAAAGTTTCAGCCAAGCCAAAAAGGAGTACTATATAGACATATTTTATTTTATAAAATCAGCCTTTCTTCATGAAGTCTGCCCCCTTTTTGTAGGTTGCAGCCTGATTTTCTGAGATTGATTGGTCGCAGCTGAGCACTAAAGATAATTTCTAATTTTACTTATGTAACAACAAGATCCATTGTTTTCTTGATTGTCATCTTTAACACATGCTTTAATCCATTTCTTTTCATGTGCTTCACTTCTCTATAAATACCTCATCCTTAAGAACGAAAACCATCAGACATCAACATAACTTCTCTTCAACGAGCAAGGAAGGTAGCTACATCACTTATGGTTCGCCGGTGCTGCTGTAGCATCGAGCAAGGAAGGCAGCTGTCGCGGCTTGTAAGAGTGGTTTCGTATATAAATCGGTGAGCTCGGGTGATATCTTCAATCGATATCCCTTTTTTTGCAATAATGGTTCCCAAATAATTTCCTTTTTATTTCATCTTCATCATGCAAGGAGCAGACAATGTTGACTTGATGTGGTGAGTGTCGAGCAATCAAGATTGCATTGCCCAAAATATTTCGAACGCGAGACAGTCAGGTGAGTTTTTTTTATCTATCTTTTTTCCAACTTGAATGATTTGTAGCTCAAGCAATGAGTATAAGTGTGGGATTGAGATTTTCAATTTCAAAGAAAGCATCTTCATTCATCTAGGCCATCTGTAGCATCTCTAGTTTACTCATATTATTTGATATGCATATCTGCGCCCCGTATTTTTTCTCTGAATTGAACTTCTGTATCTTAAAGTTCCTTTCCAAGAAAGTTGATCTTATTGCCTGTATAAATATAAACACACACACACACACATATATTTGAATGCAGAGATATGAGTGAATGCATGCAAAAAAAATGAAATACACATATATATGCACTTAATTACGTAATGCATGCATGAAAAATATGCTATTTATATATTTTCGTGAAGCATGCATATATACATATATACCTATATCTAGCTAACAGACTAGGCATGTAAGATTAATTATATTATATTATATTATATATATATAGACTATATATGCATGTGTTACTGTGTGGCAATACCTATATATATGAGCCTATATATCAATGCAAATATATATATATATATATTTAATTATTTGCAATGAACAAATATGTTTTAAAAAAAAATTAATGCTCATACTGACATATATATGTAATGTACATATCTAGTAGACTAGTATGGAAAATTATATTATATATACATATACATATACATATACATATACATATATGCAATGTTGGCATAGATTATATTTGTATATATATATATAATGCACATCTGTAAAAATAAAATAAAATGCACATATGCTATGCTCACACACTATCTATCATGCATGCTTATATATATATATATATATGTATACTAAAAAAAGCGTGAGAAGAAAATTAGCACTGGCACTTTGTATAAAAGCTCTTTTTTTTACTCATGAGACAAATTCATTTGGGAGGCTTTTCGTTGTATATGGGAGATGTTAAATCAAGAGGCGAACAATCAAAGTCACGTCTGCTAACTCCATTTTAATCAAGAGATGACTTGATTTGTAATTCTCTACACGAAGATTTCGGCCTCGTCAAGATGAAGATTTTGACTTCAAAATGGAGATTTCAATTCTATCAGGCCAAGGATTTCAGCTTCCATAAGACAAGGGTTTCCATTTTGACGAGAGCAACAGGACTTCACTTCAAATTCTTGACTTCTGCATGGAGAAAATTTCAGCTACCGCTAGAAAGTTCCAACTTCACTAGAAGATTTCAATTGAAGATGGAGCTGAAGATGCTTGAAGACGGAGAGGACTTGCATACTCGAAGCTTGAAGATAGAGCCGACTTGCATACTTGAAGCTTGAGGATAGAACTCAAAGATGCTTGAAGATGCAGTCGTCTTGCTCACTCGAAGCTTGAAGATGGAGAGGACTTGCATACTCGAAGCTTGAAGATGGAGCCAACTTGCATACTTGAAGCTTGAAAATGGAACTCAAAGATGCTTGAAGATGGAGTCATCTTGCTCACTTGAAGCTTGAAGATGAAGAGGACTTGCATACTCGAAGCTTGAAGATGGAGCTGACTTTGCATACTCGAAGCTTGAAGATGGAGCCGACTTACATACTTGAAGCTTGAAAATGGAACTCAAAGATGCTTGAAGATGGAGTCATCTTGCTCACTCAAAGCTTGAAGATGAAGAGGACTTGCATACGCGAAGCTTGAAGATGGAGCCGACTTGCATACTCGAAGCTTGAAGATGGAGCCGACTTGCATACTTGAAGCTTGAAAATGGAACTCAAAGATGCTTGAAGATGGAGTTGTCATGATGGAATCATGAAGAAGTTGTTCATCGTGTTGGGTAAAGGGTGGATTTACTTGTTGCTGTGCCTAGTCTATCTACCATATCTTTGTCACTTTAGTTGATTTATGCTATGAATGATTTTTGGAATGATGTTGCTCTTGTGATTTCTTCAAATATATGAATTGCTTCTCATTTTCTTTGAAAATAGATATCATTCAGCTATAATCATTCAACTTCAAAGACAAAAGATAAGCTATGACTACTGAACTTAGAATATGTCTAAGTTGCCTACGTACCCATAAGAGGGATCAAGTCAGAACGTAGTTCAAATGATCATTTTTTTAGGGAGTGCTGTACACAGTTTATACTCATGCGGGCTAGGAGTGACTATTTATTTAACCACTATATAGACAAAGTGGAGCAAATAATAATTTAACCACATAAATTTTACCATTTTGGTGGGATAAATAACAGTTTAGCCACATAAATTTAACTTTTGGTGGTTACCGTACACAGTTTATACTCATGTGGGTCAGGAGTAACATGCAGTTTAGGCTCATGCGTCATGGAGCATTCCCTTTTTTGTATTTTTTTTCTTTTTTTTTATGTTTTTTTTGTTCTTCTTTTTTTTTCTTTTTCTTTTTTTTCTTTTTTTTTTAAGGATAGTAGCGCTTCAAGAATTTCCCATTTATTGGGCCGATCCTTACATGGTCTTCAGAGATCAACTTATATGCGCCATTTGTGTAAACTTCTTTCACGACATATGGACCGTCCCATCTAAAAATGAACTTATTTCCAACACGGTGGGTAGTGATGATTGGTCTTCTTATTACAAGTACCAGATCCCCAACTTGGAAAGAGCGTGGCCACACTTTTTTGTTGAAAGATTTTGAAAGGTGAGCTTGATAACACTTGAGCCTTTGTTGTGCTTCCAGTCTCTTCTCATCTAAAGTCTCCAACTCTTCAAGGCGCAATCGTGCATTTTCTTCTTGAGTTAAACCTTCTTGGATTGCGATTCTCAAAGATAGGATTTGTTGTTCAAGAGGAATGATAGCTTCCACACCATACACTAATGAGTAAGGAGTTGCTTGTGTAGGGGTCCGATGAGTGGTCCTCTATGCCCACAATGCTTCTCCTATTCTTTCATGCCAATCACATTTTAACTTTCCAACAACTTTCTTCAACAAATTGCACAAAGTTTTGTTAAAAGCTTCAGCCAATCCATTAGCAGTTGCATTGTACATCGAGGACTTTCTTTGTTTAAATCCGAACTTCTTGCACAATTTATCTATCAAAGCATTGCTGAATGGCTTTCCATTATCAGTGATGATATATCGAGGAATCCCATAGCGGTAGATTATGTTCCCTTTGATGAAATCAACAACATTCTCTTTCTTCACCTCTTTCAAGGGAATATCCTCCGCCCACTTGGAAAAGTAGTCGGTTGCTGCTAAGATATATAAATGCCCTCCAGAAGACTTAGTCATTGGACCTACAACATCCATACCCCAAGCATCAAATGGCCATGAAGCAAAGGTAGGATGCAATGGCTCTGGTGGTTGATGGATGAGATTTGCATAAAACTGGCATGCTTAGCACCTTTTCGCATAGTCCATGCAGTCTTTTACCATTGTCGGCCGGTAGTAGCCCATCCTTTTGATACGAAAGTGTAGCTCTGGACCAGATTGATGGGCTCCACAAACATCAGAATGTGCTTCCTCAATGGCTTGTGCTGCTTCTTCATTGCCTAAGCATCTCAAGAAGACTCCATTAAATGAATATCTGTAAAGTGTTATTTTGAAGTAGATGAAGCGAGTAGCGCGACGCCGAATATCAATTTTTTTGGCGTTGGTCACTTGGAAGCTTATCATATTTCAACTAATCGACAAATGGATGTCGCCAGTCTTCTGTATCAATTTCAAATACCTTAATGGCATTGTTAGCTTCTCCCTTATCATCATCCTCTTTAAAGATGGGTGGTACAACCCAACTTTTATAGATCGCTATATGAACTTCATTGCTAGCCATGGCTATTATAGAAGCGAGTTTGGCAAGTGCATCTGCTTGTTTGTTATCTTTTCTTGGAACATGCTCGAGTTCAACATCTCCCAGTCATCCAATCATCCTTTGAGCATACTTGACGTAAGGCATTAACTCCGGCTTCTTGACTTCATATGTCCCAAGTAGTTGATTGATTACTAGCTTGGAGTTTCTATACACCTTTATCTGAAATCTCTTAGTATCCATTGCCATTTCTAACCTAAGGATAAGTGCTTGATACTCGGCAACATTGTTGGAGAAATTTTCAGTAATACCCCATATTTTTAAATGAGGTTTAGAGAATTGTTAATATTAGTTAATTAATTAAAGAAGGAATTGAATTAAGGTTAGCTATGGTTGGATGTCAGTCACGACTTTTGGAGTCAGTTTTCGTAAAGATCGTCTCTTCGGAAAATATAATCTTAATTCTTTTATTGCCATGTATGGTTTCCTTAGAAAGGTTTTGACTCAAGGAGTACACCAGTGTTTTCGGATTTCAAATCTGAGGTCATTTGAGTTCCCGGTGATGGAAAACGTATTTAAAAGGGAAATGAATAGTAACTTTTGCGTGCGTTCGTGTTTTGAGAAATTTACGAAATCCTCCTCGTTTAACCGAGTTCAGTTCTGTCAAGCCCCTCTTATGGGAAATGACTCAAGGATTCCGTTGGCATTCACGGATTTTTATTCTGAGGTCAATCGAACGCTCGGGAGCCGAATCTGTCAGTCTGAGTGAATAGTAAAAAGTAATTCTAAAAAGGGAATCTTTGCTCGTCTTTCTTCTGACGACCCCGTGTTCTTCACGAATCGAGTTGGTTCACTAGTGTTCGAGCCAACGAGTCTCCCGATATTTTTAGATTTCGTGTCTAAAGTCATTTAGACCTCCACATCGAATAAAGCAGCTTTTAACCGAACCCGGGGTAGCTTTTGCAGTATTCCCGCACAGCAATGGCTTCCAAGGGAAGCCAAAGCTTTTCCTATAAATAGGGGACCACCCCTTTGGCATTCCTTGCTCATTTCACATCCACTTCACTTCTAAATCGAGAGGGTGAAAATCTTTGAAAGCCGAGAAGGTTCTGTCGAAATAAAAAGCGTTCTTCGAGAGTGTTCTTCAAGACGACGAGCGGAGTGGCGCGGAAGGGATGCGGTGAGGGAATGTGCTAGGGGCACCGTTGAAATCGTAGCAGGCGGCTCTGCCGCCGTTGCGACTCGACGAGACGCCGAGCTAACCACATTCCTTCGACGCACCTGACCCCGTCCATTCTTGTTCGACGGTCTCGATTTCATTTCTTTTTCGTCTTTAAATTCCGCATTTACTTTCCGTTCTTTACGTTCTTCGCGTTCTTCATTAATGCTCGTTTAAAAGTTACATTTCAATTTTGTTAAAATTCCAAGTTAATAATGTGTATGTTATATTTCTCATTCTACTTCCGTTATTATTATTCTAAGAAGATTAGCCTCGTTTATTCCGTTAAATTCCATTCAAGCCACATTTAACGATTTTTTCGTTATTCTAATTTAAAGGAGGATTATCGTGTTTATGTCGTTGTAATGCCAAAATACCTTTTAAGTTAAAGCAAGTTGTTGCATGTTAAATTCAAGTACGTTATTTTTATAAAAGTTCGGGTTAATTGTTCTTCGTGTTCGTCGAAGAAATCAACGAACACGAAGAACAGTTGAAGAAACCCAGTTGAAGAGAGAGAGAGAGAAAGAAAAAAAGAAGAGCCCCGCAGGGGGGGGGGAGTGCGCCGCCGCGCCACACCCCCCTCGGCCGCGCCTAGCCCGCCGGGGCAAGGTAGCCCCGCGGCGGGGGGCGAGCCCGCCGGCGCCCTTGTGCCCGCGGCGGCCCCCCCCTCTCCGGTGTTGTTTTGATTCGCCGTTTCTTTTCGGCTATTTCCGTACCCCTTTTTCCGATCTTTTCGAGTCTTTTAAATTATGTTACTTTCAAGCCATATTCAAGTTTAAATTATAGTAAGGTATTCAAGTTAATTTCAATTTATTTCGAATAAGATATTCAAGTTATTTTCCGTCTAAAAATTTAGAGATCGAGTCGAGAAATTCCTTAAATAAAATAAATCCTTCTCGAACCCTTATTAAGTCAAAGTCGTGCTATCCATATTAAGTCCTAGCTAAGGGAATATGATGAAGCCATGCAAGGCATTAAAGGCCTTGAACCCGAGTTGCAATTCAAAGGTCCAATGACACGACTTCGAGCGAAGAAATTACAAGGTTATTTCCAAGTGATGATTCGCAAGAAGTTTAAGGAATTAGAAGATGCAAAGTGCAGCCATACTTTAGTTAATTTATTAACTAATGAAGATCAAGATCATACCATGGAGAATATAACTTGAAGAGTTGAAGAAGAGAGCAAGAAGAAGTGCATTTGTGCATAGAGCTGTTTTCGCCCTTGATTTAATTTAATTAAGCGGTTGATTTTTATCTAGACTATAGTATTTATTTAATTAATTTAGACTATAGTTTAGATTAGTTTTTAATTAATTTATAAGTGTAATTTTCGTTCATAATATCATAGGTTTGACTAGAATTTTATTTAAGGCAATTTCCTACCTTGAATAGAATTCTAGTTTAGGTATTTCTATAGTATAGTTAGAGATCCTTTTGGATCAGATTTTTAGGCCTTTTTATTAGTTATTTTAGTGCATAATAGGCCCTATAAATAGGGGAACCATGTTACTTTGATATTTTAGACATTATTGATTAAAATTGCTTTTGCATTCAATTTGTGTCTCAACCGTTTAAAGCTTTTGATTGTTTTCCTCGAAAATTATCATTCTTGAAGCCTAGAAAACTTTGAGTCTTACATCAAGGGAACGTTCTAATTCATACGAAGAATTAGGGTGAACTCGCTACGAAGAACAACTTAGAGATTCGTTTTCATCGTACAAGATACGCCGGGGATTAATCGGGTTGCGATTCTCAACACTACCACATTCGACCTTCATCAAACGATGTCCTACATCCTTCACCAACGTTCATGTCCCTCCCAAGCCATCAAGACCTGATCGTGTGTCGATCATCAAGGGTTCGGTTCCATTCGGCATAAATTCGTCGTGTTTTCCATCTATACTGTAAGTCCTTCGAACCATTATCATATCCTATCTTCCCTAGCCATTCTTAACCCATGAATCTCAACCCCAATACCATCATCTTCTAGCTATAATTCTCGTCCCAAATCAGCTCCTTTCTTGTTGGATTTGTGTTCCGTTTTTGTGTCGTAGTTTAGGTATCGTATTTAGGTCTAGATTCGTTCGATCATTGTTTTTTTTGAGTTTCTATTCCTTCAAGTCAGCTTATTTTCGAAATATTTGAGTCTTAGAGTAGGGTTGAATCCTTCCAAGTTGACGTGTTCGATTCTAGAAGTCTTCCGCGCGTTTTCGTATCCTGTACAAATTGTCCGGGTTACACCATAAATTTGGCATCAGAGCCACGTCAGCTCTGCTGGTCGTGGTTCAATCCTACCTGTCAATTTATTGCTTATGTGTCAGTTGATGTGTCTATCGAGTTGTAATAGTTAGTGTTCATTGAAAAAAAAAAGAGAGATCGGTTAAAAAAAAATCGAAAGTTTAAAAAAAAAACAAAAGAGGTTACGGTAAAAAAAAAGGAGAGAGACCGGATACAAAAAAAAAGAAAAAAAAAGAAAAAAAAAGAAAAAAAAAGAGGAAAATCCAATTTGACTTTGAATTACCCTTTTGAGTTCGATTTTATTTCTAGTTCTTTCCTTTTAGTTCTAGTCATAGTTGGTAACTCCCTTGTGAGCTTTATTATAGTTTTGGAAACTTTCCTTATAGTATAGTTCTTTAGTTGGTAATTTCCATTTGAGTTGCATTTTAATTTGGTAGCTTCCATTTAGAGTCTAGTCTAATTAAGGTATTTAGATTGTGTCACACTAGTGGTACACATATCCAAATCCTTTTCTTTCCTTCTTTCTTCATTTCTTTCCTTCATTTCCTTCCTTTTACTCTAACACATCCGGTTTTCCGGTTTTCCATCTTCTCCCTACTATTTCTGCTCCCGAGCTCCGATTTTTTGCCACCATACCATTCCGGAAATGTCTCGATGAGACGAACCAAACTCACTGCTATGCTGTGACATAAGGGCTCTTTAGGCCAAATTCCATCATCTTCAAGGTGAAATCGCCCCCAGAAGTTCGAGAGAAGCCGATTTCAAGCAACGGAAGAGTCGATTAACACCACCATATACACACCTCTCACACGAGCACCACTACATACTTGAGAGCATACACGAGGGGTAAAATACAGAGAGAAAACATGAGTGATTGTGAGGAATTGTGAGGTCCTACACCCTGTTTTCCTTTCACGTTTGTTCATTGTTTGCAGGTACACATGGAATCCAGAGACGGGTATAACAAAACACATGATAAGGCACCGGCTTCACCTAGTTCTCATACAGATGCGGCTTCATCGATGCCACAACCATGGGATGCCCAATTCCACCATCAAGAACTGAAGCATAAGCTAGATAGTTCGTTGGCCAAGATGATGGCACAACTCGAGCTTATTGCTGCTCGAATTCCTGTACCACCACCAGTTCAAGGACAACCTGTCCAACAGCCAGAAGTAGTTCATCAGCCTGAAGTAGCTCGTCAGCCAAAAGTTCATGTAGCCGAGCCAGCCAGGGCGAATGCTGGAGCACCACAAGCTCAGGGGGGCCAACCTCAAGTGCAGTTTAATGATTATTATGATCGTGATGCTGAAGAAGACTATGGTTACTATGCAGAGGAGTTAGAGGCTGAGTATGATCCATATCAGAGACGTGACCGACCACGTCTACCCTACAGACAAGCACCCCGACGTGCAGATCCCGACAGCTTGTTGAACAACATCAAAACAAGCATCTCAGAGTTTGAAGGCCTTCACGATCCTGATCTGTACTTAGATTGGGAACGTAAGGTTGAGAAGATCTTCGACTGCTATGACTTTCCTGAGCAGAAGAAGGTCAAGTTAGCATCATTAGAGTTTCGAGGCTACGCAACCTCATGGTGGGAGATGCAGCAGGATCGACGCCGATGTGAGAGATATCCACCCGTTCATACTTGGGAAGAGATGAGAGGATTGCTGCATGGCAGGTTCATTCCTGTACATTATGAGAGAGAGCTCGAGAAGAAGCTCACCCGGATCAAGCAAGGGACCCGATCAGTTGAAGAATACCACAAGGATCTTGAGACTGCCCTGAATAGAGTTGGGAAACAAGAGACCTTAAATGCTACCATCATTCAGTACATTGAAGGCATGAATACTGACATCGCATGTGAAGTTGAACTCAAGAACATCACAAGTATAGAAGAGATGGTGCACTACGCATCAATTGTGGAGAGACAGCTCAGAGAGGGAAGACGGAGATCGCACCACAGTTCAGCCCCTATTCAACCCCCATGGAACAAAGGTACGAATCCCACATCATCTTCTACCCCTTCTACTGAGCCTACTTGACCCCGAGGTCAGCCTGGACCGCCCGAGCGGCGTTTCGACTGTTCTACACCGCAGTCCAGTCGTAGACCCGAGTCTACACCAGCACCACCGTCCAGACCAGCCTATACACGACCTAATCCACCCAGCCCAGCACCTAGTGCCAATCAGAATTGAGCTAGAGACATCCAGTGCCATAGTGCCAAGGTTGGGGCCATTTTCGAAACTAGTGTCCGAACCGGCGTGTTCTGTTCATTACCGAACAGAATGAGATCGAGTCAGCCAGTGAGGACGAGGACCAGCCCGTAGTTGACACCAAGAAGGAGCCAGAGACGCCTCCAGTCGACTCGGATGAAGAGGAACCCGAGCTTTCTCATGTTAGTCTTGTGTCTATACGCAGTCTGAGCATCAATCGTGAAGAAGAGCAACCGGATCAATGTGAGAACATTTTTTTTACACGTGTTACTATTAAAGACCAGACCTGCTCGATGATAATAGACAGTGGGAGTGTGATCAATGCCATGAGCCAATATGCAGTTGACAAATTGGCGCTGACCACCATCAAGCATTCGAAGCCATACAAGTTGCAGTGGCTTACGGATCGAGGAGAGATCAAAGTAACGGCTCAGGTAAGTGTCTCATTCTCTATTGGTCGATTTTCTGACTCTGTTGTTTGCGATGTTATTCCTATGGATGCAGCACACATATTGTTAGGTAGACCATGGCAGTTTGACAGACAGACGATTCATGATGGCTTTGCAAACACGTACATCGTGAAAAGAGATGGACGGACTACTACACTCAAGCCGCTGTCCCTTAAAGCCGTTGCAGAAGATCAGAGAATTATGCAAGAGAGGTTTAGAGCTGAGAGAGCAAAAGAGGCCGCCGCCGGAGCCCGGATTGCCGTCAACGGTACCCAATCGACTGAGACCCCCAAGAAGGCCGCCACTCCTACTTCTTCAGCCCCTAAACCGTCCTCCAATGATTTCCTTATGCATGGGAATTCGTCTGGATCAGCTGGAAAGAAAGATCAAAACCGCAGCCTGTTTATTTCAGTGAAAGGCGTAGAGAAAGCATTAAAAGCAGGTTTACCTTTTGTTCTTCTATCTTATAAGAGCAGTGCTATTAAATATGTTGCTTTGCCTAGTGTTGTGCAGCCACTTATGGAGGAGTTCGCGGATGTGTTCCCGAAAGAGATTCCAAGCGGATTACCTCCAGTTCGTGGGATCGAGCACCAGATCGATTTCCAGCCCGGCGCCGTCTTGCCAAATCGACCAGTATACCGGACGTCCCCTGAAGAGACCAAGGAAATCGATAGACAAGTGAAAGAGTTGCTTGAGAAGAAGCAGATTCGAGAGTCGATGAGCCCCTGCGCAGTTCCAGTCATTCTAGTGCCGAAAAAGAACAACGAGTGGAGAATGTGCATGGACTGCCGCGCCATCAACAAAATAACAGTGAAGTATCGATTCCCTATCCCGATATTAGATGATATGCTTGATGAATTATCCGGTTCTAAAGTCTTTTCCAAAATTGATTTGCGTTCTGGTTATTTTCAAGTTAGAATGCATAAAGAGGATGAGTGGAAAACAACTTTTAAGACTAAGCATGGTTTATATGAGTGGTTAGTTATGCCTTTTGGTCTCAATAATGCACCGAGCACTTTTATGAGATTAATGAACCATGTTTTGCGTGATGTGATTGGGAAATTTGTAGTTGTGTACTTTGATGATATCCTGATTTACAGTCACAATGCACAGACGCACCTAGCACATCTTAGGTGTGTTTTTGATATTCTGAGATCAGCCAAGTTGTATGGAAATCTGTCTAAATGCTCTTTTTGTTTAGATGAGGTTGTATTTCTTGGTTTTGTTGTGAGTGTACGTGGTATTGAGGTTGACCGTTCTAAAATCAAAGCGATTGAAGAATGGCCAACACCCAAGTCAGCCACGGAGGTTCGATCCTTTCACGGCCTTGCCAGATTTTATCCTCATTTTGTGCGTGATTTCTCTAGCATTGCCGCACCTCTTACTGAGCTAAGTAAGAAGGATCGTAAGTTTGAGTGGGGTAAAGCACAGCATGAAGCATTTACACGTTTAAAGTATCTTTTATGTTATGCACCTGTTTTGTGTTTACCTGATTTTGATAAGGTTTTTGAGATTGAATGTGATGCCTTCGGGATAGGTATTGGTGCTGTTTTGATGCAGGAACGGCGCCCAATTGCCTACTTCAGTGAGAAATTGAATGGTGCAGCTCTGCGTTATTCTACCTATGACAAAGAGTTGTACACATTGAAGAGATCATTGGAGACGTGGCAGCATTATCTGTGGCCAAAGGAGTTCGTGATTCACACGGACCATGAGAGCTTAAAGCATTTGAAAGGGCAGCAAAATCTGAACAAGAGGCATGCGAGATGGGTCGAGTTCATCGAGTCCTTCCCGTACGTCATCAAATACAAGAAATGAGAAGACAATGTTGTAGCCGATGCACTTTCTAGACGGTACACGTTGCTAAATTTGATGCATGCTAGAATGCTTGGTTTTGAGTCGATTAAGAGTCTGTATGCATGTGATCCATTCTTTGCTTCGATTTTTGATGAGTGTTCAAAAAAATCTAAGTCTTTTGATGGGTTTTTCATGCATGATGGATTTTTATTTCTTGGTTCTCAGTTATGCATTCCTAGTTGTTCTATGCGTGAGCTACTTGTGTTAGAATCCCATGCGGGAGGGTTAATGGGTCACTTTGGTGTGAATAAAACATTAAGCATGCTGCATGAACATTTTTATTGGCCGCATATGAGAAGAGATGTTGAGCATGTGTGTAGTAGATGTGTTACTTGCCATAGGTCTAAGTCTACTTCACATCCGTTTGGATTATACACGCCCCTGCCTGCCTCTAGTTCACCTTGGATTGATTTGTCTATGGATTTTATCTTAGGATTACCTAGGTTTAGATCGGGTAAGGATTCTGTTTTTGTGGTTGTTGATCGTTTTTCTAAAATGGCGCATTTCATTGCATGTAGAAAAACTGATGATGCTGTGCATATTGCAAATCTGTTCTTTGTGCATGTAGTTAGATTGCATGGTATTCCTAAAACTATTGTTAGTGATAGGGATTCCAAGTTTTTAGCACACTTTTGGCGAGTTTTGTGGGGAAAATTAGGGACTAAGTTGTTGTTTTCTACTGCATGTCATCCACAAACTGATGGTCAAACTGAGGTTGTGAATCGCACTTTAGGCACACTACTTAGGTCCTTAATTAAAAATAATCTGAAGTCTTGGGAAGAGTGTTTACCTTACGCTGAATTTGCATATAATCGTGTGGTACATTCTTCTACTAATATGTCTCCTTTTGAGGTTGTTTATGGATTTAATCCGTTAACGCCTACTGATTTGTTACCTTTACCTGTTGAGCATCTAACAAGTGTTAAAGGTTTGACAAGAGCTGAGCAAGTTAAGGAGATGCATGAGAGAGTGCGTGCTCGCATTGAGCATAAAGGGAAGCAAACGGCCGCCTCCAGAAACGTGCGACGCAAGCAAGTGATATTTCAGCCCGGCGATCGCGTTTGGATTCATCTGAGTCATGGACAGTTTCCAAATCTGAGAAAGTCCAAGTTGTCACCACGTGGAGATGGTCCTTTCACAGTTCTGAGTCGTGTAAACGACAATGCTTACCGCATTGATCTTCCCGATGAGTATAAATGTTCTTCAACTTTCAATGTTGCTGATTTATCTCCGTTTGTTGCAGATGAGTTCGATCTCGACGATGATCCAAATTCAAGGATGAATTCTCTTCAGCAGGGGGGAATGATGAAGCCATGCAAGGCATTGAAGGCCTTGAACCCGAGCTGCAATTCAAAGGTCCAATGACGCGACTTCGAGCGAAGAAATTACAAGGTTATTTCCAAGTGATGATTCGCAAGAAGTTTGAGGAATTAGAAGATGTAAAGTGCAGCCATACTTTAGTTAATTTATTAATTAATGAAGATCAAGATCATACCATGGAGAATATAACTTGAAGAGTTGAAGAAGAGAGCAAGAAGAAGTGCATTTGTGCATGGAGCTGTTTTCGCCCTTGATTTAATTTAATTAAGGGGTTGATTTTTATCTAGACTATAGTATTTATTTAATTAATTTAGACTATCATTTAGATCAATTTTTAATTAATTTATAAGTGTAATTTTCGTTCATAATATCATAGGTTTGACTAGAATTGTATTTAAGGCAATTTCCTACCTTGAATAGAATTCTAGTTTAGGTATTTCTATAGTATAGTTAGAGATCCTTTTGGATCAGATTTTTAGGCCTTTTTATTAGTTATTTTCGTGCATAATAGGCCCTATAAATAGGGGAACCATGTTACTTTGATATTTTAGACATTATTGATTAAAATTGCTTTTGCATTCAATTTGTGTCTCAACTGTTTAAAGCTTTTGATTGTTTTCCTTGAAAATTATCATTCTTGAAGCCTAGCAAACTTTGAGTCTTACATCAAGGGAACGTTCTAATTCATACGAAGAATTAGGGTGAACTCGCTACGAAGAACAACTTAGAGATTCGTTTTCGTCGTACAAGATACGCCGGGGATTAATCGGGTTGCGATTCTCAACACTACCACCTTCGACCTTCATCAAATGATGTCCTACATCCTTCACCAACGTTCGTGTCCCTCCCAAGCCATCAAGACCTGATCATGTGTTGATCATCAAGGGTTCGGTTCCATTCGGCATAAATTCGTCGTGTTTTCCATCTATACCGTAAGTCCTTCGAACCATTATCATATCCTATCTTCCCTAGCCATTCTTAACCCATGAATCTCAACCCCAATACCATCATCTTCCAGCTATAATTCTCGTCCCAAATCAGCTCCTTTCTTGTTGGATTTGTGTTCCATTTTTGTGTCGTAGTCTAGGTATCGTATTTAGGTCTAGATTCGTTCGATCATTGTTTTTTTTGAGTTTCTATTCCTTCAAGTCAGCTTATTTTTGAAATATTTGAGTCTTAGAGTAGGGTTAAATCCTTCTAAGTTGACGTGTTCGATTCTAGAAGTCTTCCGCGCTTTTTTGTATCCTGTACAAATTGTCCGGGTTACACCAGAATATTAGTTGGGTATTATTTAATATCATGTTATTAGAAATCTTCGAAGGAAGCCTCTAAGTCGATGATTCGACTTTTGTAGGAGGAATCGAACCTCGGAGGAATACTAAAGGAAACCACCAGCTCATTGCCACGTCTTCCGTCCCGTAATCAAGGTGGGTAAATCTATACTCATCTAAAGTTTGAGCTAATGAGCTCTAGAAGCATGTTAGGGCAAATGAGATATCTAATAAAGTATTTTTGCTCAGCCTGATTGATCTCTGTACAAGGAAGGAAGAAAGGAAGATATTATGTTTTACTTGAGCTCTCAAGCATGTTAGAAATGATAGAACTACTAAAGTATTGTTTATGCTTAGCATGAGATGTTTAGAATTATCTTCGATTCGTACTTGTTTACGTTATTCTCCTGTAATTTAATGTTTATACTTGTTAAGCTCGTAGAATTAAGAGTTAAGGTTTGCCTTGTTAGGGTAGCATTAAACCCTCTGTAGGCCGAGATCATATAGTATTAAAAGATTTGCCTTAGACATTGTTCTAAGCTTGGTATTGCTAGCAAGGATAAGAAAGGAAGGAACTTAGCTTCTCATTTAAGCAGGATATGAGCTCGGAACTCTTAAGGGAGTCACTACTGGGTTTTTCCATCGCAAACTCGTTCGGATATTTGAGGTAACCCCTCTTCTATCCTATAGCATGCCTAAGGGTACAGTTGACGTTAGGTTTGAGCCAAGATGGGCCCAAAAGGAAAAAGAAAAGATTTTGCGGATATGGAGAGGGCTTTAGCGTTTTGCTCTCCATATACCGTCAATTTATCATTGGATATCTTGAAGTTTATTAAAGTGTTTTACTAAAACCCACTGAGTACATTAGTGCTCATGCCCCCCCTCTTTTTCAAATGTTTTCAGGTTGAGATGCTGAGGATGTTGGTGGTTGTGGATGTGGGTTGGCTGCCAAGATTGTTTTGTTATTATCTAATATTTCCTTGAATTCCCACTATGTGATCTGCTACTCTGATACACTCTTTCTAATTCCGTTTTAAGTCTTATTATGATTATCAAGACTCTATGAATAATCTCCCCAGACATAATTATTTGAGTATAAGATGCATACTAAGTTCTATTTCTACTATCCGAGTATGATTTCCTTTCGACTATCAATGGGCTTGCATGTATTTTTTTTACCATCATCATCTATGCTGAATGGTATCCGTCTATCCGTATAATTAACCGTCTAGCAAAAGTAAATCCGAGCATCCCCGTCTAATCCCCAAAAGCATATCTCGACTGTAAAACCACCCTATTAATCTTCCGTTTCATCCAATTAACCCCTTAATAACACCCTGTCCCCACTCGTTCATCCCTATCTCAAGACCGGGCTGTTATATTTTCAGTTAAAGTGAAGGAATATGGCAACACTTCTACTTCAGGTATTATGAATACTACTCCAGCACCAACTCTATCTCTATGAGATGCGCCATCAAAATACATCTTCCAAGGAGGTAATACTTCAATGGAAAGGACATCTTCATCAGGAAGGTCATCATTCAGCTCCCATTCAGTAGGGATGGGATGGTCAACCAAGAAATCAGCTAATACTTGCCTCTTCACAGCCTTTTGAGGAATATAGATGATTTCAAATTGTTGAAGCTGAAGATACCAACGTGTTAGCCGATCAGATAAAACTGGCCGCGTCATCACATACTTTAATGGGTTTGCTTTTGAGATCAGGTGAACCGTATGAGCTTGGAAATAATGCTTCAGTTTCTGAATGGAGAAAATCAATGCCAAGCATAACTTCTCAACTGGAGAATAATTTAGCTCATTTGGTGTCATCATCCTGCTTAAGTAATATAGTGCATTCTCTTTTCCGTTTTTATTTTCTTGAGCAAGCAGTGCCCCGACAGAACACTCTTGAGCAACAATATATAGAATTAATGGTCAACCTGCAACTAACGCTTTTAAAAGCGTTGCGGCATGACTCATCCCATTTAAACGAGACTCATTTCTTCATGATTCGGCTGAAAGGTTGACATCGCCCTGCTAAGTTTGAGATGAATCTTCGCAAGTATGCTAACTTTCCTTGCAAACTTTTGAGGTTATGAATGTTACGGGGCTCGGGCATCTTCAATATTGCATCAATTTTTGCTTGTTCAATCTCTATTCCTTGATGGCGAACAATGAAGCAAAGGAATTTTCTTGATCTCACCCCAAATGCACATTTTAAGGGGTTCATTTTGAGTTGATATCTTCTCAAGCGTTCAAAAACCAACCGTAGATCTTGCAAGTGACTACTCCGTTTTCTTGATTTTACTACTATATCATCTACTAGCACTCAATGTTCTTGTAGAGTATGTCATCAAAGATTCTTTGCATGGCCCTTTGATATGTGGCACCAGCGTTCTTTAACCCGAATGACATCACTTTGTAACAATAGATGCCATCTGGGGTACGGAAGGCTGTCATCTCTTCATCTCTTGGGGACATGCGAATTTGATTGTAACCAGATGATCCATCCATGAATGATAGTGCTTCATGTCTAGTTGTAGCATCAAACATTAGTTCACCAATTTGTAATGGAAAGTCATCTTTAGGACATGCTTCGTTCAAGTCCCTAAAGTTGACACAAACTCAAATTTGCTCGTTCTTCTTTCTAACAAGAACAATACTCGAGATCCATGTAGGATACTTGACTTTCCTAATAAATCCAACTTCAATAAGTTTGTTCACCTCAGCTTCGATTAGAGGAACCAAGTCAGGTCGAAATCGACATTGTGCTTGCTTGCTTGGTCGTGCCCCTTTCTTGATGGATAAGTGGTGGACAGCTACCTTGGTATTCTTTGTAAGACCATGCAAACACATCTTTGAAATCTCTCAATAGTCCAATATAAGATTCTTCTTCATCGGAGGTCAGTAGCGCTGGCGCACCGTCGTTTCGCGCTCAAAATGAATTTGTATGCTCTTGTGCCCACAGCGAGCGTAGCTAGCTATGAGTAAGGGTCGATCCCAATGAGAGCTAATGCGATCTTACTTTCGAGTCACCAATCACAAAAGGGGGGTTTGGTACCGTGGTCAGAACAATCGAAATTAAATCTACAAAATTAAACTAGAGAGATATTAAATAATAAAAGGTTCTGGAACTTAAACTAGAATCCAGTTTAACTTATACTCACTCGATCATGGGCACAACGATTTTCCTACACGATTGAATCACCCAGTTATGGAGACCAGACTCCTCTCTGCGTCTCCTTATTCATCCGTTCAGATTAAGTTTAAAGGTGATTCCTCATCCATTAAACCCCTAACCTATCATCCACCCCCCGGTTCCCCAAAGAGATGTAAATGAACAGGAAGCAGTGTGCTCTAGACGAACCCAAGTTTACTGTGTTTACTGATTCCTCGTGTGCCCACAGCAACCCACCGATTTCCTAGTTACCATTTGAATTAACACACAGAACGATTCGCTAATCCAATTAACCCTGGTGTGCCCTCTACAACTAAAGAGTGATCAGCCACATTAGTTATATTAAACTCATGCTCACTAGGAATAAGAACAAAAATCGGTAGAAATCTAATCGTGCAATAATGTGCCCACACGGCCTCACGAGTATTTAAGTGTTTTGTTAAACCTTCATCTTTAGTTCAAATTCCGGAATATAGATCTAGCTACTCATACTAGAAAGAACTGTAAATACATAAATTAAAGACATGATAAATAGGAAAAACTTACTAGAATTGAATAAAAACTCGTCCAACATCAACGATGAACAGCAACAACATTAAATATAAATCCTAACCTCTGTGGGCATAAGGCCCCAGATTGTCTTGCTGCCGGAGCAGCGTTAAAACTAAACTAATGGCGAAAGTAAAAGTGCAGAAAAACTATGGTACGAAGTGTGTCTTCTAACAATCAAAACTAGTATTTTAAAAGAGTACAAAGATCAATTCAAATCCCCAAAAGTGGGGAGTCTTCAATATCTGCCGGATTCGCTATGCCCGCTGGAATCTGCCTGGATAAGAAAACTTCCTTATCTGCTGGATCTCTGTGCCCACTGGAATCTGCCTGTATAAGGAAATTTCCTTAGGTGGTGGAATGAATCCCAATATTTTAGGGATGTCATCCTTATCTTCCAAATTGCTTCCCAAGAGTCCACCTATGAACAATCTTTCCTTCTTCTATTCAGATTTCGAAATCAATCAAGTTCCAACGCCAGCTTTTATCTTCTTTCAACAGAATCCCGATTTTTCCGGAAATGCCCTCTTCACCGCCTCCTCTGAATCTACGCGAGTACTGTGGGCACAACATTTTCTGCTCAGGTCTAATATGCCCATTTCATCGATTTCAGTCAATTTGAGGCCAAAATGCCTCTTTCACCAGATTTCACTCCTATCATGCCCAAACCACTTTCCTGGTTCTTTTCCGACACAAAAGACACTAAAAAGGACATTTAGAGCGACTAAAATGCCCAGAAAAACACGAAGTAAATGGACTTATCACACCCACACACTTTAGTCATGATTGTCCTCAAGCATGGGGTACGAAGAACCCAGAAAAAAAAAACAAAAAGGAAAGGAAAAGAAACAGACACGAATGAAACAAAACATGTAACCTGTTAATCCGTGTAGGCACAGCGTTTCAACAACCAACTTTTCCAATTAATTGCATAATCAGTATGCCCCAGCAAGTCAAAATTGAATTGAGCGTAAAGTTCCTCCCACACTCTCTTCACACAGTGTTTAGGCTTAGTGTTTACACTCAAATTCATTCATTCTATGCTTATTCTTTCCATAAGCTTGCTAATACTCTTTCTTCAATTTCATTAAGTGGAAAAATGCATAAGTATCAAAAGGACTTTTATGGGCTGTAATGGGGCTCTTTAAGTAAGGTGGGGTTCTTTTGGTACTGGGCTAAAACTCTCAGGAGCGTTCACTGGACAGACCACCATTTATTTTCAACTTACTTCCTCATGCCCTCATTTATCGTTCAGATTACAGAATTTTTTATCATGGGCATTCTGAACATTCAGACTAGGGGAAATTTATTCTCTTTTTTTCATTTTTTTTTGAATTTATTTTTTTCATCATTTTTTTTCATATCTTTCTTCTTGCATTTTCAATTCTTCAAAACCGTCCAGAGACTCCTTCTACTTCTGGTTTTTGTAATGCCCTGGCTTTATATAGTGAGGTATATCAACAAAACTGCCAAGGCATTTTATTGGCTCAAAAGGGCTACAAAGCTATGTCAAAGGCTGATTTTTATTTGGCTTAGTGGGCTCAAGCAAGAAAATGCCTAAATCATCTACACATGCATTTCAAACTTTCTGATTTTAAAGTAGAGCAAAAGCAAGTTCTAGAAATTCCAAGTATAGAATGTACACACATGAAAAGAGAATGCTGTAAAATGGGCATAACAGCGCAGGTTCAAATCTCACCAGGTCAATGCTCAACTCATTCATCATCCCTGCTTCTAGTGTGGGCATGCTGACTCGATTAGCAATTTTATTAACATTCATAAACCAGAAACTAGTGCTCCCCAAATCTTAACAGATAGCATGCTGACTCAAACGACCCACCAACACACTTTGCACAAAGCAAAGTGTTCAACTGACTCAACAACAAAAGACAACAACCCAAATGCCCCCACCCACACACTTTGCCTGAGGCAAAGTGGGTAGAATAAAGGTGACACCAAAAAGAATGAAAATCAAAAGAACATAAAAGAAAAGAAATTGAACCAGGTTGGTGGATGTTGGGTAAGTGAACCCAGCATGTTTGAAATATACAGTGAGAATTTGCTCAATATTCCTCAAGAGGGTATCAACAGTCTGATACAGGGCATTCTCCATGCTATCCAGCCTCTTCATGGTCATTCTGGCACCATTCTCTTCTTGCTGTGCCCTTCCGCCTGGTGTCTTCCTGCTTATCCCTATAGAAAATGAGAACATAATGCTCGAAGGGTCTGCCTTCGGCACAAAAGAAATAGGGTTGCTCTCCTCTCATCTTCAACCACATCTTGCATTTTTTTTTTCAGGCAGATAATAGAAAACTCTCCTAGTCTAGTTTGATACATCAGAAAAACAATTATTAAAATTACTGAAAAAGAAATAAATTAAAAACCTGGGTTGCCTCCCAGTAGCGCCCTAGTTACTGTCGTGGGCACGACACCTTCCAATTCAGATATAGATGGGCTCCACGAGCCAGACCACTCTGACATCTTGGTCTGCATGCCCCAGGTAAGGTTTCAATCTGTGGCCATTAACCTTGAAACGCCCTCCAGTATCTGGATTCTTTAGCTCAATTGCTCCATTGGGGCATTCTGCGTACACTTCAAATGGACCAACCCACTTGGTCCTCAGACTTTCTCCAATCAATTTAAGCCTTGAATGGTACAAAAGAACTTGTTGCCCCGGAGTGAAACTCTTCATTCTAATCACTTGATCATGGAGCCTCTTCATTTTTTCCTTGTAAAGAACAGCATTGTCATAGGCCTCCATCCTCATCTCTTCCAGTTCTTGAATCTGAAATTTTCTGGCATGCCCTGCTGCATCCTTGTCCATGTTCAGCTTCTGCAGTGCCCATCTTGCCTTGTATTCCAGCTTTACCGGAAAATGGCAGCATTTTCCAAACAGCATCCTATATGGGGACATCCCGATTGGAGTTTTGAAAGCAGTTCGGTATGCCCACAGGGCATCATCCAGATGTTGACTCCAATCCTTTCGACTTGGATTAACTACCTTTCCAAGAATGACTTTAATTTCTCGATTTCAGACTTCAGCTTGGCCATTCGCTTGTGGGTGATAGGCTGCTGTGACTCTATGGTTCACTCCATATTTCTTCAATAATTTTTCCAGGGTTTGTTTGCAAAAATGTGTTCCTTGATCGCTGATGATGGACCTAGGTACACCAAACCGGTTGAAAATATGAGATTTCAGAAATGCGGCCACTACTCTTGCATCATTGGTAGGAGTAGCCTTTGTCTCCACCCATTTGGACACATAATCTACTGCCAAGATGATGTAGTGGTTCCCTCTTGAGTTTGCGAGGGGTCCCATGAAATCTATTCCCCAAACATCGAAAATTTCCACTGGCATGATGGGTGTCATGGGCATTTCATTCCTCCTTGTGATGTTCCCAACTCTCTGGCACTGATCACATCTCTTGCATACGTTGTGGGCATCCTTGAAAATCGTGGGCCAAAAGAACCCACAGTCCAGAATTCTTCTTGCTGTTCGGTTTGGTCCGAAATGCCCTCCGCAAGCAAAGTTATGGCAATGCTTCAAAATATCCTCAATTTCATTGTCAGGGACACATCTTCTTATGATCTGATCAGTACACCTCCTCCATAGAATAGGACTGTCCCATGCATAAAACTTGCTTTCATGCCTCAGTTTATTCTTTTGGTACCTCGAGTACCCAATTGACAGCTCTCCAGACTCTAAAAAGTTTATATATCTGCATACCAGGGCTCTCGTGTGCCCCATCCTGAGTACAGATGCTCATCAGGGAAGTGATCCGTAATGGGCATTGCATCGCCTCTTTCATTCAGCACCCGGCTTAAATGATCAGCTACCAAATTTTGTGCCCCAATCTTATCTTTTATCTCGACATCAAACTCCTGCAGGAGAAGGATCCATCTAATTAGTCTCGGCTTTGTCTCCTTCTTGGCCATCAAGTGCCGTAGGGTACCGTGATCTGTATAAACAATGCTCTTCGTGCCCAAGAGATAGGACCAAAACTTCTCAAATGCAAAAACTACTGCGAGCAGCTCCTTCTCAGTAGTGGTGTTACATTGTGTCCCATTCTGAGTTTTGGAAGCATAGTAAATTACATGGCTTTCTTTTCCTCTTTTCTGACCCAGTACAGCGCCCACAGAGTAGCCACTGGCGTCACACATAATCTCAAAGGGCATTCCCCAATCTGGTGGTTAAATAACTGATGTCGTGACCAGTTGCTTCTTCAGAAAATTGAATGCCTTTTTACATTCCTCATCAAATTCAAAGGGGACATCTTGCTGCAATAAGTGAGTAATAGGCTGGGCAATTTTTGCAAAATCTTTTATGAACCTCCTGTAGAATCCAGCGTGCCCCAGAAAGCCTCTCACTTGCTTAACCAAAGTGGGGTATGGCAATTTCTCAATTATGTCCACTTTGGCTTTATCGACCTCAATGCCCCTCTCGGAAATCACATGGCCCAGTACAATGCCCTCTCTGACCATGAAGTGGCATTTTTCGTAGTTCAGCACTAGGCATTTGTCCACACAACGCTGCAACACCTTTTCCAGAATATCTAAGCATCGATCAAAGCAGCTCCCACACACTGTGAAGTCATCCATGAACACCTCAATGCAGTTTTCAAGAAAATCGGAGAATATGCTCATCATACAATGCTGAAATGTGCCCGGAGCATTGCCGAGGCCAAAGGGCATTCTGCGGTAAGCAAATGTGCCGAATGGGCACGTGAATGTTGTTTTCTCCTGGTCCTCTTGACTCACTGCAATTTGCATATATCCTGAGTATCCATCCAAGAAACAAAAAAACTTGTTTCCTGCGAGTCTCTCCAACATCTGGTCAATGAACGGAAGTGGGAAATGATCCTTCTGCGTAACCGTGTTCAGCTTCCGATAATCAATGCAAACTCTCCAGCCCATTTGCAGTCGTGTGGGCACAAGCTCTCCTTTCTCATTTTTCACAACTTGAATGCCCGACTTCTTGGGCACAACATGGATTGGACTGACCTAATTGCTGTCTGAAATTGGGTATATAATGCCCTGGTCCAGTAGCTTAATTATCTCTTTTAGCACCACATCCTTCATCACCGGATTGAGCTTTCTTTGTGGATCACGAACAGGCTTTGCATCATCTTCCAACAAAATCTTGTGCATGCAAACTGCTGGGCTAATGCCCTTCATATCTGCCAAAGTCCATCCGAGTGCCTCCTTGTACAGTCTCAACAATCTCAAAAGGCGGTCTTCACCAGCTTGATTCAACCCCGCACTAATTATCACTAGGAGTGTCTCATTATTTCCCAAGTAGGCATACTTCAAATGATTTGGCAATGCCTTCAACTCCAGCGTGGGCGCTCTAACAATAGAAGGCATCATTCTGTCATCACTTCTCCGAATGGGCACACCATAGTCCACACATCCGTATGGAATTTCTTCCAATGAATACAGCATCATAATTCCATCCCTTATGTCATCATCCTCCTCCAGGGCATCCTGGTCAATTAGTCCATCCCACAATGCCCACTCTAGTGGTTCTCTGTTGCTCACCATGGATAAAGTAGAACGGCTCAGGGAATAAAATGTGTTCACAAAATTACAATTTTCTGTATCCGGGGGGTGCTTCATGGCTTCAAAAATGTTAAATGTCACCTTTTCCCTATCAAATTCGCACATCAGTGTGCCCTTGTCCACGTCAATCTTGGTACGAGCTGTCTTCATGAAAGGCCTTCCCAGCAATAAAACTGAAGATGTTGAAGTCGTTGTGCCCATGTCAAGCGCATAAAAAACTGCTGGGAATATAAGCTCGTCCACTTTGACCAATATATCTTCAATGAGGCCTTCTGGATATACATTAGACTTGTCAGCAAGCTGAATGACCACACGGGTCTCCTTCAGAGGTCCAATCTTCAATTCTTTGAACACCGGTAGGGGCATTACGTTGATTGATGCCCCCAAATCCAGCATGGCCTTTTCAACTTTTTTGTCTCCGATAATGCAAGGAATCATGAACATCCCTGGATCATCACACTTCTTGGGTAACTTCCTTTGTATAACAACCGATACATTTCCCCAACCAAGAACCTCGCATCATCATTGAATCGCACCTTTCTGGTGCAAAGTTCTTTCAGAAACCGGGCATACCGCAGCACTTGTTTGATTGCCTTGATTAGTGGAATATTGATTTCCACTTTGCTGAATACTTTTAGCATCTCCCTGGTTTCTTCTTCTTTCCTATTCTGTGCCAATCTCCCTGGAAAGGGAGGTTTTCGTCTCTCTGGAATGGGCACTTTGGCAGGCTGCTTTATTTCCGGGATGGGCACAGGATCAGTTTGTTCAGCTTTTTGTACCTCGTCCTCTGTGGGAATATTTTCAACTTCTTCTTCCAAGGGCACATCGTCCTTCTCTTTTCTTGGCCTGACCATCTTCGGAAGCTCTTTTCCACTCCTCAATGCTAATGCATTCACTTGTTCTCTCGGGTTTTCAACCTGAGAAGGTAACTTCCCATTTTTCTCCTCCATCTTGTGCATGGCTTGAGCCAATTGATTGATTTGTTTGCTCATATGTGAAAGACCAGCTCGAGTCTCTTGCTTGAATTTTTCATTCTCATCAGCCATGGCATAGACAAGATCTTCTAGCCTTTACTTTCTCTTTTCTTCTGGCGGTGGCAATGGGCGTGCAAGATGCCCGTCCTCTGGCCTTCTTCATCTGAAGTTTTCATGGTCTCTCCAGCCAGGGTTATAAGTCTGGGAATTGGGATCATATCTTCTGGAGTGCCCATTCTGGCCACCTACAGCATTTACTTCTTCCACCGCGTCTTGTAGAGCTGGGCATTCATCAGTGAAATGAAGTACACTCCTGCATACTCCACAAGATATGGGCTTTTTCGCCATGCTCACACCAAACAAGATCTTTTCAATTTTGTCACACAATCTGTCAATTCTGCTGTCTTGGTCCGGTGCCCTCTCTGATTCACTGACAACCCGAATACCCTCTCCGCCGAAGTCCCGGTTGTCTTCAACCATCTCCGTGAGAATTTTGAATGCTTCAACAGGCTGCTTGTTCAGTATAGACCCTCCACATGAGGCATTCACGATTGTTCTCTCATGTGGTCTCAATCCTCCAACAAAATACTGAATTAGATCGTGTTCAGTAATCTGGTAATGTGGGCATTTCGCCAGCATTGTCTGGAATCTTCCCCAGTAGTCATAGAAACTCTCGTTGGTTCCTATCTTCAGGCTCCCTATCCTTCTTCTCATTTCTTGCACTCTGGATGCTGGGAAATATTTTTCTAAAAACTTCTGCAGAAGTTGTCTCCATGTGGTCACAGCGCCAGTCTGTAATGTGTACAGCCAGTCCCATGCCCCATCTTGAAGAGTGAAAGGGAATGAGACCAAACGCACGTACTCTTCTCGCCCATGGTTGGATGGTTGAGTCTGGCAAACCATCTCAAAATCTTGCAAGTGTCTTTGTGGATCCTCTCCGGGCATTCCGTGGAACTTCGGCAAGATTTGGATAAAGTTTGCATGAATATCCCAGTTCTGAGTCACAGCTGGGAGTGTAATGCCCATCGGGCGCAGATTCATGTTGGTCGGGAAAACCAAATTTCTTAAAGTCCTGTTATCCTCCGCATCTCCATTTGCGGCATTTCCATTTGCTGCGGCCATGTTGATAGTGTGGCCGTTCTCAAACTGTCCTTCCCCCTCGTGCCCTTCGTCTCCTTGATCTTCTTGATCTTCTGGTGGTGTGGGCTCACGAGGTCTGTTTGTAGCTCGTCGTGCCCTCTTCACTACTACCCTGTTTTTTCTCAAAGTCTTCTCTATCTCCGGATCGTACAATAGAGTTTCTTCTGAAGAGCTCCTGGGCATCAACTTCTAGGCATACCAGCTTGGAAAGTAAAATCACTGGAAATCAGCTCCCCGGCAACGGCACCAATTTTGGCGCGCGGTCGTTTCGCGCTCAAAATGAATTTGTATGCTTATGTGCCTACAGCGAGCGTAGCTAGCTATGAGTAAGGGTCGATCCCACAGAGAGCTGATGCGATCTTACTTTCGAGTCACCAATCACAAAAAGGGGGTTTAGTACCGTGGTCACAACAATGGAAATTAAATCTGCAAAAATAAACTAGAGAGATATCAAATAATAAAAGGTTCCGGAACTTGAACTAGAATCCAGTTTAACTTATATTCGCTCGATCATGGGCACAGCGATTTTTCTACACGATTAAATCACCCAGTTATGGAGACCGGATTCCTCTCTACGTCTCCTTATTCATCCGTTCAGATTAAGTTTAAAGGTGATTCCTCATCCATTAAACCCCTAACCTATCACCCACCCCCCGGTTCCCCAAAGAGATGTAAATGAACAGGAAGCAGTGTGCCCTAGACGAACCCAAGTTTGCTGTGTTTACTGATTCCTCGTGTGCCCACAGTAACCCACCGATTTCCCAGTTACCATTTGAATTAACACACAGTCACGATTCGCTAATTAACCCTGGTGTGCCCTCTACAACTAAAGAGTGATCAGCCACATTAGTTATATTAAACTCACGGTCACTAGGAATAAGAACAAAAATCGGCAGAAATCTAATCGTGCAGTAATGTGCCCACACGGCCTCACGAGTATTTAAGTGTTTTGTTAAACCTTCATATTTAGTTCAAATTCCGGAATATAGATCTAGCTACTCATACAAGAAAGAACTATAAATACATAAATTAAAGACATGATAAATAGGAAAAACTTACTAGAATTGAATAAAAACTCGTCCAACACCAACGATGAACAGCAACAATATTAAATATAAATCCTAACCTCTGTGGGCATAATGCCCCAGATTGTCTTGCTGCCGGAGCAACGTTAAAACTAAACTAATGGCGAAAGTAAAAGTGCAGAAAAACTATGGTACGAAGTGTGTCTTCTAACAATCAAAACTAGTATTTTAAAAGAGTACAAAGATCAATTCAAATCCCCAAAAGTGGGGAGTCTTCAATATCTGCCGGATTCGCTATGCCCCGCTGGAATCTGCCTGGATAAGAAAACTTCCTTATCTGCTGGATCTCTGTGCCCACTGGAATCTGCCTGTATAAGGAAATTTCCTTAGGTGGTGAAATGAATCCCAATATTTTAGGGATGTCATCCTTATCTTCCAAATTGCTTCTCAAGAGTCCACCTATGAACAATCTTTCCTTCTTCTATTCAGATTTCGAAATCAATCAAGTTCCAACGCCAGCTTTTATCTTCTTTCAACAGAATCCCGATTTTTCCAGGAATGCCCTCTTCACTGTCTCCTCTGAATCTGCGTGAGTACTATGGGCACAACATCTTCTGCTCAGGTCTAATATGCCCATTTCATCGATTTCAGTCAATTTGAGGCCAAAATTCCTCTTTCACCAGATTTCACTCCTATCATGCCCAAACCACTTTCCTGGTTCTTTTCCGACACAAAAGACACTAAAAAGGACATTTAGAGTGACTAAAATGCCCAGAAAAACACGAAATAAATGGACTTATCAAGCGCGCTGATGTAAGTTGGTCGGGAGTTGTCAATACTTCCCAAGTTGACCTCTTTTAGTTCATCAACTGTGGCCTTGACACCTTCTCTAAATTGTGGGGGAGCATCTGCAGCATCTTCTTCTTCAATATCGATTTATTCATCCAAGGTGATGTGGTGTGAAGATGCGGTTTCTCCATTTGCTCTTCTAAGACTTGTGAATTCTATACACGTCCTCATTCTCCCACTTTTTTACCTCACTTGAACCAACTGTATTGTGCCACTCATTTCATTGATGATGCCATTTCTTATCAAACTAAGCATCTCTTAAAGTGCGAGATTCTGAACCATGTGAGGGATTGAATCATGAACATAGAATGACGAAGCGATACTCTCCATATCATCTTCAATGTCGATGGTTTCTGTTAAAATAACAATTTTCATTTTAGCTTGCAACTCTTTTCCGCATGTTATGGTTAATGTGGCTTGCTTCTTTTTGCAGGACGGGACCACACTCTTCCTTCGTCGTCCATTCACAATTTTGGTCTTGGCAAAATTCAACTTCCGAACACCCGTCGGTTCACTCTTCAATTTCTTGCCAAGTCTTTTGAACACGGACACTCGGGGAGTCTTTTTCTTATTTTTAAGTTTGTTTCCAAGCCTTTCAAATACGGATACTCGAGCTGTATTTTTTATATTTGCCATTAAAGAAGCTTCATCTTCAGAAATATGATTAGCATTGGCTCTTTTGATTGCAATACAAACAGGGTTTTGCGGTATGAATCCCAATCCCACTTTGGGACTTTGCAACATATCCACCATTTTGTGAGAATTTCTGAGTGGCATTGCATTCACCTCCTTTTTGCTTGTCGTCTCTTGAGAAATGTTCTTTTACCCTTTGATCATATCCAGCTTTGAGGAGGAGTGGAAATGCTTTTGGACCAAAATTTTGAGGAATCGTATGTTCTGAGAGTTCTCCATGCTTAATCATACTTCCTTGCATTGGCCGGACAAATCCTTCAAGTGGTGGAGGAATTGGCCTCTTTGCATCGATTTTAGTTAGCGGCATCGTCAGCCCTCCCAATGGCTCTTCTTTGATGAGAGGTGCTTCATTTTTTCTCTTTTAGACCTCATCATTTTCTGTAGCTTTTAATGACTTTTTGCTTGGAAGGTAATAATTTGCATCTGCAAAGTATGATTCAGACTCCATAAAAGGTTTATTGTCGCTGACCACCTTCTTCACACTAACACCTTGATAATATTTGAAGCATTGATGCAATGTTGAATGGACAACCCTATTTTCGTGCAGCCATGGCCGTCCAAGAAGCATATTATAGGATGTCTTGGCATCTATCACATGAAATAATATTGTTGAAGCCATATCATCCATCAGTAGGTGCAATCTCGTTGAGCCGAGAGCCCTTTGTCCTTCGTGGTTAAAACCTTGGATCATCAGTCGACTACTTGAAAGTTCATCGGTTGAGATCCCTAATTTCTTCAGTGTGCGTAGAGGCAAGATATTGACTGTGGATCCCCCATCAACAAGTATCCTATTCACCTTTTGTTCACGAGCGTAACCACTAACAAATAGAGGTCGGTTGTGAGGGTCAGAACCAAGCTCCAAATCTTCATCAGTGAAGGTTATGCACTCATCAACAACTGCAGATATTTACTTCTCAAGTTGGCCTTTTGTTTGATCCGCAATTTCTTCATCACTTATCTTGTTGCTGGATTCTAATGTGACGAGATTAGTGGTGGTGCCATCCTCTTCGAGTGATATATTTCCTTGGCGAAAGAGCTGCATAACCTTATCTTTAAAGATGAAGCAATCTTGTATAGGATTCCTAACCAGACGATGGTATTTGCAGTACTTCAGATCATCAGTTTGTCCTGATTCTTCGGGTCGCTTCATTTCTAGTAATTCGATGAGTTTCGCTTTAAACAAGTTCTCGAAGATTCCAGAAAGATCTAAATCTAAGGAGGGGTATTCTCTTTGCTGCATTTCCTTTAGAGTAAACTTCCTTTGTACTCTTTCTAGTGGAATGCTATTTTTTCCTTAGTCTCTTCATTTTTCTGAAATTTGATAGGTGTTTCATTCACTGCCATAGATTCCTTCTTCGGGTTTTTATCAATTAGCTTGCCCCCTTTCTTGTTTTTCCTTTAGCTTTCGAGACTCTTGGATTTGTGGCTCTTTAATTCCACTAGCAGCCATGCTCAATTCCATATCATGAGCTCTCGTAGCCAAATCTTCAAATGTCCTTGGTTGAATCCCTTTAAGGATATACTGAAGGCCCCATCGCATCCCTTGAATGCACATTTTAATTGCAGAAGTCTCAGATAAATGATCGTTGTAGTTAAGGCATAAATTCCTCTACCTATTGATGTAGTCGATCATGGGCTCTTCATCCCACTGACGAGTGTTTGTGAGCTCTACCATGCTCACTGTTCTTCTTGTACTGTAGAAGCGGTTGAGGAACTTATATTCCAACTGCCCTTAACTATCAATCCAGTTCGGTTCCAGGTCCGTGTACCAATCAAAAGCATCCTTTAAGCGAGCGGACGAATTATTTTACTAAGCAATCACCATACGTGCCAGCATTGTTGCACGTTTCAACAAAGTTAGCGATGTGCTGCCTAGAATTGCCCTTTCCATCAAACTGTGTAAACTTGGGAGGTTAATAGCCCGGAGGCATCTTTAGATCATCAATCCTCTGGGTGTATGGCTTTAAATAAGTTGAGGATGACTTGGAGCTTCCGTCAAACTTACTTTGGATAGTTCCTTCGATAAATTCCCTCAGTTGGTTGATTTGAATGAATCCATCGTCAGAAACTTGGAGGCCCTTGGATGCAGATCTTTCTTCTTTGTTTGCTTGGTGCTTTGCGGGTGTTTCTTCGTCACCATTTTCATCATTCACCTCGTCGTTTGCATGACTCGCCTCACCCTTATCCTTTTTTAGCTTTGAGATTTCAGCATCTTGATGCTGCATATGTTTGTGAATCCCTTCAATGAGCTTGGTTAGGTTCGCAAGTTGTTCTTCTATAGTGGAGTCATTTGCCATCATGACAGCTGCGTCAAGCGAGTAGCCTGCTTGGGGTGGAAAGTCATTTTCTCTTTCTTCATTATTTCCACTGATGCCCACAAGATGATGCTCTTCTTCCTCAACAGTAACCATCTTGGAAGCTTCCAAAGCTTGTTTAGCCATATTTCTTGTAGTCACTCCAACACTTTTTGTAATGGAATTTGAGGTGTTTGAGATGTTAGACATCTTCAAATCCGAAGCTTGATGAAGAGAAGAGATGAGAAGTAGAGAAGTCCCACCGGGCGTGCCAGAATTTGTAACACAAATTTCGTGTATTTATATTAACAAACACCAAAAAAGCGTACAAAGAAATATTTTTGGATTGAAATTATAATTTGTGGTTCGATTCTCTATTTGATCTTCTGATTCTTCTCATCAAAAATTTGATCTTCGTGTTTTTCAAGATCTTCTAGGTGGATTTGCCTCTTTGATCTTCATGAATTCGATATTTTAGAGTTTATAACGTTGATTCGGATGGTCGAGACTTTGATTCCAGATCAAATGATGATTTCGAACGATCTTGATGAAGAATGTCTTGAGTTTTCAAGAACCACTTGAAGATTTGAAGCTCGGAAACGTTGATCGGAGGGTGTAGCACCTTGATTCCGAATCAAACGTCAAGCTTGGGATGATTTTGATGAGGAACGCGAAGAACGTCTTGAATCTTCAACTTGAACTCCTTGAAGATTGGAGAGAGTTTTCTCTAAGGAATCCTTCTCCAAACTTGAGCTCTTGAAGTTGTGTGTGATTTCTTTAGGCCAAGGCCTTCTATTTATAGGCAAATATAGAGAGTGTGAGGTGGATTAGGGCTTATGTGGCATGATTTCATTTGGCCACATGTAATTTGTAATCCCCTACATCAACGTATTGGTTTATTGTATGAGCTCGCCACATGTCAATTTCTCATTAGCCGGAAGCTCCCATATAAAATATCAAATTACTATTTATTTTATTTAGGAATTTTCTTTAATTAAATTCCTAAAAATAAATAAATAAATCAATTTGTTATTTTATCATTTTAATTTACACATGGCACCACTTGATTAACAATTAATTTTAATTGCCTACAAGTGGAATTAGGAAATTGAATCTGGGGAAATTTGATTTCCCAGTTGGTTGGGGGTTGGTGTCTTGATTTTAGGCAAAGAAGGGAATGATCTTTTTGAAATTTAAATAAAATATATATTAAGGGCCTCTAATATAGAGAAATTATATATTAGCATGCCTTGATTTTGGGAAGTTATTACTTAGCTCATAACTTAATTAAATATGAATTTTAGCCCAAAAAGTTTGTCTAAATTTTCTATTAAACATAGAACTTCATAAATTAATTATTTAGGCTTATAATTTCTTAATTTTTTTAGAATTATTCAAATTAGAATTGGCTTAAATATTTATTAAAATTATTTTGATTCTAGGTGTGGCACAATTAGGACCCTCATCCATTTTGTGATCATCTGCTCAATTGTACGTGCTCATTGTTCTCAGGTGGGTATAATTATTATATTCGAAATAAAAATATATGATGCATGCTCTTTGAGTCAGAAATGTTTTTAATCCAACTTGAATTGTCGAGGATGGAATGTCGATAGCGTCTTATACGCATCAGATCAAAATAGCGTCTCGTACGCATCAGAATAGCGTTTTGTACGCACCAGAATATGTCTTATGCATAGTTCAAGATGTATTCTAGAATCAGAAGAGTACCCTAAATCCACTATTCCTGTGATTTATTTCAGTTGGATAAATAGAAAGAAATGCTCATGATCCCCCACCACTGAGTTCGTTTTAAGAGTGTTCATCCCACATTTTTAAATATTTTCAGGTCAGTAAGCTGGAAGCAGCGCAATGGAAATGAGGGTGGACTTTCTCAAGATATATTAGTTACTTGGCCTTAACTTTTGCACTTTTTGCTTAAAATAAAACTATTTTGAATATAGTATTTTGTGTTTGTTAGTGATTTTGGACTAACTTAAATTGGTAGTTTGCTATTATAGTTTTATTAATATTAGGAGTGTGAATTTTACATTTTTGAACTTATAAGTTACTTTTGAAATCAACTTGGAGTTTATGAAACGCATGTACTTTGTTCTGAGTACATATATTTTTTAAAAATATATATTTTGTGTTCTATTTTCTTCTTAGGATTTCTAGCATGATTATTTTAGAAAAGGAAAAAAAATTACTTGAACTATTATTATTGGAATCATTTTCCGCTTTAAGGAACAGAAAGAGTAACATTTTAAATTATAGAATTTAGGGTGTTACATGTACTATAGCCCCATCCATTTTCATATAAAAACATCTCCACCTTTCTCACTTTCAAGTATTTTGTTGTTACTTAGCACCACCTCAAAAGTTAAATATTTATTTTCTCTAAACATAAGTCCCACCATCAAATCATTTCAGATTTGATGTATCTACATATTTACTTTTTATGATTTTATCTATAAATATTAATTAAACATTATTCATAATGTTTTAATTAACATATATGTATATATATACATATGCATTTAATTTCATTAACTAATAATTAAGTTAAATTGTTTTTAAAATATAATTAAATTAAATTAAATTAAATTAGTAACCCAACTACTATCATTGCATTAAATTACAACTGCCAACAAAAGTTTAAAATTATTGGATTAAGGGTTAATTGCAAAATTTAACGCAACGTTTGCTCCATTTTACAATTTTCGCATAACGTTTAAACATTTGCAATTAATATCATAACCTTTAAAATTTTTGCAATTGTAACACAGTTTAAATTTTCCGACAAGACCCGTCCTATGTGTTCTATTTTTTCCATGTCAGCAAGCCACGTGTATGCCATATGTGCAATTAATAAATGATGTCATTTTAGAATTTAGGGATTTTAATATATCTCTAGTTGGGGGATGGAGACGCACAGACGCACGCCAAATTTCATCTTCATTTCATTTTCTGAAAATTCAAAGAACACAAAATCCCTTCTCAAAATATCTATCGATCAACACAAATTTCTCCCTTCCTCTTCTAAAAAATCAAAGAACTCAAAATCGAAGAACACAATTATGGGTTAGGGCATATTACTGAAGAGGCGGAAGTCTTGACGCCATTGCGGGATTTGGCGGCGGCGGGCACCCTCATGCTGCCCAAGGACTCAGTCACGCTGAAGAGGCGGCGGTTGACGGTGCCGTCGGGACGGCTGGAGGAGTCGGTGACGGCGTTGAAGAAGAAGAGGCTGATGTGGGTCTTCAGCGGGAGCTGAAGCTTCTCTTTATCCATGAAATTCAAATTAGTGATGGAGAGGAGTGACAGAGACTATTCTTTTGTCATTCTTTTGTTTGTTCTAGATTTGATTGATTGTTCTATATACATTGATGCTAGAGTAGTTTGATGGCATTCACTTTTGATCATGTTGTGTTTTGTGATTTTTGTATAAAAATGCTTCTTGCTGGATAGAGTTTCCCACTCAAAAAATAATAAGAAAAAGCTTAATTGATGTAATTTGATGATATATACATTGTTGTGTTTTGTGATTTTTGTATAAAAATGCTTCTTGCTTCTTGTTCTATATACATTGTTGTGTTTTGTGATTTTTGAAATATGATTATGTAATTTGATGATTTTATTTCTGATTAAAGCTCTGATTTACTCCATGATGAAGAGTAGTGTGTGATCCTTTGATTTCTGAGGTGATAAAAGAAAATAAAGCAGCTGCATTGTAGCAAATAGAAAAAAAAATGCTAGATTCAGAGGAGGTGTTAGCTGTTACATTTTCTGACATATGTGGTGGGAATTGCTGATTAATTTGGACAACATGAATTTACTCATAAAGCTGTAGATTTCCATTTGTGAATCTGCAGAGTGAAAATATTTTCCATTTGTGAATCTGCAGAGTGAAAATATGTGATTAAGGTCTGATAAAACTGCAGTGAAGATTCAATTCATATTACTCGAGTGTCAGACCATTTTATTTTTACCACTCATATATGCATTGATATAAGATTGAATATTCATCTCGAAAGCTTATACAATTATACTCACTCCAAAAGGAAAATCAAAATTAAATTTTGGTTAAAAAAAGATGGTGCCCAGTCTACATTATCGAATTATAGCTACCAATGAGTTCAAGCAACTGCATCAATCATAATACATCAATGAGTTCAAGCAACTGCATCAGTCATAATACATCAAACAAAGCTACCAATTCCATCAAAACAAAAGTCAAGTGACAAACTTCAAAATACACCCAAAATGTCACTGCAAGGCATTCCTAAACCAGTCATTAACCAAAATACAAACTTCTCCTAATTCTAGACCCGACTTTCTTGAGTGCATTCTCCTCTTCCTGAAATAGATGTGTCTGTAACATCTCTACTTCTTTCCCCCACTATAGCAGTTGCAGTAGTAGCAGCCCTACCACGTCCTCTTCCCCAGGCTTGTATGCCACCTCTTTTAGAATTCACATGGTGAACTTGAGTGTCACAAGACATCTGAAATTAAATAAAATATGCATTAATGTCTGCATATTAACATAAATATAGAGGCATATTTAACAAATAACATCTAACCTTCATATAGATATGCCCAGTTCCTTCGAATGTTGCTACCCCCAATCCTGTATTAACCTAAACAACACAAGAATCAATTCACAACTCTTATAGAAACTGAGCAAAACAACAATGGAATAAAAAGTTTTCACCAATGCTCTTTCTTTTCTGATATTTGCATTTGTAGCTTGACGATTACTCTTTCTCCTAGGAGTAAATTTTTGCACCCGTCCTAGAGTTTGGTTACTCTTTCTAACCTTTGTAGCCTACAACATAATAAAAAGAATTAAAATATCAAATAAAGCCACACTACTGGTTAAGATTGAGTTTTCTTACATTTGCAAGTTGTGGTAGTTCAACTGGTGGATTCTTGCATGTTCGTTTATTGTGCCCACTTTGCTGACATCGTCGACATGTCATTTGAAGGCCAAAAGACCTGAGCTTCGAACTGTTCCCTATCTCTTTCTCCTCCAAACCCCTTTTTCTTTTCTTCGGTGGTCGGCCTGGTAGTTTTCTCACTAGAGGTGGCTCTATTGTATCACCTTGTACTATTAGCCACATTTCAGGTCCATCTAAAGGCTCAATCCCATACCTAGATACAACAATCATCAACAAAATTTGCAGCATCAACCTTAAGAAATGAAGCGCACGACATGCATGAATGCATGGGATTCTAGTCAAATCCCATAACCTACATGTGCATGTCCTGTTTGGAACGTTCACCACAAATCGATCATCTTGCAAACAAACTTCAAACTTTTCTCCTATAGCAGGTATAACGGTGCATGAAAGGCAATCCAATTTAAGTTTTTCCAGCTTGTCTCTAATTGTTGGACAAATTCTATCAGTCAAACCACTAATGGCTTTTAACTTTTTATATTGCCGTTCCATTAACTTGCATCTTATATCTTGAAGCATGTCAATCAATGGTTTTTCCCTTGCTTTTAAAATGAAACCATTAAAAGTTTCACTGATGTTATTATCCATTATATCGCATTTTGGAAACACGGATATATGCGCCTTACAGAATTTGGAAGGATCTCTTTCAATAAAATTCAGATAAGCCTCTTTATTCTCCACCTTCATATCTTCTAATGCTTTCTTATAAGCTGCAACATAAGTGCTTCTAGTTGCCCTCCAGAATAAATTCTTCAGTGTAGGTCCTTTGAATTGTTTCTTCCAATTGCAATATACATGTCTTGCACAATTTCTGTGCTCAGCATGTGGAGCCAACTCAATAAAAGCGTTAGTAAGCCCCTGCAAGTTAAGGAAGAAAATCAATTCTATATGATAAGAAATGGTTAGCTATTTATTCTAAACAAATAAGAAAAAAAATCACAATTTATACCTTTTGTTGATCACTGATAAAAGTGTAGCCCAATCCATCTGATATGCCCAACTCATCTAAGAGTATTTTCAAAAACCATCTCCAACAATCTTGATTTTCAACTTCCACGACTGCCCATGCTATTGGACACATTTGGTTATTGCCATCCTTTGCAATAGCACACAATAGAACTCCTCTCATAAGTGTCTTTAAGAAACAGCCATCTAGTCCTATAATTGGCCTGCATCCCCTTAAAAATCCCTTTTTAAGAGCACTGAACCCAACATAAAAAGCTTTAAAGATATTTTCAGAAACCAATAACTCAAATCGTCCCTCTTTATCAACTTTCAACAGCTCAGCTACATAATTCCTAAGTTTTCCATAATGCTCTATTAGAGTACCTCTTAGATTCTCTTGTGCCTTCAATCTTGCTATGTATAATTTTGGCACAAACACATCGCATCCATATCTATTCATGATGTGTGCCGTCAGCTCCTTAATCTTGATATCAGGTTTGGTTCTAAATATCTCCAATAACTCTGTTGCAACCCAGTTAGCTATTGCAAGTTTGTTGTTCATAACCCTTGGACATGTATGTAGACCACCCACAGTCTTAATTACAAAATGTCCATCACTTTTTACCACACTTCCATAACACCTCCAGATACATTCAGGAATGCATCGAGCTTCAAATTGTCTTGCATTACATCTAATGAATCGAATTGGATTTCCATTCTCTATTGCATTTGTTCTAAGAGCACGTTTACACTGGAAGCCATCCTGAAATCTCATACCAAGAACTATCTTCAGTGATTTATGATCACATTTAGGATCATAAGTAACCTTTTGTAGCTTAAATCTTCTAACAGCCCTATCTTCATCTTCACTAGATTCAGAGTTTATATTCCCATCAGATTCTTCATATTCTGACATAATTTCTCCATCAGCACCATGTGTGTCTATATGGACAATTTCATTACATTTATTTCCCTTCCCATCATCAATAACTACTTTGAAATTCTTCATGTTTTGTCTCGCTTCAATGTATTCTTCATCATCTGACACCAATTCATCATCATCTAACGCATCTTCAGTATCACTACTTTCTGTAGGAATGTAATCATTATCTTCTGAAATTGATCCTTCATCATCATCATCAGCAGCAAAATTTTCTCTCAAAGATAGTCCAGAATAAATACCACCAACCTCAATAGCCTCCTTGGTAACCTCGCCATGATCATTATGGATGTCAGTTTCCTTACTCTTCCTATTTCCATTGTCAACATAAACGTTAACGAATTTATCTCCATTCACCATAAAGGAAATCATCTTCATCACTTCTCTATCATCATTCAGTTCTTTAAATCCACCTGTTTCTGGATCTTTAAAATATAAATTATCCCAAGAAGTGTATCCCAAATTCTCCACTTCTTCTACTAAATCAAAAAAACCAAACCTATCGATATCCAGTCCATGCTTGCTTTTCAACTCACCACCACTATATTCTTTACCACAACCCACATATATTATTCTGCCGCCATGATAAAACAGATTGATAATTCACAACTGCATTTAAAAACCAATGAAAAGAAATTTTTTGAGATTTACAACTGCATCGAGTGTATGAAACACTTAGTTTCAGGACACAACACTAAGAATTAAATATATGGCAGAAGTTAGAACCTAGTCATTTGTAAAAAAAAATTCATAAAATTTTCATTTTTAAGTGCAAAAGGACAAACTTTTTTCCACAATTATATGATAAATAAACTTGATTTTTCAATGTTGATAATCTAACTACAATGTTCAATAGTAAAGAAACATAGCAATAAAAAATATACCGACAACTAAAATGAAAAAGGGGTCTACCTGTTCGACATATTCAGAACCGCGATTCTTCAATGGGACCACCGCTGCACAATCTTTTTTTTTAGAATGAGGACCACCAACCCAAAAATTCTTCAATTGGAACCATCACCATGCATACAAGCTTCAATTAAACCCATTATGAGCAAGGACAATGACGATTTTTTAGAAGAGAAAAGGTTCAGTAATATGCCCTAACCCATAATTGTGTTCTTCGATTTTGAGTTCTTCGATTTTTTAGAAGAGGAAGAGGAGAAATTTGTGTTGATCGATAGATATTTTGAAAAGGGATTTTGTGTTCTTTGATTTTTCAGAAAATGAAAAGAAAATGAAATTCGGGTGTGCGTGACTCCGATCCCACAGTGAGAGATAAATTAAAATCCCTAAATTCTAAAATGACATCATTTATTAATTGTAGATGTGGCGTACACATAGCTTGCTGACATGGAAAAAATAGAACACATAGGACGGGTCTTGCCGAAAAATTTAAACGGTGTTACAATTGCAAAAATTTTAAAGGTTATGATATTAATTGCAAATGTTTAAACGTTACGCGAAAATTGCAAAATGGGGCAAACGTTTTTTCCAATGCTAGAATTAATACATTGTTAAAAAAATAATTTTTAATCTGTACTAAAGTAAAATAAATAATACATACATCCCCTCATTTCAATTACAAAAAAGAAACAAAAAATATATATATTTAAAGATGAGGTTGTGGCCTGTGTAGGGCTGGCAAAAAATAATGTTATATCGTTCATACCGTACCGAACAAATACTGAAGATATTGATATTTACGGTATACCAATTTTTCGGTAAGGTATCATACCTTACCGGAATTTTACGGCAAGGTAACGGTATGGATTTTCAAAAATTAAGGTATACCGACGTACACCGAAAGTTCGGTATACCATCATATATCGGTACATACTGTACCATGGTATATGCCGAAGTGAAGGTATGTACTGATATGCCGGTATATACCGCCATATCGGTACATACCCTACTTTGAATTTTATATATATATATATCTGTGTGTGTGTGTGTCTATTTTGCATATCTATAATTCAATATTTAGTGAATTTATCATAAAAGTTATGTTTTGATATTTAATTTACTACCTAAATTATAACTGAAAATGAACTATTTGAAATTAAATGTAATAAATAATAACCTTCTATTTTTTTTCGATCAATAAAATTAAAAGTTAAAACGAATAATCAATAAAAATTAAAATAAAATGATGTATGCGTAAATTATATGATATAAAATTATTTCAATAGAATAAAAGATAAATTAAATTATATAATGCATAATAATCTTTTATTCGTTTTCAATTTTTAAACTTCAAATTTCCATGTAATTATTTTGACTTCAATTTTGCAAGTGTTGGGATGCTGTAGGCTTACGGGTTTCAAGAATTGTTTTGGTTTTGAGATGTTGGAATTATATGTTAATGTTTTTAATACCCTTAATTATATTGTGGTCAAGTTTAATTAATTATTGATTTGTTGATTTGGTGTGTTGATATTTGATTATTATTATTATTATTATTATTATTATTATTATTATTATTATTATTATTATTATTATTATTATTAAATATTTTTTAGTATAACGATAATTTCGAAATACCGTGAAATGTCGGTATGGTACGTGTCGAAATATGAGTACAGAAAGGTAAACCGAACTAAGGTACGATAAGAAATACCGAAATAAAAGGTATGGTATGTATGCATTATGTGTTATACCGAACTTAAGGTATACCGAACTAAGATGTACCGGAGGTAAAAGTACGACAACGGTATGATTTTGTCATACCGTAAATTAAAGTAAGGTATAAAGTATGACAAAAAATAAGATATGCCGTATCTTGACACCCCTAAACCTGTGGAGAGCCGTAGTAGACATGGGGCCCACGTTCACCCATACCCAAGCTCAATTGATGTTCACAGCTCTCTCCCCATTTTCATGTAGTCCATGCTCATTTCCCCTACTCTCATCCATACTAAAATTCTTAGATATCACCGTAGCTTCTCTACTTTATTTGAAGATGTTTCCCATCTCCTCCCACAATACAAAATTCATTGAGGTGTGGACTATATTGAGTGTCACCTCAATATATTCCACACCATTGGAAATACCTAATTAAAAAAAGAGAAACGCTAGAAAACATACCAAAAGCCAAAAAATTATAGTCTCTTTTGATTCGCACTTTTTTTTATAAATAATAAAATCTAAATAACACACAGAAAACAAAACCCATTTTTTTTATGTATTCGACAATATAAATAATTTAAGTATGCGTGTTAATCGTTTTGGTTTTTCACCGAGAGTTTGGCAGTGAATTTGAAGAAAATGTGAATGATGAGCTTACATTGCTGATGAGTTAAGAGTGTGTTTTTAAATGAAATGGACTCAACACCACTACCATCATTTTCTTATGAAAAAAAAAACACTATTAGCGTCAATTATATAAGAACAAATAGTTGATGAACAAAATAAATTGAATACGATTTTAATTTAAAGGAAAACATACACAATTTTTTTAATAAAGGAAAACACAAACTTACCATGGTAAATAATTATGTAGTGGGGATGAACAATAACCAAAATTATTATTGCAAATCGATAATTATATTCTTTTTATCTTTGTTTTTTAGTTATAAACTTTTAGGGGCTATGATGTTTGTTCTTCTTTCCCTTTTTTTCCCTATCTATTCTCTAGTTTATTTAGTTATAAAAAAAATTGGGGATGAAATATTGGAAGTTGGCTATATTTTATGATTTTTGTTATTTTATCTAGGGTTTTTCGTTTTTTAGTTTTATGAAAATGGATGGAGATTGTAGTGTGGAGTGCTATGATAGGGTTTTAGATTTTGAGTGACTTAGGGGTAAAAATGTTTATCATATTTATTTCTATTTTTTTATAAAATAGTGGGACTGTGTGAAGAGTAAAATGAAGGCGGTGTATATAATTTCCCTTACTAAAATTATGTCAAAAGGGCCCATTTATATTTTAAGGGCCCAACCACCATTTGCAATTGATTCATGTTATCTGCTCTTTTTTTATTGTATATTATATTACATTTGTTGTTCTAGACAGTTTTTTTATTTTATTTTATTTACATCTCTAGTATATCTAAAAGTAAGATAGTTTATATAAATTGAACTATCATTGTTGATTTTTTTTATAACTAGGGCCATAATTGTTTCTAGATTTTTATTTGTAATTAATTATTTTTCATTATATCATAATTAGGTTTTATAATTTTATTTTTTACTTCTTAATTTGGGTTGATTATTCCATTTGGATTTACAATTACTTTTGATTTATTTAGTTAAACATTTTAATTAGGGTATACATTTTTTTAGAATTGAGCTTCTTAATTATATTTTATTTTTTCAAAAAGAAAAAAGAAAAAAAGAACTTGTCAATGTAATTTAAAGACAAAAAACATCACATCAAATGGAAAATAATTAAATAGAGTTATGTTGAATTTGTACTCTCTGTGTTTCACTTCATTCTACACTCAAATTATGAGTTTTTCTTGTATTTTTTTATGGTTTAGTATAATTTTACAATTCTCTATTAGGGTTCTTCCATCCCAATTAGAGTTTTTTTTTAGCAAAGTTTTTTAGTTTTAAGTTTTCAATTAATAATTTATTATTATTCATGATTATTTCATAATCAATTTTTTGTAATTTATTTTTTACCGATAAATGCTGACTATGATTATTTATGTAATTATAATTAATTTTAATTTTATATAAATATTAATCATAAATTTGATGGTGAAACATAGACTAAAATACGAAAAAGTGCAACAAGAAATTTGAATTGGACTTCTGACCATATAAAATCCAATATTGCACTGATAGTGTGACGTTTTCGTGTTACACTATAAAATTTATAATTTTATAATAATTTTGTAAAAATAAAATTATATAATTTTAATAATTTTTAATTATGATTTATTTTTTTCAATTAGGGCATATAATTAGTGTTTAATGTTTAATTTATCATTTTTGAACTAATAATTAATTATGCTGGATGATTTTTCCATGATTAGATTTAGAATTGTAATTTTTCACTCAATTTTTTTTCGTTAATAAATGTTGATTAGGATTCATTATGTCATAGTTAATTTTTATTTTTATGAAAACTATTAAAAAATTATAAATTTAATAATACAATACGAAGATGTCACACCACTACTACAATAGACGATTTTATCCCTCGGAAGTCATTTACAATTTACAGCGCGCGGTATGGGGTTTTCAATGAGTACTAATTACAGGATTAATTAATATATAACTAACCACTTTCAAGAAGTATGAATTCCGATGAAAGGCAAGCATAGCATATCAATTTACTAACTAATAAGCTACTAATCTACTAATGAAAATATATATATGTCTCATGAATGTCATGCATTAATTTATGGGAACAAGTTTGAATACTAAAATAGACGCATCACCCACAAGCGCGCGCTATATATATATATATATATAGAGGCAGCTACTAAACTAGAAAATTAGGTAACTAATAAACATTTTGCTGTGGTAGTTGTACATTGTACTATCTATCTATATATATATATATATATATATATATATTAATCTCTGAAACCCTTGAATACATTAACATGCTAAAATAAATGAACAAGTCAAATTAATGCATATTCTATATATTCTCGTACTAAACCCTAGGATTAACAATTAGAAAATAACTCTTACTTTCTCAAAAAAAAAAAAAACTGATACAACACAGATCTGAACGAAACAGATCAAATAAATCAAAAATATCGAATCTTCGTAACAAAACGATGAAGCCAGAAACTAAAATAAGATTAGAAATAAAAATCACGAGAAGAAACGAGAAATAAATCAACACACCAAACTCCTAAAATAAATTGAAAATAAAAAAAAACATACATGGAGTCACCATACAAAGACAGGGCCACCGATGAACTCTATGAATCACAGGGTCGAATCTTCAGAATAAAAAGATGAAAGTAGATGCTGAAAAATAATGAAAAATCAAAAAGGGAAGAAGAAAAAGAACGTAAATCAGCGAGAGAGAGAGAGAGAAAAAAGGAAAAAAAATTTGAAGAAAAAAAGCGGAAGGATGAATATGGAAATAAAAACAGAACAGAAGGGAAGAATTATTGAATTACTATATTACCCCCTCCAACAAAATTGCCGAAAATTACAGTAATACCACCGCCCCATCTACTTAAATCTGATTTAATCTGAACCGTCCAGATTGAATGAAATAAGGACTAGGATTGGTTCTAGTTCCCACTTGGGGGAAGGGTTCTCATTTGAACCCTTCCCTATATATATATATATATATATATATATATAGAGGCAGCTACTAAACTAGAAAATTAGGTAACTAATAAACATTTTGTTGTGATAGTTGTACATAGTACTGTCTATATATATATATATATATATATTAATCTCTGAAATCCTTGAACGTACGTTTGATCAGGTGAATAACTAGAGTTGTTTTGAGTTTTATTTTCTAGAGTTTGGATGAATAATAAAGTTGAAAGCAAAAGCAAAATAATGGTGGACGGGGCTGCAGTTGAGGCGGAAGCGTGGAATCACTGCTTCGGTTTCATCAAAACCAGCGTGGTGAAGAGCGCAGTAGAGTTGGAGATTCCCGACATCCTAGAAAAGCATGGCGGCGCTCCACTCTCCCTCTCCGACCTATCCTCCGCCGTGGGCTGCCCCGCCGATCGCCTCTATCGCATCATGAGATTCCTAGCCTATCACGGCATCTTCAAGATCATAATGCCCGACGACGTCGACCACGCGGTTTTCTACGCTCAAACTCCGATTTCCCGCTGCTTCACCAAGGATAACTTGGGACCTTTCATGCTGCTGCAGGGCTCCCTGAAGGATTCGGCGGGCTGCTTCACTGCCCAGACTTTGAAGAACTGCAAGTGCCCCGGCGTAGAATATTCGGATCCGGATCATTTTTATGATGATCCGTTTTTTAGCACCAAGGTTTTCAGAGATGCTATGGCGTGCCATGCTAGGTCCACGACGTCAGCAATGATAAGAAACTATGGTGAAGAGGGTTTTAGAGGAGTTGCTTCATTGGTGGATGTTGGTGGTTCGCATGGAATGTCCCTTGCCATGTTGGTCAAGGCTTTCCCCTCGATCCGCGGGATCTGTTTCGATCTCCCTCAGGTTGTGGCTGCGGCTTCCCCTCTTCATGGGGTCGACTTCGTTGCGGGGAGCATGTTTCACAGCGTGCCAAAAGCTGACGCTGTTATGCTCATGGTACGTACTTTAACAGCGCTCTAAAGCTTAATCGATTTTTTGTTGTATATATAATTTGGTTTGAATATATTGGACACGTGGCACATATATATACATGCAGTTTGTGTTGCACAACTGGAGCGACAAAGAGTGCGTGGACATCCTCAAGAAATGTAAAGAGGCTGTCTCGGCGGAGACAGGAAAAGTGATCATAGTAGACACTGTGATCGATGAAGATGGCGAAGGCGACGAGTTCTCCGGCGCTCGTCTAGGGTTGGATATGACGATGATGGCGGTGATGTTGGAGGGGAAGGAGAGGACTTATAGGGAATGGGCTTATATTCTCAAGGAGGCTGGCTTCGCCAGACATGATGTCAAAAACATCAAAGCTTTAGAATCAGTTATCGAGGCTTATCCTTAATTCACCTTCAATATTCATTGATGCAGGATATATACATGCCCTGGCATGTCAGAGATCGATCGATCCTAGCTTATTGACACACTTATTTTATCTGTCACACTATCTAAACTAGAGTTGTTATCAATAAATAAGTTCAATATCTTTTTAAGAAAAACTCAATCACACGATTAAATTATTATGATATATGTATTTGCAGTTCACACATAGCTTTATGATACATAACTAAGTTTTAAAAGATATAATGAGGTGATATTGAACATAGCTAAGATAGGCTTGTGCTAGAATCTTGGAATTGTAGTGCACATAATTTATCAACATATGCAGGATTGTATACCCTTGCAGCTGTAATGATTATCATTGAAGGTCTTATTGTGAGGTTACCTACACATATACCGTGATTTGGATATCACTATAAGTAGTCAATGCTAGATAACCCCTAGTACACTCAAGGTCAATGCTAGGTAACCCATGGTACACTCTCCTTGGATTAATGAGGTAACTCCTCATTTTTCCTACTAGCAGCATGCTATATAGTGCAATAGATGACAGATTGAGCAAAAAGGATTCCAAAGGAGAAGAAAAAAAGTTCGTAAATATGGCAAGGATTTTTGTATTTTGCTTCCTAGATGATGTATATTATTTGGATGTTTCATATTGCTGATGATGTTTGGATATGCTAAGTTGTATATTTTATATAGCTTTTGTGCTATAATTGTTATCATTTGGAGTTTTTTATCTGTTTGCTAGTTGTGCAGTAATAGTTGCGTTTTCGTTACATAATTGAAGCAAAACAATCAAATATGAGCATGAGGAGTTGAAGAAGGATTTAATTATGCTCTTGGGCTTAATAATTAAACACTTAATTAAAGCTTAATGAACTTAATTAAATGATCAAAGCCCGTGAAAATCTGAAGTCCAGTGCGAAAATTAAACACTTGAGTCGACCCACAAAGTGTCGGTCGACCTAAACTAGTGTATTTTACAAAGGGCTGGGTTGACTTAACCCAACTCATTTGGGTCGACCCTGTGCAAAATCATTCATCTGGGTTGATTGAAATATCTTGGTCGACCCATGCCACTCTGTAGCGCCCCGGTCCCGAAAGACCGTGGAAATGGACGCCATGGGGGTGGGAATTAAGAAGTGGGAAAGAACTGGGGTAATTTAATTAACGAAACCTCAACAGAAGACTCAGAACAACCAAACATGCTTTATAATAAATTATACTTATTCATAATACCAAGATCAGAGTTCTTAGCATTTTTATACTCCTTTTAACAAGTTCAAAATTTTATTTTTATTTTTTCATTTCAACAATATAATTTACACTCATCTTATTAAATATTCAAATTATTTTATATAATAAATTATTTAATATGTTGTATTAATTACTTTGGTTATTACGTGGTTCATATTTTAAAATAAAAAATATAACAAAATGAAAATAAATTCAGCAATATATTTAATTAATATTTTTTTACTAAAGTTGATTATTATGTGATTTTAAATTTTAAAATAAAATAAAATATAAGAAAACAAAAATAAATTCAAAAATATAGTTTATTTTTATAAACTTGTTTATTGTATGATTCAACATTTTAAAATATAATTAAAAAATATAAAAATAAAAATATAAGAGAACTTTCAATTTTAATATAATAAGTCAACTTCTTTCTTAAATGAGTCAAGGTTATAAGAGTAAATAAACATTAACTAATCATTAAAATCTTAATTAATTACTTACCAAAAAATAAAATCTTACTTTAATTAAAAATTATGGCTGGCCACATGTGTGGCCAAATAGCATTGCTCAAAAAATATATAGTGAGGGAGAGAAATAAGGAAATAGAAATAAATTTTGATATGCATGGCAAGCCCTATTATTATGGGATTGGTTTTACAAAATTTTATATTATCCACAACTAGCTAAAAACATTTGAAATAAAAAAAGAAAACATAAATCTCAATCTCAATCTCACCCATTAAATTTGTTAGATCCAATGATTGTAAATAGGTCCCAGTTCTCACCTAAAGATGAGTTCTCATTTATATATATATATATATAGCCATTAGAACCGGTTGTTCCGTTGATCTTCAACGGCTACTTCATCTCGGCCGTTGAATCGGCCAACGACTATAATTTTAAAAAAAATCATAACCGTCGGTTCCACAATTTCAATTTTCGGGAACCAAAACCACACCATAAGGAGGTGGTTCTAGTTCTTGTTCTGATTTTACGCGGCAATTCCGAAACCTTTTGTTACCTCTAACTTGAAATGACATTTAAATAAAGGAAATTTAAGGAGTCACATTTTAAGACATCTCACGTTGAAAACTTAATACTTAATTAACGGTAGTTATAAATGTTAAACTTATTGAATGCGGTATCTAATGCGTAAATAAAAATTAGGCTTTGTGCCCACACGCGCTCGTGCCAGGCCTTCATTTGAGATTAAAGTTTTTGTATTATGTTCTGTTTTCTTACAAAATATCAAAAGCATTTCTCCAATAAAATCTGTACACAATCTGATATCTAATTTTGAAAGCAAAAAATTAGAATTTTTAGATGCACATAAGTAGTAGCAATCACAGGCGGACTTATGTAGTCAGGACCAATCTTGACAACTCAAAAGCTCATGATTAAGTCAGAAAAATGATTCCTAAATTTTTTTTACCATATTGATAAACTCGGAATTTGCATGCCTTTCGGATGTACTTTTTACATATTTTTGGAGTCTAATGCATGTGTTTGTGATTGTTTTGAATAGTTTTATGTTGTATTGGTTCAATCACGGGTTTATCGAGTTTTGACAGGAAAATAGCCTATTTTGGACGTGTTTTGAAATGTACATGGTTACCGGGAGGAATGAGTACTTGAGTTGAGACCGGGAAGGTGAAAATGAGCCGAAAAATCATAGTTTTGGAGAAAGTACAATGGCACGGCCCGTGCCGTCGCACGGCACGGACCGTGCCCCGAAGCGAACAAGGCTGAAACTCTCGGTACCGACGGCACGGACCGTGCCCCAAACCGTAACCCGACGCGCGATCTTGTACAACGGCACGGACCGTGCCCCGCTGTTCCGAAATTTGATGTTTTTCCTTTTTGGGCTCTGTTTTGCCCCAACTATTTAAGGCTACTCTTTGGACGAATTTTGTACCACTTTTTACCCTATTATTGAAGCGGAAGAGTGCGGAGAAGACGAAGAACGCGAAGGACAAAGACAAATCATCCGACATAAGTTGTTTATGTTATTTATTTTAATTTAGACTATGAGTTGTAGGATCATTCCAGTATTTTCTCTAGATTTCTATGTCGCCATGAGCGGCTAGACGTTATTAATTCTAGGGTTTGCAATTTGTGTTGAAACTATGCAATTAATTGATTCTGTTATTTTTCCCTTTCGATCATTATGTTCAAATGTTCATATGCTTATTTCTCATGCATAGATTAGTGGCCATAATTTATGTATGCTAGCTAATTAATTTGAGACCTGGCGGAGAAAATTAATTAGTGGATTAAGTGAATATTTTGATGCATGTTCTGAGGAATCTGTATGAGATTTAACTGATGATTTAGGGTGTTAATAATTTGTCTAGAGACGAAAGTAATAGGCACTTTATTGATCTACTGCTACCTTGAGACCTGGCGGAGATAGGTAGTTATCTTTCTGTTTTTCCACCTTTAATCGGATTAAATTGGGAATTATTAGGATTAGATTATTGTATAACGGATACATTTAATGTGCATCCCCTAGGATTAATACTTTGTTAATTGCTTGAATTCATTGAATTATTTTGTCTGCATTATTTGAGTTGTCTTGGTTTCGTCTATTCTGTTTAGTTGTCATTTAATTTCGTGCCTAGCTTTAGAAACCCAGAAAATTGGTCACTTGGATAATAGTAAATTGTTAGCTTAGTACTCAGTTTGGTCAAATCTTCAATCCCTGTGGATACGATACTTGGTTCACCAATTATATTGCAGGGTCCTATGTTAGTTGCAGTATAGTGCATAAAAATTAGTGCACTAACTTTTTGGCGCCGTTTTCGGGGACTGAATTTGATTTTTATTCTGATATTATTACTGACAAGGATCTATTACTTCAGGTAGTTTATGAAAACAAGGTCTACATAGCCACACGTAGATCATGTTCTCAATTCTTCTGATCGAGCTCATAGACAGAGGAATAAGGAATGCAGATAGCAAGAAGTAGAAATGGCACCCAATAATGAGCATATGGATGTGGAAGCATTGGCTAGAAGGCTCCGAGAGATGGAGCAGAGATTGGCTAGACAAGCTGTGCCCGAGCACGAAGCAGCATCTCTAAACCAGCTGTATCGGGCCCCGACTAAAAGATACTTAGGCGCCGGATGGGGTGGCGGCATCAACGCCAACAACTTTGAGTTCCGTCCCGCATTGATTAACATGGTAGTTGCAGAGCAGTTCAGTGGACGGGCTACTGAAAATCCGAATGCTCATCTGGATGCGTTCTTGGATATCTGTGACACCATCAAGATGAATGGTGTTAGTGACGACATCATTCGCATGAGGATGTTCATTTTCTCTCTGAGGGACCGAGCCAAGGAGTGGTTCAAAAGTTTGGACAAGGCGTCCATCACTACCTGGGATCATATGTGCCAGGCTTTTCTGGCTAAGTACTTTCCTCCATCAAAAGCTCAGAAAATAATTGCTGAAATTACTCATTTTTTACAGATGGGGGATGAGTCAATTTATGAAGCATGGGAGAGGTACAGAGACTTGCTGCGATCTTGCCCACAATATAGATTCAGCGCCGATCAGCAAATCACTCACTTCTACAGTGGTTTGACTAACAATACCAAGCGGTTGGTGGATGCCTCAGCTGGAGGTTGTCTGGTGAATAGAACTGCAGCCGAAGCACTAAGAATCATAGAAGAGATGGCAACCACTAGCTATCAGTGGCCGATGGAGAGATGACAAACAAGGCCTGCAGCTGCAGTATCTGATTCGGGGATGGATGAACTGAGAGCTGAGATTGAAGACCTAAAGAAGCAAGTTCTAGAGGAGCGGTGCGCACACATGGATGTGAATGCAGTACAACAACAAGGCTCTGAATCCTCTGATGTAAAAGGTGTGAATTTTGTCAATCAGAGAAATTACAACAGTGGACACTACAATAGAGGCTAGCAAGGATTCCAGAATAACAACATGGCGTATCATCCAAGCAATAGAAATCACTCTAATTTTTCCTATGCTAACCCCAGCAACGCCCTACAACCTCCGGGTTTTGCTGCTCCCACTGCAGGTCCTTCTGAGCCTAAGAAGCCGTCACTTGAAGAGATGATGGGTCAGTTAATCGCTAATCAGAACAGTTTTATCGGAGCCACTGGAACGAAGATTACACAAATCGAGGGAACTATGAGTACTATGTCCAAGCAGTTGAATATGCTAGAGGTTCAAGTGGGCCAAATGGCGAATCATTCATCTACTCAACACAAGCCGGGTCAGTTTCCAAGTCAATCTGTGATCAACCCAAAAGATCAATGCAATGCTATTCAGCTGAGGAGTGGAACTGAGTACACGAATCATAAGCATCTACTGAAGGATGATGGAGATGATGATGTGATCGAGATAGTAGATGAGGAAGCAGTTCCAGCTATAGAGGTTCCACCTACTCCTGCACCAAAAGTGGCGTCTGCCACTACTGCAGCCCAGACGATGCCTACTAGTTCAACCGCCCCGTTTCCCACTAGGCTAGCTAAGGCCAAGACTGAGCAGAAGATGGAGAAATTTATGGAGATCTTCAAAAAGGTAAACATCAACATTCCTCTGTTAGATGCTTTACGAGATATGCCTGGTTATGCCAAATTCCTGAAAGATGCCGTTTCTAAGAAGAAAAAGTTAGGAAAATTTGAGACTGTGAATCTATCTGAGGAATGTAGTGCAGTCTTGCAACGGAAGTTACCTCTGAAGCAGAAGGACCCGAGTAGTTTTACTATTGCCTGTGTAATTGGGGGGACGCACTTTTGGTAAAGTGTTGTGCGATTTGGGGGCTAGCATCAATCTGATGCCTTTGTCGATTTTCAAGAGATTGGAAATTAGTGATATAAAGCCGACTTCTATTGCACTGTAAATGGAAGATAGATCAGTCACCTATCCGAGATGAGTTGTCGAGGATGTGTTGGTGAAGATAGAGGAGTTTATTTTTCCTACGGATTTTGTGGTTCTCGACATGCCGGAAGACAAGAATATTCCATTGATTCTTGGAAGACCGTTCCTAGCTACAGGTCGTGCGTTGATTGATGTGCAAGACGGCCAGCTGACATTCTGGATGAATGATGAGAAGATTAGGTTCTCTTTGTATGATGCTATGAAGAGGCCACATGAGAGTGAATTTGATGATTGCAAATTGATAGAGTTGGTGGAGGATGAGTTTGCCTGCACCAATGTGCTAGTTGTGTTGGAAGACCCTTTGCAGCACTGTATCCAGCACTCTATTTATTCTGTTGACTCATCTGACTCTCTCGATATTGCATGTGATGAAATTTTGGAATATCTTGCTGTTTTAGATTCTATGCAGGAACTCCCGCAGGAACCAGTCCAATACTTGAATATTCGAAATCCGCTGCCAGAAGGCATTGAAGGTTCCGAGACCTCTGCAGCCAAATCGGTGCCTCCGCCACCAGTTTTGGAGATGAAACCACTCCCGGCTCATTTAAGGTATGCTTTTCTTGGGGAAAATGATACTTATCCTGTGATTGTATCTACTTTTCTATCTGATTCGGAGTTGGACAAGTTGTTGAGAGTGCTGAGAAAATATAAATCTGCGATAGGTTGGCAAATTTCTGACATAAAGGGGATTAGCCCGTCTATTTGTATGCATCGTATTTTACTTGAGCAGGATTACAAGCCGAAGGTGCAAGCACAACGGAGATTGAATCCGGTGATGCAAGAGGTGGTGAGAAAAGAAGTTTTGAAACTTCTAGATGCCGGGATGATCTATGCCATATCTGACAGTGAGTGGGTGAGCCCGACTCAATGTGTTGCAAAGAAAGGAGGCATGACAGTCGTGAAGAATGAGAGGAACGAGTTGATTACTACGCGGCTAGTGACTGGATGGCGAGTCTGCATTGACTACCGTGCCCTGAATGCGGCTACCCGTAAGGATCACTTTTCCCTTCCTTTCATTGATCAAATGTTGGATAGACTTGCAGGTTTCGAGTATTATTGCTTCTTGGATGGCTATTCGGGTTACAATCAAATTATGATTGCCCCGGAGGACCAACACAAGTCAGCGTTTACTTGCCCCTATGGTGTTTTTACATATCTACGTGTGTCGTTTGGTCTATGCAATGCTCTAGCCACATTCCAGAGGTGCATGATGGCCATCTTTCATGGCTTTATCGAAAAAATTATGGAGGTATTTATGGACGATTTCTCTGTCTTTGGTTCCTCTTTTGATAATTATTTGGAGAATCTGTCTCAAGTTTTGCAGCGATGTGAGGAGACAAATTTGGTTTTGAATTAGGAGAAGTGCCATTTTATGGTACGTGAAGGTGTGGTGCTTGGCCAAAAAGTCTCTGCTGCCGGTCTGGAAGTTGATCGAGTGAAAGTTGTAGCTATCAAGAAGCTACCTCCTCCTACCACTGTCGAGGCGGTTCGTAGCTTCCTTGGCCATGCTGGATTCTACCGGAGATTCATCAAGGATTTTTCCAAAATCTCCAAGCCTTTGTGTTCTTTGTTGGAGAAAGATGTGAAATTTGAGTTTGATGATGAGTGCATGGACGCATTTGAGAAACTGAAGTTGGCTCTGGTAAGTGCTCCAATTTTAATACAACCTATTTGGACTGAACCCTTTGTTTTGATGTGTGATGCCAGTGACCTTGCTGTTGGAGCGGTGTTGGGACAAAAGCGGGATAAATTCTTCCGAGTCATTCACTATGCCAGCAAGACACTCGACTGTGCCCAATAGAATTACACCACCACGGAAAAGAAGCTGCTAGTAGTGGTTTTTGCGTTCGACAAATTCCGGGCTTATTTGATTGGGGTGCAAACCATTGTCTATACCGACCATTCACCATCCGGTATCTGTTTGCCAAGAAAGAGGCCAAGCTAAGATTGATTCGATGGATCCTATTGCTGCAAGAGTTTGACATGGAGATCAAGGATCGAAAGGGCTGTGAGAATGCTGTGGCAGACCATCTGTCCCGTTTGGAGAAACCAGTGGAAGGAGAGGATCCAAAGTTGCTCATAAATGAGAGCTTTCCGGATGAACAAGTACTCGAAGTGAAAGCCGTTGACAAAACCCCGTGGTATGCAGACATTGTGAATTACATAGTAATTCGTGTCATACCCAAGGATCTCAGCTCCTACCAGCGCAAGAAATTCCTCCATGATGTTCAATTTTACTATTGGGAGGAGCCCATCCTGTACAAGCGATGCGCTGATGCAGTGATTCGGAGATGTGTTCGAGAGGACGAAATTCATGCTATCATAGAGCAGTGCCACAGTTCGCCCAATGGAGGCCATTTCGCAGCAAATAGAACCGCCATGAAAATCCAACAAAGGGGGTTCCATTGGCCGCATATTTACTGAGATTGCCATGCGTTTATCTCCAAGTGCGATCGATGCCAACGGGTTGGCAATATTACTAAGAGGGATGAAATGCCGCAGAAAGCGATGATGGTTGTAGAGCTCTTTGACGTGTGGAGGACCAAACCCGGAAAATTGGTCACTTGGATAATAGTAAATTGTTAGCTTAATACTCAGTTTGGTCAAATTTTCAGTCCCTGTGGATACGATACTTGGTTCACCAGTTATATTGCAGTGTCCTATGTTAGTTACAGTATAGTGCATAAAAATTAGTGCACCACATATGCATCTTGAAGTTTTTTTACTTTATATTAATTATTCTAAACCTTGAAATTTAAAGTGGAAACAATATTTAGAAAATTCAATTCGTGAATTTTGTATGTAACTAACATTTTCATTAATTAAATAATCGTGAAAGTAAAATATTGATGATATTAAAAATAATTATTCAAAATTATATATTTTTTTATATTTGGATTTGGTGAACTCAAAATTGGGGAATAAAAATTGTAAATACAACAACTCAATTTTGATAAAAAAAAAAAAAGAGTTTTTTATGGTTCATTTATCGTACTATTACTTTGTTTAGAGCATGTATATGTGATTAGTAGTCAAATTGTAAAAATGAGATCAATACAATACAAAATCTCAATAAATTTTCACATTACACTTAAGTATAGAAAAAATATATAACCAGCAAAAGTGGAATTAATCACTAAAATGAATTTTTGTAAGATTTATATAATTTTCTTTCATTTTGTGGGCCTCATAAAAATGACGCGGCCCACCTGGCCTACCCAAGGTCGGAGGGTGGGTTAATCAATTTTTAAAATTTGTAAGGTCAATTTAATAATTTAAAAAATTTAATTTAAGATTTTAAAAATTATACACAAAGTTTACAGTTAATACATTATTTATATACTACTATTTTTAGTATCTTTTTCTTTCTCATTGTTTATTATTTAACTTTATCTACTCTAAAAAATAATTAAGATTTACTTTTAAGTATACAATTATATACTCAGTTTAAATTCTAACATAATGTAATCACTCGTTTCTTACAAGAAAAATAGTTATATGTTTGTTTATGTGTTTTTTTATTTATAGTTTATTCCAATACTCAATTTGATCTCTTAAACTTAATTTTTTCTCATTTAATTTATGACTTGGAGTTTTTTTTTTGTGTGTTAAATTTGTTAAGTTAAAACTTACAATAGCAATATTGTTGTAAATATATCTAATAGATATATATGATATGAGTGATGGCCAAGTTACTAACTCTAAAACCCTATCTCTTGTACTATTATAAATAGAGGCATTTGGTCCTCATATTGAATACACACAATTCATATTTTCTTTTGTCTCTCTCTAGTTTACAACACGTTATCAGCACGAGTCTCTAACCAATTGAGTTATCTCTCTAACCAATTGAGTTTTGAATTAATTGGAGGTATGCCATAAGAAAGAATCGTGTCTTTCCTGCAAGGTAACTTTTAAATCAAAATTATGAAATTATGTTTGATGGGAATGAAAATTATATTGTGAATTCTACGATTTGCCAGTCATTTCATATTACATAATTAGTTAAAATCTTGATTATGCTAAATTAGATCCTTTATATTCATCTGTTGGTATTTCATGCCTGAATTTGGAATGCGGCGTGAATTATGCAATATACCTATCGTATTTTTATTCCCTACCTAATTTCACAAGCTATATTCTATGTATATAATAGCAATTAACTAGATGTAGTTGATTTCAAGAATTTGATGAAAGGTGATTTATATTCTGTGAATTAAGTGGTCATATTATGAATTACATAGACTTTTCGGAAAGCAACAAGCAGGCTTTGATATTTGTGCCCATTTTTTTTTTTAAAATGTTAACATTAGATTAATTGTTGTCTTTATATAATTTGTAAATCAATATTGATTTGAATGATAGGTTTTGGGTTTTTGTAATTTATACAATGGGCAAAGCAAATATATCTTGAGTAGATATCTTATCATTCATCACAAATTTACTTCTGAACATTTTATGATTCGTAGAAAGAATTATGAATATATTTGATTTATTATGAAATTAAGAATTTTGCCAAAGTTTACGATAATATTAATTGTTCTTCTTGTAGAACTTTTGATTCTGTAACATAAGTTATCATGGTATTATTTGGACAACATATGATCTATATGTGTTAGCACTTACTCAGATTAATTTCTTGATATATATTGAATTGTACTTTACTTTCTCCACTTTTAGTAAAATATTTTAAACTCACTCTTTACCTAGAGAGAAAATCATTAGTCTTTTATCATCACCGTGTAAAATAAAAGTTATATTTCTTCGAAATCCCCTGTTGGATCTTTTAACTATGCAATCCCTGAAGGATCATTTAATTCGATTATTTATACTAATTATATTACTCAGAATAATATTTTTGAGGGGAGACTAATGCCTTATAAAATTTCCCTATAAGTTTTGAAGTTGAATTTTATGATACTAGTTTATTAGTTTCAAAGTTATGAAATATAACTCGTCAATTTGCTAGCAGCAAATAAGACTAAATGATGATGTCAATCGTTCGATGTATTTGATGATATTTTTATATCAATATTTATTAAATATTATATGTTCATTTGAATATTACTCCAGTTGAATTTTCAAAAGTTATCAAGGTTGTATTATACCTTTATTTAACCAAATTATTTATGTTGCGATAAATACATAAAAAAAATTTAAAGACCCAAAAATTTGGATTATGACATGAATGTTCGGGTCATCCCTTTTATATTAGTGTGTGAATAACAAAAGAAACATTTTCCATCTGTGAATTCTTGTTATCACCACCAAAACGTACCTATATTGACTTTCTTTAATTAAAGAAAAATAAATAGTAATCTATCATATTTGACCTATTTAGAGCTAATAATTGGGGATCAGTTTATTGGTACGTTGATTTTATGATCATTTATCGGCATTAGGGGGAGATATGACTAAAATAATGTCATAAAATTCTCATTGAATTAAATATTTTCACGCACTACATGAACTAAAAGTTCATAACTGTCAAAAGTTATCATAATGGAGTTATTATTAAATATATTTGCATTACAAACTGTGGAAGTTCCACATATATAGATTCGAATTCGAATTACTCAACGCCAGAAGCGAACGAGTTCATTGACGCTAGAAGCGAAAAAGTATTTGAAATGTAAAATCCGTGGAAAATAAAAATCAAAGACATGCAATAACTCCTAGAACCTCCTGAAGAGGATCGTCTTGAAGATGAAAATCTCAGTATATTTGCACGTGCACCAAATAATCTTAATACTGAGATTGCGGAACAATCAGATCGAAATATTATGGGAAATGACAATGATCTGATTAATTTTAATATTAAAGGTACCATATATTTTATAAATATGGGAGAGATATATAGCATAAATAACGTAGTTGTTGACAACATATATTGTCTCCACAATTGCTTTTATAATTTGGATCCAAAACTTACGATGAAAGCAAATTGCCAGAAGCATTCTGATATTCTGATTATGTAAAATGAAAAATAGCAAATGAGGTAAAGGCGTAAAGCTCAACCGCGAAACAATTATTGTTTCAATAGGACACAAATGAGCATTTCTATGAATGAGAAATGACAAAATTAATAAGGTGGTGAGACATACAAAGAGGTTGTAGCTTATGGGTTTACGCAGAGACCCATATTTCATAAATTATATTCTCCTATTAACAATAACATCATGTTCCGCTACATAAAATAAATGGCAGTAATTTTAGCATTGGATATACAATTAATGGACGTTGTGACCACATACTTATATGGGTCATTGAACGATAATATTTATATGCAAATCCTGATGGATTTAAAATTTATTGTATAACATCGCAACATTTATTGTGAGAAAAGTTAACTCATGCCTAAAGACAGAGTATTTGAAATAAAAGACTTGGATAGCACCAAGTATTGTCTCGGCTTGCAGATTGAGAATCACCTTATGTGATTTTATATATACACCAGCCAATCTATTTCAAAATTTATGGAGATTCTATCTATGAATAGCTTCACACATTTAACACACCAATAATTGTTAGATCACTTAAAGTGAATGAGTATTTATTTAAACTCAAAGATGATAATGAGGATATTTTAGGACCAGCAGTTCCTTACAATATTTTATCTTGCAAGATTACCTAGCCAGGTACCATATTTATAAATAACTTGCAAGCAAGATTTAGTGTTTTTCTACAATGAGACACTAGCATGTCAATTACTATATCCTCCATTATTTTCAAATTATAGATATTATTTATTGAAATAAACAATGGCATGACATTGGTGGACTATTCAAATGTTGGCTATATTCTGATCCTCGTATTGTCATATTTGAGACTGGTTTTTTTTATGTTATTTTTATGTGTAGCGCGCGAATGATATTATCTCCTACTGTCTATTTAAAGACAATGTATTTGTGTTGCACAAATGAATAGTGAGTGCGTTAAAGGTTACCTGACGTAACACATATTATTTTCTTTTACCCACATATAAACTCTAGAAGAGTTGTGAAATTTAAAGTTCGCTCCAATGATTGTAGTTTTGAGGGGGAGCGATAATTTTCAAAATAATCTAGAAGATTAGGCCCTGAAGGTCAGACCTTGTAAGTCTACATTATGCTCTAAAGGCTCAATGGTTGTACTCTTTTTTTCCTTACTAAGTTTTTCCCACGGGGTTTTCTTAGTGAAGGTTTTTAATGAGGCAACTAATGCAACACATATAAACGTATGCCATGTACTCTTTTCCTCGACTAATTTTTTTCCACTGGGTTTTTCAGTGAGGTTTTTAACGAGGCATGAACATCACGTCGTAATGGGGAGTGTTATAAAATGCCTGAAGCATTAAAGTCAAAACCCAAAAGCATGTTTTCGATTAAACTGCAAAAATCATTGTATGAGCTGAAACAGTCTGGCCGTATGTGGTATAATAGATTGAGCGAGTATCTATTGAAAGAAGGATACAAAAATAATGATATCTGCCCTTGTGTTTTCATAAAGAAAACCGAAAGTAGATTTGCAATTATAGCAGTTTATGATGATGATTTGAATTTAATTGGGACTCCTGAAGAGCTCAATAAAACTGCTGAATATTTGAAGAAAGAATTTGAGATGAAAGATTTGGGAAAGACAAAACTATGTCTTGGTTTGCAAATTGAACGTGTCCGAGGAGGAATGTTTATTCATCAATCCACATATACAGAAAAAGTGTTAAAGCGCTTTTACATGGATAATGCACATCCATTAGCATCACCAATCGTCGTTAGATCTCTTGATACGAAGAAAGATCCATTTCGACCTATTGAAGATGGTGAAACGATACTTGGTCCTGAAGTACCATATCTAAGTACAATTGGAGCATTAACTTATCTGGCTAATTATACTAGACCAGATATAGCTTTTTCTGTAAATCTTCTCGCAAGATATAGTGATGCACCCACTTTGAGACATTGGAATTGTGTTAAGCACATTCTACGTTATCTGAAGGGTACCATAGACCTTGGATTATATTATTCGGAAAATTCCGATTCTTCTCTGGTAGGGTATTCGGATGCAGGATTTTTATCCGATCCACATCAAGCCAAGTCACAAACTGGCTATGTTTTCATATGTGGTGGAACTGCTATATCATGGAAGTCTGTGAAGCAAACCTTGACTGCAACATCCTCAAATCATTCTGAAATCATTGCAATCCATGAAACAAGTCGAGAGTGTGTATGGTTGAGAAATATGACAAGTCACATCCAAGAGTCATGCGGATTACCTTCATCAAAGATCACTCCAACTGTTTTGTATGAAGACAATGCTGTTTGCATTGCGCAACTCAAGGAATGATACATCAAAGGTGATAGGACAAAGTACATTTCTCCCAAGTTATTCTACACACACGATCTCCAAAAGAATGACGATATCAACATTCAACAAATTCGCTCAAGTGACAATTTGGCAGACTTATTCACAAAGGCATTACCAACATCAACATTCAGAAAATTGGTACACAAGATCGGCATGCGCCGACTCCAAGATCTACAATGATCTCAAGATCAGGGGGAGTAGTTGTACTCTTTTTCCTTCGACTATATTTTTTCCCAATGGGTTTTTCTAGCAAGGTTTTAATGAGGCAACATTTGTTTTAGAGATTGGTCACTCAAGGGGGAGTGTTGTAAATATATCTAATAGATATATATGATATGAGTGATGGCCAAGTTACTAACTCTAAAACCCTGTCTCTTGTACTATTATAAATAGAGGCATTTGGTCCTCATATTGAATACACACAATTCATATTTTCTCTAACCTCTCTCTAGTTTACAACAAATATTATGATTCAGATCCAATTTTAAATGTAAAAAAAATAATAGTTATTTGGGTGTATTATATAACAACTTCTTTATTTTTGTTTTTAAAGTTATGTATATTAATATTATAAGTTGGGTCAGTCGTAAATGATATTCATGGGTCTGCGGTTGGTAGCAATCAAACAATTTAAGATTGAAAATGAATCACTATTAAGATGGTGTAGTTGTCATTTGCACTCTGTTTTTTTCAAACAAAAAGGCTATATATTATTCGTTTAACGCTTTAGTTAAAGTTTATCGTTTCAAAAAGTAACAGTAACTTTTTCTAAAAGAGAGACAATTATGTTGACATATATCCGTTTTTGCTTGAAAAAGACTTCATCTATTTTTTTCAAAAATTTGATTTTTTTTTTTATTTTGTTACAAATAGAAATTGTGCATTTTTAATAAATCTTGTTCCTAAGTAGACAAGCCACACTAGATTAATTTTTCCCGACTTAAAAAGTACAAGTTAGATCTAACCTTATAATCATTCAATTAGGGATTCGTCGAGTAGATCATTTTAGAGAGTATAGTAATAAAATAAGAAAAAAAATCTTGAAATCTCCCTCCGGGTAAATTCAAAAGTTGCTTTCCCTCTTGGTAGATTTTGGATTTATGCATTCCATTTAATTCCTATATATACCTAACATTCCATTAGTAATTCTTTATATTTAAAAAACACATTCCATTATTAACGTTTTCGTGATAATTTTACATTGAATACATCAACAATTGATTTTCTTAAGAACACTCAAGCGGCGAAGGTCGAAGGCTGCTCCTCTTTCCCAACTCTCTCTCTCTCTCTCTCTCTCTCTCTCTCTCTCTCTCTCTCTCTCTCTCCATATATATATATATATATATATATATATATATATCTACTATTGCTTGATTGAGAATATTATGAATTTCAACTTTATTATGATGAGAGAATTGATTTCCTTAATCGCATGCATAAAACAAAAAAGGTCCACTCGTGTAAACTTGACAATATAATTCAATTTTGTGCAAATGTGGAAAAAATTTGAATATTCTTGGAAAAGATGAAGGTAATTAAATAGTTACATTCCAATAACAAATCGTACTCTCATTGATTCTAAGACAAGGTTTTTATAAGTTCTGAAATAATTACACGAAGGAATTACTTTACATTTAAGATAAAGGCTTAATTATATGATCTGACCAAAAACAACAATCTAGATTTTTGTAAGAATTTTATAATTTAGTAATTCTTGTAAGAATTTTGTCAACTTAACCATGTTTAACATACAATTGTTCGAAGAGTAACGTTCATCGTACATACAACATATACATTAAAACCGTTGTAATTTAACAAAACACACAATAATAGCAATTTTTTATTTATTTTTTGTGTGTGCTTCAGGTGTTGTGTATTTAATAACATAGATATTATCATAGTGCTGGCCAAATATTATCATACTACTAACAAAAATATTATCATAATGCAAGTTAAGCATTATCATATCAGAATAATTATTCTCCTTCTAAAAATTATTTCAAAGAGTTGCACATAACATTAAAATAATCTCTCCATATCTACAAGGACAAAAGAATCCAACAAAATATAATTTAAAATTAGAGGTTATAAATAAAATTACCCACGACATGGTGGTTATTGGGATTAAAACGAAATTAGAATCAATTGGGACATACAAATCCCATCCATTCACCTTCGTATAATCATATTATGTGTGTGTGTGTGTGATGATGATGAATCGTTTATTAATAATATGAGTACGACTAGATGTATTTGTTTAAGAGTGCACATGAATGAGTTGGCCAAGTTATATATAAGTTTTATATCAGATGGGAAAAAATTAATTATGATTTTCAATATAGAAAATTACTACATTTTTTTAATTAAAAAAATTATCACTTCTACTACTGAAAGTATCACTTATAATAGTAAAAAAATATCACTTCTTAATTTTAACATTGAAAAAGCCGTCGAATATAAGGCTTGCATTAGTTGCACACAACCATTGTAGAGAAGAATTAGTCCAAATTAAATTGTTTTTTATGGAAAATAAAGAAAATGGGGATAAACAAACTTTCAAGAAACGAAATCATATTGATTCAAGGCACACTTCGCATTAATTATTTCAAACAAATAACTTCTACGCAAAAATAAATTCTCGACTTTATTCTATTAAAATTTCTAAGACGTCTAAGTTTGTTTATAAAGATGTATTGATTAACCAAGTATGATAACATCTAGATTGATGATCGTATCTACGATCATGAACCATCAAATATCAAAAGATATCCTCCAACAATGGGATGAGATCCTCTATTCTAGATTTGGTATTTTAACCCGTAATTCCACGATCATATTTATGAAGTTGTCTTTCATTTTTTCATCAATTTTAATTTATTATGATTTAGTTTAATTTTATGATTATTTTTAGAGTTCACCCACCCAATTAGGGCTTATAATTATTTTTTAGTGTTTAATTTTCAAATAAATGATTATTATGGTTGATTATTTTAAAAATATGATTTATAATTTTTAAAATTTCAATCTTTTGTTGATAGATATGACTAGATCGATTATGCTATAATTAATTTTTATTTTTATAATATCTATTATTAAACTTGTGAATTCGATTGTGGAATACATGTAACGACCCGAAAAATTATTTTTAATTGGTCGTTACCATTTTTCCAAAAGAATATATTTGTTTAAGCAAGTTATTAATATTCATAAAATCATATCAATTTTCAATCATCAATCATCAATCCATTTCATAAAATTTGAGATTTGATTCAAATCAATCCCCTACAATTGTGATGTTTCCATTTTCATGCCCTAGCCTACTAGTATAAATAGTGCACTCAAATCACTTCTCTAATCACACCATAAACATCCTTCTCTTCTCTACTCTAGTTTTCATTTGAGGCGGTGCGCACGGATCTAACTAAGTTCATTTTCAATCAAGTTTTAAAGTCAAGTTAAGGTGGGGATTCTCTCGGAGAATAAATATGAACTCTTATCCTTATTATACTTGTATATGTGGTGTGCAGGTGGACCTCTGGTCATATGGGCCTTCGGGCTATTGCTATGAGTCTATGGGATATTATTATGTTTAACCTACAAGTTATATGCTATGTTGGTCTACGGGCTCTATGATATGATATGCTATGCTTTGGTCTGTTTCTTACTGTTATATTTGCATAATTTGGATAATCGAGTTACCCCATTGAGTTAATAGCATTCAGCCCAAGCTATTTATTTTTCAGGCTAAGATAAGTTCGGGCGATGACGTGAAGACGGAGTGATGGTCTAGATTAAATAAATATTATTTTATTATAAATATTGCTTCCGCTGTATCAAATTCTTTTATTTATTATATAAATGAGATATTTCTATTTACGAAATTTTGGGACGTTACAGTTGGTATCAGAGCGGGTTTACGTTTCAGACTTGCTAAAAACAATGATTTATGAATTAAAAAAAAATTCCATCATCACGTCTGTCGCATCGCGCCGAATAAAGGTAAAGGTTGATTAAAGTATCTTTCTTATGTAAATGGATTTCTACTTACATCCTTTGAAATAATGTTTTTAAAAAAAAGTATTTTATTATTTTCAGGTTTTTAAAGATAAGTTTTTGAAATTCTAAAAGTGTTATGCCCATTCTTAGGTTTTTGAAAATCAAATTTTGAAATTCTAAAAGTATTTTACCTTTTCCAGATTTTATTGATATGATTTTGAATTTTTGAGAACGAAAGTTTTGCATACTTCGAAGTAATGTTTTAAAAGTGTTTCACCCATTTCAAGTTTGTGAAGATAAGATTTTGAAATTTCGAGGACGAATTTTTTTTTTTTGAGTGGTATAGTCTGTAACGACCCGAAAAATTATTTTTAACTGGTCGTTACCATTTTTCCAAAAGAATATATTTGTTTAAGCAAGTTATTGATATTTATAAAATCATATCAATTTTCAATCATCAATCATCAATCCATTTCATAAAATTTGGGATTTGATTCAAATCAATCCCCTACAATTGTGATGTTTCCATTTTCATTCCCTAGCCTACTAGTATAAATAGTGCACTCAAATCACTTCTTTAATCACATCATAAACATCCTTCTCTTCTCTACTCTAGTTTTCATTGAGGCGGGGCACACAGATCTAACTAAGTTCATTTTCAATCGAATTTTAAAGTCAAGTTAAGGTGGAGATTCTCTCGGAGAATAGATATGGACTATTATCCTTTTTATGCTTGTATATGTGGTGTGCATGTGGACCTCCGGGTCATATGGGCCTTCGGGCTATTGCTATGGGTCTACGGGCTATTACTATGTTTAACCTACGGGTTATATGCTATGTTGGCCTACGGGCTCTATGATATGATATGTTATGCTATGGTTTGTTTCTTACTGTTATATTTGCATAATTTGGATAATCGAGTTACCCCATTGAGTTAATAGCACTAACCCCAAAGCTATTTATTTTTCAGGCTAAGATAAGGTCGGGCGATGACGTGGAGACGGAGTGATGGTCTAGATTAAATAAATATTATTTTATTATAAATATTGCTTCCGATGTATTAAATTCTTTTATTTATTATATAAATGAGATATTTCTATTTATGAAATTTTAGGACGTTACAATACGAAATCTGAAATAGAGGATCTCGTCTCCACCCAACAATAGTCTAATGGGTAGACGAAGATACCAAAAGAGGAGAAACTCTAATTAATGCATATGTTGCCATTCTCTACTTACTATCCTAATTCCCAATATAAATTTCTACTACATATATAGCTAACATATCTTCTTAATAACTGTTTAATGAATATTGATTAATTAAGGATATAATAATATAATTAATAATGTTATGATGGAGTTTTTTCAGAAATATTTGGTAAAAGGGAACTTTTTTTTAAAGACTAAGTCAATTCATGAGTGAAATCTTTTGTGTGATGAGGGATATTTCAAGGGCTCAATTAAAAGTAGTATGTTATTAATATCTTTTGTGTGACGACGAAAGCCGATTCTGCCTTATAATTAAACTTGTAGATTTAAGCTTCTTCTTCTTTTTTTTTTTTTTTTTTAATTTAAGATTATAACCTTCTGAATTGTGTTAATTCAAGTGTAGTTTAAATTTGATTTATTCGAGCGTTTAATTTCATTTGTACGAATACGCGACGTATTTAATGGATCCTAATATCCTATAAAATGAGATATATATAACATGTTGGCTCAAAATTATAAAATGAAGGTGCAAGAAGCAATTTCTCTCGAATGATATATGCAACCAATTAACCAATCAAGTTTCACATCACAATAACAACTTTGATAGAACATGTATGACGATTTATTTAATTTAGTCCGTTTCAAAATAAGTGAATCTTGAGTTAGGTGAGTATGTGAAGCAAGGGGTCACCTAATTTTAAATTTTCACCAACTTTTAGTTACCTCCATCAATCGTAGACATAGTCCTTTTCCAACTCCAAAGGAGAATATAATTATTATTCACCTAAGTGAATGACATTAATTAATCTTATTAATAATAATAGAAGTGTAAGAAAAATTTTGCCGATTGCGTTTGCACGAGACTTTCTCATATGTATGATTTGCAGTACATTGTACATAGTAATTTTAAATGGATAAAAGTAGACAAAAGTAAATAGTAATTGGGAAAAAACAACAACTTTTAAAAATAGGTAGTTTGTTAGGCAATTTGTACTATATTAGACTTGGTCCCCACACCCAATGATTGACACATTGTACTTTTGGCAGACATTAAATGCACCTAACAGCCGAAACCCTAATTCTAAAAATGAAACCCTAACAGCCTCGATTATATGTAGTAAGCCTCGATTAATTTTTAGCCTTGATTATTTACTCAAAATCTCCTCGATTGAAATTACAATATTCGATTAATTCATAACCTCGATTAATTTCCTAAGTTGAGCCTCGATTATGATGATTTAAGAAGAATTGATGATTTAAATATCAATTCTCCTGAAATCAATGCTTCATCGATTAATTATGTATTAATCGATGCTTCCTCGATTAATTTTTAATAAGCATAGATTAAGAAAAAACTATCCTCGATTTCTTTTTTAACATTGTCTCGATTAGATATTTAAATTTCATCGATTATTTTTAAAATAATCAAGACCTTCATTCAAAAGAATCGAGGCTATGTTCCCTACAATTAATCATGATTTTTTAGTGAATGCATTTATTTCTTGTGTAAGGTAGGTACTTAGTTGTACCGAATTAAATACATTCTAATGTTTTATAACGAGGTAGGTGAAATTTCTGAATAAATAGATGTAGAATCCAGAGCTCATTCACACTACAATACAAATCTCATTCACATAAATCATACAAGTTTTTATTCACACTATACTACAAATCGACGAAGAATAGCAAAAGTTGGAGAAATTTTTTCGAGCAAGGGGCGAAAGAAAAGATTTTTCTGGAGAAAAAAATAGTGCACGGAAAATTTCACCCATTTTTAAAGGTACGTTTTGTACTCCATTTTTTTGAACTTATTTTGCAAATATCTATTATTTTGATTATATATTGCATGTGTTGTTAGATTTACTTTGAAAATAGGTGACATTGAGTGATACGGCCTTTTTTTGGAATTGGTTGTTACTGTTTAATTTAGGTCAGTAATTTAGGTTAATTGTTGTTGGTTTTGAATATAGTCGATATTTATGTGATTTTGAGGGTTGTATAATGTTAAACTAAATATAATCGATGTTGTTATAGAAGCGTTTAGGCTGTGAAAAATTATTCGATGCCTTCATTGATATAATCGATGCCGTAGAATATAATCGATTAGTGCATTGATTGATTATTTGATCTTAATTGTGGTTTATTTGTTGTTAATTGTGGATTATTTGTTGTTAATCGATGATTAGCTTTCTATCGAGGAGCATAAAAAACAATCGAGGCCTTCCTCGATAATTATAATAATAATCGAGGCTTTCCTCGATTAAATTACAAAAACGAAAACTAATCGAGGCCTTCCTCGATTAATTTGAAAAATAAAAACTAATCGATTAGTTAAAAAATTAATCGATTTACTAATCGATTAATTTAAGAAACAAAAACTAAATTGAGTCACTAATCGATTAATTAAAAAAAATTAATCGATTAGTAGTTTAATAAAAAACAAACTAATCGATTAATAGTTTAAAAAAAAACTAATCGAGTAGTCCTTTAATTAAAAACAAACGAATCGATTAATAATTTTAATAAAAACTAATCGATTAGTACTTTAATTAAAAACAAACTAATCGATTAATAATTTGAAAAAAAAAACTAATCGATTAATAGTTTAATTAAAACTAATCGATTAGTAGTTTAATAAAAAAATAAACTAATCGATTAATAGTTTAAAAAAAACTAATCGAGTAGTCCTTTAATTAAAAACAAACTAATCGATTAATAATTTGAAAAAAAAACTAATCGATTAATAGTTTAATTAAAACTAATCGATTAGTAGTTTAATAAAAAACAAACTAATCGATTAATAATTTTAAAAAAAAACTAATCGATTAGTCCTTTAATTAAAAATAAACTAATCGATTAATAATTTTAATAAAAACTAATCAATTAGTACTTTAATTAAAAATAAACTAATCGATTAATAATTTGAAAAAAAACTAATCGATTAATAGAGGCTTGGGGTTTATAGGGATTTAGGGTTTACGTTTAGGGTTTAGTGTTTTATAGGGTTTAGGGTTTAAGAGGGTTTAGGGTTAAATTGTGATCTCATGTAGCATTGTTTATAAATTGTCCAGATGGTTAGACGCCGCATTATTGTACGTCACAGTGGACGATGGGAGAGATCAGAATATGTAGATGGGGACGAACAACTCGTGACGATGTCATCCGATAAGCTGTGTTTTAGCTCACTGGTGAGGGAGGTTCACAAGTTGTTGCGGACTGACCCGAACAGGATCGAGTATGAATTATTTTACCTCACCAGCACCAATACTGGCAGACGGATCAGAGCATCTTTGCAAGATGATGGAGATTTTCTCGATTTGCTTCACGAGCAGACTACTGAGCTGGTCGTGTACGTGATTTCAAGACAGTTGGAAGGTTCTAGAGCCGGACCATCTATGAGGGATGACTATGTTCCCTACTTTTCACATGCAGAGTCACATGGTCCTACTGCAGAAGAAGAGGGAGAAGGAGAAGAAGAGGCAGAAGGAGAAGAAGAGGGAGAAGAAGAAGAAGAACAAGAACAAGAAGAGGTGAATGATAGAACGAGGTTGGTGGAGTCACTGTTGACAAAATTCAGTGGCTGGCTTCGTTCTTCTGCTGATCATACAGACAGATTGCTGTGCTTGACGGGAGTCGTCCCACCATCTACCACTGGTGTTCCGTTTAGATCTGACGGGCCTTCGAGCAATTGGGTGGTTCCCCTTGCTGACTGGGACATTGCGGGCCCACTATCTTGGGATGAGGGACAAGCACCAGAAACAGATACACTGCACCAGGGAGCTATTTTTCGGACGAAGGATGATCTCGCCCTGGCGGTCGGTATCTATCACATGCAGAATCGAGTGGAGTATGTCGTGTATCGCTCGAATAGGTCAAGATTGGGATATGTTTGCAAGCATGGCGGTGATTGCCCGTTCAAGTGCTTTGCGGTTGCTGATGGGCATATGTGGAGAATATACAAGTTCAACGGCACTCACACATGCCATCTTGATATGGGTCGAATTGCTCCGCGACAGGTACCTGCACGAGTGCTCGGAAAATACTTTGCTCGTAGATTGGTGGACGAGCGGGTTGTTCTGAAGCCGAAGGAGATGATGGCAGAGCTTGTGCGTGAGTTTGGCATCCACATCGACTACAGCTTCGCTCTGCGCACGAGGAACATTGCCATTCAGATGGTATATGGAGACTTTGACAAGTCCTACGCACAGTTGCCCGCTTTCCTTCACACTTTGCAATTGATGAATCCGGGAACTGTAGTAGACATGGAGATCACGAGTGATGGTCGGTTCAAGCATTCATTCCTTGCTCTCGGTGCATGTGTCAATGCATTTCTCCAGTATGCTCATCCAGTGCTTGTGATTGATGGGACCCACCTGAAGGGAAAGAACAAGGGGGTTCTCTTTGTTGCTGTGACGAAGGACGGCAACGAACAGATCTTACCTGTTGCAGTTGGGCTCGGACCGATAGAAAATGATGAATCTTGGATATGGTTTCTGGCCCACGTGCACATGGCTCTGGGTGATATAGATGATCTTCTCATCGTTTCGGATCAGCATCAGAGCATTAAAAATACTGTGGAGGCCGTTTTCCCAAGAGCGACGCACGGACTGTGCTACTACCATTTGAAGAATAAGATGACGAAGAGAGGGAAACACGTCACGACGCTATTTCAGGAGGCTGCCTACGCATATCGGAGAGAGACCTTCCAGGAGAGTATGTCGACGTTGGAGCAGGTCTGTCCAAATGCATATCAGAAGCTGTGTAATATTGGCCCAGTGCATTAGGCTCGTTCACACTGTCCCGTACGGCACTACGGGTTCATGACATCTAATGCGGCGGAGAGTCTCAATGCTCGTCTGTTGTGGGCGAGGAGGTTACCTATTTTCTCATTGTTCGAGATGTTTAGATCAATTGTTGAGCAGTGGTTCGTCGAGCGACGTGCGGCAGCAGTGGGCTCGAATCATGTGTTGACTGATGGCATCGCGCTTAAGCTTTCGGGTAACGTCGATAAGGGACGCTGCTATGCTGTGCGGCCCACTACATTAGCAACTTTATGGAAAGTCGAGGTTGGGAGGGAGGTCTACATGGTCGATCTTCAGAACTGGACCTGTGACTGTCGTGAGTTTGAGCTGGACTTGATCCCCTGCTCTCACGCGGCAGCGGTCATCTGGTACGACATTTAAATCTATATATGTTCTTATTTTTGTACATGTACCTAATTGAGTGTGTTTATTTTCCCTTTCGCAGTTGTACCGGGGCGGCGATATATGATTATGTGGACAGGTGTTACAAGGTGGAGAGCTTGGTCGGCATGTATAACTCGATCATCAGGGGTTTGCCTCATCCAGAACAATGGATTATGCCCGATGCGTTTGGATCACGAGTGGTTTTGGCGCCAGAGATCAGACGACGTGTTGGGCGTCCATCTACATCCAGAGCTCGAGCCCCGTTTGAGGCCTCATCCAGTGCACGGAGGCAGTTTTGCACTAGATGCCATGGACAGGGGCACAACAGGCGTGTATGCACAACCCATTTACCCATTGGCGGTGTTTATCTGAATTCACCGCCCGAAGATGTTCCGCGGAGAAGGGCGCCGAAGAAGTGTGGCATTTGCGGTAGTACGGAGCATACGTGTCCTAGATGTCCTATTCGATTGTCAGCGGATGAGCATTAGTCGATTAAATTAAGTTGTTTTTTGAACCCTTTTGTTGACGGGACAACACATTTTGTCACGAAAAACATTAATGAAGAAAAATATTTACATTGATCAAGTTCAAGTACAAAAACAACACATAAGTCAATATTGTAATGTCAGCATCTACAAGCTAGGTCTCTTAATGTAAGTCAATGAATATATCCGAACCCCTATAATCCTCCGATACGCATGTACTTCCTCCTCCGACAATCCGGGCGGAAGTCCTGCACCCAAAAGCCGATCCACGTACATGCAGGCATATACTCCACAGCTCGTGCCGTCCGTCTGCATGAACTGGTCCGGTATAGTCTTGTCCAGGGTCATCGCAAAAGCACAACGGAGCGACATCTGACGACCTTCCCAAAATCCGGCACATATGAGTAGGCGTGGAAGTAGGCGGAGTAGGGGCATCAACTCTCTATCTCGCCTCTCGTACTGGACGCGGTTGGTCGGATCGTCCATCTGAAACAGAAATGAGTCGTACAACTCTACGACCCAGTCAGCAAAGCGGATACGAACCACTACACAGTGCTCCGCTGCGACGTCACATACCACAATCGCCTGCGACATAAGATCGGGATCATATCAAGATTAATGTCAGCAAATAATGTATGATAATATATCATTTTCTTGTGAAGCTCACTTACATAATCACGCCCCATCCATGGCACCTGATACCGTCCATCCCTGCCCTGGATCCGATGTATCAGTCCCTCGGCAGGTCTCCACCGCTGATAGTCATCGTCACCGTATGCACGTGTGCACTCCAGGTCAAGAGGATGCAGTCTCTTCCATGCTGCAACGAAGGCCTCCTGCAAAAAATGAATTACGATTAAGCGTGTAGTGAGAAAAAAGACAAACTATTTTCAAATAAGTATTTGAACTCACATATAGACCAGTAGTAGCCACCGTCGTCGGACAATGGTTGTCCCTCTTAACTCGTCGAGCTATCGCGCTCAGAAAGTAGCTCATGTGAACATCCTTCAACTCAGTCCTCGGATCCTCAAGATGGTCAAACCATCCCTGCCTCAAGCGATCGCCGTTGAAGTGGAGCTGAACAACGGCATCCGGACCCAAGGATCTAAATCGTGGGTAGGTGACCTGGAGTGTGCTATCATCAATGTCATTCATGAGCTGATAGGTCGCGCTAAAACCACCATGGCGTGGAGCCGAAGTGCTAGTACCCTCCGGCTCCACAGTGGGCTGTGGAGCCTGATGACCAGCACTACCGTCGCTCAACTCCGGGCTGTGGCGATCTCTATCCTAAGGCATGTGTGACCTCCGAGAGCGGCTACCCAGACCAACTAATGTACGATCAATCGCCCGATCCACATACTCCTGGACACGGGGCGCAATAGTCGTGTCAATAAGCTCCTGGACACGGGGCATCACTCGATCGACAATCCTCTGAATGAAACTCTCTGAGGGCTCCCCACTGCTCGGCGTGCGATCCCTCCTCTGAGGGCTCTCTAGATCAATCGAATCAGCCGTGTGCACTGGTGCATCCTCAGTGAGGGGCCGGGCTCCAGGCTCAGTATGGTTTGGCTCGTCCCTCAATGCCCGGCTAGTCGAGGGTCGACTGGTCGCCTGACGTCCCGTCTGTGGTGTCCGAGCAGCTCTGGTGCCTCGGGCTGATGGGGGGACAACCTCCTCTGCTGATGTGGAACAACAAGATGCCACATTTGCAAGCATCTTCTTCTTGTTCCCGGATCGAGAGGGAACATATCTCACGCTCTGAGCTCCAGGCTCCAACTGCAAGCTCATATAATATGAAGTTGTCGTCTCCTCGGGAGATGGCACCAACGTAACCACACGTGACTGCATCGAATTAATAATAATATCATTAAAATAAATTAACAAATATAGATCGAAGATTCTAAATATATCAAGAAACATCAAAATGTACCACTCGCTGTAATAAGGTGGCTGGGTCGGTGGCAGGGAGTCTGAATGTCCACCTCAAACATCGAGGCATAGTGAGCTGTCCACTGTGCACACCAGCCTCAGTAGCCAACTCCGGTATCACCTCACAAGCCCATACCTGTAAAGTGGATTAATGGATTAGTTATGTATTCACTTGATTTAAACTAATTTAGAACAATTAAATTTAAACTAATTACCTGGAGTGCCCAGATCGGCCCGTAAAAATGATACTGTCCCGATCCTTTCCCGCCCATAGCCTCTCGAGTCCTGGGGAGGAGGCTAATGTAGTGCATCAACGACTGGTAAGAATATGCACCCCATGAAAACGAGTTCCATCGCTCCACATCCTCCGCTAGCGCCCACACCCATGGATCCACGGTCCGGTGCTGATCTAGGCACAGAATCATCCGGTATACGAACAATATGTTCGCAACCTTCACATGATCCGCAGCGTCTCTGGCCATCCCCTGCTCGCTGAACCTGTCCTCCATCTGTTTGATTGTCGTACGCTTCCCTTCGAATAAACGGTGGTAGACAGATCTCGAAGGAACAATATGATCGCCATGAGGATCGAATGTCGAGCTGCCGAATCGTAAACCTGACACCAAGGCGTACTCACTCGGACCGAACCGCAGCTGGGAACGATGAATGTGAAACCATGCCTCCAGCCCCACACGTGCATGATCCGGCGCGTGCACCTCGAACGTCATCAGCGCGTGTATGACCCTCTTCTGGACGTCACCACCTCTGTAGTCCAGAAAATATCCGAAACAGCCCGATCTGAAGAGTCGGACGGCGTCACCACCAATCGCGAGCAGTGTGTCTCTAATCGTGTCAATAACACATGGCTTGGCGTACACGACGACCGAGGGCGTCTGGCTCCGTAACGGCGGTCTAACCCATTCAATCTAACAACATTTTCAAAATTAAAACTAATAAAGTAAATTCTTTTAATATTTCATATAAATTGGAATTTCTTAAAATTTAATTTTAGGCTTTTTTAGTTTTTTTTTTAAATTATTAATCGATTTTTTTTTAAATTATTAATTGATTAGTTTTGATTAAACTACTAATCGATTATTTTTTTAAAAAAATATTAATCGATTAGTTTTTTTTTAATTAATAATCGATGAGTTTTTTTTAATTATTAATCGATTAGTGTTTTTTTAATTATTAATCGATTAGTTTTAATTAAATTATTAATCGATTAGTTTTAAAAAAATCTATTAATCGATTAGTTTTTTTTTAAATTATTAATCAATTAGTTTGTTTTATTAAACTACTAATCAATTAGTTTTTTTTTAAATTAAACTACTAATCGAGTAGCTTGTTTTTGATTAAAGTACTAATCGATTAGTTTTTCTTAAAACTATTAATCGATTAGTTTATTTTTTATTAAAGTACTAATCGATTAGTTTTTTCTTAAAACTATTAATCGATTAGTTTGTTTTTTATTAAAGTACTAATCGATTAGTTTTTTCTTAAAACTATTAATCGATTAGTTTGTTTTTTATTAAACTACTAATCGATTATTTTTTTAAAAAAATATTAATCGATTAGTTTTTTTTAATTAATAATCGATGAGTTTTTTTTTAATTATTAATCGATTAGTGTTTTTTTAATTATTAATCGATTAGTTTTAATTAAATTATTAATCGATTAGTTTTTTTTTAAAATTATTAATCGATTAGTTTGTTTTATTAAACTACTAATCAATTAGTTTTTTTTAAAACTATTAATCGATTTTTTTTTTTTTAAATTAAACTACTAATCGAGTAGTTTGTTTTTGATTAAAGTACTAATCGATTAGTTTTTCTTAAAACTATTAATCGATTAGTTTGTTTTTTATTAAACTACTAATCGATTAGTTTTTTTTAAAAATATTAATCGATAAGTTTTTTTTAATTATTAATCGATTAGTTTTTTTAATTATTAATCGATTAGTTTTTTTTAATTATTAATCGATTAGTTTTAATTAAATTATTAATCGATTAGTTTTAAAAAAAACTATTAATCGATTATTTTTTTTAAAAAAATTATTAATCCATTAGTTTGTTTTATTAAACTACTAATCGATTAGGTTTTTTTAAATTAAACTACTAATCGATTAGGTTTTTTTAAATTAAACTACTAATCGATTAGTTTTTTTTAAATTAAACTACTAATCAATTAGTTTTTTTTAATTATTAATCGATTAGTTTTTTTTTAATTATTAATCGATTAGTTTTTTTTATAATTATTAATCGATTAGTTTGTTTTATTAAACTACTAATCGATTAGTTTTTTTTTTAAAACTGTTAATCGATTTGTTTTTTTTAAATTAAACTACTATTAGATTAGTTTTTTTTTAATTATTAATCGATTAGTTTTTTTTAAAATTATTAATCAATTAGTTTTTTTTATACTATTAATCGATTAGTTTGTTTTTTATTAAACTACTAATCGATTAGTTTTTTTTGAAACTGTAAATTTTTCTTAATTAATAAATTGGTGCCTCGATTAATTTTTTTTAATTAATCGATTAGTGACTCGATTTAGTTTTTATTTCTAAAATTAATCGATTAGTAAATCGATTAATTTTTTTAACTAATCGATTAGTTTTTATTTTTCAAATTAATCGAGGAAGGCCTCGATTAGTTTTCGTTTTTGTAATTTAATCGAGGAAGGCCTCGATTATTATTAAAATTATCGAGGAAGGACTCGATTATTTTTTATGCTACTCGATTATGTTTTATGCTACTCGATTATGTTTTATGCTCCTCGATAGAAAGCTAGTAATCGATTATCAACAAATAATCCATAATTAACAATAAATAAACCACAATTAATATCAAATAATCAATCAAGGCACTGACCGATTATAATCTACGGCATCGATGGAGGCATCGAATAATTTTTCAAAGCATAAATTCAAAACCAACAACAATTAACCTAAATTAAACAGTAACAACCAATTACAAAAAAACGGCAAATTAACACCAAATTAAATTAGGTGGACGATTATTTCCATAAACTAATCGATGTTAAAATCAATCAAATACATATCTAACAATGAACAAATGTAATATCAAATCACGATTCATAGTTTCAAGAACTGTTAAAATTTGAAACCTACTTCCATCTCCGGCGTCTGCTCCTTGTAGCTGCACCGGCTGAGTTCCAAGAGAGAGAGAGACGTCGATTTTAGTTGGGCAAGGTTTTGAATTTTTTTTCCAAAAATCGCCGCAAGAGTGGAAGTGTGAGGGAGAAGAAGTGGTTGTTGGATAAAATGAATGGAATTTAATGCCTTTGAATTTTTTTGAAAACCCTCGCTGGAAGGAGAGAATTATGGGTGGTGGATGGTTGGTTTTTTTCCAAACCCTAATCATAAATATTGCACGTGATACCTTCAATTTATTATTTCGAGATATTATTCTCTTCTTGCAGATTTTTTGCAGATGAAGTAAAATTTTCCATAACTTTTCAGATTTTGTGGGACCAACCTTGTGTAAGATAAAGTACACTTTGCCCACATAACACCTTAATTTTAAATCTTGTTATTTTTTCCCAAATATAATTTACTTTTGTCTAAATAAATATTTCAAAATGTAATTTACTTTCCCAAATATAATTTACTTTCCCAATATGTTATCTCAAAATGCACTCATGATCATGAATAACGGCTGCAGGTTTCTAGGAGAGGATACAACAAAATTAAAAGAAAACAAATAATATAATACAAACTTATTGTAGGGAATTAATAATGTACTTATGTACCCAACAAACTATATATAAATTTTTAAACAAGCGTTTGTTATGTACTTATGTCTCATTATGAATGTATGATGCATGTTATATATAGATGGAATTATTCTTTCGTGAACAATATTCTAGTGTGTAATTTTTGTATAAATAATATTCATTAAATTTGTTACATGGATATATACGGTTATGATCAATTTTATTTTAATTATTTTTTATAGTTATTTTATGTAGAAGAGTCATATTTGTTATGAAAATATTATGCTGCTTTTACATTTCAGAATGCGTAAATTGTAATTTCGTAATGCTTTTTTTTTTTTCACATCTAAGATATGATGCTTGCAATTTAATAGTGCACACTTTTGAAATTGGGGAATGATGACATAATATATTGTTATATATACTAGCTAATTTTACATTTCAAAATGCTTAATTTATTATTTTTATATTTTTTTTTCACATTGAAGAAGCTCTTAAAAAACGAAAATGATGATTTAATTTATCTTTGCCCTTAAAGTGCATCTACATGAAAAAAATAACATTTTTCTTAATTCGATCCCTCATAACTAATAATGATCATTGATCTTAACAAATTAATGAATATGAATGATTCATCCACACACACACACACATATATATATATATATTATATATGTATATATTATTGATAAGAAGTGAAAATTTAAAAAATTATATACCATAATATAGAATAATAAATACTAAAAATCAATTATTAACTAAAATGAAAAAGAATTTTAGGGCAAAGACGAAGATGAAAAAAAAACCCGTCGTTTTGGCTATACGTGGTACTTTATATTTGGACGATGTTGCTTGAATTAATATCTCCTTCACTAAAGTAGTAAAGTAGATATCAACTTTAAACACATATATATTTTTATATAAAAGTCCCAATAAATTTGATCGAAGTCCAACTATCCTCGACCCAACCCACTTGATGCATCTACTCTCCACATTAATTGTCCAAATAAATCTGATTAATACTAGCTATTAATGATTAATGATCATGCTCATTCATGCATAATTATTTGTTAATCTAGAGTCCCGTCAAAGAACCGTGAAATTTGTTTCGGGGGGCAACTTATAGAGTCATATAACAGTATAACAAATATTAAAATAAAATAAAATATTAAGTTAATAACATTTTTTTTTATCATAATATTATTTTAATTACATTACACTTTTAACTAAAACGATTATATGTAAATTTTAATTAAGTGAACCTGAAAAAAAATATATAGTAAAAGGATGAGATTATGAGGGAGGAAGAAATACTAACACTCTAGCAGTAAATAAATGATATCTTAAACTATAAAATGTGTTATCTTAAACTATATATAAAATTTATCATTACGTTGGTGTACTTTTTTTAAAAAATATTATCAAATTACTAAATTACCCCTAATTTTTTAAGAAAAAATTAGGGGCCTGGTGATAATCACATTTGACAAACTTGTGCACTCTCGTGAGTCGTGACTCGTCTCTCAACAATTCCAATGTACTTTTCCCTTTCATGGAGATAACTTGCTTTATTTCTTTTATAATAATAATAATAATAATAATAATAATAATAATAATAATAATAATAATAATAATAATAATAATAATAATAATAAATAAATAAATATATATATATATATATATATTAATAAAATGTATTTAATGTCTTAGAATAATATAATTGATATGCACCCTCTATCAGTCTACCCCATAAAAATAGTCTCACATTCCTTTATTTTTTTACCTATTCCAAAATTATTCTTCTTCTTCAGCCTCATAATCTTATTCCTTTATTGCATGTTCCAAAATTATATATAGTCCATTTTTCTATATTAGATATACTTTAAAATTTTCTTTTTCCATAATACACCTCTAATTAATGTTTGTTGAAATTAACATATTATTTTTTATTTTGAATGTTTAAATCAAAGTATAGTAGGAGAATCTTATATAATTTTACATTATTACCTTTTCAAGTAAATTAAATATATTTTTTGTGTGAAAATTAAAGTAGGGGACTATACAATTTTGGTACATATGGAGACTTGAGTAGTTCCATTTCTCTGTTTTATGAAAATGAAAATTTCTTTTTATTTAATATATATATATATATATATAATGATTTTTTTAAATCAATAATCTTTTATTTTAGGTGGGAAAATGAGGTTATGTATAGTAATGAATTTGCTTGTCCATTTTATTTTTTAATATTTTAAATATATTTTCTTAATACGAGTTAAAAGAGTAAGAAAACTATCATAGTATTTTTTTTATGGGATGGTGATAGGTGAATATAAATCTCCAACTACACTCTGATTTATTCATCAAAATTGAAATAATGATGATTTGCAAAATCATAAAAAAACTTAATATATATTTAGTTAATAATTGTTAAATATTTTTGCTTATTGCTTTATATATTATGGTCTATAATTAATTTTAATTTTAAGTCTTAATTAATCAATAATTATTAATTATGAATTGATTAATTTATTGTTAGGTTTCATGATTATCTTACTTATTGTTATATACTGTAGTTAATAGTTATTTTTTTTAAACACGCCAAACTAATGATCGATTTCCATACTATGTGAAGTTGTCGCATCAATAATTGTCATCTCATATTATTCCTTAACAAGATGAATATCATAATATATGTGAGCGTTGCCACACAGTAATGTTATTAACAAACCATTGTAAATTTTATTTAAAAAATAAAATAAAACCAACCACAAAATGAATCACCCCTCCTCCTTCTGACTGAAAAATAAATAATCTCATTTGTTTTTAAAATTATCTATATAAATTCATTTTTCTTATAACAAACCCCCACCTTTCGGAACTGTACAAAAAGTTATGGCAATTCAAAAATTTAACAACAATTTGATTGAAACAGCGCTTGTTATATTATTTTCGTGATGAGTGAAAAAGTTATGGCAATTCAAATAAAAGTCAACTAAAATCTTAGGAAAAAATAAAACTGGTACATACATTTTAACAACTTGATTGAACTACAGTAAAGTTCTTGAACCTAGTTTCAAATTTAAACTTTGGTTTGCTGAAATCAACATAAAATATGAATTCTGTGACAAATCTAAAACAGTTCATTTTTATTATATTTTTATAGTTGACTAGATACTTTGATATATGTTAATTAATAATTTATTGATATATAAAAATTCTAATACAACAAGTATTGAAATATAATATGACCGATTTCACCTATCTAAACTATGTGTAATATTCAAATTGCGCTAAGAAAATTGAGTACAACGAGCTTGGTTAGGACTTAGGGGTGAAGACTCTTGAGAGTAGGTGACAAACTAGCCTACTCCGCTATTGAATCATCCAAAAATGCAATCAATCCTTTTCTATTTTCTCGAAAATGCAAATCCCATGTTTAATTAATAACATTAAGATCCCTCAATTATGTTTAATTATGCACATTCTTCTCAAATACTCTAATTATCTAACACTACTATTTTGTCATATAGTCATTACGGTTAAAAAAATCCATAAATAAATGGCATTAATAGTGCGTACGTGGGCTACATTAATATTCACCATAAAGGAAGTTTTTTGTAGAATTTTACAAACATTTATATAATTAATTAAACTTGAACTATCTTTTACATTTTCGGAAAAATAGGAGGGATTATTTGAATGTGCATTGTGATTTTTTTTCCCGCGAGAATTATATATCAATCCAACGCTCGAAAGATTATTTATTTATCGATATAGATTCTGAAAGATATATTTTATCAATTCAAGACTTGAAAGATATAAAATTATCGATTTAAGGTTTGAAAATTTAACGACGTTAAAACTCCATACAACAGAAGGTGATGTCACCGTTAAATACCAACATCATCTTGACGTCTCCATTTTATCCAAAATTAACTTAAATAAAAAAGTACTAATTAATTTGAATTAATTGCTTCATTAAATTAAATAGACGATTTTATTAAATTCTGTAAATTGAATAACTGTTTAATTCAATCAGAGAGCCTTAAATGTCTAATTAAATTTATTGCAGTATGCAATTGTAATATTATTTTTTTCGGTTTCCTATCACAGTAATGAATTGATACAATTCCTTTTGTTTTATTTTTTCAATTTTGATAGGGAAATTATTATTCTAAAAAGGGATTTAGAGAGAAAATAAAATTAACATTAATTTTTATTAAATATTTCAATAAGATTTAATAGTTGCCCATAAAAATCATAAAAAACAATTATAAATATAATAATTTTTTTATTAATGAAACAAACAAAACTGAATTTTGAACAACTAAAGATTGATTAATAAAACTATAATGTGATCCGCGGTTCGCGAACGGCGAACAATGTTGGTTTTTATTTGACAAAATTTAAAAAATTCTCCGTTTAATTTATTCAAAATAATTAATCTCTGTTTAGTTTTGTTTAATTTAATATAAAATAAAAATGATATGAATATTTAACGGCATACCATTTTCTTTTGAATGTAATTTTAACACCATTAACTATACAAGTTCAAATTTTAAATCGATAAAATCTATTTGAGGATTTATATCGATGAATACATAATCTTTCAAGCCTTGTTTGGTAATTCTCTTATTTATTTATTTACGAATAACTTACCATAAAAAGGGTGGAATTGTAATGTCGTCAACCCTACGTCTAAATACTACGGCATAATGCCTTTGAATTATAATATAAAAATATTTTGAATGAGAGTCCTCCAATCCAAAAAATTCCAAACAGAGAAAAAATAGACGTTGGATTTTGGCATTTGGCAGTTATCTTAGGCTTACAACCTCTGAAAAATCAAATTCCTGCAAAAACAACACTGTACCACAGAATATAATCCCTGTGCCCAGAATCTACTCACTGTCAAATTAAAATCTCTCTCCAGACCCTTCTCAAACTCCTCTTCTATTTGAATTTCACCTTTTTCAACTCAAGAAAGCACTAAAGATTCAGTCTTTAATGGAACCCATTTCGCAAAGAGGAGAATTCAAACTGAGCCCTTCTTTTCTTGAACACAAATAGCGGGGTTTTTTGAATTTTTTTCTTTCTTTTCTTCCCCTTTTTTGGTCACTTTTTTTCTTGTTTAAATGGAAAGTATAGATGAGAAGAGCAGGGCGAAAGATGGGCCTGACTCGGCGAGTAATGACTCGGTGACGACTGAGTCAAGAGACAGCAGCATAACGAGTTCTGATAATTCTTCTTCAGCTCAATTTGGATGGCCGATTGGAAAGACAGGAAATTGTTTGAAAAATGAAGCCTGTGAAGGAAAAATCAAGCCTCATTTGAATGTTGAGAATGTTGATGATAAATCTACGATTAAAAAGCAAGGCCCTAAATCTTCAGGTTAGTTAATGATGTTTATTTTTGTTAATCTTTTTTTTTTTTTTCTTGTTTGTGGGTTTGCATTTATTGGTTTTGCAATAAATTTGTCAGATATAAGGTAGGGATGCATAATTGTATATGTATGAGCATGAAAAGTAAACACCTGCCTTTTTTTAGCAAGTCTTATTTTTTAAATTTGGGGGTTTTATCCTTTTTTTTGTGAGTGATGTTTACTCTGTTGGATTAATTGAATAATTTAATCTGAATTTATTAAGTAGCCTTTCACATTGCATTGTTGTGACAACTGTTTGAATTGAATAGAGATTGAAATGATGAAAGAGCGGTTTGCAAAGTTGTTGCTTGGTGAAGATATGTCTGGAAGTGGTAAAGGAGTTTGTCCTGCTCTGACAATTTCAAATGCCATCACAAATCTATGTGGTAATTCTCTCTCTAACTTTGTTTTGAAATATTGAGAGAATAGCCTTCTGTATTGAGTTCAGTTGTTTTCTGCAAACAGCTACTGTGTTTGGACAACTGTGGAGATTGGAACCATTGCCTTCTGAAAAGAAGTCGATGTGGCGAAGAGAGATGGAATGGCTTCTCTCCGTGAGTGATCACATTGTTGAACTCAAACCTTCTTGGCAAACATTTCCTGATGGCAGTAAAGTTGAGGTAATCCTAAATTTTTGTTGAAATTTTTCGAGTTCATTCGATCTTGAACTTAGCTCCTATATCCACTCTCAATCAGATATGCTCTCTAATTGAGTCCCTTTTTCTATTCCTGCAACATTTGTGAGAAACATATTTGGTTTTAGGAACATATTTTTGTTGCATTGAAGCATTAATTTATATGCAATTGAACCTTGTATTCTCATTACTTATCATTTTCTATGTTTCAGGTTATGAGTTGCCAACCAAGATTAGATTTATTTATGAATCTGCCAGCTCTTCAGAAACTTGATAACATGCTAATTGTAAGAGTTAGCTATGATTTTTTTTTTTCAATTATTGCTGCTTCGAATGTCTGTCTTATATCCCATCCTTCTGTACCAAGGAAATACTCGATGGATTTTCCAAGACAGAATTTTGGTATGTCGATCAAGGTATAGTAGCCCCAGAAGTGGATGAATCGGTCTCCTTCCAGAAAGCTATTCAACGGCAGGAGGAGAAGTGGTGGCTTCCTGTGCCTCGTGTTCCTCCTGGCGGTTTGCCTGAGGGCGTGAGAAAGCAATTGCGTCACAAGCTCGAATCTGCAAATCAGATTCTTAAAGCTGCTACGGCCATCAATGGCATTGCTTTAGCTGAGATGGAAGTTCCAGAATCATACTTGGAAACTCTTCCAAAGGTATATCATCCAAGTTGGCCTTTCTATAGCAAATAATGAAAGAAATACTATGATCTAATAACAAATAATTTTTCTGAATGTTGCTATTCACTTTAATTTTACTTGCAAATATGCTACAAATTTTACTATGCTGTGATTCTGCACAATGCTACAGAAATTTTCCAGCAGCAACACGTGTTGAATCGGAACAAATTAATGTAAAAAAAATGTTTCCTTTCTTTATATGAAGATTCTCAAGGTTTATGAGCAATTCATGAAAATCTGCAGCTGTTACATACTGTTTCTGATATAGTTTTGACATTATTCTTTTGTTTCAATATTCAGAATGGGCGAGCATGTCTTGGGGATGTCATCTACCGTTACATTACTTCGGATCATTTCTCGTCAGAGTGCTTGCTCGATTGCCTTGATTTGTCTTCCGAACATGCTGCTCTGGAAATGGCAAATCGGGTGGAGGCAGCAATCTACGTGTGGCGTAGAAGAACACACCCCAAACCTACAGCTCATCCGAACCATTGCAATGCCAAATCATCTTGGGGGATAGTAAAAGATTTAGTGTCGTATGGGGATAAGAGGGAACTGCTTGCTGAAAGAGCCGAAAGCCTCCTGCAATCCTTGAAACAGCGATTTCCGGGACTCACACAAACCACATTAGATGCCAGCAAAATACAGTACAACAAGGTTGGCATCTTGCACCATATATATATATATATATTGATTTTCTAACATTTTTCGTCTCCCTACATCCGTTTGATGGTATTCTTTCGTGTTTAAGGATGTCGGAAAGTCCATCTTAGAGAGCTACTCGAGAGTCTTGGAGAGCTTGGCTTTCAACATTGTCGCACGAATTGAGGATCTACTCTATGTGGACGACATAAACAAGCAGTCTGATAAACTCTCATCAGCACATTCTGTCAGTTTGATGTCTCACAGGAAGATCCCAATGCCGTATTCAGTGCCTGCCTCGGGCACTCCATATCGGTCAGCATACACGACGCCTAACTTGTCACCCGCTCCTCTAAAAAGCCCTGCAAGAGGAGAGAGGACGCCCTTTCTGGTTGGCAGCTGCAACAACAACAAGCCTGCACGTCGTGGTTTAGGAGTCAAGAGAGTCCTCACGAACTACCTCGTTGGTGATGCAAAGGCAAGCAGTGGTGGCCAAACTGTCGAAGGTCTTGACACTGTTTCAAGCATACCAAGTGGAGGGACAGCATCTCGTCTCAGCTTGGATGCAAAGGAATCATCTTCAATCCACAGCGAGTCGATTTCAAAGATGATAGACCGGTAGTGTTCTGGTCTTGCACAGGTTTAGTATGTTGTACTTAGTGGGAAAAGGGAGGCAAAAATGAGAGGATTCACAGCTAGAAACATTGTCACAGAATGAGAGATGTATTGACCTATGTATATTTATCATATTCGAGCCATTTTTGAATTAACGGTCTTTAACTGAAATCGTGTATATTTATCATAAAACTAACTAAAAAAATATTATATCCACCCTTTTACCAACTAAAAAAGAATTTGACCCATATTATTTTTATTTATATATTTTTGGATTACAAGAAGTTGAACATGTTCTTACCAAATAAAATATGGAGATGTTAAACTGGTCGACAATAGTTTCGAATTAGTAGTAATGGGCATGGGCCAATTCAATATGTATAAACCGTCTGGGATTGTTTCAATTTCAGAACTAAGCTCAGTGTTACATATTCTTGTCTTGAATGAACCAAACTAAACATTATAGAGAAAGTGTCGTGCTAGACCGTTTCACGGGTGAAAATTCATAAGATAGTACTCATACTAAATTCAAACATGATTAAATATTAATAAAATTATAAATATGTCACTTAGACATGATTACTATCTTATGGATCTTGATTCGTAAACTCATTTCACATTAGTTCGTGTCATGCATTATTTTGATACAACTTGTGTTAGACTATGTGACTGATCAAAATTCATTAGATATGTCAAGATAAGATTTATGATTTGAGTAAATCATATATGAGATCGTTGTACGGGTCAAAACTCATTAGACATATCAAGGTTCATAAACACAACCAAATGCCTGTAAAATTACAAATGCACCATTAAATATGAGTTTAGATTCGAATTTTGATCCGTCTTATGGATTTTGACTCGTAAGACGTTTTCCATAAAATTTTATCTTATAATTTTGCTTCTGTTTGAATCTAAATCTTAATCCATCTAACGAATTGTAACATGTTGAACAATTTGACGCAAGACGTATCGATCATAAGAACTAAACTTTGTTTTTCCCAAACTCGATTGAGCTATATTAGCAATTGGAAGATCAAACAAAGTTAACATCCTTCACTTTGAATAACAAAATGGCCAAATATATATAAAAAAATGTCCCCAACTTTGTCTATTTTGAAAAAATAAGTTCCAACTTCCAATTATGCCAAAAAAATATCTAATTTTTCCATAGTTTTGTAAAAATGCCAAATGGGCTGATTTCTGATTTCAGATTGCTGACAAGGAACGTTGGAGTCTAGTACGAAAAATAATATGAAAAGTTTATAAAGTTTATCATGATTATGACATTAGTGGAAGTACTCGTACAAAAATATATTAGAGCCCATTTTTTTTATTGTGCTATGGGCCCCGAAATCTCAGGGTCAGCCCTGTGATTATCATATATTATTATGGATTTTGACCCGTAAAACGATCTCATACAAATCTTTATACAGAATTACATTGTTGAGTCACGGTAGGTGAAGGGATATTCTTGACAAATCACACTCCACTCCACGTTATGAATGCATGAGAAAAAAATAAATTAAAATCCAAAAACTCATATGATTGCACTGGTCGCCACAATCTTCCTTGCATTCCCACAAGAAATGGGCCACATAATCAAGAATCGAAAATTTTAATAATCCCTAGTGCTGCACTAGAATTAATTCTGTAGCTCCCACTAAAAATGGTGGATTTCTACTTGTCCTATGTTGAACTAAACACTCCTACAAAATCAACACTATATAAACACCAACGCTATCCCCTCGTTACATACCATCATAATAACAATAACAACAGCAACGATAACATCAACAACACATAAAAAAAAAAAGAGTTGAGAAAATGACAGTGTCAATCAAGTGCCTCTGCGTTGTGGCATTCCTCGTGATTTTCGGGATCGCCAGCTTCAACCGGGCGGATGGAGCTGGCGAGTGCCCGAAATCAACTCCCGACGCCGAGGCGATGAAGCTGATCCCATGCGCCTCGGCAGCACAGGACCCGAACGCGACGCCGTCGGGCAGCTGCTGCGCTCAGGTGAAGCGACTGGGACAGAATCCAAAATGCATGTGCGCCGTGATGCTGTCTAACACTGCCAAGAGCTCCGGCGTGAAGCCTGAGGTGGCTTTGACCATTCCCAAGAGATGCAACTTCGCCGACAGACCTGTCGGATATAAATGCGGAGGTCAGCCATTTCAATCTCGTATTTTATTTCATCAATGAAAATATGATGGATAACTTAATTAATTAACATGATTGGATGGTATATATGGTTTATGTTAATACGGTAACAGGCAAGTCATGATTAAACATTATTTTTAGGTATGTATTAAATAAGTTAATATAATAGTAATAATTATGCATTAGTAATATGAGATCGATGATCGAAGTAGAAATAATTTTAGTTAAGTTTACTAGTATTGGGACTACGTATGCATGATTGTTGGCAAGTTATCCTCTACCACTAATAAAAGGGTGAAATGTAAACTACAATTTTTGTTAATTAGAAAATGATATATATATATATATATATATATATTAATTTGTTGGAGTATTTATCTAATTTAATTCATACATGTTCTGTTGTATGACATTGTTTTATTTATTTATTGAATTATTATTTTGTATGGGTGTTTTGCAGCCTACACTTTGCCTTGAGAGATGAGGTCGGGATGGAGAAGAAACGTGGTATAATTAATAATGTCGACGGGATATATAGAGTCGTGTATCCCGAGCTAGTTCTATATCTGTAGCTATTCAATAATTAATGTAATTATGATTTACATCAATAAACATTCACTGCGTTTAGCTATGGATCATATCACTCGAGTTTCTAAATTTTTGTTTACTCAACATAAGCCCATTTTACACTTTGAAAGGACAAAAAAAGAAAAGAAAAGAAAGAGAGTTATAATCGGTGTTTAGAGAGGGTGAATAAACACGTCCCAAAATTGAAAATTAATTAGATTGAGGAAAATGGCCCGATCATAGAGGATTATAAAAATATAATTGCATGTTAAAAAGAAAGTCGCTGGAATTTTTCCGACCGGCGGCTCCAGTGGCGGGGAGGAAGGGAGGCGAGAGGGAGAGAAAAGAGAGGGGAGGGAGGCTGACCTAAAAGTGGATCCTTCAAAATGACCTAGCTAAGGAGTGAAATGGGTATTTATATCCCTCCCTACCTTAACCTAAAATTTTAATTAAATCCCTAATTAAATCATAACTTGATCAAATGAAGTCCCACGTAGGTGAAATCAGTTTCTATGGATTTATATCGACGAGCACTATCATCTACCATATTCGATCATCTCGTTTCGACAACTATAGGTATCGAAAATAATTAAAAATGTAAATGGGCTAAAAAGCCCATGAATTGGGCCTCAACATTAAAATGCTTTAATTTATTCATTTGGGCCATGAAATCATAATAAAAATAGAGTTGGTCCTATTATTAAATTTTGGGGTGTTACACATTGGCGCTTGAATATTAATATATATCTCTGCAAATATATTTACTTATTGTCAAAGACACTTGATGTTTATCATATAATAATATCTTTATTATTTAAATATTTTATCTAATTTTAGATTTCATAAGATTCCAAAACTGAATAAATATATAAAAATTAATAAAATATTATATATAATATTGTTAATTTTCATCTCTTAAAATGCCCACTCGAGACTTGTTCATGGATGATTTGTCGTTTGAAATGAATGAGTCTCGAAAACTTATTAGATAGTTTAAACTCGTATCAAGGAGTCTTGAACTTGAATTTGTTAGATAGTTTATACTCGTATCAAGGAGTTCTTAAATTTGAACTTGTGAGTAGTTTATACTCATATTCAAGAGTTCTTCAATTTAAATTTATTAGACAGTTTATACTCTTATCAAGTGTAGAGGTCTATTTTATCGAAGCCCAGTATACAAGGCTCACCCTCATTCAAGGGTCTTGGGGCCTAATAAATGCGCATCGAGGCCCAACGATCAGAAGTCAGAGATAAAGACCAAGCCGTTGTAGAGCTCGCGGCTAGGAGACCAAGTCAAAAAGGGGACGTTTAGAAATAGACGAGACTCGGTCAAAACCCTGGTAGAGATAAGTGATTATCCCCGGAAATAAGGGAGAATCCCTTATTTTTAGGAAGAGAGGTTAACAATTCCATCTATATATGTGAAGCTAAGGAGTGAAGCAAGGCATTCGAATTTTTAACAGTGAAGCTAGCAAGATACTCGATTTTCCACATACGCGTTTTAATCTCATTTTTAACTTCCTTCTTCGGCCTCGAGGAATCTATTAGGTTGCCAGAGCTCGAACATTACATCAAAATTAATTGTAGAAATCGATCGACTATAATTTGGCGCCCACCGTGGGGCTCTGTCAACCATATCTAAGATGACAGTCGACGGCCGAAGCAGTACGACCCCGAATCCTCAAGACAATCAAAGGGATTCGCTATCAATAACCCCTCCTACAGGAGGAAACGGAGATATTACCCAAGTACTACGAGCGATCCAACAACGACTCGACTCCACTGTTATGGAACTCGCGGCCATTCAAACAGAAAACTCAGTTCTCAAAGCTCGGATGGAAACATTCAGTTCACCAAATCAATTCCCTAACGGATTTCATCGACAACCCCCTCGAACTCGAAAAACTAGTCAGCTACGCGAACAAGTACTTTTAAATTCTGCTATCTAACCAAAATGTTGCAGGAACCAGCGAAGGACAACAGAACAAGGAGGATGCCGGCGACCCGTATCTTAGACCTCCCCAGGGTTCGAATACATCGAAATCCAACCCGAAATCAAGGTCGAGAACAAACTGAAGCGGTTGGAGGAAATGCTCACACGAATCCCTGGAGTTCCCACCCCCATTCGCAAAGCGGCCCCAACGAGCTTCGCAGATTCACCCTTTACAGAGGAAATCAGCTTTGTGGAGATGCCTCCGAAGTTTACCTTCCCATCTATGAAACTGTTCGATGGCACTACTGACCCCGACGACCACATAGCACAATATAAACAAAGGATGTTCACCACTTCAATCCCATGACAAAGTAGGGAGGCCGGGATGTGTAAGGGGTTCGGAAGCAGCTTATCCGGACCAGCTCTCCAATGGTTTACAAGTCTACCAAACTCATCGATCTCCACCTTCGCTCAACTCAATGACCTGTTCGTTGAGCAATTCGCTAGTAGCCGGAAGATCGAGAAACACGCAGACAATCTCTATACAGTGATCCAAAAACCGGAGGAAATCCTACGAAGCTTTGTAGGACGATTCAACAGAGAAAAAGTATCGATCCTAGGATGCAATGTCGACACCGCCGTGTTGGCCTTCAGAAAAGGCTTAAAAAGGAATTTAGATCTTTACAAAGAATTAACAAAATATCCATGCAAGACAATGGAAGACGTCCTCGCCAAAGCATGGACACAGATCAAATGGGAAGAAGACGAAGCAAACTCATCCAAATTCAGACCCCGAAATGATCAACCTTGCAAGGAACACAGGCCTCACATCAGAAACGAGAGGTATCGAGCAAATCCATATCCTCGTAACCCCAGATTCGACCCCAGAGATAGAAGATTACCCGAACGCCTAGACAGAAGACTACCCGAATATAATCTCTGCATAACACCTTCCGAAGCCGTAAATGCGTTGAAGGGGGCTCGGTCAAAACGTCAAATGGCCCCCAAAGATGAAAACACCTGATAATGAGCGAGACAGAAATAAATTTTACGACTTCCACAACGACCATGGGTATAGAACAAACGACTGCATCGCACTTAGACTTGAGGTGATCGAGCTCCTCAAAAGAGGTCACTTAGCCGATCTCCTGACCTCAAAAGGAAGAGAAAATTGGAATAGAAGAGACAATCATACGGGAACTCAGCCTGTCGAACCCCCTTGAATCGATCGAACGCTAAATTGCATAACTGAGGGTTCAGAGATCAGTGGCATCTCCCAGTCATCAGTGAAGAGGCATTGCCGGTCCCTCAAATATACAACGAACATACCTAAAGAAGCAAAACCTGATGATCAGGCAACCCTCAGCTTCTCTAGTAGTGAAGTATCTGAACTCTCACTCCCACACCACGATGCACTAGTTATTTCACTTTTAATATTGAACTGTCTAATCAAGCGAACTCTCATCGATAACGGGAGTTCCTCTAACGTGATCTTCTTTAGCACTTTAAAAGAAATGTAGGTGAAAGAAATAGATATCGTGAAGAGATCTACAACATTGATCGGTTTCAGCGGAGAACATAAAACAACCTTAGGAGAAATCACGCTTCCCACTTACATTGAAGGGCTCAACCTCTTCACAAAATTTTGAGGTAATAGACGCACTGTCAGCGTACAATGTAATTATGGGACGACCCTGGATCCATGAACTTCGAGCAGTACCCTCAACATATCACCAAATCATGAAGTTCCCTACCCCATGGGGAGTCCGATCGGTACGAGGAGAACAGATCTCGTCAAGAGAATGCTACGTCACTACATTCAAATAGAAAGTATTCATCGAGGTTAACCAGATAGAGGTCGGCTCAACCTCATCAAGCCCTGAAGATCGAAGTTACGAAGAACCAAAAGTTGAAGAGCTCGACGAAATACAGATCCATCCCGAACACCCAGATCATAAAGTATCCATCGGGTCCAGGTTAACCTCAGACATCAGGGAGCTATTGATCGAATTCTTCAAAGAACATCACGACTACTTTACATGGTCGTTTGAGGATATGACAGGTATCGACCCCTCCATTATAACTCACAAATTGTAGGTAGACCCGGAAAAAACCCCAATCAAGCAAAAAAGACACAAATTCGCCCCGGAAAGAAACAAAATCGTGGATGAGGAAGTCAACAAACTATTAAAGAACGGACATATCCACGAAGTCCATTATCTTGAATGGTTAGCCAACGTCGTAGTGGTAAAAAAGAAAAACGGAAAGAACCGCTTATGCATAGACTTCACCGACCTCAACCAAGCGTGCCCTAAAGATTCTTTTCCCCTACCACATATAGACGCACTAGTCGATGCAACGGCAGGCCACGAGCTCATGAGCTTCATGGACGCATTCTCAGGATACAATCAAATATTAATGCACCACGAAGACCAAGAAAAAACAGCATTCATTACACATCGAGGTATGTTCTGTTATAAAGTTATGCCTTTTGGATTAAAAAATGCAGGTGCAACATACCAAAGGTTGGTAAATCGAATGTTCGAAGTACTCATCGGGATAATAATGGAGGTATATATCGATGACATGTTAGTCAAATCAGTACGGGCTCAAGACCATGTCATGCATCTACAACGAACCTTCGAAGTCTTACGACAATACAACATGAAGTTGAACCCCACCAAATGCGCTTTTGGAGTAACTTCTGGGAAATTCCTGGGATACCTAGTAACAAAAAGAGGAATCGAAGCCGACCCCAGCCAGATCAGGGCAGTCCGAAACATCCAACATCCCAAGAACCTTAAAGACGTCCAAAAACTGATCGGTCGGTTAGCAACTCTTAGCCGCTTCATATCCAAATATTCAGAAAAAAGCCGAGCGTTCTTTCAGACTCTATGAAAAAACAAAGACTTCGAATGGACTCCGAAATGCGCCAAAGCCCTCGAAGACCTTAAGGAATATCTCGCAAGTCCACCTCTTCTATCCAAACCAATCGACGGAGAGGTACTCCTTGTTTATTTATCCATTTCTACTAACTCTATCAGTGCAGTGCTTGTTAGAGAAGATGAGGGAAGACAACACCCCGTATACTACGCCAGCCGATCGCTGCTAGATGCCAAGACCAGATATCCACAGCTCAAAAAGTTGGCCTTAGCACTTGTAATGACTTCCAGGAAAATGAAACCTTACTTTCAAAGTCATTCAATAAAAGTAGTCACAGAGTTCCCCTTAAGAGCAATATTAAGAAAACCAGACCTCGCGGGGAGATTATCAAAATGGGCCATCGAACTCGGGGAGTACGATATTGACTTCGTTCCACGAACATCAATTAAGTCACAAGTCCTATCAGATTTTATTGCAGACTTTTCCTATGATCCAGAAGAAAGAGTATTAACGAGCCTCGAAGATAATGATTCTAAGTACTAGACCCTTCAAGTCGATGGATCCAGCACTTCGAAGGGGAGTGGAATGGGCTTAGTACTAACTGATCCAGAAGGAATAATCACAAAAAGATCTATTCGATGTGGATTCAAAACCACCAACAACGAGGCTGAATATGAGGCCCTCATAGCAGGATTAAATCTGGCAGCCGACATAGGCGCTAAAAAACTTCGAGTCATGAGCGATTCGCAATTGATAATAAATCAGTTTGAAGGTGAATTTCAGGCAAAAGATTCAAGGATGGTATCGTACCTCGCGGTCGCAAAACAAGCAACAACCAAGTTTGAAAAAATCGAAGTCTAACACATCACCAGAGAGGAAAACCGCCACGCCGACGCATTAGCTAATCTGGGATCAGCCATACAAACGAACCAGGATAAAACATCCAAATCCTATATGCCAAATGGCCCGCTGTATGGAAAGGTGACAGCCCCGAAGTCCTCCCAATAGATATCGAGATAAACTGGATGACCCCCTTATGCAGATTCCTAACAGAAAATGAACTACCCGAAGAGCCTATCGAAGCAAGATGAATACAGGCCAAAGCTCCAAAATTCACCATGATTTCCGGATCCTTATACAGAAAATCATTTTCAGGATCATACTTGAAATGTGTAAGCCCGATCCAAGCAAAGTATATTCTAGCCGAGCTCCACGACGGCGAATACGAGAACCATTCAGGACACAAAAGCCTGGCTAACCGAGCATTGATAGCCGACTTTTACTGGCCAACTATGAGGGAGGACACCAAAAACTATGCCAAAAAATATGACAGGTGTCAAAGGTTTTCCCAAACAAATCATATGCCACCAGAACCCTTACATACAACATCTATACCTTGGTCGTTTATAAAATGGAGAATGGATATCGTGGGACCACTACCGAAGGGATCGAATCAGAAATGTTTCATTTTAGTCGTGACTGATTACTTCACCAAATGGGCCGAGGTAGAGGCCTTCGCACGAATAAGGGATACCGAGGTATGTAATTTTTTATGGAAATATGTTATTTGCAGGTTCGGAGTCCCTAATGAAATAGTCACCGACAATGGCTCCCAATTTATAAGTTCGAAATTCCAAGACTTTTGTCACCATTGGAACGTCAAACTCTCTTTCTCCACATCAAGACATCCGGCTTCGAACGGTCAAGCCGAAGCTACTAACAAAACAATATTGAATACCTTGAAGAAGAGACTCTCCGAACACAAAGGACAATGGGTCGAACAGCTCCCAGGAGTCCTTTGGTCTTACCGGACCACCGCACGAACCGCTACAGGGGAAACTCCTTATGCTCTCACCTACGGTTCGGAAGCGGTCCTCCCGGCAGAAGCAGAAATAGGGCCAGCAAGAACTCATTGGTCGGGCAGAACCAAAGACTTCGATCTCGAAGTCAACCTTGACACCATAGATGAACTCAGAGATAAGGCCGCAATAAAAATATCTGCCTACCAACAGAAAATAAAGAGACATTTCGATAAGAACACAAGGCTAAGGACGTTCAAGGTAGGAGATTGGGTGCTAAGAAAGGTATTCCAAAACACAAAAGAAGTCGGAGCAGGAAAACTAGCCCCGAATGGGGAAGGTCCCTATGAGATCGAGAAGGTCATAGGGAATGGAGCTTACAAACTCCGATCTAAAGAAGGACGTTCGATAGCCAACGGCTGGAACGCCATCCACTTGAAACAGTATCATTTCTAAACTCTTCGACCTTCTATTCCTTTTTTATTCTTCTTTTAAAAGGGTTTGTTTATTGACTTGAGCGTCGGAGTGACTAACAGAACCCGAAGCACAAGGTTCCCTACCTGCAAAAGTCAAGAAGGCGCCGACCTCGAAGTCAATCTCACGAACGAAGAGTAATGTATCTGCTCTTTATTTTTCTTTCAAAATTCTTAATTTTTGCTTACTGACTTGAGCATCGGAGTAACTAACAGAACCCGAAGCACAGGGTTCCCTACCCGTAAAAGTCAAGAAGGCACCAACGTCGAAGTCAATCTCACGAACGAAGAGTAATGTATCTGCTCTTTATTTTTCTTTCAAAATTCTTAATTTTTGCTTACTGACATGAGCGTCGAAGTAACTAATAGGACCCGAAGCACAGGGTTCCCTACCCGGAAAAGTCAAGAAGGCGCCGACCTCGAAGTCAATCTCACGAACGAAGAGTAATGTATCTGCTCTTTATTTTTCTTTCAAAATTCTTAATTTTTGCTTATTGACTTGAGCGTCGGAGTAACTAACAGAACTCGAAGCATAGGGTTCCCTACCCGCAAAAGTCAAGAAGGCGCCGACCTCGAAGTCAATCTCACGAACGAAGAGGTCCCCAATTCACGAAAGACGTCGGCCTCGAAATCAGTTTTGCGAACGAAGAAGCCCAAAGTCCAAGGGTCCTCCCCATTTCTGTTTTTGAGCGAAGTCAAGAGGATAAAGCATAGACAGACCTGAACAAGCAGGGCTTACATCTCACACTTAATCTTTTCTGGTTGAATTTCAGGTCGAATCCTTAGAAGAAAACCAAAACTATTTGTAGTCCCATCACAACACCATAAAAACAATCAGATATAGACGTCACACGAAGATCCCATTCAAAAAAAAAATACAAAATGTCAGTCGATGTTTGAAACTTGTTCTTAAAACTTTTACAAAAAAAATAGTAAGAGATCTACAAAGGGTCCTCTACTCCCTTCTCGACCTCCGAAGCGGCCGTCTTCACAGCATCTTTCCCGGCCTCAGCCCTCTTCTCTCCGTCAGCCCCATCCGTAGAATCCTTGGCCGCCTCAGTCTCCGCCTCGTCATCGGCCTCAAGGAAGAAAAGGTCGAGATCGGGCATCTTATCCTTGCTGGCCTCGACCACAACAGAGCCCCCCTCCTGGTAAAAAAGTTCCTTATAAGGTTCGAACTCGGTGGAATCAACAAATGAGGAGAAGTTTAGGGTCGCATGACGGGCTTCGAGCTTCCCTATTCGTGCCTCAGCAGCAGCTAGCTTCGATTCCAGGGAAGCCTTCGAGATCTCGAGCCGGAATTGATGATCCAGAGCCAGGTCAAGCTACGTCTGAGCCCCGACAGCCAACGCACGAGCCGAGTCCTGCTCCATGAGTAGGGCTGACTTCTCAGCAGTGAAGTCACGCCTCTCCTTGGCGATTCTCTCTTGCTCCTCAAACAGCTCCATCAGCCTCTTCTCGAAGCCCTCAGCATGTCTCGAGACCCGACTCCGGAGCTGGTATTGGCAGAAGAGGGCCTATAACATAGTAGGCCACTCCAAGTCAAACACAGAGTAAAAAAAAAAGATAGATAAAAAGAGAGAAATAAACCTTCGACAGCATCTGGAAGGCGAGGCGAGGCGAGTCTGCTCCTCCAAACCATCCCTTTCGAACTCAAGAGGAGAACAACCATCTGCGATCGCGGACTGAACATCCAGAAGGAAAGGCCTCAGAGGCACCTTTAGACTGCTCGACCCCTTCGAAGCCTTCTTCGGAACCAAGGCTTCAACGTCAATCACAGATGGAGGCACTGTCGAAGGATTGGAAGCCTCGAGGCCGGAATGTTCTTTCCGCTTCTTCGAAGGTAGTGAGGTTGAAGGAGTGGCCCCAGCGATCCTTTTAACGCCAGAAGACGAGGGGATTAATACCTTAGAGGCGGCTAAGACTTTAACCTTGTCGTCAGAAGGGCGAATCTTTAATTTTCCCATATCAAAAAGAATACGACCATGGCGAACGACTTCAAACTGACGGTCTTCTTCGGAGAGAGAAAAGACTGCTTCGACTCATTCTGCCTCGATACTTGATATCTCCTTTCATTTGTGGAAGCCTGCGAAGAGACACGAAGCGTAAAAATTAGATAACACTGTTACATATAGCAAAAAAGGAGAAGAAGTAGAAATAAAGGGAGACAGGCTTCGAGGACCCACGGGCTTCAGCGAACGATGATGGTAAGATCCTATCGCTCGAAGTCTCCGCCGGAACAAAAATGAATTTTGGCTTCCAGTCCCCCAATGAAGATGGAAGAGTGTTTATTAGAGGAGCTCTTTCCCCGACCCACTTGGTAAAATAATAAAAGCCTTTCTAATTTGGGGTAGCCACAATCCGGTATGAGGAATGCCACTCCCCGACACTGGGTTCGGGAAATCCTAAGTTTTCCCAGAGGTAATACATGCCTAGCATATGATACCACCCTATCGGTGATATTTAGGCAGGGGCTATTCTGTAGAAGTGCGAAATCTTGGTAAAGAAAGGGTGAAGAGGAAGTCCTATACCCTTGTCGATGATTATGGTATAGAAAGCGGTGAAATCAGGAGGAGGTCGGCTGGCTCTATCCGAAGGCCTAGGGACGTGGACCTCTACCCCCGAACCTGAATATTCTGGAGAAGTAATTTTCTTAACTAGGTCATCTCCTACTTGAGGGACGACCTGGGCAGCTTTGAAGTTTGCGTTCAAAGAAGGAGAGCCCTTGGCTTCAGTTTTTCACTTCTTCGGTTTACCCTTATACTTCTTGGTGGCCACCTTCGAAGCCTTGAGGCGGCTCACCACCGATCCTCCCCCGATACGAGAGATAACAGTGGGCTGGGACTCAGGGATAATAAGTCCCGTAGACTCAGAAACCGAGCCAGAGGATTGCTCTGACTCGGCTGACCTAGCCCCATCACCCCAGTTTCGGGTCCTCTCATCAGAATCATCACTACCCGACATACTCATGATCCTAACGGGAACACAAATCTACAAGAATATGTTCAGAATACCCAGAAACGCCTAAAAAGCTTTTCCCCTGTTTCTGACCCAACTTCGTCGACAGAAAGCAAAAATTATCAAACAAAACCACAACGATTCCAAAACCACCGCCAAGTCTATTTTACGCAAAAAATCCACGAAAATCCAAGCCTAAAATATCCTATTTCTTTAAGCTACTAGCAATAAAACCCTAGTTTGGAAATTCCTAAAGAAAACGAAGAGGGGATTGAGGAGTAGCTTGGAAATGTGGAATCCGGTACTAGAATGAGGAATCTTGAACGTCGGGAAGGTAGAAACACACGACAATCAGAAAGGATTTGAGCAAAATCTTCAAGGAGAATTACAAGTTTTGCGTTTTTGAATAAGAGAGATGAGGGAATAATTTGGACAAATTTCTATTTTTAAACCTGTAAAGTTAATCTGAGCCGTATGTCCCGCATACGGGCGGTTGAGATTGAGTGGGAGTTGGAAAGTCGGCAAAAGGGGTTTTAAAAGACTATTTTGCCCTCAGCCTAATGAGGTCTGCTCTCACGACCTCTTTTTAACTCCCCAGGACCTTTATTCAGGTCTGGAGTCTAACGAGGTCTGCTCTCACAACCTCTTCTTAACTCCGCAGGACCTTTATTCAGGTCTGGAGTCTAACGAGCTCTGCTCTCACGACCTCTTTTTAACTCCCCAGGACCTCTATTCAGGTCTGGAGTCTAACGAGATCTGCTCTCATGACCCCTTTTTAACTCCCCAGGACCTTTATTCAGGTCTGGAGTCTAACGAGGTCTGCTCTCACAACCTCTTTTTAACTCTTCAGGACCTTTATTCAGGTCTGGAGTCTTGCCAAGCCTTTCTTCGATCTTGAGATCGTTTATTAATAAAAGTCGAGCTTGAGGCTTTAATAATCATCAGGAATACGTTACGATTTTCCTTTAAGTATTATGAGGATATTCATTACATGATCCTCGGTCTTCAAGCATCAAGTAATGAGGGGCTAATTGTAGAGGTCTATTTTATCGAAGCCCAGTATACAACGCTCACGCTCATTCAAGGGTCTTGGGGCCTAATAAATGCACGTCGAGGCCCAACGATCAGAGGTCGGAGATAAAGATCAAGCCATTGTAGAGCTCATGGCTAGGAGACCAAGTCAAAAAGGGGACGTTTAGAGATAGATGAGACTCGGTCAAAACCCTGGTAGAGATAAGTGATTATCCCCGGAGATAAGGGAGAATCCCTTATTTTTAGGAAGAGAGGTTAACAATTCCATCTATATATGTGAAGCTAAGGAGTGAAGCAAGGAATTCGAATTTTTAACAGTGAAGCTAGCAAGATACTCGATTTTCCACATACGCGTTTTAATCTCATTTTGAACTTCCTTCTTCGGCCTCGAGAAATCTATTAGGTTGCCAGAGCTCGAACATTACATCAAAATTAATTGTAGAAATCGATCGACTACATCAAGAAGCATTCAATTCGGATTTGTTAGATAGTTTATACTCGTATCAGAGAGTTTTTAATATTTTTAACTTGGATAGTTTATGCTCATATCGATGAGCTTTCAACTTGAATTTGGACTTTGTAGACCTTTTATACCCGTGTCTGTGAGTACTTGGATTTGAATTTAAAATTGTAGACATTTTATACTCGTATTAAGGAATATTAGATTTGAATTTAAATTTATAAACATTTTAGACTCGTGTTAAGGAGTATTGGATTTGATTTGTAGACCTTTTATACTCGTCTCAATGAGTCTTGCATTTGAATTGGACTTTGTAGACATTTCAAATGAGTCTTGGTATTTCTTAAAGAGTTTATATAGTTTTGGCTCTTATCTAAAAGATTTGGAAGATTGTTTAGGCTCTTATCAAGGAGCATTACTCTTTTTCTTTTCATAGATTGTGACATGTATTGAAAGATTTGAATAGGCTCATGGTGAGATTTGTAGTTGAATCATCATCATCATCATCATCATCATCATCATCATCATCTTCATCTTCTTCTTCTTCTTCTTTTCTTCTTCTTCTTCTTCTTCTTCTTCTTCTTCTTCTTCTTCTTCTTCTTCTTCTTCACTTGGAGATCTTCTTCTTCTTCTTCACTTGGAGATTCCTCAAAAGGTTTTCTCCCATCATTTATTTCTTGCTCTTCTTCAAAGTTGTTGGGCTCTTGCCTTGGTAGTCCTTCAATTCCATTTACGACCATGTTCAACTCTATGTTGTAAGCTTTAGTAGACAATTCCTTGAATGTATTTGGTTGAATCCATTTCAAAATATATTGAAGACCCCAATTCAAGCCTTAGATGCACATCTCAATTGCTGAAGTTTCTGACAACCGATCTTTGCAATTTAGGCTCAAGTTTCTCCAACGGTTGATGTAGTCGATGACACTTCTTTTTGTTGATATGTATTTGTGAGTTCAACCAAGCTAACTGTCCTTCGAATGCAATAGAAGTGGCTGTGGAATTCTTTCTCCAGTTACCCTAACTATCAATTGAATTTGGTTCCATATCGGCATACCAATCAAACGCGTTGTCTTTTAAAGAGCAAATGAATTACTTCAGCAAATGATCTTCGTATGTCTCAGCATCATTGCAGGTCTCTACAAAGTGAGCCACGTGTTGTCTTGAATTGCCTTTGCCATCAAATTATTTAAATTTTGGCGATTGGTAGCCATATGACACTTTCAAGTTGTTAATTCTTGGGGTATATGGCTTATTGTAAGTCCATAGTGATTTATAGCTTTCTCCAGACTTTTCTTTATTATTTCTAATATAAAATCTTTGAGTTGATTAACTTGTATTGAGCCATCAGATGATATTTCAATTTCTTTGGCTGTAGATTTTTCACTTTTATTGGCATGTAGCTTTGTAGATATCTCAACTTCAATATCTTTACCCTCTTGCTCACCACCAATATCAACAATTCTTTCTTTTTTTAGCTTCAAGATTTGAGCATCCCATTCTTGCATGCGCCTGGCAAGTCCTCGGCAAGCTTCGTCAAATTTGCAATTTGCTCTTCCAGAATTATAGACATCTTGATACTTGAGAAACTTTGTGAAGAGAAGAGATGAGAGGTAGATATGGTCCCACTAGGTGTGCCAAAATTCATAACACAAATTTTTGTATTTAATTTGGTAAAACACAAAATAGTGTACAAATAAAATGTTAGTGCCTTTCGTGACACCAATCATTGAAGTTGGTTCAGAATGACTCAATGATGTCACTGCACTATGTGTGTTTATCAAGCGCTTTACATTGCTCTTGTTATAAGTGTTTTTGACATTCATCTTTATGGTAATTCATAAATCACTTCAGTATTTGGTTTTTCCAAGTACATTATCACTGTTCTGAACAATGTTCATAACAATGTACGTGAACGTGACTTGAACTTCCTGAAGACAACTTAAAGCAAGTAGTTTGGATTGAGCTGAGAAGAAGACTGTTGTGCATCATGCCATAATAGAGATTGTTCAACATACTGAGTACTGCCAGCTAGATCGAGTGATAGCCTGAAATCAGTCTGTGAACATACAAAAGATTCTGCTGTGCTACCTGATGTGAAGATTCAAGATCAACAATGTACATTGCAAAGTACATGGATGTCTGCATTGAGGAGAAAACTCAAAGATCAATAATGTTCATTCTAACATTCTTGAACGTTTACGTGAACATCCTTTATCCAGATTATTCTTCCAAAGATTGATGGAGCTGTTTAAGGTTTACAACCAAGAGAAGATTCAAAGATTTATCAAGAAGCTGCCATATTCAACAAAAGAGTTCAAGACTGAAGTCAAAGGTAGAGTTCTATTGTTGGAAGAATTCCTAACATGGTTCGAGTTTGATCTCAGTTCTAAAGAAGGAAAGTTTCCTTGTTTATTTCCGAATCAAATTAGGACATCTGTTCCCATGTTTAGGCTATCTCTTCTCATCTATAAATAGCCTGTGATATAGACATATTAGTGTGCAGAGAACACATCGAACAGAAGCACTGCAAAGAATTGTTTAAGAGCTCTAACTATTTTGAGCCACTTAATTACGGTTGTGTCTTATACTAGAGAATAGTGTTCTAGTCATCGTGTATTGAAACACACTTGTTCACACACTGTCAAAAGGAGTCTCAGAAGAGATTTTCTGTGGGAACTAGATAGGTTAGACATCTAGGTTGTGAGAGGATCTCACAATTCAATTCAACGAAAGAGGATGTATGGGTAGAAAGGATAGCGAGTGACGGGAGGTCAACTGCGTGTAAAATTGTCATTAAACGTGATACTGGAGTAGTGAATTGTTTTTCACGGACTTGACAAGTCCCCTGATGTACATCGATTGATCGAGCGGGGTTATAAAGCCTCTGCATGCTTTACTTTCTGCAATCATATTAACGTTCACAATAACATTCTTGAACTTTATTGTGAACATCTTCCAAACCTTTAACAACTTTACAGTGAATGTTGTGCAGATAGATATTTTTCACACGGGTGTGCAATTTCATAAAATAATTTTAGGATCAAAACATATTTATACGGACCCAATCTCTATTTTTCCTCTGATTCTTCTCTTTAAAACTTGATTTTCAAATAGTCTTTGAAATCTTCAGAGTAAATTTGTCTCTTTGATTTTCTTGAACTTGTTGTTTGAATTTGGTCTTTGAAGTTTTCAAGAAAGATTTGTATCCTAGATCTTCTTTGACTTGGTATTTGGATTTAATAACATTAATCCAGATGGCCATTGCCTTGTTTCCAGATCAAATGTCAACTTCGGGATGAATTTGATGAAGAACGCATTTGATTGTCTTACTTATGAATCAAATGTCAATTTCAAGATAAATTTGATGAAGCGCGCCTTTGAATGTCTTGCACACGAATCAAACGGTGTCTTCGGGATGAATTTGGTGAAAAACGCCTTGAATATTTGAGAGAAATTCCCTTATGGAATTTTTTCTCAAATTCTTGAACTCTTCAAAGGACTTCTGGTGTAACTTTCAACTGATATGGAGGTTCCTATTTATAGTTGTAGGTAGGAGTATCTAGGGCTGATGTGACACGATCTCATTGGCTCTTGAATATTGATATATATATATATATCTTTGCAAAGATATTTATTTATTGTAAAAAACATTTGCTGTTTATCATATAATAATATCTTTATTAGTTAAATATTTTATCTAATTTTGAATTTCATAAGATTCCAAAACTAAATAAATATATAAAAATTAATAAAAATATTATATATTGTTGTAAACTAGAGAGAGACGAGAGAGAAAAATGAATTGTATGTCTTTAATATGAGGACCAAATGCCTCTATTTATAATAGTACAAGAGCTAGAGTTTTAGAGTTAGATACCTGGTCATCACTCATATCATATATATCTATTAGATATATTTACAACACTCCCCCTTGAGTGACCAATCTCTAAAATAAATGTTGCCTCATTAAAACCTTGCTAGAAAAACCCAGTGAGAAAAATCTAGTCGAAGGAAAAAGAGTACAACTGCTCCCTCTGATCTTGATATCATTGTAGATCTTTAAGTTGGCACATGCTGATCTTGTGTACCAACTTTCTGAATGTTGATGTTGGTAATGCCTTTGTGAATAAGTTCGCCAAATTGTTACTTGAGCGAATTTGTTGAACGTTGATATCGCCACTCTTTTGGAGATCGTGTGTGTAGAATAACTTAGGAGAAATGTGCTTTGTCCTATCACCTTTGATGTATCCTTCCTTGAGTTGCGAGATGCAAGCAGCATTGTCTTCATACAAAACAGTTGGAGTGATCTTTGATGAAGGTAATCCGCATGCACTACTAGAAAAACTCTCATACACCACTCTTGATTCACCACGGTTTTAGCAAGAAACTGTGGTGATTTCGATAATAACCACGGTTTTCACTAAAACCGTGGTGTATGAGCGTGCTTTTCTAGAAAAATTACCACGGTTTAAATATTTTGGTGGTATATATTTATGAATACATGACTGGTAATATCTAGCCGTGGTGTATGTGCGAATCTCAAAAAATTTAGGGGGGATTGAAAAAAATTGAAATCCCTATCTAAATCGTCAAAACTAATCAAATCTTCAACCCCTCTTCTTCATTCTCTCCTCCGCAGTGTCACCGTTCTAGCATCCTATAGCAGTTGCACACACCTCACAAATGTTTTCTCCAATTAAATCTAAACTTCTCTTGTTTATTTTCACCGTGATACCAATGAGGAAGATCTCCCAAGAATAGGAAGTGTCGTATGACACTTTAAAACGCAGCGTTTTGCATCGTCCACCACTTCCATCCCACTATTGCCGGTTTCTGTGTATGTGGCGTGAAATCGTTCATCAGTCGGAAGCGTCGCCATCGCCGCTGTGTGTGTGATTTTGAACGAGCGCCGCTTTAATCTGAAAGGTTGGGAGGTATATAGTTTTCAAAATTGAGAATTATTTGGCTCCTAAACAACCTGCCCTTAAGTCGTTGTGGATCTCCATCATTTGCCTCTCGGAAAGCTGCTCAGAGAAATCCCCAATTTTTGGTGAATAATTATAGTTATATTCAATTTTTATTTGCTGCATCTAATTCTAAATAATTAAATTACAAAAATAGCTAAAGGTTGTGAATTCTTTTGCTATTAATCCAAAACGAATATCATCATTGAAAGTTGAATCTGTTGTTAATTTTCCAGATAACATCAGTGCAATCTTGAAGTGATGGGCTCAATACTTCCCTTTTCAAAAAGAGAGAACATATAGAGAAGTTGCATCGCCGCAAGCTCCTTCGAAAAGTTCAAGTATTAGAGTGTTGGAGGATCCTTTATTACCTTCATTGGAAATCCTTAAATATCCTTCTGTGAAGTTTTTGGCTGATTATCTTTTCAAAATAATGGGAGTGTGTTTTTCTTAGACAGAATTTATGATGTCTGGTTGCTCTTTCTATCATGTATTGAGTGAAGTTCTATTATAATGTGAAGAAATATATATTTATTAGTCAATAGAACTATTAATTGAGTATGTTGGTTCAAAGTTGTGATTATCATGTGTTTTTCATATACCATGTATATCATGCATGAATTACGAAGATGTTGTCCTTTGTTGTTAGAGCAGTTTATTTATGATCTACCTACAAGACTTCAGAAGTGTATCAAGTCAGAGGCCTATGCCGAAGTAGTAAAGTTTTATAATGGAGCCACACCAATCTTCAAGGTTCTTTTCTCTACATTGTTTGTTGGGATTTTTCAGAATTATCTTATACTACTAATCTGTACATGATTTCATTTTGTTGTAAACTCAATAATACAGAACTTTGCATTTCATCACATGTGCCCTATTGCTGACCTTTCCTTCTTACTATCACCAGGCATATGGGGATTCTTCTTTTCTGGACTGTAAATGTGCATCAGAAGAAGCAATATCAGTAATTATAAAAAACTTGCAGGTATGGCCTCTTTTCTTTTACTCAATCATCTTCTTTATTAAGAAGTTTATCATTTTTTAATCCTTATGGAGGGTGAATATGCTCTTGTTCATATCTTCGAATCTAAATACTTGTGCCTCTGCCTCGGTTGTAGTTCTAATTCATCAATACAACAGTCTAGACCATTTACTGCAAGTTGAAGAATCCTGGCCTTCAATGAAGAAAAGAAGAAACACACACACACACACACATATTTATATCTCACTGAAAGGTGAGTAGTTCCATCGGGACTTATTAATCTGTTTTATGGTGAAAGAGTTAGGTTTGGAAGATGTCACATGGTAAATAGTTCATCTTTTCATTTTATAGAGACCAAACTCAAAGATTTTTAAAAAATGAACCCCTTGATGACTTCTTGATCTCTTTCACTATTTACTGTGACATTGACCCTAGTATTAGTGTAAGTCAGTTTTATATTCTCCAATATCCATTCATTTGGTACTCTATTACCATTTTAATCTATGTATGTATCTTGATATACAAGTTAATGAATCAATGAGCAAAAAAGTTGCTGCATTTTTTATTCTTGGTATTTACAAAAAAAGAGAGAGGAAATTAAATGCTTCTTTTGTTTTCTAAGTTGTTTCCTTAAAATAAGCTGGGACATAATTTTGTTAGATTTTGAGATTCTTTCTCAGTTTCCATTTTTTATTATGATGGTTGAAGATTGAATGCAAATGTGATGTTATTCGTTTCTTGGTTTAGCCAATTGCCGAAGTTGCTGAAGCATCCATTGATTTGTTACTGTTGTAGGCCTGACTAAAGGTGATGGCCTTCATTTTGGTCTAGCCTTACTTCAGATCCAAATTCCTCTTTGGATGTTTAAGTTTCAGGAATGCTTATGTTAGGATTGAAATTTCTTGCTATCATTCAACTTACATATGTGAATTTCTCCTCCATAAGCAATCCGTTGACAAGCAAGAAATATTACTTCTATTTTTTCATCTGCTTCTTGTTGGTTCCTTATCTTTATTCTTTTATTTTCCCCTTTGCAGATGGTTACCCTTTTGAGCCTCCCAAGATGAGGTTTTCCACTAAAGTATGGTATGGTGAAACTAGTCAATCTGTGCACTTTCTTTCCCTAGTGTTTGCATGTAAGAGTGTATTCTTGACTCTTGACTGTTGTCGTGCTTGGAAATTGTGGTTTTGAATGAACGTTTGCAATTTTCCACTTGTACTTTATATGTAAGCCATGGCTCTAGGAAAGTGAAATGATATGATTGATGCATTCAATCGCTAGGGTTTCTTTGATAGAACTCTTTGAGAAGGGAGGTTACACACTTAAGTGGATCGGTCTAGTTTGAGGTTTTATGATGTTCACAGATTCTTCAGTTTTATTATTTGATAGCAGCATAATCTCTTCATTTTTTTTCAAGGATAAGTGAACATATGACTGAAGCATCCCTTAGGAGCTGTAGTCCTACCGAGATCGTGTGGATAATAATCTCAAGAAATGGTGTGGTTAGGACTCCTACCTTAAGTGCGGATAGTTTGTTTGTCTCATTTGCCAGTTTGGTTTCTTTAGGTTCAATCCAGTCATTGTGGTTCTAATTTAGTTTGTATCTGTAATTTATCTATGTGCGGACACGAATTAGAAACCCTTAAGCTGAATTGTGATAATCACATGTGAATGTATAAATTGCTTTGTAATGACTTGGCATGTAACTAATAAAAAGGGTAACCGATCGGCTATCTGTAGTATTAGAAGATAGGTAGATTTATAAGTCAATGGTAATAGAGTACCAAATGAATGGATATTGGAGAATATAAAACTGATTGATCTGTCTCTGGCTAGCAACAGGCCTACATTCATTTTATGTACATCGAATTATCTCATGACATTGTTGTTTTGTGATTTTATTGATTTGGTATATGTAATTGTATATAGTGCTTTAGGTTAATATATCCCGTAATTATTTTATGATTTTAAGGTCTTGTAATTAATTACTTGTCTTTTGACATGTTGCAGGTTATTGTGAGCTAATAATCTTTCCCTTATTTCTTCAATATATCATTGGAGCTAGCTAATGGAACTAGTAATATCTTTGTAATAGAACTTTAGATTTGTTTAGTAGTTTTTTTAACAAGCAATAGGGATATTGTGTTTTAGATGAGATTTTGTATTTTGAATGAGATTTTGTATTTTGGATGATTATCATTTCTATAAAATATTTTTTAGTTTGGGATTATACATGCTAGACAACAATTTTATCAAGGGATTTAAAAACAAAATAATAAAATAATAAAATAAAATAAAAAATAAAAATATACCACGGTTTCAATGGTGAACCGTGGTAAATTTACCACGGTTCAATCGAAACTGTTGTAATTTTACCACAGTTTTTTAAGAAAATCGTGGTAATTTTACCACGGTTTTATAAAATTACCACGGTTGTTTGTAACTGTCGTAAATTTACCACGGTTTTTCGTAAATTAACCATGATTTTTTAAAAACCATGGTAAAATTACCACGGTAAATAACCGTGGTGCATGCGACCGTCGTAAATTAACCACGATTTTTTTAAAACCGTGGTAATTTTACCACGGTGATTACCCGTGGTGTATGAGCGTATGCATAGACGACGCCCACCTAGACCACGGTTGGGATTTGTCATACACCACGGTTATTACCCGTGGTGTATGAACGATTTTCTTGTAGTGATGACTCTTGGATGTGACTTGTAATATTTCTCAACCATACACACTCTCGACTTGTTTCATGGATTGCAATGATTTAAGAATGATTTGAGGATGTTGCAGTCAAAGTTTGATTCACATGTGAAAACATAGCCAGTTTGTGATTTGGTTTGATGTGGATCGGATAAAAATCCTGCATCCGAATACCCTACCAGAGAAGAATCAAAATTTTCTGAATAATATAATCCAAGGTCTATGGTACCCTTCAGATAACGTAGAAGGTGTTTAACACCATTCCAATGTCTTAAAGTGGGTGCAGCGCTATATCTTGCGAGAAGATTTACAGAAAAATCTATATCTGGTTTAGTATAATTAGCCAGATAAGTTAATGCTCCAATTGCACTTAGATATGGTACTTCAGGACATAATATCGTTTCACCCTCTTCAATAGGTCGAAATGGATCTTTTTTCGTATCGAGAGATCTAACGACCATTGGTGATGCTAATGGATGTGCATTATCCATGTAAAAGCGTTTTAACACTTTTTCTGTATATGTGGATTGGTGAATAAACGTTCCCCCTCGGACATGTTCAATTTGCAAACCAAGACAAAATTTTATCTTTCCCAAATCTTTCATCTCAAATTCTTTCTTCAAATATTCAGTAGTTTTATTGAGCTCATCAGAAGTCTCAATTAAATTCAAATCATCGACATAAACTACTATAATTGCAAATCCACTTTCGATTTTCTTTATGAAAACATAAGGGCAGATATAATCATTCTTGTATCCTTCTTTTAATAGATACTCGCTTAATCTATTATACCACATACGGCTAGACTGTTTCAGCCCATACAACGATTTTTGCAGTTTAATCGAAAACATGCTTTTGGGTTTTGACTTTAATGCTTTAGGCATTTTAAATCCTTCAGGGATTTTCATATATATGTCATTATCTAATGGCCCATATAGATAGGTAGTTAGTACATCCATAAGGCTTATATCAAGCTTTTATGACACAACTAGACTAATCAGGAATCTGAAAGTAATTGCATCCATTACTGGAGAGTATGTTTCCTCATAATCAATTCCTGGTCTTTGAGAGAAACCTTTCACTACGAGTCTTGCTCTATATCTCGTAACTTCATTTTTCTCTTTTCTCTTTCTAACAAATATCCATCTATATCCAACAGGGATTTCAGATTCCGGAGTTAGGACTATAGGTCCAAATACTTTCCGGTTATCACAGGAATGTAATTTCATTTCCATAGCTCTTTTCCACATTGGCCAATCATTTCTCTGTTTACATTCTGTAACAGATTTTGGTTCAGGATCCTCATTTAAAATTTGATGAGCTATATGAAAGGCGAATATATCATCTACAATGATACGTTCTCTCTCTCGTATCTGATTGGAAGATAAATAATTTATTGAGATCTCATGATTTTCAGATACTTGTAATTCTTCAGGAATTACATTATTTTCATTTGATTGGTTAATCATTTTCGTCATTGTTTGGTTTCCATCTTGCCCCTTTCTTTTTCTAGGCACGGAATCTTTGGAACCAACTGGTCGACCACGTTTTTGATGAATTTTAGACTCATTTGCTGCCAAAGCTATTTGTCCTTTAGGGACATCAATTTTGGCTAGAGTAATTGCAGCATGTATGTGAGATTGTGTCACTTTTCTTGTATCTACAAAAGCATCAGGAAGTTAGTTTGCAATCTTTTGCAAATGAATAATCTTTTCAACTTCTTGTTCACATTGATTAGTCCGAGAATCAAAATTTGACAAGCTTTTCTCATTCTAAGATATTTCCTTTTACTTTTCTGGATGTAGATTCGTTCCACCTAATGTTGGAAATGTCATTTCATCAAAATGACAATCTGCAAAACGTGCAGTAAATAAATCACCCGTTAAAGGTTCAACATACCTTATAATCGAAGGTGAATCAAATCCAACATATATCCCAAGCCTTCATTGGGGACCCATTTTTGTTCGTTGTGGGGGTGCAATTGGGACTTGAACCACACAATCAAAAGTTCGTAAGTGAGAAACATCTGGTTCTCGACCAAGAATAATTTGCATTGGGGAGTATTCATGGTTAGCTGATGGTCTAATACGAACTAATGTTGCCGCATGTAATATGGCATGACCCCAAGCAGTAGTTGGGAGTTTTGACTTCATAATTAATGGTCTAGCAATAAGTTGAAGATGTTTAATAAACGATTCTGCTAAACCATTTTGAGTATGGACATGAGCGACTGAATGTTCAATCTCAATTCCAATAGCCATACAAGAGTTTTAAAATGCTTGAGACGTAAACTCACTAGTATTATCAAGATGAATTCTTTTAATTGAATTGTCTGGGAATTGAGCTCGTAATTTTATAATTTGAACAAGTAGTCTAGCAAATGCTGCATTTCTAGTAGAAAGCAAGCATACATGTGACCATCTAGAAGAAGCATCAATCAATACCATAAAGTATTAAAAAGGGCCACATGGTGGATGTATAGGTCCACAAATATCTCCTTGAATTCTCTCTAAGAAAGATGGAGATTCAATATTAACCTTCGTATATGAAGGTCTAATGACTAACTTGCCTTGCGCACAAGCATCACATGGTAATTCATTTGACATAAAAATCTTTTGATTCTTCATGTTGTGCCCATATGAATTATTGATTATTCGGCGCATCATAGTTGCTCCAGGATGTCCAAGCCTATCATGCAAAAGCATAAAGCTTTTTGTGTCATTGTACTTCGGGTTCATGACATGGTTTGTCTCAATTGCCTTTATGAATGTGTAGTACATCCCAGAAGATAGTGTTGATAATTTTTCTTTTGTTCGCTTATGGCCGGATACAAAAGAATTTATACAGAGATATTCATTTCCACCTTCTGATATAGTCTCAATGTGGTATCCATTATAGCGGATATCCTTGAAACTTAGTAAGTTTCTTTTGGACTTATTAGAATACAGAGCATTTTCAATATCTAATTTAGTATCATTTGGTAAAATGATACAAGCTCTTCTGGAGCCTTCAATGATATTAGATACACCTGATATCGTGTTAACATTATCCTCAGCTAATGTCAACTTAAAAAAATATTTCTTATTTTGGAGAATGGTGTGTGTAGTGGCACTATCAGCAAGACAAATATCACAAGATTCCATTTGAATGTCTGAGACATTTTTAAAAGAAGATCAATTATTATATAATAAAAATATGAAAGGAAAATAAGTAATTGTTTTTAAAGGAAAAACAACGATGTGGAAGTAAATAATCAATATCTTTTTATCAACTATAAATGAATGATAAAGGACTAAACAATGTCCATATGATCATCTTCAAGCACACCACCACCAATCAACTGATCCATATTATCTCCTTTTGGGTCATCAAAGAAGTCGGAGACATCTAAGTGAGTAGTATCAATTGGACCGTCAAAGTCAACGATATTAGTTTCCTTCTTGTCTTTTCCCTTGATCGAATCTTGATATAGATCTGCAAGGTGTTTTTCCATTCGGCAAGTACGCGATCAATGTCCATTTATGCCACATCTATGACATGCAGCTTTCTTTTTTGATGAATTGTGCTCGTTGGATGTTTTCTGCCTTTTGTTGCTAGAGGTTGCATCATTTGGTTTACCGCGTCCACGACCGCGACCATATCCACGTCTACGTCCACACCCACGTCCACGTTGGTTCCCACGACGTCCATTGTCATGGTTGAAAATTGCATTGGCTTCAGGCAATGCAGTGGAACCAGTGGGGTGGAGTTCGTGATTTTTCATGAGCAATTCATTATTTTGCTCAGCAACCAACAAACAAGATATTAGTTCAGAGTATTTTTTGAAACCACGCTCCCTATATTGTTGCCGTAATAGCACATTAGAAGCATGAAAAGTGGAGAATGTGTTCTCAAGCATGTCAGCATCAGTGATATTCTCTGTACAAAGTTTCAATTTTGAAATAATTCTAAATAATTCAGAATAATAAGCACTCACAAACTTAAAGTCTTGCAGTCTAAGATGCATCCACTCGTAACGAGCTTTAGGAAGGAGGACAGTCTTTTGATGATCAAACCTTTCTTTCAGGTTTGTCCACAACTCACTCGGATCTTTGGCGGTCAAATATTCCGTCTTTAGATCATCATGAAGATGACGACGAAGGAAAATCAGCGCCTTAGCACGATCCTATTGAGATGCTTTATTTCTTTCTTTGATTGTCTCCCCTAGACCCCTTGAGATCAGGTGAACATCAGCATCAAGAGTCCATGACATATAATTCTTGCCCGAGATGTCAAGGGCGATGAACTCAAGTTTGGCTATGTTTGCCATTCGTGCAATTCTGCACAAAGAATCAAGGATATATTATCCACATGTTTAATTTATTTGCTCTTCAGAACATGTAATATTCTTTAGGAATATTACTTGTGCTACTTTAATAGCATCAATTTATGATCTTAAATGTAATATTCTTCATGAATATTATTTGTGCTACTCCAATAGCATCAATATTTAATTTTTCAAGATTAAATCAGAAACATATTTTTATATATATGAAATCAATAACAACCAACTTATGGGCATTTACGGCAATCATATACACATAAGCATGACGATAGGTGATTAATTAATTTTTTTTAGATCAAATATGAAACAATTAATAAACCTAAATTCATAATTAATCTTGAATTTGGTGAAAAACGCCTTGAATATTTGAGAGAAATTCCCTTATGGAATTTTTTCTCAAATTCTTGAACTCTTCAAAGGACTTCTGGAGTACTTTTCAACTGATATGGAGGTTCCTATTTATAGTTGTAGGTAGGAGTATCTAGGGCTGATGTGACACGATCTCATTGGCTCTTGAATATTGATATATATATATATATATATATATTACAAAGATATTTATTTATTGTAAAAAACATTTGTTGTTTATCATATAATAATATCTTTATTATTTAAATATTTTATCTAATTTTGAATTTCATAAGATTCCAAAACTAAATAAATATATAAAAATTAATAAAAATATTATATATTGTTGTAAACTAGAGAGAGACGAGAGAGAAAAATGAATTGTATGTCTTTAATATGAGGACCAAGTGCCTCTATTTATAATAGTACAAAAGCTAGGGTTTTAGAGTTAGATACTTGGCCATCACTCATATCATATATATCTATTAGATATATTTACAACATATATAATATTATTAATTTTCGCCTCCTACAACTACTATATCCACCCTTTTACCTAGTAAAAAGAGAATTTTTTTTTTTATATCTCCAGTCTTCTATCCAATTATATCAAGTAATATTTTCATTGTTGTTTAACTACCTACTTTTAAAGCTATTTATTTGATAATATCTACTTAAAAATACGGTGACAATTCTGTAATATTTGATGATAAGTTTTTTTGGATGGGAGCAGTGATCGATAATTCTTATAAAAAGCGTGGAGTATTTGATAACATGATTGTCATGCTAATGAAGTAATATCATCATGGTAATGTATTATTCTCATCATCTTAACGAAATATTATCATGATGCTGATAAATGTTTTCTAATATTATTAACGAAAATTACATTCTAAAAAATAAATATAACCCCTTATTGGATGCAATAAACTCTAATCGGATGATATAAACTCTAATGGAGATGAGATAAATCATAACTAAATGAAATAAAGCTTAATTGGATGGATAGACCCTAAATAAGATGGAATAAATTCAATATTAATATAAGAGTGCTACGCTAGCATTATGATAATGTTTCATTAGCACAGTTAATACACTAACTTAGCATATGACAAATGCTTTGTTAGCATACGTTATCATAAATTCATAATGCTGACAAATTATTATTATTGCTAACAAAAGCACTTACAACTGAGTATGTGTAAAAATATATTTTTGTATTTTTCGTCTGTATTTCTTCATCTAACACTACAAAAAAATTCTGATTTAGCGACGGGGTTTTCCGTCGCTAAACCCTGTAGTGACGGGAAACCCCCGTCGCTAAATTGCTCATCGCTAATCATGTGCGACGGTGGCTCGTCCGTCGCTAAGGCCTCGCCAAGGCTTAGCGACGGATATAGCGACGGGAAATTCCATCCCTATATCTGTAGCCTGGGCGACGAGTTTGGCGGATAGCGACGAGGTTTCCGTCGCTAGATCCGTCGCTAAAATTATAATTTAAAATTTTGAAATTATTGATTGGCCCGGCCCGCGAATCAGCCCCGGCCCGGGGGCCCGACCCATGAATGAGCCATTGATCCGACCCGATGAAAGGCCCGCGCCCAAGCCCGTCAAGAATAATTGTGTATAATATGCACCTAAGAGGATTCGAACTTGTGACCTCCTAGAAGGAGGGCCAAGCACTTATCCATTGGGGCAAGTTCACTTGATGTTATATTGATAGTTTAAATAATATATATATTTATACGATTTTTTCATAATTTATTTTTCTTTATCTCTATAAATTAAAAGTGTTATATATATATATAATATTGATATTATATTGTACTATATTTTTGTATATAAGAACTATAATTTAAGGTGATACTTATTAAGTATCCATGCATACAAAAATTATATCTCTAATATAAATTTAATATGGAGAAAGATTACAGAAGTTTTTAATTAAATTATTTTAAAAACTATATATATATATATATATATCATGGTTAAAATGTGGTTAAATAGTCTTACTTTGTGTTTCATACTAAATATCATAATGAATTAAATTATTTTTACTTACATAATAAATAACTTTAGTTTATAATTAAAAATTAAAATCTATTATAAATGTGTATAATTGCGATATTATTTTTTTAAAAATTAAAATAAATGAATAAAAATATAAAAATAATTTTAATAGGGAGAATATTTGTATTAGAATAGATTGAAATCATATTTAATTATTTTAAAATAATTAAATAAAATTTAAAAAATAAATAAAAAATTAAAAATTACTTTAGTTTATAATTAAAAATTAAAATCCATTATATACTCTATTATGTATATATTTTCATAGTATATTTTAGTTTGTTAATGTATAATTGATTAATCTTGTAGTAGTAACAATTATAAATATTATGTTAAACTTAATACATTTTTTAAATATATAATAATATACTAATTAGTTTATTTATAAAAATACTAATAAAGCTAATTTGTATAAATTTGTATTTAATAAGGAAATAATACAAATTTAAAGATGTGATATTAATAAATGTGTATAATTGCGATATTATTTTTTCAAAAATAAAATAAATGAATAAAAATATAAAAATGATTTTAATAGGGAGAATATTTGTATTAGAATAGATTGAAATCATATTTAATTATTTTAAAAATAATTAAATAAAATTTAAAAGATAAAAAAAAATTAAAAAAAAAGCTACGGGGGTTCCTGTCGCTATTTCCGTCGCTAAGTTGTAGCGATGGGAACCTCCGTCACTAGATTTATAAAAATAATGATATATTAAAATTTTAAAATCTAGCTACGGGATTCCCCGTCACTAGCCCCATCGCAAAATTTTCCATCGCTATTTCTGTCGCTAGTGGCGACCCGTATCGGCCCCGTCGCTAATTCCCGTCGCTAGAATGGACTTTTTTTGTAGTGTAAATATGCCCGTGAGTAATCTTAAATGAAAGAGTATAAATAGATTTTTAATTTGATATAATTTTTGTGTGCATTTAGATTAAAAATGAAGAAGTTATAACCATTTAAACTTTTTAGAATTTTTTAAAAATCGATGACATTACCATTTTTAGAAGTCTTTTAGATTTTTTAAAAAATTGATGACATCACCATCTCAATTTTTTAAAAAATGATGATATCCCCATTTTTAAATTGAAGACATATATATTTTTTTATTTTGTTGTTTGAGGGAAACACAATCTTTTCTATTAAATCTCAACCATTAGATCATTTTATTGGATAGTGTAGACGTGGTCCTGATTTTCACTCTATAAAAGGATCTTATTAATCCATCCCCATATGTAGTCAGCTTGGAAGCATAAACATTTTCATTTTATATATATATATATATATATATATATATATATATATATATATATATTTATAGAAAAGCAAATTAGCATTGATCAAACGAAGCATACCAACATTGAGTTTTTTTTTTGTTTTTTTTTTCGCAAATTGCCTATGAAATTAAAATCATAATAATCTGTTGTGGTATCGCCTAGCTGGGGATTACACCTCTTGATTTCCTACCTCTTAGCGGTTCCTAACACAAGCCACTCAAGTGGCTAGAGTCAAGATTTACAAGGGATTACAAGAAAAGCCAACTACAGAAACTAGACTAGGGTTTCTTCAAGCAGCAACAACAATCAGCCTCAGAGATGAAGGCCAAGAGAACCTTCAGAGTTCTTCACAGGTACGTATGTCTTTAGATCTGTATAGCAATCAAATGAACAAGTTAGATAAACCAGCAGAAGCAATAGATAGAGAAACTGGAAAGAACAGGAAGCAATCGAGAGTGGGAAAAGGTGCCCAAGGCACGACGGCTCAGATTTTCCCACTGGGATCGGCAGCAGCCCTCTCCGGCGACCGGAGAACAGCCTAGGGAAGGGGAAGAGGAAGCGGGAGGCAAGGGTTCCAAGGAGGCGGCGGATTTCTTTCTTTCTCTCTCACAGCACACTCCTCCCAAACACTCAGTGGCCAAACAGGTGCCGATTGGCAGAACTTCGGCCAAAGAAACCGTGGAAGCGAGGTGAGAAGATCCAGAAAGAGAGAGAGAGAATCTGAGATAAGATTGTTAGATCGAGTGTATCTAGGGTGAGGGAGATGAGAGATATTATAGATGCTTCTAGAGCATAGGGAAATATCAACAGCCTTAATGCTGTTTTAATTAGGAAGTTGGATCGACAATTAGGGTTAAGGTTTTGGGGTTGGGCCGGGTAGATAGGATATTTAGTATTGGGCCAGAAATAGGACAAATGGGCCAATCCCAACATTTCCACCTTTGGCCCTTTTGGACTGTTTCCATCACCAAGGAAGAGGACCTGCCAAAATGAAACACACGAGATTATCATCATAGCCATGTATTTTTACTCATGAATGTAACACAAAGTCACACTAAGAGAAGGAGGAATTAAACACTATGCGTGTCTAATCTAGTCTCTACCACGCGAGACCAACCCAACTAACAAGTCTCTGGTCTCAAAAGATCATTGACCTTCATGAACTTGTTCAAACCTAGCTAATAGTACCAGGGTAAATCACCAACTTGAGGCTACAACTGCCTCAGAGATAAGGATGTGACTTAGAACCACAGAATCATCTGTGAGAGCCCATCACAGATCCCATAAATATTAACCGAAGTCCATGTGGAGGGACCTCATGCAAGATTCCAGCTTTGCAACTGGTAGGCACTTGGTGCCCATATCTGCAGGGTTAAATTCAGAGGGAATCTTATCCAGCAACACCTCTCCTTTCTCTACTATATCTCTTATGAAATGATATCTTACATCAATATGCTTTGTTCTATCATGAAAGACTGGGTTCTTACAAAGTTGGATGGCTGATTGGCTGTCAGAATAAAGTAAGGGTTAATCATCAATGAAATTAATTTCAGTTAACACACCATTTAGCCTTATAGCTTCTTTTACAGCTTCTGTAGCTGCAGTGTATTCTACCTCAGTGGAAGACAATGCAACTATACTTTGTAACTGTGATTTCCAACTTATACAAGAACAACATAGAGTGAACACATATGATGTTGTAGATTTTCTGTGATCCCTATCATTTGCATAATTAGAGTCCACATAGCCAACACATTTAACTCCATCAGGAGATTTTGAAAAAGTTAAACCACAAGAGGCAGTGGATTTCAAGTATCTTAGCAACCACTTCAATGCTTCCCAATGGGGCATGCCAGGATTAGCCATATATCTGCTTAGGCAAGATACAGCATAAGCTATATCTGGTATAGTGCTTATCATCAGATACATGACAGATCCAATGGCATTAGCATAGGGAATATCTATCATTTCTTTTAATTCAAAATTACTTTTGGGACATTGATCTTTACTCAACTGAATGTGGGATGCAAGGGGAACAAAAACAGGCTTGCATGCATGCATATCAAATTTCTTCAAGACTTGTTCAACATAAGGAGACTGATGCAGTAGTAAAGTATGCTTATTCTTATCCCTATCAATGTTCATACCTAAAATCTTCCTTGCATCTCCCAGATCTTTCATATTGAAGTTGGCACAGAGTTTAGATTGTACATGCTTCACAGTCTTCAAGCAAGGACTTATTAGCAACATGCCATCCACATATAGGAGCAAGAAAACAGGCACAAAAGAAAGCATATAATACAAGCAGTGATCAAACTTGCTTCTACTGAAGCCCATGCTTTTCATACAATTATCAAATTTAATGTTCCACTGCCTAGGTGACTGTTTCAAGCCATACAAGGATTTTTTCAGTAAGCAAACATGATCAGGGTGATTATTATCAATAAAACCTTCAGGCTGTTGCATATAGATGTTGTTTTCAAGTTCTCCATGCAAAAAAGTAGTTGTTACATCCATTTGTTTGAGTTCCCAATCAAAATGGGCAGTTAAAGCAAGCATGATTCTCACAGTGGTGAATTTAACAACAGGGGCAAAGATTTCATTATAGTCAACACCTTCTTTTTGAGTGAATCCTTTTGCAACCAGCCTAGCTTTATATCTAACATTGTTAATTTCCTGTTTTATCTTGAATAGCCACTTACATTCCACAACAGAGCAATCATCAGGTTTCTTAACTAAAATCCAAGTTTGATTATCATGTAAAGATTTCATCTCACATTTCATGGCTTCAGCCCATTTTTCAGAATCATGGCAAGTAACAGCAGCTTTGTAGGTTTTAGGCTCAGCAGATTCAAGGTTATTAAACACATTGAAAGCATAAAAGGATAAATTACAGCCATCATACCTGGAAGGGGCTTTAATTACCCTTCTAACTCTATCCTCAGATTTTCCCACTAGGATCGGCAGCAGCCCTCTCCGGCGACCGGAGAACAGCTCAGGGAAGGGGAAGAGGAAGCGGGAAGCGGGAGGCTCAGGGAAATCATATTTAATTATTTTAAAAATAATTAAATAAAATTTAAAAGATAAAAAAAATTAAAAAAAAATTAAAAAAAAAGCTACGGGGGTTCCCGTCGCTATTTTCGTCGCTAAGTTGTAGCGATGGGAACCTCCGTCACTAGATTTATAAAAATAATGATATATTAAAATTTTAAAATCTAGCTACGGGATTCCCCGTCACTAGCCCCATCGCAAAATTTTCCATCGCTATTTCTGTCGCTAGTGGCGACCCGTATCGGCCCCGTCGCTAGAATGGACTTTTTTTGTAGTGTAAATATGCCCGTGAGTAATCTTAAATGAAAGAGTATAAATAGATTTTTAATTTGATATAATTTTTGTGTGCAATTAGATTAAAAATGAAGAAGTTATAACCATTTAAACTTTTTAGAATTTTTTAAAAATCGATGACATTACCATTTTTAGAAGTCTTTTAGATTTTTTAAAAAATTGATGACATCACCATCTCAATTTTTTAAAAATTGATGATATCCCCATTTTTAAATTGAAGACATATATATTTTTTTATTTTGTTGTTTGAGGGAAACACAATCTTTTCTATTAAATCTCAACGATTAGATCATTTTATTGGATAGTGTAGACGTGGTCCTGATTTTCACTCTATAAAAGGATCTTATTAATCCATCCCCATATGTAGTCAGCTTGGAAGCATAAACATTTTCATTTTATATATATATATATATATATATATATATATTTATAGAAAAGCAAATTGGCATTGATCAAACGAAGCATACCAACATTGAGTTTTTTTTTTTTTTTCGCAAATTGCCTATGAAATTAAAATCATAATAATCTGTTGTGGTATCGCCTAGCTGGGGATTACACCTCTTGATTTCCTACCTCTTAGTGGTTCCTAACACAAGCCACTCAAGTGGCTAGAGTCAAGATTTACAAGGGATTACAAGAAAAGCCAACTACAGAAACTAGACTAGGGTTTCTTCAAGCAGCAACAACAATCAGCCTCAGAGATGAAGGCCAAGAGAACCTTCAGAGTTCTTCACAGGTACGTATGTCTTTAGATCTGTATAGCAATCAAATGAACAAGTTAGATAAACCAGTAGAAGCAATAGATAGAGAAACTGGAAAGAACAGGAAGCAATCGAGAGTGGGAAAAGGTGCCCAAGGCACGGCGGCTCAGATTTTCCCACTGGGATCGGCAGCAGCCCTCTCCGGCGACCGGAGAACAGCCCAGGGAAGGGGAAGAGGAAGCGGGAGGCAAGGGTTCCAAGGAGGCGGCGGGTTTCCTTCTTTCTCTCTCACAGCACACTCCTCGCAAACACTCAGCGGCCAAACAGGAGTTGATTGGCAGAACTCCGGCCAGAGAAACCATGGGAGCGAGGTGAGAAGATCCAGAAAGAGAGAGAGAGAGTATCTGAGATAAGATTGTTAGATCGAGTGTATCTAGGGTGAGGGAGATAAGAGATATTATAGATGCTTCTAGAGCATAGGGAAATATCAACAGCCTTAATGCTGTTTTAATTAGGAAGTTGGATCGACAATTAGGGTTAAGGTTTTGGGGCTGGGCCGGGTAGATAGGATATTTAGTATTGGACCAGAAATAGGACAAATGGGCCAATCCCAACATAATCAATTAAAAATATGAAAATTTTATTAATCAAACAAACAAGGTAGAATTTTCAAACAACTTGCAATTGATTAATATAAGTAATGAAACCACGAACTGTGGACATTGGTGGTTCTTTCCACTTAATATAATCTTATTAAGATAATCAATCAAATTTTGTGTTTGCTTTTCTAAAATTTAATTAAGTATTAAAAATGATGTGAATATTTACCGGTCACATCACTTTCGTTTAATGAGATTTTTAATACCATTAAATCTCCAAGCCTCCTAAATAAATAATTTTAGAACTTTCAAATATTGAATCGATAGAAATTATCTTTTAAGATAAATAGAAAAATCATCTTTTTCATGTCTTGATAAATCTCCCATGTTTTTGGATTAAAAGAAGCTGAACATACTCTGACCAAAGAATATGTGGGGACTAGAGAGGAGAGATATCAAAGTAGTCGACAATGTATAGTTTCGAATTAGTAGTAATGGGATTGGGCCATTTGAGTATATATGGGTCTGTTTAGGATTGACCCTATTTCAATTTTATAACGAAGCAGTGTAATTCTGGGCCTCGAATAAAGCGAAGTAAACAATATACTCGGAGTCTTTTGTGAGATAGTGCCACGATCAAAACGTGTAGGACGGTACCATACTTGAATTCAAATATAATTAAACTCACATTAATAAAATTATAAATATATCATCTATATATAAAATTGAATATGAGTATGGGTACCCTTGCGGATCTTGACCTACAAGATGATCTCACATAAATTTTTGACAACATTTTATTGATATTGACCAGAGATAGAAATGTCGTATCATGCATTGCTTTAGCATAAAAATTTATGTCACACCTTTTAACAAATCAAATTTGTCAAACTTGTTTTATTGTTGAGTCTTTAATTTCTTTTAATTACTAGCCCAATTCTTGTGGGTTTTATAATTAATATTACGCTATTATTTTACTATGTTCTTTTTTTTTTTCTTGTGGTCACAAACCTTGTAATGTCCTTTTAACCTAAAAACTAACACTCTGCGTGCCGAACTTGCATTAGCTACAATATTAGTAAATAACATAGAAGATAAAATAAATTAAGTCAACATCCTTCACTTTGAATAACAAAATTAAGAGGCCTTTGGTGTGAGATCATCTCCCGGGTTGAGATATGTGAGACAGTATACATAATCTACTAATAAAATTATAAATATATTGACAAAAATTAGCTAGTTTAATTTGGATTATAGTGTGAAAGTAGGTGAAGGGGCAATCTTGACAAATCACACTCCACCACTCCAATTTATGAAATAATCCAATAACATGATTGCACTCATCGCCACAATCTTTCTTGCATTCCCACAAGAACTTCGCCACATAATCAAGAATCGAAATTTTTAATAATCCAAAGTGCTGCACTAGAATTAATTCTGCAGCTCCCACTAAAAATGGTGGATTTCCACTTGTCCTATGTTGAACTAAACACTCCTGCAAATTCAACACTATATAAACACCAATGCGATCCCCTCAATCACAAACCACGAGCATAATAATAACGACAACAACAAAAACAACGAGAAAAAAAATCAAGAAAATGGCAATGTCGGTCAAGTGCTTTTGCATTGTGGTGGCATTCCTCGCGATTATTGGGATCGCCAGCTTCAGTCCTGCCGATGGAGCTGGCGAGTGCCCGAAATCGACACCCGACGCTGAGGCCATGAAGCTGATCCCATGCGCCTCGGCCGCACAGGACCCGAACGCGGCGGTGCCGGCCAGCTGCTGCGCTCAGGTGAAGCAATTAGGACAGAATCCGAAATGCCTCTGCGCCGTGATGCTGTCTAACACCGCCAAGAGCTCCGGAGTGAAGCCTGAGGTGGCATTGACCATTCCCAAGAGATGTAACTTCGCCGACAGGCCTGTCGGGTATAAGTGTGGAGGTCAGTCTCGTATTTTATTTCATTAATGCAAACACTGCATGATAAATATATATATATATATATACATGAACTTCTATATATTTAATTATTATTGTTTATATAATGTGCTTTCTCTCCCTAGCTCTCTCTCTATATATCAATGTGTTGGTGCATTTTATTAATTCATACATATTCTGTTATAAAACATTGTTTGTTATTTATTGAATTATTTTTCCGTTGGTTGTTGCAGCCTACACTTTGCCTTGAAGCCGGGATGAAGAAGAAGCGTGTTTTAGTAGTGTTGACGGGATAGAGTCGCGTGTCCCGAGCTAGTTCATCTCTATCTATCTAGCTATTCAATAATGTAATTTATTATCACATAAATAAAGAGTTACGGGTCTATATCATAGTATTCTGTAACAATCTCATTTACCGAGATGGGATTCTTTAGTTCACTTTCTGTGCTTCACTTTACTGTTCCACTATCAAATTCGCTATTATAATATTTATTTTTATTATAATTAATATTTATCGTTAAAAATTAATATCTTAAAAATTATATACCCTAATTATATATATACCGCACTAGACAAACCATGTACGATAAGCTCGATTTAGAATGCACTAGACTTGGTGAATAAGAAGCTAACCAAGGAATACTTGCTTTTGAATTTGATAACTGAGTGTTTCAATTTGGGGTTATAAAAATATACATGTGAACAGGACATGAAGGTACACAACCTTTACTAGATAAAAGTTTTTTATATTTTACATATGTTACATTATTAATGTATACGTACATTACATTAATTTTAATATTTTACTCATAATTATTAATTTCTAATTAATAAAGCTATCTTTTATTTTTTTTAATAATGATATTAATTTTTATATTTAAAACTGATTACGATCGATAGGTATGACATTTAAGTATCTAGATGCTTAAAAATAATATTTGCATTTAATATTAAAGACGGAAGATTAGAAAAAAAAACGAAAAAAGATTTCGTTGTTACTCATTTTTTAAGTTTTAGCAAAACCAAAAAATGATATATATGGCTTTCGTTTTGGAAATTAAAAATTATTCATAACATTTTTCGTGTTTTTTTTCGTTAAATAAATATCTCCTTTTTTCTCCTATCAAACATTTCTTATATTTGCAAAACGTGAACACTTGATGAAAACTGAGAATTTCTGTATTTAGCATAGGATATATCGAGAAAAAAGTCCTACTATATTATTCAATAAAATCTATTTTGTGCAGTACATTATTGGATATATATACAAGCACTACAAGCTACGCTAGGAGCATTACATTCTGTTATACAATCAAACGGCTAGGAATTAAGCAAAGTAGACCGATGGTGGTAGGTGTTGTGGTCCATGCAGACGCACGCAACGACTGCCATGTAAGCAAGGATCTGGTTTGCGTTATTTGGCAGTAACAACAACTAGCATGAACTGCATAAGCTGCATGCACGCGCCTCACACTTCAACATCGCCCCGCAAACTAAGTTTGGTGCAGGTCACCAAGGTGAAGTTTGGAAAGCAGTTCTCGAAAGCGGGGACCAGGCAACGATTTTGTAAAGAGATCTGCAAGTTGAGAAACAATTTGAACAAATAAAGGAATGATAAAGCCACACTTAGCTTATAGTGCAAGTGTGCAACACGAGAAATGGCAATCCATGTCCAGGTGTTTGGTACGTTCGTGAAACACTTGATGTTGAATGATCTGTATGGCAGCCTTGTTATCACAAAAGACTTGATAGGCTTGGAATAAGGAATGTTAAAGACATCAAGCATGTAAGAAATCCTTAAAAGCTCCCTAACCGTGAAACTGAGGCTTCGATACTCAGCCTCAGCAGTGGAAATAGACACAGTAGATTGCTTCTTACATTTCCAAGAGATGAGATTATCACCCAAGAAGACACGGTAACCTGTTTAGGATCTCCTTGTATCAAGACAAGATCCCCAATCAGCATCGCCTCGAGATCAAATGTGGTGCTAACACTATAAAATAAACCAAGAGATGGACATCTTTTCAAATATCTCAAAACGTGTAAGGCTGCATTCAATGAATGGCAGAAGGACGATTAAGAAACTAACTTAGCTATTGCATGACATAGGAAATATCAGGACGTGTAAGGTTGAGATATAACAATTTCCCAATAACCTGCTAATAGGACTCTTCATGTGTTAAAAGTTCACTGTGCCGAGTTAAAGACACACCAGGTGGCAAGTGTATAGTAGCGGGCTTTGATGAGTGGTGTTTTTGCACAACATTTTGAGTTTGAATGAAGTGAATTGACGAGTTTTGTATGTGCTTTAACCCAAATTACGTTTTTAACCTCCCAACTTTGGAGTTTTGTTTCTTGTTTGAGTTTTACAGGAAATAGTGGATGAATAAATGAATTTTTGAGTTATTCAATGCCATGGGAAGATAGAGGATCAAATTGGAAGCACGCTACAAGTTGAATCACCTCAATCGAATGAGAAACGAGAGAGAACAAAGAAAAACCATGAATGGTGTTGGAGCAACGGTGGAGGCGCGCACTACTACAAAAACGCACATACGTAACGGTTATTATCCGTTATGTATGCCATTTCAGAACCGTTACGTATACTGGTGTTATCTATTCCACCCAGTATACGTAACAGTTATTAACCGTTATCTATACTCACTTTACGTAACAGTTTATAACAGTTATCTATAATGCATGAAGTGTTACGTATTATGATCTTTCGTACCGGTTTTTATAACAAACCGTTACCTATTATATATTATACGTAAGGGTTTCATACTGTTACATATTATATTTCTTAGATAACACTACAAGAAAACCATTTTAAGGCGACATAATTAGCGACGGAAAGGATTTCTGTCAACACGGGCGACGAAATGACAACGCACAGATTAGGCGACGGACTAGCCGTTGCCACAATGGGCGACGGATAATTTTCGTCGCCTTACATTTTTTATTTTATTTTTTATTATTTTTAATGATACAAAAATAAGGTGACGGACCTATTCCGTTGCCTTAATTTATTTTTTATTTATTTTTTTCCGAATTAATAAAAAACGGAATAATTCTTTCGCCTTATTTTAATTTTTTTTAAAAGAACGTTCCGTCGCCCCGTTTGGTAATATACGGGCGGGACACCTTCTTCCCCAAATTTCACATTCAATTCCTAGCTGCAACCCGCCCGTCGCCATCCCCCCGCCCCCTCTCTCTCTCCTTCTCTCCCTCTCCCTTTATCTCTGCCCCGGGAGCTCAAGCTAGACGACGTCAGAAGCAACAACCACCACTTGTCACCTCGCTCCGCCTGCTCGCCGCTTGCCGACGCGTTGCCGCCGCCTCCCTTCGCCCGCGTCACCGCCTGCTCGATCTGAAATAAGTTTTTTCTTTTTTTTTGTATTTTGATTTTAGTATTATATGTTATAACATGTTAATTAATTATGTGTTAATTATGTTGCATTTTAATTATGTTAATTATGTCGCATTTTAATTGTGTTAATTATGTTGCATTATAATTATGTTGTATTTTTATTATGTTAATTATGTTGCATTTTAATTATGTTAATTATGCTAATTAATTACTAAGATTATAAAGATTATTAGCCCTCTAATAATAATAATAATAATAAAAATAAAAATAAAGCTAATGGTGATCATAACATCAACACCAACTCAATCCAATCATCTTTCCAATTTTATGTATTAAAATATTTTTTAATTGGGCGACGGAATATACCGCCGCCTTGTCCATCGCCAACTAAGGCGACGGAACACGTCCGTCGCCTCATTTGTCGTCCCAATTTTACGATAATTTACGACGACATTTTAAGGCGACGAATATGTCCGTCGCGACGACCGTCGCTATATTTGGCGACGGACTATTCCGTCACCTACTTTTTTAGTGACAAAATTTACGAGAATTGCCTGTTCATCTAGCGATGGAAATCAGGTTTGGGGCGACGTAAATTTCCGTCACTATTCTGTGATTTTCTTGTAGTGTAAAACTCCTTAAGAAACCGTTACATATTATGTAACATAGATAACGCTTTTCTGAGAAACCGTTACATATTCCATAGCATAGATAATGCTTTAATGAAAATTGTTACATTTTCTTTCAGTTAGATAACGCTTTTTTTAAAACCGTTAGTATTCTTGTATTTAGATAACGTTTTTTTATTTCAAAGTGTTACGTATTCTTGTATTTAGATCGCACTTTTTTTAAAACCATTATGTATTCTTGTATTTAGATAACGTTTTTTTAAACTGTACGTATACCTGCATTTAGATAACACTTTTATTTTTCAACCGTTACGTATAATGTTGTTCTGCACAATTTTTGTAAAAATAAAATTATATTTTCAAATTATAAATAATCTAAATAATCTTGTTCAAATAGAGAACATGCCAAATTCAAATTCCCCCACAGGTGGGAGGTTTTCAACTGCTTCTGGATATGGTGTGCCCCGTTCAACTTGTCTGGATAAGCCTTATCTTGAAGATTGTTGGGTTGATCCTGATATTTCAGGGATTCAATCTCATCTTGACATGTTGATCTCTTCAGCAGTCCTTATCTACTCCAACTTCCTTGATAGGACGTATTCTACTTGCTTTTATTGTTATCTTTTGGCGCCATTTCTCCTAAATAATTGCCCTATACTTGTGTATTTTGGAATAATGATGTGTTTGTTGAGTTGTGTAGGGATGTAGTGCAAAGTTGGAGAAAAGGTCATGCTTTTGGTGTAAAAAGAATCTAAATGAAGAAAGGGGCAGAGTTCGAGTCTGAGCAGATCCAACTGCAATGCAGCATGAAGATTGGAGCGAGTTTCTAGAACCTGGGCCTCTACACGCGTTTTGGGCTTGCTGAGCCCAATTCTCGGCCCAAACCATGACCTGGACGCGGAAATACATCTTCCCACCGCCTCAAGAGTCCTTCTCTTGCTATGTTTCCTAGTTTAGATTGATTAGGATTTTATTTCCTTATCTAATGTTTTAATTAAGGATATTATATATAGATTAGGACTTATTTCTTTATTATTCCATTCTATTCTTCACAAAACGCAGACCAGAGACACGTTCCCAGCAACTATTATTTTCTTTTTCATGGTGTTTTGCTCCGTTAATTATCAGCGTGATTTTATGATTATGCAAGTTAGCTAATTTACTCGTATTCCAGTGACGACGATGAAGCTCCGCTTATATAACTGTGAGATCTAATTGTTTGTTCACAATTAATTGATGCATGTATCTGTTATTATTGGAATTCGGGTCGTAATTGTTCTAATTCTATCGTGTAGTTGCAAATATTTGGTAGGTTGTGATTAATTACTAGCCAATTTAAATCGGCCATACGTAATCGTGGTTTAGGTTTAATAAGTGGTAAAACGGTTGCTCAAATAACTAGGGAAATAACAGAGTTAATTTTACAGTCCTGCGTCAGAGTCTGTAAGTTAAGAATCGGGTCTTTCTCGTGCTCATTGTTGTCGGCTCATTAAACTCATAGAGCGTCTCTTACAGTTGTCAGTCGATTAGGGAAGTAATTAATGAAGCATCTTCTTAATTATCGAAACAGTATGGAGAGATGAGGGCATGTCAGAAGCGTCTTCGGTGACTATAACTGATTTGCATGGTTTGATTAATTAATTCTTGCATCTGTGATCGGTGTTATAAGTGGAGTGGAGTTCGTTGGATCCGGAATACCCTTTTATCATTGGTTTAAATCAGTTCGTTTGCATAAATATTTTCTTTAGTTGGTTATTTAATTCCTCAATTTATTTTGTTATATAACTCACGCGATTCTGGAAGTTTGGGCACGCAGACTGAAAGTCAAGAGTAATTCTCGCCGGTCCTTTGGGAGACGATCCTGCTCGCCACTGTACTCTGCAGTGTGGGCTTGCGGACGAAAGTCGGAACTTTTATTTTTAATGAAAAACGACGCACCAAATTTTGGCGCCGTTGCCGGGGATCGGTTCTAAAAGCAGTGATTACTCGAAATTTTCAATTTGTTATTTATTTTGTTTTATTTTTAATTTTTCTGGTATATGACCCGTTCCTCTGCAGATAAAAATTTAGTGTTTAATCCAGAGCCAGAGAGAACGTTACATCGATTGAGGAAGGCTGCCAAAGAACCTACAAAGGCTCTCGAATCTGAACAAAGCCCCATCGGTATTGATCAACGCCTCGACATGGCCAATAACGAAGATCCACCACCGAACCCGCAAGACTTTGCCGCAGGGAGAGCCCTCATCCAAGCCAACGTGGCTAATCATGAGCCTCTCATCCGGGAAATCGGTCGTCTTCAGAGTAACAGACCCATCTGTATTGTGCTGCCCCCGATTGCCAACAATGCGGAGATCCGACCTGCATTCATCCAAGTGTTGCCGAAGTTTGGTGATTTACTGGGAGAAAGTGCACACAAACATTTGTCTGAATTTGATCTCGTGTGCTCAACCTTACGACCTACTGGTTTTACTGCTAATAACCTAAGGTTACTCACTTTTTCTCACACTTTGCAGGAAAAGGCCCGAGATTGGTTGTTCGATTTGCCAACGGAGTCTATCACTACCTGGACGGAATTAGAAGGACAATTCATGAGAAAGTTCTTTCCTGAGACTCGAGCTGCCAATCTGAGAATGGCTATCAGCAGCATCAAACAAAAACCGAATGAAAGCTTAGCTGAATATTGGGAAAGATTTCAACAACTCTGCCGCAAGTGCCCGGACCATGGATTCACTGATTATCAGCTTCTGACTAATTACTTTTACCGTGGCATGTCTTCTTTTGATAGGAAAATCATCGATGCTGCCAGCGGGGGATCTCTTACCAACAAAACCCTCGGCGAGGCCAAACAGCTCATCATAGACATGGCTTCTGGAGGACAGCAGTACGAAGAAGAAGACGGTAGCAGACACCGACCTGTAAGGGCACTCGGCCGAGCTGAATAGTCGGGAGTGAATGAAAAGATAGATGCTCTTACTTCCCTGGTCCGAAGCCTTGCTGTGGCGCAGACAAGGCCAAACCGCTGTGGAGTCTATTCTGAAAATGGACACTTCACTGATGAGTATCCCAATTTGCAAGGGCCCTCAACTGAACAAGCTTGTTATGGATCGGGCGATGCACAACAAGATGCTCTCAGAGGAATCAACTATGATGCCCCGCGAGGAGACAAGTTTAGGAGGAAGTGGAATAATGATCCTTACTCCAATACCTACAATCCAGGTTGGAGAGATCACCCGAATTTCCGTTGGAGCCAGCCTGGAGACCAACCGGCAGCAGGAGATCTGCCACCGAGGCCCCCAAGGGGTGAGCTGTATGCCCACACGGACCGATCTGCGCCATCTTTGAGTGAGATCATGAAGAATCTCGAGCAGAGCACAGGCCTAGTGAACAGTCTAGCGCAGAGCCAAAAGGCCTTTCAGCAGGAGACACAAGCTGCCCTGGGCAGTATGGGCATGCAGATCACGCAGCTCGCCACGCAAATGAACAAGATGCAGGCGAATCAAGGCAAACTCCCATCCCAAACTGAAATGAATCCAAGAGCACATGTTTGCGCTGTCACTTTGAGAAGTACGGATGAGTTAACCGAGTTGGACGCCAAGAAGGAAGAAAAGAAGCCGGAAGGGCATACTGAAGGGCCGAAAAAAGAATTTGGCGAAAGAAATGAACAACCTGCTATGTCTCTTCTCTTTCAAACTGAGCTGAACCCACGAGGGAACATCAGTGCTGTGACCCTTCGAAGCGGCAAAGAATTAGTTGAGGTTGAAACAAAGATGAAGAAAGACAACACGCGGTGTGGGCAAACTGCAGAAGCTGAAGACAGACCAAGCGCAGAGGGCAAACAATCTGCTGCACAGCTTTCTCCTAGTGAGGTACAGAGTTTGTCTAAAACTCCTAACCCTATTAATGCAGCTCCTTTTCCCTCTAGGTTAACCAGGCACAAGAAAGAGGAAGATGAGAAAGAGATATTTGAGCTTTTCAAGAAAGTCAAGATCAACCTACCTCTGATTGATGCTATCAAGCAAGTCCCTAGATACGCGAAGTCCTTGAAAGAACTATGCTCCAAGAAGATACGATATGGGAAAGATGTAAAGATCACGGTTGGTGAGACTGTTTCAGCTGTTATTCAGCGGAAGTTACCTCAAAAGTGCCGAGACCCAGGTATGTTCACTATCCCTTGCATCATTAGGAGCAAAAAGGTCGAAAAAGTCATGTTAGACTTAGGAGCATCCATTAATGTTATGCCTTTCTCTGTTTACAAGGAATTACAGTTGGGTCCTATGAAAGATACTCGCGTCATCATTCAATTAGCTGATCGGTCCAATGCATACCCTAGAGATGTAGTAGAGGAGGTCTTAGTTAAGGTGAATGAGTTGATTTTTCCTGTTGATTTCTACATCATTGACATGGATGATACATTGTCTACACATAGATCTCTCATTCTGCTAGGCCGTCCATTTATGAAAACTGCACGCACAAAGATTGATGTTGACAAGGGAATGCTAGGTTTCGAATTTGATGGGGATGTTGTCACATTTAATATATTCGAAGCTATAAAGCATGTGGAGGACCCTGAAGCTCTTTTTATGGTTGATACTATCGATTCCATTATTGATGATTTTGTTGAGCATAATCTCAGAGATGACAAATTAGAGCAGGTACTCTTTAATGAAATGCCCAAACCCACTGCAGATTCGGAGGAAGAAAGGGCAATCCACGAGATAGTCCAGCAGCTGTACGCAGCCGAGGAGTTTCCAGCTAGCAATCAGACAGACCGTTTGCCCTTGCCGACCAACTCGAAGCTGATTTTACCATCTCATGTGAAGGCCCCTGTGTTGGGGCTGAAAGGGCGAGAAGCAAGGTTGGTCGAGTTTTTGAAGAAACATAAAGGTGCGGGGACGGAAATAATTCCTTTCGACAGGGGTAGATCGGATATCCCTGAATTTGTCTCTTGACCGTACCTCCCCACGTTGAGCCTCAGACGTTAAATAAGGGCGCTTCTCGGGAGGCAACCCGATTTCTTGTTCTTTTATTCTTTTTATTTTTCAATTTTCGCTTTATTCTTTTTATTGCTTTAATTTTCTTATTTTTCTATCTTTTTAATTCAGCCATCTCATTATATAAAAAAAAACAAAAAAATAAAAAAAAATGAAAAAAAAAACAATGAGAGGAACCACAATTTTCCAGGCTGCAAGGGTATAGCGCATACAGAGGGGTGGATTTTGGAAGTCACCGCCACATTCAAGTGTGGGGGGGGTGCTTATGCAATTTCGGTTCTGAGAGACTCCGCATACCCCTTTCTGACCCCGATCCTTTGCCTGCCATGTTATTCCGTTTGGAGGATTTTGCTGCTATGAAAGTCTTATTTGTGAATGACCAGGGCCATTATCAGCTTACCCGGCCAAGCATCGAAGGCCCGCGTCGCTCTATTTCTGCAGGTCCTGCTGCTTCCTCGCTCCTTCCCGCAATTGAGGAGCTGATCACCACTGCCACCACTCGACTTGAGGACAGCCTTGGCCGTCGGCTGGATGAGATTGATGGTCGTCTGGACGTGATGGAGCAAGTAATCCGCCACCTGGCGGATCAGAGTTAGTTCTTTCTTCTCCCCCCTTGTTAATTATTGTTTGGTTTTTTCTGTTGTTCTTTTGCTTTTTGTTTTGGTGTTGCCATGACTGTTTCCATTTTGTGTTTTAATATCCCTTCTCACAGCGAGGACGCTATATTTTCCAAGTGTGGGGGGGGATATATCGTGTCTCGTGTTCATGTTTTTACCTTGAAAATTTATCAGACTTATTCTACTTGTTCTCATTTATGCTATTTCATGCCTTAACCACTCGTTCACTGCATGTTTTGGAAAGATTTGATGTGTTTTTAGGAGATGTGCAGGTGGAAGGAATGAAGTGAAGAAATGCTCCATCTTTTGAAGAATGCAAGCAAGCAGCTCGCAATACAGTCGGTATGGGCATACCACCAGAGGCATGGGCCGAGAAAATTCCAGAACTGAAGCTGTGCGCGACTTGGGCCTGTTTTGTGCGAAAATCTGATCCAGTCCAAGTTCTAAACGTGGATTTATGATCTTCATAGCCTAAAAGGAATCCTATTCTTGGAAACTTCCTAGTCTAGATATAGAAGATTTATTTCCTTGTTGGATGCTTAATTTTAGGGATAGCTTTTGATATATTAGGATTTATTTTGACTAGAATATTTTTTTATTCCATCGGACAAACACAGCAACAGCCGCGAGAGACGCTGCTGCAGATTTTATTCATCTTCTTCACTTTTCTATGGTATTCTGCTACACGATATTTTGGTGTTCGAATTTAATTATGAATTCGAGCTAGACTTTCTCCATTCCGGGATCAACTCACGAAGCTCTGGCCAATTAAATCTGTGAGATCTAAACGTTTTTTCTCGATTAATTCATGCATGTGTATTTATTATCCTCCGTAAGTCGAGTCGTGATTGTTTCGATTAAACCGAGTAGTCGTGAATATTCGGAGTATAGGAATTAATCACTAGCCAATTAATTCGGCCATACGTAATCGTAGTTTAGGATTAATTAGTGGTAAAATCAGTAGCTAATACCGTGGGGATAATAATCTGGTTCGGTGATCCTGTGTCAGAGCTCGCTAGATTAGAATCGGGTTTCTCTCGAGCATAAAGCAATCGGCTAATTAAATCTATACGAGTGTCTCTTTTGGGTTGTTAGTTGATTAGAGAAAATGTGTGGTGAAGTGTCTTCCTGCCATTCGAGAAAATACGGAGAAATAGGGATGTGTCAGTAAGTGTCTTCGGCATCCGCAACTGATTTACATGTGATAATTAATTGTATTCTTGAATTGAGGATCAGTATAATTGTGCCAGAGTGGAGTAGTTGATATCCGGAATATTTCTAATTAATTGTTTAAACCCGTTGCTCGTGTGTGTATTTTAATTCATTGTTATTTAATTATTTTCGTGCACTACAGTTTATACCCATAAATTTCCCCCCTTTTAAAGTTGGTTTCTGCAGATTGGAAGTATAGAATAATTCTCGCCGGTCCTTTGGGAGACGATCTCGCTCATCGCTGTACTGTGCAATGTGGGCAAACCGACTGCTGTCGGAACATTTATTTTTGGTGCAAAAAGACACACCAAATTTTGGCGCCGTTGCCGGGGATCGGTTTGAAACAGTTATTATTCTAATATTTTCAATTTGCAATTTTTTTTTCTTGGTTTTTCTTTATTCGCAGGAAACATGGCTGAACCTGCTCCCTTGATCCGAGAGTTGGGCCATCATCGAAACAATAGGCCTATTTGCATCGTTCTACCTACCATCGCCCACAATGCAGAGATTCAGCCGGGGTTCATACAAGTGCTACCCAAATTCAGTGACGCACCTGGAGAGAGTGTGCACACGCATGTAGCAGAGTTCGACTGGATTTGCTCTACCCTGCGTCCTCAAGGCTTTACGGATGACAACCTGCGCTTGTTAACTTTCTCACACACATTGCAAGGCCGAGCAAGGGAATGGCTTTTTGATCTCCCACCAGCTTCGATTACTACATGGGATGAGATGGAGGAGCAGTTTCTATGCAAATTTTTCCTAGAGTCACGAGCTGCGAATCTTAGAATGGCCATCAGCAGCATCAAGCAAAAATCTAATGAAAGTCTAGCTAATTATTGGGCACGATTTCAACAGTTGTGCTGAAGATGCCCAGACCACGGGTTCTCTGATTATCAGTTATTCACTAATTATTTTTACCGTGGTATGTCAACTTTTGATAGGAAGATCGTGGATGCTGCTAGCAGAGGGTCTCTCACCAACAAGACTCTAGCAGAGGCGAAACAGCTCATCATCGACATGGTCTCCGGTGGCCAGCAATATGAGGATGATGATGATGACAGATACTAGTATGTGAAGGGAGTTGAGAGAGCAGAAAATTCCGGAGTTAATGAAAAGATTGATGCTCTGACTTCTTTTGTCCGAGGTCTAGCTATGGTGCAGACACATAACACATATGATCCAGGTGAGAAGGACCATTCGAACATCAGCTGGAGGCAGCCGCAGGGCAGTCAGTATGCCCAAACTGACCAATCTGCACCGAGCATGACAGATATCATGAAGTGTCTGGAGAAAAGCAGTGCCCTGGTGAACAATTTGGCACAAAGTCAGAAAGCTTTCCAGCAAGAAACACAAGCCGCCCTAGGCAGTATGGGCACACAGATCACTCAGCTTGCCACTCAATTGAACAAGATGTAGGCGAATCAAGGCAAACTCCCTTTCCAAACTGAAATGAATCCAAGAGCAGATGTTTGCGCTATCACTTTGAGAAGTGCAGAGGAGTTAGTTGAGTTGGAGGCTAAGAAGGAAAAGAACCCGCAGTATGGGAATATTGCACAGACTGAAAACAAATCCAGTGCAGAAGAAGAACAACCAGCTGCCGAGTCTGCCCTTACTGAGGTGAAATCTGAATCCAAAATTTCTAACTCTCTGGTTGCTGCACCTTTTCCATCCAGGTTGATTCGAAACAAGAAAGAGGATGATGAGAAGGAGATCCTCGAGCTATTCAAGAAGGTACCTTTTGGTGGGCTGGCTGAAACTGCTGCAATAACAGATGAAGACGAGGAGATTCAAGATGTCATCATGCAGCTGTATACCACCAATGAATTTCCAACTCAGAACCTGACAGGCCGTATGCCCTTACTGACCAACTCGAAGCAATTTTTACCATCTCATGTGAAGGCCCCGGTACTGGAGCTGAAGGGGCAAGAAGTAAGGTTGGTCGAGCTTTTGAAGAAACTAAAAAGAGTGGGGATGGAAACGATTCCTTTTGATAGGGGTAGATCGGCTACCCGTGAAATTACCTTGTGATCGAGTTATACTTGTGTCGAGCCTCAGACATTAAATAATGGCGCTTCTCGAGAGGTAACCCGAGCTTTTCTTGCTTTATTTCATTTTTCTTATTTCATTTAGTTGCTTATTTGTCTTTAAAAAAATAAATAAATAAATAATAATAATAAAAAATATTCTAGTCCAGCTTTTTCGTGCAGGTACCTCTTCTAGCGCTGCCCCTAACCTTGCCGAGCTCATGGAGTTGTTTGACCATTACACACCAAGCTGAGCTACTACACTTGAGCGTCGTCTGTATGCCCTTACTGACCGTCTCCCCCATTGATTGCCAGTTTGCTCTCCTTCTCTCTCCCTTTGTTTTTATTTTCTTTCATTCATGTTGTGTTTGTTTTGTTGACTCTCTTCCCTGCACAGTGAGGACACTGTGTTGTCTAAGTGTGGGGGGGAGGAAGTTGCTATTTTGTGTCTGGTTCTTTTCGAAAAAAAAAAATTTGTTTTGCTTGTTTTTGTTGAGTATTGGCTGCCTGAGATTGAATTATACAAGGAGGACGAGTTATAGCATGGATTGTCTTGGTTTGTTTGATTGATTCTCTTGTTATTGAATTGTGCTAATGCTCGTATGTATTCTTGGAAGACGAAATATGCAACTTGATCAAATTTTGATGAGCTTATAAACGTAAGATTTGAGCCTTTTGAGCATGTTGTATATATTGAAAGCTCAATTTCATTCTTTTGATGAGTGTGTCGGATTTGAATGCTGAATTTCTGATTTGCCTTGTTGCCATGGTCATACTTCTTGTGAGTTTCCTTTTGCATGAAAATGATAAAGGCATGTAGGATTACCCCTTGCTTTGGCCTGAATAAATTATCCGTACCCGACACTAACCCTTAGTGAGCTCGTTTTTGCCTGAATGCTCTCTTTCTTGATAGCCACTAAATATTTCAGTCTTAGCTTGTTTTGGCCTGCTCTTGTCCCTTGAAAGCATGTAAGTTATATTGGATTGTGTTGAGATGAGTTTGAAATTTACTTGAAGACAGTTAGTGCTGGAAGATTGAAAAAAAAATGTAAAGTCATGTTCTATTCCATAAAAAAAAAGAGTACTCAATGAGAAAGAAAGAAAAAGAAAGAAAAAAGAAAAAATGGGTAGTATGCCCATACTGGACGTGGAGGAAATAGGCCTGCACCCGATTGAAGTTAAATTTTGTGGCCCTGTATAGCTTTGAAGAACAGCACACAACTTGAGAAATATTGCAATATCTGAAGAAGTAGCTGCAGAGCTCTGTGATCGAGTTATAATATGCTTACATGTTTTCACTTATTTGAGCCACTTATCCAAATTATCCTACCTAAGCACCCTAGCCCCATTACAACCTGTTTCAAAGACCTTTTGATTTGTGCATAGCTCTCACTTATTGGTAATGGTTTTGACATATGGGCAAATCTATGTTTGAAGGTATCAAGTCGTGACTTGTGTGAATTAAATTATGTCCTTACTTTCTTTTGAGAGAAATTGAGCGAACCTTGGTGAGGCAGGATTGAGTTGCACGTTTTTTACTTGAATGAAAAGCATGTGTTTATTTCATGAAATAAGAGAAGGGTTAGTGGATTGTGGATGGTTGTATTGTAATCCTAACTTTGAGTGTGTTCAGTCTAAGGCAGCCTCAGCTTTTTGTTTATTTTGGTTTTTGAGTCTGTGTTGTGCTTATATGTGCTCGAGGACGAGCATAGTCTAAGTGTGGGAGGGTTTTGATCGGGCTTATTCTACTTGTTCTCATTTATGCTATTTCATGTCTTAACCACTCGTTCACTGCATGTTTTGGAAAGATTTGATGTGTTTTTAGGAGATGTACAGGTGGAAGGAATGAAGTGAAGAAATGCTCCATCTTTTGAAGAATGCAAGCAAGCAGCTCGCAATACAGTCGGTATGGGCATACCGCCAGAGGCATGGGCCGAGAAAATTCCAGAACTGAAGCTGTGCGCGACTTGGGCCCGTTTTATGCGAAAATCTGATCCAGCCCAAGTTCTAGACGCGGATTTATGATCTTCATAGCCTAAAAGGAGTCCTATTCTTGGAAACTTCCTAGTCTAGATATAGAAGATTTATTTCCTTGTTGGATGCTTAATTTTAGGGATAGATTTTGATATATTAGGATTTATTTTGACTAGAATATTTTTTTATTCCATTGGAGAAACACAGCAACAGCAGCGAGAGACGCTGCTGCAGATTTTATTCATCTTCTTCACTTTTCTATGGTATTCTGCTACACGATATTTTGGTGTTCGAATTTAATTATGAATTCGAGCTAGACTTTCTCCATTCCGGGATCAACTCACGAAACTCTGGCCAATTAAATCTGTGAGATCTAAACGTTTTTTCTCGATTAATTCATGCATGTGTATTTATTATCCTCCGTAAGTCGAGTCGTGATTGTTTCGATTAAACCGAGTAGTCGCGAATATTCGGAGTATAGGAATTAATCACTAGCCAATTAATTCGGCGATACGTAATCGTGGTTTAGGATTAATTAGTGGTAAAATCAGTATCTAATACCGTGGGGATAATAATTTGGTTCGGTGATCCTGTGTCAGAGCTCGCTAGATTAGAATCGGGTTTCTCTCGAGCATAAAGCAATCGGCTAATTAAATCTATAAGAGTGTCTCTTTTAGGTTGTTAGTTGATTAGAGAAAATGTGTGGTGAAGTGTCTTCCTACCATTCGAGAAAATACGGAGAAATAGGGATGTGTCAGTAAGTGTCTTCGGCATCCGCAACTGATTTATATGTGATAATTAATTGTATTCTTGAATCGAGGATCAGTATAATTGTGCCAGAGTGGAGTAGTTGATATCCAGAATATTTCTAATTAATTGTTTAAACCCATTGCTCGTGTGTGTATTTTAATTCCTTGTTATTTAATTATTTTCGTGCACTACAGTTTATACCCATAAATTTCCCCTCTTTTAAAGTTGGTTTCTGCAGATTGGAAGTATAGAATAATTCTCACCGGTCCTTTGGGAGACGATCTCGCTCATCGCTGTACTGTGCAGTGTGGGCAAACCGACTGCTGTCGGAACATTTATTTTTGGTGCAAAACGAGACACCAAAAATAAAAATTTTGAGTCAGTTTTCTTTGGTTTTTGATTGGGATTTTGCTTAAGTGTTGATAGTTTGAATTGATGAGAATGAGGATGTATGAGCTGTGAATGGTTTGACTGGATGAGCGGTTGAATTTGTGATAGAATATGCCATGTTTTGGATGAGATCTTGGATGATGAATCATGTTTCCAATCACTATTTTTTTAAGCCTACAAATTGTGAGTTCTTGAGCCTATGAGCATGCATGAATTAAGAGCTCAATGTTTTTGTTGATGAGTGTTATCTGACTAGGTTATTTGATGCTTGAATTGCTTTGCTGCCACTTTGTTGTCACCTTTAATTCCATTCGCAAAAATGATCAAGGCATTAGGGATACCCGAGCTAATGGTCCAAAAGAAAATGCCTTGCCCGTTCATTGTCAATTAGTGAGCCCCTTTGAGCCTAATAAATCCATTTTCATTGATTACAACCACTATAAATTAACATTTGCTTTTCTTTTGGCCTGTTTTTGTCCTTGGAATCAGGCATGTCTGGTATGAAGTGTTATTTGAAGCTGCGATGTTGAACGAATTGAGGGCTAGAAGTGATAGGAGACTCATAAATTTTCACTCCCTTCTCCTAGAAAAAAAAAAGAGAAAAAGAGAAAAATAAAAAGAAGCACAACTTCAAAGAAAAAACGAAAAAAAAAGATTGAGGAGAAGGGTGTGGAGAAGAGCAAAACTTAATATGCTCACAATTTTTTGAATAAAGCCCTGTTTTTAATTTGAAAAGATTTTGTTGCAGCTACATTCCACAGAGACATTCCTACCTACACTTGCCTGATTTCACTTCTTCTTAACCACATTAGCCAGAACAACCCATCTCATGAGCCTAAGCCCCGTTACAACCAAAGAGAAAAGACCTTGTGATTTGTGATGAACTTGAAGAGTGATAATTTTGATGACAATTGAGCAATTCTATGTTGAAGATAACTAGTTACGATCTTTGAGTGAATGGCCTCCTGATCTGAATTTGTTTTTTTGAGTGATGAAGAGTGAACCTTGGTGAGGCTGGATTGTGGAACATGATTCTAACTTGATTGATAAAGTGTTGGCATATTTCTTGAACAAAGTGGTTAGTGGTTTGTGGATGGATATGTGACAGCTTATGCTCTGAGTTCTCATTGATTTGGGGTATTGATACTTGATCATTCATCCAGTGTGGAGTCTATTTTGTGTTCTTGATGTGTTCTTTGTTCTTGTTTTGTTGCTCGAGGACAAGCAAGGGTTAGTGTGGGGGGATTTGATAGGACGTATTCTACTTGCTTTTATTGTTATCTTTTGGTGCCATTTCTCCTAATTAATTGCCCTATACTTGTGTATTTTGGAAGAATGATGTGTTTGTTGAGTTGTGTAGGGATGTAGTACAAAGTTGGAGAAAAGGTCATGCTTTTGGTGCAAAAAGAATTTAAGTGAAGAAAGGGACAGAGTTCGAGTCTGAGCAGATCCAGCTGCAAGGGCATGCAGCATGAAGATTGGAGCGAGTTTCTAGAACCTGGGCCTCTACACGCGTTTTGGGCTTGCTGAGCCCAATTCTCGGCCCAAACCATGACCTGGATGCGGAAATACATCTTCCCACCGCCTCAAGAGTCCTTCTCTTGCTATGTTTCCTAGTTTAGATTGATTAGGGTTTTATTTCCTTATCTAATATTTTAATTAAGGATATTATATATAGATTAGGACTTATTTCTTTATTATTCCATTCTATTCTTCACAAAACGCAGACCAGAGACACGTTCCCAGCAACTATTATTTTCTTTTTCATGGTGTTCTGCTCCGTTAATTATCAGCGTGATTTTATGATTATGCAAGTTAGCTAATTTACTCGTATTCCGGTGACGACGACGAAGCTCCGCTTATATAACTGTGAGATCTAATTATTTGTTCATAATTAATTGATGCATGTATATGTTATTCTTGGAATTCGGGTCGTAATTGTTCTAAGTCTATCGAGTAGTTGCAAATATTTGGTAGGTTGTGATTAATTACTAGCCAATTTAAACCGGACATACGTAATCGTGGTTTAGGTTTAATAAGTGGTAAAACGGTTGCTCAAATAACTAGGGGAATAACAGAGTTAATTTTACAGTCATGCGTCAGAGTCTGTAAGTTAAGAATCGGGTCTTTCTCGTGCTCATTGTTGTCGGCTCATTAAACTCATAGAGCGTCTCTTACAGTTGTTAGTCGATTAGGGAAGTAATTAATGAAGCGTCTTCTTAATTATCGAAACAGTATGGAGAGATGAGGTCATGTCAGAAGCGTCTTCGGTGACTATAACTGATTTGTATGGTTTGATTAATTAATTCTTGCATCTGTGATCGGTGTTATAAGTGGAGTGGAGTTCGTTGGATCCGGAATACCCTTTTATCATTGGTTTAAATCAGTTCGTTTGCATAAATATTTTCTTTAGTTGGTTATTTAATTTCTCAATTTATTTTGTTATATAACTCACGCGATTCTGAAAGTTTGGGCACGCAGACTGAAAGTCAAGAGTAATTCTCGCCGGTCCTTTGAGAGACGATCCTGCTCGCCACTATACTCTGCAGTGTGGGCTTGCCGACGAAAGTCGGAACTTTTATTTTTGGTGAAAACGACGCACCATTCCTTCAGACTCGATCAACTCACCCAGTCTTATCTTCTACCAACAGAATCCCACAATTTACGCTTGTACCCTCTTCACGGCCTTGGCCGAATCTGTACGAGCAATGTGGGCACGACATCATCTAGTCAGCTTTATCATTTTCTGATATGCCCATTTTGCCCCAGTTATGTAAGGATATTACTGAAGAAGTTCTCGAGTGCCTCTGAAGCTTTTACAATGTTGAGATATTCAAGAAAGAATTAGGCAAAAATACCTCTTTCGCCATATTTGACCTCTGAAATGCTTATTCCGCTTCTCTGGTTCTTTTCCGACTCAAAACACACTAAAAATGACATTTGGAATAACTAAAATGCCCATAAAACACGAAATAAATGAACTTATCAGAGTTGCAACATTTTTTCCCCATATCCTAGAGTCAGATGGCCAGAGAGAAAAAAAAAAAGCTACCAAGCGAGATTGCACATTGACGTGTTTCTAAAAATAGAGAGAGAGTAGGTGAATACCTACGAAGAAGCTAAAGAGAAAGAAGATTGAGTCTTGATTATTGGTATCGAGTGGACGCCAGGTTGAAGAAAAAAGATAGATTGTATTGTATAAGTATAATATTAGAAATTTATATTAATATTTAATAGTATGTTTAAGCTTTAAAGTTAAAAGTGAAAAAGTGTTGGTAACATTTCTTTAAAAAAGAAGCAACATTTTTTTTTTGGAAAAAACAAAACTTAAATAAGGCTAAAAGTCCAATTTTAATTATCACTACAATGATTTTTAATATCATTTCACGTTTGTTATTATATATAAATATATGTCTACATGAAAAAAAAAATACATTATAAAAATAGTACATCATCCTAATATTTTTTTATGTGATGGTATTATAAAAGTCTCTAATTAATTAGGACGTCATTTTGTGGGTTCATCACTACCCTCATCGTCGTGAGTTGTGAATGTGGTTATCCTTGTAGTCGTTTCGCAAAGTCATCTTTACAATTGCAATTTTTCTCACAATTAAAGGGTATAATAGACATTTTGTCCGGTCTAATTAATAGTATTTTCCATCTCCCCCAACAAAAAAGCACGTTTCTTTAATTAAATTCTCTAAGGTGGCATTCATTTCTTGAAAACTTTCAAACAAGATAGAGAGAAGACAAGGATTCCTAAGCCGAATGGTTTGTATTAATTGACAAATTAAATCCTCCAATCCATTTTATGTGTCCCACTTGATATTTCATTATCAATTTTATTAATTTTTTTCCTTTTTTTTTCCGTCAATTTTATTTCATTACTGTTTAATTTAATTTTAGAATTATTAATTAGGATTTCTTCTGGTCAATTATGATTTATATTTGTATTTTATAATTCATATTTCGTTGATGAGGACACAGGTAGCCCGGCCCGTAGCTAGCGCAATCGAGCCCCGCCTGCACCTAGGCGCCTCAAAATTTCCAACACTATTTGAAGAGTTAAATAATTCGACCTTTTCAATATATATTATAGTTGAGATCTTATAATAATTTTATTATTACTTAGGCATTATTACAAAATTTTCCACCGAACTATATATTTTAGGTTCACATTCTCCTTTCCACATATAGATTTTCAGACCTCTCTAATGGCTAAAAACCGGACAAGAATTAAATAAAATCAGTTTGAGAAAAGATCAGATGGGATCATTAATTTGATTTACAAAAACCGTTAATATTATATATTATCTATAAATAAACCGGATACAAATATATTTATACATTACAATTTCCACTAAAATAGGAATGGAATGTTACAATAATTAGTTTTATATAATCTGCTCTAATGCTCTCTATATCCCTCCGCATAACGCTTATATATTTTTTTAGCCCTGTTCCTGCAAAAAAATTAAATAAAATTGCAACAATGGTTATAACACAATAAAATTTAAGAGAAAACGTACTAATTAATTAAAAAGGTTTAATTAAATTTCAGAGTAAGAATTTTCTTTGAATTACCTTCTCTTTTTCTAGTAATTGCTAATATAAATCCTCAATAATAGAGAGACCCTGCAACGTAAATTGCATCTTTTCAGCCTTTGTTTTTTTCGGTGAGAAAAAGACAGAAATATACGTTGAAACTCATTACTATAAAAAGGAAAAATTAATCATACCTTGCCACCAATTTCCTCTAGAGGCACAACTAGAATTGCTTTCATTTTGATCAGCATTTCCTCCATCTTTCTTGAACTGATAAAAAGTGAAGGCCCTTGTGTTAACTACTTGAATTATTACAAATTTAATCATTTCTACATAACTTTAAGTTAAAAATAATAATAGATTCATTATTTTGAGAATATACGATCGAATGAATTTAAACTTACATTTTGTGGAGGACTTTTGCGAGTTGAGGGAGAATAAATTTCTTGGCCACCATAATAGATGGAAGAATTGTAGTAGCATGGCTCGTGAACTGATTTTTTATTCTCATCATAGTTCGAATCCACGCCTTTCTTCATCGTATTTCCTTTCACACTCTTATTATCTGATGCAGAATAAAATAGCAATCACGTCACGTTATTTTTCGATTTACCAATTAATCAAATGAATTTTCAACTGTGTAAATGACAAGATTCAATTGCATCTATCAGTGAGTACCTAGCTACATGTGTGCTTTGACACAATAAAATATATGTGAGATAAAATGTTGCATTGAAAGAGGAAAACGTGACATTATTTAAGGTGAGTATGTGATACATTTAGACATATAGCATTGTTGGACCAATTTTACTATTAATTTGTCACCTCTAAAATTAGGGGATGAATTTAAATTAATTTATTTTTCCTAAATATATGTTTGTGACAAACCTTTAGTAGTTTCATGTTGGGCACTGCCATAAGCATTTGCGAAGTCTTGGGGAGAGGGTTCTCTTCCAGGAACCTGAAATTTAAAATATGTTATTTAAAAAATATAATTCGAACGAAAAATTATATTTTTATTAATTTAATAATATGTTATTTATCGCTTTCACGATGATAATGATGTGCAACAATGCATGTTGTATACCCTACTTGCAGGAATATTTTATCTCGCACTAAAGTAAAATATCTAAACCGAAGATTCACAAATTTTAGATGTAATTCTGAATTTTATCATATACCATTTGATCAATATATCCCATGTTTCTATATTTATGATCTACCTTGAACATTTTGCTTTCTAGCTATATTTTTATTTCAACCACCTGAATTTCCAAAAGAAAAAAAAAGAAAGAAAAAAAAAATTATATACATGATCAAAACATAATATATCAGAATAATAATATGATAAATAGCGTGAACCAAATCATAACTAAATAATTTAAAACGTTGGACTTGTCCAACGTTGGAAAAAGGTTTTATTTTTTTTATTTTCTTAAGAAAAAGGGAAAAAATGTTTTATTAGTATAGCATATATATAGTACCGCATTTATTTTTCTTTCGACCTATATAAATGATGATATATGCATCTCTAATCAATAGTACTAATTAATTCATAAAAATTTTACTAGATATAATTTCTAAACCATATATATTGAATCAAATACTAGAACATTGAAACTACAAAAATAAAAACATGAAAAATATTTGAATAGAAGAAAATAATAAAGTAATTAAAGATATAAGGTAGGGATGAAAAAATATACCATGGATGCTTGTGGGCCAAAGATTGAACCAAAGAAACCATCGGACGAGTTCGAAGATTTAGAGGATGAGTCTTTAGGACCAAACAAATCTACTGCAAACGACGATGACGACTGCTTATAATTTGCTCTGTCCATTTCCAAAATAAAAATATTGATTGGGATAATTCTTGTAGCAGAAATGGAGGTATGGATAAGATTCAGAATTGATGAGAAAGAAGAAGAAGAAGATAATATAAATTTTGCTACGTGTATCTATATGTGTGTAGAACGAAGAAGAATATGGCACGTGAAGTTCTGAGTGAAGAAAATGGAACGATCTATCGCCCATATTTATAGACAACGTTAACATTTAAATTAGCAAGGCATGGCATCCTGTCACTGCGAAAATACCATCTCATCTCCTACTTTTTATTTTGTTGATTCGTATTAATTAATTAATATTCATACACTCATGACAGTACTAACCAAATAAAATATTATTATTTTTTGATAAAATTATCCTAATACTAGTGTGTATATATATATATTGGCCGCCTGTTTCCGTGAAAGCTCACTTAATATAATTAAAGGGTAGATATCGAGATCCCGTTGCGTCCTTTGACATCTCTCTCTCTCTCTCTCTCTCTCTCTCTCTCTCTCTCTCTCGCGTTGAAGTTGAACCCCAAATTATTCTTCGATATGGCTTAGTGGGAATATGGTCAAATGGCGGTTTAATTATCCTTTTGGGATTGCAGAGATTGCTAATTAAATTCCTCTAGTCTAACTCCTGTTTTCTGGGGAATATTCCATGCATGGTTGTTGAATTTTAATAAATGGCACAACAAATTAAATGATATTCAAAGTTTGTGTATTAGATACACGATGCATATACAAAAATATTTTATTTAACAAAAAAGAAGAAGAAGACAGCTAGCATATATAAAGGAAGACAGAATAATTTTCTGTGACGAAGGAAAATATTGTTGAGCGACACTTTCAGTTATAATCACAAGATAAGGATGTGATGATTTTAGTCTTGCAAATTTCCAAAATATGCAACATTTTTTTCATCTCTTAGGGCGAACAAGAATTAAAATTGCTGCATTTCGAAATTTTACATCATCCAAGCAAGAAAATAAACTCATATATATATGGAACGTGAAACCTTAATCTCAAAGAGCTTAATTATTTAATATTGGACTAGCTATGTCACTCCCTTAAAATTGCAGAACAAATTGCGAATGCTTGATCCCCCAAGTTCATATTGACTTATAATCTCACACAAATTAAACTAGGTCGCTCAATAGCTTAACTTCATAATCAAGATTTTTTAAAAACATATATGCAATAGTTTATAATAAGGATCTTCTCATATAGAAAAAGAAAAGGAAAATATGAAGTAATCTTTAAACTTATTTATCAATTTGTATGAGGAATCCAATCAACTAGTCCATTAGTTTTGTAATAAATTAATTTATAATTTGAAGCTTTTTTATTAAAGCAAAAGTGACTCTATAGCTCATTGTTTGACCTATATATCTGCATGCATATATATGTTTCGACATAGGGAGAGAACCTTATCCAGTTATCTAGGATTATTATCTTCTTGTGTGGGCCTCAACCACATGCCCCCCACCCCCCCACCCCTATCCATCACCTTTCAGATAGCATGCAGCTGCCATATATACATACATATACATATATATATATTCGGAGATATATATGTATGTACGTATGCCATATATCTTGTTCAAACAGTTGACTCTTAAATTGCTCCATTCTTTTCATTGCAAATGTTGCTCCAATGACCATGCGATCACCACAGATGTTTGTTTTTTTTGTTCTTGGGGAATATTTCCATCCACGAATCTTCTAGGGGGGGAATATTTGATTTTAGAAAAAAATAAAAAGACATAGTTTCCACATGTGACGATGTCTTAGATTTCGAATTTTTTTCATCCCCCAAAATTTCTTCTGAATTGGAGGATTCTAGGACCGTCCTTCATTTTATTTTAAAATAACAATTCTAATCTTCGGCCAACTTTCTTGCTGTAGGAAGAAGAAAATTTATCCCTCTATAATAAAATAATATCGTGATATGATTTTACTAGGTAATTAATAGGTAGTGTATTATGTGATATGGAGGAATTAGAATGATAAGATAATTTATAGTACAATTGTTATGGTTTTGCATGGATAAGAGACTTGTATGTATATACTCCTCAATCCTCATTAATGGAGGTTGTGGGGATTGAACAATAAATTAAATTTCATACTTTAGATAGGGAAGTTCATCGTTATGTTTGATCTGTTTTGATTGTACATAGTTGCATCATTTACTTTACAATCCTTGAAATTAATATCAAATATTCTATATCCATATAGAATAAATTTCATTTTTGGTTCAAAACACTTATGGTCCCAAATTTTATATTTCTGGTCCCAAATTTTATTATTTTACTTTTTTGGTCTTGACTTTCAGAAAAATAATAGTTTTAGTCTCGTTCTGCATTTTTAGTCTTAAAATAACACTTTTTAGTATCAACCAAAATAATACTTTTAGTCCCAATATACTAACACTTATAGGATTAATAAAAATGTCATAATTCTGAAAGTTGGGACCAAAAATGTAAAAAAAAATAAGTAAAAACTCGGACAAAAAAATGAGATTTGAGACAATAAGTTTTGATCCTGTTCTTACGGGATTAAAAGTGAAATTCACCTTATCTAAGTATAAATTGTTAGCCTTGTATTTTCTTGGGTAAAAATCAGGCTGCGGAGGAAAATTGAGAGATTAATTAAAAATGGAAACCTTTCAAAACTTATTCAAAGCATTTGAGATCCTCTTATGCCAACTTATGTGTGTCACCGTGTGCTAAACCTCAAATTATTAATTATTCTTTCATTTTTTCTTCAATTTTAATTTATTTTGGTTTAGTATAATTTTGCATTATTATAGGGTTTATTTTCCCTAATTAGGGTTTATAATTATTTTTTAATATTTAAATTTTATTTTTTTACTTAATATAATTAATTTTTGGGGTTGATTATTCCAAACTTAGGGTATGTAATTTTTTTTTAAAAATAGCAATAAATATTAATTATGATTAATTATAAAATAATAAATTTTATTTTTCAAAAAAAAATTATTAACAAATTTTAATATTGGCACACGGTTGACACACACACAAATTAGAACAAGAGGATCTGTACCCCAAAGCTTCAATATCTTTCTCTATTTGTAGATTTAATAGAATATCATTAAAAGACAAATAAATTCAGCTAGTACGCATGCACTTTCTCTATCCCACTTGCATGTGTCCCATTTATTTTATTATATTTTCATTCTTTTTTTTCTAAGTTTCAATTTTTTTAGTTTAATTTAATTTTATAATTATTATTTAGGATTTATTCCATCCAATTAGGATTTCTACTAATTTTGAGTAATTAATATTTATTTTTTTAATTAATATAATTCTTTAATAGTGTTAATTATTCCATAATTATGGTACATATTTTTTAAAAAAATATTTTTTTAACAATAAATGTTAATTATGCTGATAAGTTATACTATAATAAATTCTATTTTTATAATAAATATTTTTAAAATATTAAATTTTATAGTAGGAAGCAAGAGTGAGATATGGACCAGAGAATCTTATCTCCTTAGAAGAAAAGAAATCCAAGAAGAGTGGAGCTTACCATGTTGAAGGAGAGATAAAATATTTACTCTATTATTATATTTAGTTTTTTTTTTCTAGCATGAGTAATCAAGACATGTTTCGATACAAACTGGAAGATCTAATCGATTATATTTACTTTTATTTCTCTCAAAATTTATACATCTTTTGCTTTTGAATATTCATTATTGTTTTGATGATTATGCAAATTACAAAGTGTACATTGTATTAATTGTTGGAATGACAACTAGAGAGTCTAAAATAGTAATTGCTTATATGATCTGATACGAGTAGTGATAACATAGATTGTGGTTAAATAATATTGATTGCTCTGTTATGGAGATCGATGTATGATGTACTTTAAACAAGTCATGCATGGTGTGAATTTTGTTGGATAGAAATGGCGTTTCTCTGGTATAATTCAATTCAATCTAAATTCTACGTACAATCGCACCTAGGATTGTTTACTGATCAGGAAAGTGATCAACAATCATATATACCTTATGCCGATAAAATAAAGAGAATTGAGATTGTTAGGTCGAACCAATAACCATAGCCAATTTAGAAAGAGAGTAAAAAATTTATCCTTGCATCCATGATCATATTTTGTGAGCCATTGTTGAGATCATTCTAGAGTTAGATATTTCTTATTATCTTTCACCTAAATTATATTTATGGGTATTCTTTGTTATATGTTGTACACAAGATATGATGATTTGTTTGAATGAAATAATGAGATAAATATTACTCATATATTTATGATTTATTTTATTTAAGCTAATATATCAATATATGATTAATGATTAAAACCATACGTACATTGCATATTTTTCTATCATTTCCGACGCATGTGCTAAGTCTTCCATCATTTCTCTCATTTGTCATTTCCTTAACACAACAAATTATCACACAAAAACAAAGGGATAACTAACTCACCACTACATCTCTTATGATCTTTGTTCGAAATTTTGGCGCCACTTACTCCAGTCGCCCGGCCCGTAGCTCTCACAACAGACTCCCATAACATTCTCTATGGCATCTCCTATGCTACACCGATCTTTTTTTTTTTTTTTTTTAATTTATTATGATTTAACTTTATTTAAAAATATTATTTAGGGTTCATCCTTTCCCAATTAGGGTACATTAAAAAAATAAAAAATAAAAAACTAGTTATGACACACGAAATATAACACGATTGGGCATGGAAGATCTGATCCGAACATCACACTTTGCTTCGCCATCGCTCAAATTTTCGTTGAGAATTATGTTCTACATTCTGAAATTCCTTTGTCATTTCCTTCATCTCAACATTGACTTCTATAGGCACTTTAGGATGCTCTTTCATTTTTTCATCCCCTCCCGTCCTTTAGTAACTTTACTACAAAAATTGTACTTGATGTATTCGTATCCTTATTTTTCATCCTATACCAACACTTCAATTTATACTATAGTACTAAGCGGGGTCTTTTATTAGTTTTGTTACATTTCAAGATGATCGATGTGAGCTCCAAGATCGACTAATGAATTATTTTCTCTAAATGAAGTTTATGTCGTCGTTTTAAGAGCGAACATAGTGATTAAATCGCTTTTTTTTTTTTAATCTATGAGTTTCTTCCTGGGCCGGATCAAAAGATTATGGGATCGGCCTGAGGCGAGCTTTTGAAATAATTTAATTAAAGTAAATAAAATTTTATAAAATCATTTCATCTTTCTTGCCTTTTCAGCCACAAGTCATTTATTAATATTTTATAATCAAGATATTCTAGCAAATTACTCTCAATAGATAAAAATACTTAGTCCGTTGAATCTATCTTGTGACATTTATTAATTTTGGGTTGGTCTATTCTACACTTAGTGTACATTAAAATTAGTGTCAGGCGGGTCACGCGCGGGTCAATTTTTTTATTTTATTTTTTGGGCTGAGTTTTTCAATTTTTTTTTTCTATTTTCTATTTTTTCCTCTTGTTTTCTTACCAAAAATTTATATCCTAAAATAAAGTTAGTGAATCCTAAAATTCAAATAAATTGATTTAATTTATTTAAAATCAATATGAATTTATATCCTAAAATGAAATTATTAAACCTTTAAAAGTACAAAATAAACCTCTACAAACTATCCAAAAAACACAAAATAAACACCCAAAAAAGTCCAAAAAACATAAAATAAATCCCTAAAAATACCCCTCTAAAAGACACAAAATAAACCCCTAAAAACGCCCCCAAAAAACCCTAATAAACACAAAATAAACCCCTAAAAACACCCCAAAAAAATATTAAATTCCAAAAATGCTAAAAAAAACTTAAAAAAAAAATACCAAACCCCAAACCCCTAAGCTCTAAACATTAATTGAGATTAAATAAATCATAATTTGAATTAAAGAAACTCGTATACGACAAGTTGCAAGTCAATACTTTTTATGGTTACGGGTGATACCTTTTGTACTTCGAAATGATACTTTTTAGTATTAAGAATGATACTATTTCTGGTGAACTTCTTTTTTTATTTGGCGGTGCGAGTCGGGTCAGAGTTGACCCGCGTGACCCACCCCGTCTGATGGTCTGATTTTAAGGATTTTGGTTTTCAAAGTCGGATAAGAAACTTTTTGATTAATTTTAATTTTGAGAAACTTCTTTCAACAAAAGCAACTGTAAAGGTAGAACTGATAATATTAATTTATAGACAGTATAAGCATTAGGGAAAAAATTCTATCTTTTTTATATAATTTAATATCTCAATTGTTGTATTTCTTTAAAGTTTCTCTTAGCACTCTGAACTCCGAAAATAAATAAAGTCCATTAATATCCAAATGTTAGATAAAACTCAAGGTTAGGACATAATATTGTTTTTAGTTCATAGTGTTCCAATGTTTTCAACATTTTTAAGTAAAAAAAAAAAAAACCCAAAATAATTTATAATTCTATATATATTATTTCCAAATGAATGTGTATTTGAACGGACATTCGGTGTTTAGAGTGTTAAAAAGTCATTTATAATTCCAACGACAACAACAATTGGAATGTGCACAAAATGTAAGGCAACGGATTCCATGAGTTACTAACATCCATTGGATGAACAAAATATTACTACAAAATCAAGTATTCATATGGTACCAACACAAGAATTTCAACAATGGTCAAAATAACCTAAGAAAAAGAAATGAATATTCCAATGGCAGAAACCTTTGGAATCACTATAAATTGAAAAAAAAAAAAAAGCCACAGGACTTAACTGTCCAAACCCTTAGAATGGAAGTAGGAACGTAAATTATCGTCGAAACTTTTAAATTCCAATAATGGATTGTTTAATAATATGAATTAAACCACTTAAAATTACTATTGAAATCTATAAAATTCCAACGGGATTAATTCCTTGATTCCAACGATTTTGACCATTGGAATCCTCAAGTTTTATTGCGATGATATAAGTGTAAATTAACCTAACATATATGTATCAAGGTTAAGGTCCAATTTCCCCCCTAAACTATTTCTGATGTGCATTCTAATTAACACGTACTTGGACTAAATTTTATCCTGATTAACCCCTTTAACTTTCAAACTTAACTCAGTTAGTACTTGATCTTTAATTTTAAATTTGCCCATGTTAATCCCTTTAAGATAAGAAGTTGTGTTGTGTTTGTTTCTAATTAAAATAAAACATAAATAAGGAAAACTTACCTTCGAAGGACAAACTGAGTCAAGTTTAAAAGTTCAAAGAGTTAATTGAGCCGAGTTCAAAATTTTAAAAAACAGGCTAACTAGGTCAAAATTTAATATGAGTGTCAGAATGTTACTCGATCGAGAAATAGTTTATTCGAGAAATTGGACATTAACCAAAAATATTATTACTGTAGACGACTTTCAGGAATTTATAAGCATTTGCAAAACATTCATCATAATAAAATATAATAGCTTATCGTTTAACAAAATATTTTCTATTCTTCTATACATTTGTAAGTTCTTTTACTTCAAATCCATTAAAATTGATTGTTTAATTTCTACCATATGAATTTCATATCATATCTATATATAGACAGTGCATGCAAGAAAATTAAACGTTAAGTTTGTCAAGAGACCGTGCATGCATTGAACAAGAGGAATCTTGAGAGATCGAGAATATTTGATTTGAGAAAAGAAAGAGATCATTTCAACATGTGATAATTAATAATATCTTATACACATTTGGATTCTGTTAAGTCCCGGCCCCTTCGATTTTCTTTTTCAATTGTAGGCGAATCTTTTTGATCATGTCGATCCTTTTGTTTTCGTATTTATCTTTGTTTTTTTTTTTTTTTTTTTTTTTTCATTTGGCCCTTGCCCCTTGCAACGACCCTTAAATGAGGGGTGGAGCCACAAAATTTAAATAGTGAAATAAATCAAATACATTTATGAAGAAAAACTTACTCATAATCTTCATAGTTGATATATGCAGTACGTATTAATAATTCTATGAATTATTGCAAAATTTCTTCTGATTTCGTGATCATTATTTTTCAAGGTACTAGTTATATGTGTGATGTATGTATGCATGCATGTGATTCATGATAGACTAAAACTGCCCTGAGCTCCACACCAATTTCTTGTGGAAATTTTTTATATATATTAAGCTAGCTATTTTAAGTAATTAACATAGTGGATCTTAATTTAAACATAAATGTGCAATAAGCTAGGGACGTGAAATTCTCTACAAAACTCTGTGCAATATTTGGTGCTACACAATTAGTTTTATTAATTTTCCTTCCAATTTTTTAATTCAATTTCGATTTATTATGCTTTGTTTTAATTTTACACTTATTATTTAAGGTTCATCCAACCCAATTAGGATATATAATTATTTTTTCAATAATAAATTTTATTTTCTAATTAATAATTGATTATTTTATAAGAAAATAATTATATACTATAATTGGGTAGGATGAACCCTAAATAATAAGTGTAAAATTAAAACAAAGCATAATAAATTGAAATTGAATTAAAAAATTAAAGAAAAATTAATAAATTTAATTGTGTAGCACCAAGTGTTGTACGTGTTGCAGAGGATTTCATTCGGCTAGGGACATATAAATGTATGTATATATATATATATATTTGGATAAAAATATAAAAATTCGTTGAAGACTTCTTATAATTTACACACACACACACACACACACAGAGAGAGAGAGAGAGAGAGAGAGAGAGAGAGAGAGAGAGAGAGAGAGAGAGAGAGTACTACCTCGGGGGTTCTTATATTTTAAGTTAATTAGACGGCTTATTTTCAGAATCGAAATTATTGGAAGAGATGTGGTTTTTGTTACCTTAAGAAATTTCGTCCGACAATCTTTTGGCGATGTGAATTAAGGTAGGTTGATATATTTGATTATATCTGTTGTGACTTGAATAAGTAAATTAATTTTGACCAAATTGACAAACTGGCGATATATACTAATCAACGATTTTCAGAAAATTGGCTAAAACGGCAAATTCACTAGATATGGTGTAGATTTTTTTGGCTATTAAAAACCTTCATTTTTTGTTCTTTGGGGGGGGGGGGGGGGGGGGGGGGTGTTGTGGAAGAAGAAGAAGAGGTGGATCTCAAACCCAAGAATTAGCTCACATGGTATTAGTGGTGGGATTCGAAGTTAAAATCTTTGAGCTCAAGTTTACATCACTCCATCACTAGGCCATCCAAAAGAATTCTGAAACTCTCTTATTGATCATAATTAAAGAGTTTTCATATTTAATTGATCATACAAATATTATAACTGTGTATTGTCGAGTGACAGTTTTAGTTCTCTAGGATAGGGGCATGACTAATTTACTCTCAAAAAATATAATTATTTGGGTTAATATTAGTTTTTAGCTTGACATTTCAAGTGATTCATAAAAATATTATGAATTTTCATAAATAAAAATTTAATACATGATCTAGCTAATTTTGAACTTACCACAAGTATGTGACCAATTAATTATTAGGTTTGAATAGTTGACGTGAAATTAATTTAGTTTATTTTATTTTGTAAAATGGTTTCGTCTAGATATATGATGTCGCACGAGTGACATTTTACCACGTCATTTAAATTTTGAATGAAAAAAATCACATTATAACTATTGAAAGTTCAAAAATTGATCACATGTATATGCATACTAGATTTACAGTAAATTCAATAGGTCAAACATTACATTGATATTTTATGAAAGGTCGGGACATTTTTATAAATCATTCAAAAGATCATGCTAAAAATTAATATTTAACCCTAATTATTTTATTTCTAGTGCAAAATATATCAAAATTAATTGTTCAAAACTTCACATAACTAAAATTGTCGCCCAATATATCGGAAATTGCGAGAGCTTATTTTCTGGCCCTAAAAAGATTAAAATTGTTACATTTTAAGATTTTATCCATGTGACTATTCTACGAACAATTCTTGCAAGAAAAAATGCCTATTACAACACCCCTTTTATGACATCAGAAAATTCATGTTGCAATAGAATCCTTATTACGACATCAAATTTTTGTATGCCTATACCTACACGTTTATCAAACCCTGTTGCGACATCATATTGCAGATGTCGTTATAATCGCTCAATTACGACACTGTTTCGTAGATGTCATAATAGTCTTACTAAAATCCATATTAAATTTTTTTAACATATTAAAAAAATTGAATTAATTTATTATTTTGAAAAATAAAAGGAGAAAAAAGGCCACGATTATACGCCTAGGGCTAAATATGTCAACGGGCTGCACATGAACTCACATTTTGTGGGTAAAAAAATAAAAATAAAAATAAAATTATGAACAGTCCCTACGTGACAAAATATCAAAACAAATTTCCTGATATATCTGAAAATTCAAATTTCGCAAGATTTTATCATATTTTTTCAATCTAGTAAAACTAAGCCCAAAATATTATTTCGCTCACAATTTGATATAATAATAATAATAATAATAATAATAATAATAATAATAATAATAATAATAATAATAATAATAATAATAATAATAATAATAATAATTCATATTCTAGTCTAATTAATAATAATATAAGTAAGTTTGACTTATAATAATAATTATTAATAAATATTATTCATTATTATCAAATATTATTTATTTAAAATTAAATATTTTTTTAATTCATTGAATAATTATTATTATTATTTCACTCTAAAAATAATAATTTTTAATAGTAACAATTATCATTAGAAAAAATAAATTATTATTAAACAGAAAAATAATAATTAATTAAAAATATTATTATTTATTTTTTGCTAGATGATGATGATGATGATAATTATAATATTAATTTGACAAAACAAATCATTATTTATGCATTAAAAATATTTAAAATTGGTTTTTTTAAAGTGATTAATCATGAATTAGATAATAATTAAATCATTAATAATGTTAATAATAGTTACTATTATAATTAGTTATAAGAAAAATAATTATTAATTATTGATAATGACTAAAATAATAATTAATTATTATTATTCTTGGACGTAATATATTATTATTAATTATACATAAGTAATGTTATTATTATTAATTATTGATTAATAAAAATTAATATTTATTATTTTATTCAATTAATTATAATTTATAAAAATTATTAATATATCATTAATTTGGAAAAATGTCTAATTATTAAGTAGATAAAAATGATTAATACGAAAGAATTAGAAAAACAATTATTAATTATTGATGGTGATAAATATAGATAATAATGATAATATTAATAGTAATTATTATTATTTTGTTGATTATCTTGTCTAATTATTATGTTCGTAATAATTAATATTGTAATATTGTCTAATTGTGTTATTACTAAAGATAACCTAATTTTGGCCAAAATAATAAATTGACCATAATTTAATCGATTGATAAAATATCGAAAATTGAAAGTTTTAAAAGAATTAGCTAAAATCTAATCCCTATTTTTTGCTTGCAAATAGGGCAAAAAAGGATGAAAAAGTAAATAAAGGAGATTGATGAGAATCACAAAAAGGAATCAATGAATCCCTATGTAAAATAAATTTAATCAAGTAATAATAATTTGTGCTTTTCTTTCTAGATTACACTGATTCCTTCCCCTTTTTTTAGTTAACTGAAAGGGAAATTCGAGATATCTCCCTTTTACATAGGGATTCATGAATTTCTTTTTCTGATTCTCAATAAGTTTGTACAAAGTAAATAAAAAATGATCTTAACATGCATGGGGCTTCATTTGCAACATGTGTAGGTGTAATTGAGTTCAATTGTAGTAAGTTTGAGCTTGTTCAAGCTTTGATTTAATGAGCTTGACTTAGGGGGTGTGTTGGAACCAGATTTTGTTAGATTTTTTTGGACTTTAAAAAGTCCATGGATTTAGAAAATTCATTGACTCCACGTGAAGTCTCTCTGTATTTGTAAATGGATTTGTGATGATTTCACCGGATTTGAAATCCTTCTTCCAGCGCTCGCTAAAACACAGCCAGTGATCGATGCGTACCCAACAACTACTGGTGTCCAGCCGCGGCATTAACTAAAACCCAACGACCGCTGGCTATTATGCAGATAAATAAATGCAAAGCCCGGCCCTAATTTCTCATTTCTCACTTTCCTTTCTCCTCTCCAACCCAGCGGCCGCTGGAGTACATCCAGCGCTGGGGTGTTCGATGCTAAACGCCTCAGCGATCGTTGGGTCACACCCGACGCTGAGGTTTACGAATCTATTAAAATCTCATGGGCAAAGGTTGAATTTGATCATTTGTATTTTTTAGGTGATTTTGAGGTAAAATCCATTAGAATCACTAACATTTTAAAATCTATTGAGTTTTGAATACATCTAGATTTTTTAAGATATTTTAAAATATGTTTTGAATATGTCTGCATTTTTTAATTAAGACTTTTAAAAGTCTGGATTGAATACACCCAGATTTTAAAAGTCTAAAAAAATCATATAGACTCTCTGTCCAATACACCTCCCTTGATAAAAACTTGAACTTGAGTCAATAACTTACCAATATTAAATATTTTAAATTATATTACTAATTTTCATTTAACTTTAGAAAAAGGAAAGCAATTTAATTATTAAAAGTATAGGTGTCAATAATAATAAAACTAAAGTGCAAACTCGATAAAGCTACAAGCTTAATATCATTAAGCTTGAGCTCGAGGTTGAACGCTACTCGAAAAACTTGAGGTCGATTCATTAATTTTGATTTTTTCTCAAATCGATCTTGAATAGTTCATAAATAATTTATAAATTAAATTTATTATTGATAATTTAATTTATGACCTTTAAGTGAAAAGTTCAATGCAATCGAAAAGATAAACGAGTAATATTATTTGAAGTTTGAAAAAATATATAAAAATCTCATTACATTTCTTTAAAATAATTTTTAATCACTAATAAGTTCCCAATTAAATAAATTTCCCAATATGAATTTAAAAAACACTCTCTAATGTTACAATGTCATAGTGATAGAATTATTAATTTATTTATTAGGATTATAAGTAATAATTTAATATTAAATTTTGGTTAGTTTTCAGAAATAAATTGTTCCCAATCCCGCCTACTACTTGGTAAAAAATATTGACGGTAGATTTTTTTGTTTCCCGCTTCTCATGTCACCCTGCTTCCCACACCTTAGAAGTTAGAGGTAACCAACCTCCCTCAACTCAGAAAATAGGGAAACTCGTTTCAATCTGGATAGTTCCCCTTCTACAAGCACTGGTAAAGTAAAAATAGAAAAACAATGAGAATTACTTACGGAAGTAGAGAACATTGTTTCAGGTTTATTCTATGGCATTTTTGTCGAAATATTCGTTTATTAAATTAAATTGCAAACTAATTGAGTTCTCTTGATATTTGTGAGTTGTTCCATGTAGATTTCTTGGTAGGCTTGGCAATGGCAGATTGGCAGCAGAAAGCATTCGAGAACACAGACCTTAATCAGGGAAGCGGCCAAGAATGAAGCCCCCCTCAATTAATTCCACCATCTGTCATGTCAAAATACTAATTGAATAGTTATCTGAGTTTTCTTTGTTTTATGATGTTTTTCATCTTTGGTTATAATCTATTATGCTATGGGGCTAAGTTATTTGCGATTGGTAGATATAATGTAAGGTTTGGTTAGTTTGATTTTTTTTAGGTGCGATTAGTTCTATATTTGGCTCATGTATTCAATTTTGCCTTTTTCCAGAACAATTTCATAAACTATGGCCTCTTCTAAAATTTTTTGCTTTCCAAAATACGTAGCTCTGTTTAGATGTTAGATGAGTGGTTCTTAATGTCTAGTGATAATGATGAAGATGAAGTTGTCCAACAACTACACAAGGTATGCAATTGTTGTTATTACTGCTAGAACATTTCTTCATAGTATTAAATGTTTTAATGAGTTAAAAGAGCATCATAGTCACATGTTGATCAAATTCACAAGCCAGGTGATCTAGTTTAGGCTACTCTGTTGCCAAGTAATCACATAGAAGAATCTAGTTTAGTTTTTGTATTTTTTATACCCTCATTTAGTATGGTCGTTGCTCAATGTATTAGTTGTCTTCACTGTACGTCTAATTAGTCAAACTTCTGCAGCTTGAAGTGGGAGTGTGCTACAATTATCTAGTCCAATATGCATTTGCCCTGGTACTTAAGGAAAACTTGTGTTTTAATGTTATTTTTCTCGGATTATAGACCTTAAACCAACTAGATTGATACAATTATGAATGAAATAGGTTGTGTAACAGATCTTCAAAGTGTATTGCACCATCAATGATGGAATCATCATGCTCGTGGACAAGGTGCGTATCATTTTCTGAGGCTTCAGTCCAGTGTATTTTTTTCTGCATAAAAAATGTTGTAACTCAGAGAGGCTTATTTTGTGTGCAATATTTTGATACAGCGAAGCAAATTAAAGACAGTCACAACTTGGTATTTACACAAAATCATCTACCTGATTTATACGAACATGTGATAATGCAAGTCCATAATTTGCCACACTACCTAATGTTTTCCCAGGTTGGAACCTTCACTTAATCTGTACTTTCAGTTTTTTGTATAAACTTGTGGTTTAGTGCTTGTAAATACTCTAGATTAATTATTGTCAATCTTTTTTCATCCCTTTCTTTATTTTTGATTCCCAATAATGTGTTTTTTTTTTTAACTTCATAAACCAGATGACCAGGCTAGTATATATTCTTGAGTTGATGGCAATACTGATAAAGAGGATCGATATGCTTGCATTGAAGCCTTCAAAACAAGCGTAGAAGTGAGAAGTGTTCAGTACAACTTAGAGAGTTAAAGGTGTTTGTAAGTTAGTGCTTCACAGAAAGTTGATAAATGGATCTTGTTTTAATTTCTTGTTGTTTCTTGAGTACAGTTTATTCTTATGAAGGTTTTGTTTTTTTTTTTTTTTTTGTAATTATAATTCTTCTTGTATTTGAAATAAAAAGAGTATCCCAATTTCCTTATTAATCAGATGTTTGTTGGTTATTTTCATTTTCGAATTTCCAATCAATTGGCACTGAAAATTGCAAGATATAAATATTTAAATTGTGTATTTTTAAAATATTCTGAATTGAGTTCGAAAACATATTAAAAATACTAAATTAATTAATGCATTAAAAATATCAAAATCATTTTCAAACAATAAATATTGATATAAATAATAATATATTGGATCGTCATTTAAATTAATTATAAAAATATAATCAATTTTCCAGACATGTACAAATGTCATATCATGTTTTAATTTAAAATATATTACTACCCTATAACAACACCCTATGGTGTCTTTATATGTATTTAAGGTTTTTGCTACACTCGCATAGGCGACACCAACAATCAACGTGGAGATAGGTAAGATGTCATGATAGGTAGTTTAATACGACATTTTTAAATGTCTTTAAAATTGAATTTTCTTGTAGTGGCAGGAACAAAAATATATTTTACTTTTGTACCTGTACGTATAAATTATAATTAAGGACTATTGTCTTACTCTCAATTCATGGGATCCACTAATAGAAAAGGGGAAAAATATTAGCATCAATTATTTCACTTTCCTATATCATTTTTTATCGTCAATTGTTGCAACCATAGTGGTATTTAGGGGTGGGACGGTAAGGTATACCATACTTTTTTCACCATACTTTTACCTTACCTTACTCGTACCGTATGGAAATGTAACACCCCAGATTTTTGAATTATGTTTAGAGGATTTTTAATGGTAATTAAATAATTAAGAAAGAAATTTAAATAAGGTTTAAATGAAGTCAGGTGTCAGTCACGACTTTAGGAGTTAGTTTTTGGTGAAATCGTATTTTCGGAAATTTTGATCTTAACTCTATTTTGGTCAAATTTGGTCTCGTTAGAAAGGTTTTTACTCAAGGAGTGTGCCGGTGTTCCCGGAATTTTATTCTGAAGTCATTTGAGTTCCCGGTGATGAAAACCGTATTTAAAAGAAGGAATGAATAGTAACTTTTGCGTGTGTTCGTGTTTTGAGAAATTTACGAAATCCTCCTCGTTGATCTGAGTCTTGTTCTGTCAGGCCCCTCTTATGGGAAATGACTCAAAGAATCCGTTCGCGTTCACGGATTTTCATTCTGAGGTCAATTGAACGTTCGGGAGCAAAATCTGTCAGTCTGAGTGAATAGTAAAAAGTAATTCCCAAAAAGGAATCTTGGCTCGTTTTTCTTCTGACGATCCCATCTTCATCCCGAGTCAAGTTGGTTCACTAGTATTCGAGCCAACGAGTCTCTCGGTATTTTTAGATTTCATGTCTGAGGTCATTTGGACCTCGACATTGAATAAAGCAGCTTTTAACCGAACCCGGGGTAACTTTTGCAGTGTTTCCGCACTGGAGTGGCTTCTCAAGGAAGCCAAACTTCCCTCTATAAATACAAAGCCACCCTTTTACCTTTCACTTGCTCATTTACCATCCTTTTCACTTCTAGAGAGTGGGAAAGCTTTAAGAGAAAAGCCGAGAAAGTTCTGTCGAAGTAAAAAGCGTTCTTCGTGAGTGTTCTACAAGACGACGAGTGGAGTGGCGTGCAAGGGATGCGGTGAGGGAATGTGCTAGGGGCGCCGTTGGGTGATAGCAGGTGGCTCTGTCGCCGTTGCGACTCGACGAGACGCCGAGCTAGCCACCTTCCTTCGACGTACCTGACCCCGTCTATTCTTGTTCGTCGGTCTCGATTCCATTTATTTTCTGTCTTTCAATTCCGCATTTACTTTCCGTACTCCGTATTCTTCGTATACTTCATTATTACTCGTTTACCTTCCGTTTAAAGTTGTATTTCGATTCTTATTGAAGTTCCAAGTTAATAACATTTACGTTATATTGCTCGCTTTATTCCCGTCGTTATAATTCTCGTCATTATTTCGTGTAATTAGTCTCGTTATTCCGTTTAAATCCCGTTCAAGTTATATTTAAGGATTTCGTCGTTACTCTATATATTTAAAGAGGATTATCATTATAATGCCAAAATTCTTTTTAAGTTAAAGCATGTCGTATCATGTTAATTAAAATTATTGAAGCATGTTTTTAAAATTTCTATAAGTGTTCTTCGCGTTCTTCGTGTTCGTCGAAGGAATCGACGAACACCGAAGAAAACTAGAAGAAATAAAGGTTGCCCAGAAAATGGGCGGAAGAGAGAGAAAGAGAGAGCCGCCTCCGCGGGGGAGGGGTGCGCCGCCGCGCCACACCTCCCTTGGCCCAGCAGCCCCCGCCGGCACAAGGGTGCGCCGCGGTGCAGCCCTCTTCCTTGTATTGTTTCGCGTCGATTCTTCGGCTATTTTTCATACCCTCTTTTCGAACCTTTCGAGTTGTGTTTTTCTAAACTAACCTCGAGTTATTTCCAAGTTTAATTTAAGAAGATCCTCAAGCTATCTCCAAGTTATTTTGAGTAAACTTTTCAAGTTGTTTTCCGTCTAAAACTTGAGAAATCAAAGTGTGTTGTTCAAATAAATTCTTCTCGAAATTTATAAAGTCGTAAAGTCGTGCAATCTGTAATTAATTCTTAGATTTTAGTCTTCGAGTTGGATATCGTTATTTCCCTCTTTAGAAGGTTATTTTCTACAAAGGAGGCCTCTAAGTCGATAATTCGACTTTTGTAGGAGGAAGTGTGCCTCGTAGGAATCCGGAGAAGGATCATCAGCTCGTTGCCTCATCTTCTGCTCAGTGATCGAGGTGGGTAAATCTATACTTATCTAAAATATTGAGCTAATAAGCTCTAGAAGCATGTTATGGAAAATGAGATATTCAATAAAATATTTTGCTCTGCCTGATTGATCTCTGTACAAGGAAAGAAAGAAAGGAAATTATATGTGTTATTCGAGCTCTCGAGCATGTTTAGAAATGCTAGAATTATTAAGTATTGATTCTGCTTAGTCTGAGATATTAGAATTATCTTTAGTTGCAATTCGTGTTTATATACGTTCTTTTCATCGTATTTGAATGTTGTTATTTTGCTAAGTTTCAATTAGTTAAAGACTGCCTTCTGAGGTTAGGGACAATTCCCTCATAGGCCGAGATCATGCTAAGGTAAAGGTTAGCCCCCTAGACATTGCTCTAGGATTGGTTTTGCTAGCAAGGATTAAGGTAGGAAGGAACTTAGTATTTTGCTTAAAGTAAGAATTTGAGCTCTGAAGAACTTTGATCTCTTGATCGTTAAGTGAGTCACTGCTGGGTTTATTCCCTCGCAAACTCGTAAGGATATTTGAGGTAATCTCTCTTATGTCCTAAGGCATGCCTAAGGGTGAAGTTGACATCAGGTTTGAGCGATGATGGGCCCAAAAGAAAAGAAAAGGTTTTACGGATATGGAGAGGGCTTTTGCGTTTTACTCTCCATATATCGTCAGTTGATTATTGGAAATCTTGAAGTTTATTAAAGTGTTTTATTAAAACCCACTGAGTACATTAGTGCTCATGCCCCCTCTTTTTCAAAATGTTTTCAGGTTGAGATGCTGAGAATGTTGGTGGCTGTGGATGTGGGTTGACTGCCAAGATTATTTTGCTATAGTAATAAGTTTATTTGAAATCCCATGATGTTTCTGCTTCTCTGATACACTTGTATTTATTCCTAAGCTATGTTATGTCTTCCAAGATTCTAAGAATAATTCCCAGACATGATTATATATAAATGGTGCATATTCTGTATTATTCCTGCTTCTCGAGTATATTTTCCTTTCACCTATGAAGAGGCTTGTTCATGTTGGTATATGTTTATCCGCTTTGACCTATGAATAAGGTCCATGCTTGTTGTTATCTGATTTAGTTAGTCGTTTGATTCCGCTAAAGCATGTTCCCTTCTTAATTAAGTAAACCCGAGTATCATCGCCCATCTTTCAAAAGTATATATTTATTCCCAAATCTTCTTTGTTAACCTTCCGTCTTATTTGTTAATTCCTTAATAACACCCCGTCCCCATTCATTAATCCCTATCTGTGACGTCCCAAAATTTCATAAATAATAAATATCTCATCATTTTTAATTGGTCGTTACCATTTTTTTTTAAATATTGATTCAAGCGAGTTATTGATTTTTTTACGTTCCTATAAGTCACGCCTTAATTATTTAATATTTACATGGAATATGTGAATTAAATTATTTACATATTTATTTAAGGTTATAAAAATTAATTGTTAAAGTAAAGTTTTTATCTATTTATTTATTTTGGTCCCTATTATTTAGTAAGGCCGGAAGGTGTTAAATATTTTAGGAAAAAAAAACATTAAACATTTTGAAAAAAAAAAATTTAAAAATCAAAATTTCATCTCTTTTCATGTGGATAAATCAAGGGAAATTTAATGCTAATAATTCTTCCAATTTTTTTTGACTAATTAAATTGCATGAAATCAATTTTTATCAAATCAATTAATCAATTACAATAATTTATGCCATTAAATTTGGGATTTGACTCAAATCAATCCCCACAAATGTATTGATTCCATTTTCATACACCAAAGTTCTAATATAAATAGGAACATTTTCATTCTCCAAACCACACCAAAAGCAATCAAAGCAAATTCTTTATTTTTCTCTAGTTTTCGAAAGTCATGAACTCATTTGATGATTTTTCTTTCACTAGCTTTTTAATGACCACACACACACATATATATTTTAGGCGCGCGTGGATTAAATTAATTCGTTACATTCTTTCAAGTTCAAGTAAAGGTAGGGTATTCTCTCGGAGAATATACGAGCAAAATATTTATTTATCCTTATTATGCATTTTATGCAGTTTATATGTTGAAATTATATATTCGGTCGACGGGCTGCAGGAAAAGTTACTCAACTTACGGGTTGCATGTTCGGCTGACGGATTGCAGGAAAAGTTACTCAACCTACGGGTTACATGTTCAGCCTAAGTGCTGCAGGAAAATGATACTTGATATGCTATGTATTTATTGTTCATATTGTGTATAATCTGGATAAATGCAGCAACCCCACTGAGTTAATAGCACTCACCCCAAAGCTATTATATTTTTAGGTTTATGAAGCTCGGACGATGATGTGGAGACGGGATGATGGTCAAGATTAAATAAATATTATTTTATTTTAAATATTGCTTCCGCTGTATTAAACTCTCATCTATTATTTAAATAGATGAGATATTTATTATTTATGAAATTTTGGGACGTCACACTATCTCGGGACCGGGCTGTTACAGTTGGTATCAGAGCCAGATTTGCAACTCTGTAGGCCTGTCTCTTTGTTAGATAAGTTATGTGCTTTTGTGCGTATAAATTGTTCTAAGTCAAAGCAGCAACCCACAGCTCGCCATCACCCTCGTATCCTCAACCAAAAATCAAGGTATGATAGTATAGAGATTCTGGATTCTGGATTTTGATTTTTGGAATAAAGGGAACGGAAAAGATTTGAGCAAGCATATCTGTTTTATGGATAGGAGAAAAACCGTGAGAATGAAATTCCAAGTAAAAGGTGTTCGGGTAAGACGATTTCTGAGATGACAAGTTTATGAAAAGATTTCTCGATCCCAAAAAGGTTTAAATTCATACTCAAAAATTTTAACTCAACGAAAAGGTAAACATGTATGTTTAAAGACCTTGGGCACCAAATTTTTTATAAAAACATTAACTGCTTTTAAAAGGAGCTATGCATGCGAGATAAAATCTAGACGCTATTAAAACCTCAGGAGAACCTTAGGTCTCCCTTTTATAATCTAGACTGATTAAGTTATTCTCTTCTAGATGGTTAAGCGCCATATGAATGCTAGGAAAAGCGTGCCTCTTTTTCGCCCGGTCCAAGAAAGAGTTGAAAGGTTCAGAAGGAAAACTTGGGACGGTAATGAGCAGTTGCTATCTTGCATGACAAGGTATCTGGAAATGTGGGCTTGGGCTAATGGTTACGGAGGAGAGCCTGGGGGTGTATCTGACTTGGAAACATGCATCCGCATGTGTGAGCACGCACTACCTGCTTGGAGGCCCACAATGTATCGCATCCTACGAAGCACCATCACCCATGATCCCGTAATGTATGCTGAAATCGGGAACCTGACGGAGTTCTCCTCAGCCTTGATGGCTCATTGGGTGTCGGAGTATGACCATGTGCAAGTTTTAGCCGAGCAGCAAGTAGCCGAGCAAAACCCCTCTCTAGTGGTAGAACTGGAACTGCAAATAGCAACCCTCAACAGTCCCCCTAGATTCCGAGTACCGCGCCCCCATGATGAAGGAGCCTCAAGAGCAGGACCCTCAAATGTCCGGATCGTGAATCACACCGAGTCTCTATTTTCTTGCACTCCTCAAATGAACCAGTGGACCCTTGCATACGCTTCTCAGAGTCTGGGTAGTGTATGTCCCATCAGTACCCTGAAGGGAATGTCAACATGAGCAAGTTCAAGTTCAGCGTGCCAGACACAGTTGAAGATGAGGAAGAAGAGGAAGACCCGAAGGAGGGAGGCGAGGAGGAAGTGGGGTCGCCATGCAAGGGGAAAGGTAAGGCTCCGACCTATAATTAAGTTGTAGTAGGAGGTGTAGGAGGTGTTGTTGTTAGAACACCTAGTTATCTGATCTATTTATTTGTCTGCCTGTTATCTGATGTCCGTTTAATCCGCTTTAACCTAGATTCTAATATGTGAGTTATGCATTAACTTTTCTAAACTCTAAATAGTGGCAGTGAATTTTCCATAAGACTGCCCTATTTCGGTTGTAACCCAGAAAACTCCTTTTTATATTATCGATGCCAAAGTCCTCGTAACGAGGCAATTTTTCCTTTATGCTTAATATCATTTAAATTTTCGCCTTGCTTGATCTATCTTGCATAAATTAAAGACCTTATAGAAAGGTATTTTTCTGCTTTGTGCGAATTCAATCGAGCGTCGCTAATATTTAGTTCTTTAGAATGCCGCCAAAAAGAAGATAAGCCGAGAATGAAGATGAAAACGAGCCTGAGCAAGCCCCCAATCCCGGTCCAAGAGCCGAAAATGTGTTTTTGAAACACAACCCTCCATCATTCAATGGTTTAGGTGATCCAATGGATGCCAAAAAATGGATTCGTTCCTTTGAGTGAATTTTCGATTTCATAGCATTTTCGGAAGAAGAGAAGTTAAGTTGCGCTCTTTTCATGCTGACGGATGATACGGACTATTGGTGAGAATCTGTTCGAAAGACAATAACCCCTGAGCAATGGGCGGAGTATAGTTGGGAGGATATCAAGCACGACTTATACGAGAAGTACATCCCGGATTGTTATCGAGAGACAAAAGAAATGGAGTTTTGGAACCTGAAGCAGGGAAAGAAGACGGTGTCAGAATACGACAGAGAGTTCAACCAGTTGTCAAGGCATGCTCTACATCTAGTGGATTCAGATGGGAAGAAAGGACGCAAGTTCAAGAAGAGACTTCGGTCTGAGATTGGCATAATCCTCACTGGGTAAGATGATATGTCTTATGCTCGAACCCTAGCCAAGGCCTTAAGCATAGAAGCCATCCTTCCTTGTGAGAGAGTTCAACCTCCTCAGCCAGAAAATGACCTAAAAGGAAATAGAAAGTGGGAAGGAGGAAGAAGAGATGATAGAGGAAAGAAACCCCAATGGCAAAGCCGAGAGTCAGGGATACCTTGCAGTCAGCCTGACCTTAACCCTGGTCCAAGGCCATGTCAAAAGTGCAGAAGGACGCACCTTGGAGCCTGTCGAGCTAACCAAACTGGGTGCTACAACTGTGGAGAAGAGGGACACTTCAAGAGAAAGTGTCCTAAAGGAAACAACAGACGATCCCAGATGCCGCAGCAACCCCTGTATCCGCAACCGCTTCGACAATTCCCTGGAAATCAACCAAGGCTGCAGCAAGGAGGACCTCAAGGACAAAGGCCGGGAATGAATCCAACACCGAATCAAGGACGGGATCAGAGGTCCAATCAGGGACAAAGGCCCCCTCAGCTGGCTCGTACATATGCCCTCACTCAGCAGCAAGCTGCTAAGGCCCCAGGTAATCTGGTATGTATGATTACCCTCTTCGACACGTTCGTCTTAGCTCTTTTCGATACTGGAGCATCGCATTTATTTATAGCTGAGTCTGCTTGTAAGAGATTGAAGATAAAATCTGAAATTGCTGAGAATGCTCTTGAGATAAGTATTCACTCTGGAAAAAGAATGATGTCTAGGAAGGTCTGCTCTAACCTAGAATTGAACATAGAAGGGGAAACCTTTAAGTCAAATCTTTACGTGATAAAGATTCAGGACTTCGATATAATCCTAGGAATGGATTGGTTAGCCTCAGCTTATGCCTCCATAAGCTGCCCTAAGAGGGAAGTAGTGTTTCGACCACCCGAAAAACCTGAAATAAAGATCTACGGATCAAGGCTGGGAACTAAAGTACCAGTGATATTTGCTTTGAAAGCCGCAAAGATAGTGAGGAAAAGTAACTGCCAAGCATTCTTGGTTAGTCTGATGAAGAAAGAAGAATGAGAGCTGTCAATAGAAGATGTTTCAGTCATAAGAGAATACCCTGACGTATTCCCAAATGAACTGCCAGAACTTCCTCCAGATAGGCAAGTAGAGTTCGCCATCGAGTTGGAACCAGGAGCCGCTCCAGTCTCGAAAGCTCCCTACATAATGGCGCCTAAAGAATTGCAAGAACTCAAAGTTCAACTGCAAGAGTTATTAGACCTAGGTTTTATCCAACCTAGTGTGTCACCTTGGGGAGCCCCAATCTTGTTCGTGAAGAAGAAGGATGGCACATTGAGAATGTGCGTCGACTATAGAGAGTTGAACAAGTTGACCATCAAGAATCGATACCCTCTCCCAAGAATAGACGACCTCTTTGATCAGCTTAAGGAAGCAAGGGTTTTCTCCAAGATAGACTTATGGTCTGGGTATCACCAGTTAAGGATCCGAAAGGAAGATATTCCTAAAACCGCTTTTAGGACTCGCTACGGTCATTACGAATTTGTAGTAATGCCCTTTGGTTTGACCAATGCCCTAGAAATGTTCATGGATTTGATGAACTGGGTATTTCACCCGTATTTGGATAAGTTCGTGTTAGTCTTCATAGATGATATCCTCATCTATTCGAAGGACGAAGATGAACAATAAGAGCACCTAAGAGTGGTGCTGGAAACATTAAGGAGAGAAATGCTTTACGCTAAGTTTAGTAAGTGTGAGTTTTGGCTCAAGGAAGTGATGTTTCTAGGACATATAGTGTCGGCAGAAGGAATCAAGGTGGACCCGGCTAAGATTGAAGCAGTGAGCAACTGGAAGTCTCCAAGGAACATGAATGAAATAAGAAGTTTTCTAGGACTAGCTGGATACTATCGTAGATTTATCGAAGAATTTTCGTCAATATCCAAGCCCATGACGCGACTACTGAAGAAGGACTCCAAGTGGACGCCGGAGTGCGAGGAAAGCTTCCAAACCTTGAAGAAGATGCTAACCACAACCCCAATGCTGGCCATTCCAGAAGAGAATGAAGACTTCGTGGTTTATGCAGATGCGTCGAAGAAAGGAATAGGATGCGTGCTGATGCAAAGAGGAAAGATGATTGCTTATGCTTCGAGACAACTTAAGAATCACGAGCAGAACTATACCATGCATGACTTAGAGCTAGCAGCAGTTGTCCATGCGCTGAAGATCTGGAGGCACTATCTCTACGGAGCTAAATGTGAGATCTTCTCAGATCATAAGAGCCTAAAGTACTTCTTCGAGCAAAAGGATCTTAATATGAGGTAAAGAAGATGGTTAGAACTTGTCAATTATTATGACTGCACGATCCACTACCACCCAAGAAAGGCGAATGTGGTAGCTGATTCCCTAAGTAGGAAAGAGAGGTCAGAATTAGGAGTCGTTCAAGTCCAGGAGGATCTTCGCAAGGAATTTGAGAGGTTGAGAATTGAGGTGCTAACACCACCTGAAACCATTCAAGCCCAGATCGCCACAATAGTTGCTCAGCCCGACCTGAGGTAAAGGATAATTGAAGCCCAGAAAGGAGATGAGTTTCTCGAGAAGAAAAGACTGGAAGCGCGTGCTGATAACTCGTAAGACTTCGCAGAAGCCGCCGACAATGCACTTTTGTTCAAAGGAAGGCTTTGTGTGCCAAGCAAAGAAGAGCTAAAGGAGGAAATCATGTGCAAGGCACATGATATGCCATATACAGCGCATTCCGGAAGCACGAAGATGTACCAAGACCTCAAAAGGAACTTTTGGTGGAATAACATGAAGAGAGAGATAGCCGCTTTCGTAGAAAGGTGTTTGAACTGTCAGCAAGTGAAGGCATTACATCAAAAACCCTCTAGTCCGCTCCAACCTTTAGAAATCCCCGAATGGAAGTGGGATCATATCAATATAGACTTTATGGTAGGTTTGCCAAAGTTTAAGCGGGGCAATACCGCCATTTGGGTAGTCGTTGATCATTTATCTAAAACCACACATTTATTGCCGTTAAGATGACAGATGGGCTAGATCAATTAGCCAAGCTATATGTCAGAGAGATTGTGCATTTGCACGGAGTGCCGATCTCGATTACATCGGATCGTGATACGAGATTTACGTCAAGATTTTGGAAGAGTCTACAGGAAGCCATGGGATCAAAGCTCAATTTCAGCACGGCTTTTCATCCTCAAACGGATGGCCAGTCCGAGAGGACTATCTAGATTATAGAAGATATGCTTAGAGGAGTAGTCATCGATCTAGGAAGTAGCTGGGAGGAGTTACTGCCATTGGTAGAGTTTGCATATAACAACAACTACCAAGCATCGATCGACATGGCCCCTTATGAAGCCCTGTACGGAAAGAAGTGTAGATCGCCCCTGTATTGGGATGAGGTTGGAGAGAGAAGAATACTTGGACCTGAAATGGTCCAGGAAGCAATCCAGAAGATCGAGTTAATTCGTCAACGAATTAAGGAGGCTCAGGATAGACAGAAGGACTACGCGGATGAAAGAAGAATGGAGCTCAGTTTCAACGTCGGAGATAAAGTATTCTTGAAGGTATCTCCATCCAAAGGAGTGGTTCGTTTTGGCAAACGAAACAAGCTAAGGCCCAGATTCATTGGACCTTTTGAAATTTTAGAAAAGGTGAATGAAGTAGCCTATTGGTTGGCCTTACCACCTAACCTGAGTGACGTTCATGATGTCTTTCATGTCTCAATGTTGAGGAAGTACGTGTTCGATCCAAAGCACGTGATTATCAAGGAAGAGATAGTCCTGAATGAGGACTTCGCGTATGAAGAAAAGCCCTAGGCCATCGTGGATCGAAAGATCCAGAAGTTGAGGAACAAGGAGATCAACCTTGTAAAAGTAATCTGGAACCATCATGGATCGGAAGAGGCAACATGGGAGCTCAAATCGGAGCTACTCAAGAAGTACCATGATGTCCCTTATCATGGTCAGTAAATTTCGGGACGAAATTTCTTTAAGGGGGATAGGATGTAACACCCAAGATTTTTGAATTATGTTTAGAGGATTTTTAATGGTAATTAAATAATTAAGAAAGAAATTTAAATAAGGTTTAAGTGAAGTCAGATGTCAGTCACGACTTTCGGAGTCAGTTTCTGGTGAAATCGTATTTTCGGAAATTTTGATATTAACTCTATTTTGGTCAAACTTGGTCTCATTAGAAAGGTTTTTACTCAAGGAGTGTGTCGGTGTTCCCGAAATTTTATTCTGAAGTCATTTGAGTTCCCGGTGATGAAAACCGTATTTAAAAGAATGAATGAATAGTAACTTTTGCGTACATTCGTGTTTTGAGAAATTTACGAAATCCTCCTCATTGATCCGAGTCTTGTTCTGTTAGGCCCCTCTTACGGGAAATGACTCAAGGAATCCGTTCACGTTCACGGATTTCCATTCTGAGGTCAATCGAACGTTCGGGAGCAAAATCTGTCAGTCTGAGTGAATAGTAAAAAGTAATTCCCAAAAAGGAATCTTGGCTCGTATTTCTTCTGACGATCCCGTCTTCATTCCGAGTCAAGTTGATTCACTAGTATTCGAGCCAACGAGTCTTCCGGTATTTTTAGATTTCGTGTCTGAGGTCATTTGGATCTCGACATCGAATAAAGCAGTTTTTAACCGAACCCGGGATAACTTTTGCAGTGTTTCCGCACTGGAGTGGCTTCTCAAGGAAGCCAAACCTCCCTCTATAAATACAAAGCCACCCCTTTACCTTTCACTTGCTCATTTACCATCATTTTTACTTCTAGAGAATGGGAAAGCTTTAAGAGAAAAGCCGAGAAAATTCTGTCGAAGTAAAAAGCGTTCTTCGTGAGTGTTCTGCAAGATGACAAGCGGAGTGGCGTGGAAGGGATGCCGTGAGGGAATGTGCTAGGGGTGCCATTGGGTCGTAGCAGGTGGCTCTGCCACCGTTGTGACTCAATGAGATGCCGAGCTAGCCACCTTCCTTCGACGCACCTAACCCCGTCCATTCTTGTTCGTCGGTCTCGATTCCATTTCTTTTCTGTCTTTCAATTTCGCATTTACTTTCCGTTCTTCGTATTCTTCGTATACTTCATTATTACTCGTTTACCTTCTGTTTAAAGTTGTATTTCAATTCTTATTGAAGTTCCAAGTTAATAACGTTTACGTTATATTGCTCACTTTATTCCCGTCGTTATAATTCTTGTCATTATTTCGTGTAATTAGTCTCGTTATTCCGTTTAAATCCCGTTCAAGTTATATTTATGGATTTCGTCATTATTCTAAATATTTAAAGAGGATTATCGTTATGATGCTAAAATTCTTTTTAAGTTAAAGCATGTTGTATCATGTTAATTTAAATTATTGAAGAATGTTTTTAAAATTTCTATAAGTGTTCTTCGTGTTCATCGAAGGAATCGACGAACACCGAAGAAACCCAGAAGAAATAAAGGTTGCCTAGAAAATGGGCGGAAGAGAGAGAGAGAAAGAGAGAGCCGCCGCCGCGGAGGGGGGGTGTGCTGCCGCGCCACACCCCCTCAGCCCAGCAGCCCCCTCCGGCGCAAGGGTGCGCCCCGGTGCAGCCCCCTTTCCCGTATTGTTTCGCATCGATTCTTCGGCTATTTTTCATACCCTTTTTTTGAACATTTCGAGTTGTGTTTTTCAAAACTAACCTCGAGTTATTTCCAAGTTTAATTTTAGAAGATCCTCAAGCTATCTCCGAGTTATTTTGAGTAAACTTTTCAATTTGTTTTCCGTCTAGAACTTGAGAAATCAAAGTGTGTTGTTCAAATAAATTCTTCTCGAAATTTATAAAGTCGTAAAGTTGTGCAATCTGTAATTAAGTCTTAGATTTTAGTCTTCGAGTTAGATATCGTTATTTCCCGCTTTAGAAGGTTATTTTCTTCAATGGAGGCCGCTGAGTCGATAATTCGACTTTTGTAGGAGGAAGTGTGCCTCGTAGGAATCCGGAGAAGGATCATCAGCTCGTTGCCTCATCTTCTGCTCAGTGATCGAGGTGGGTAAATCTATACTTATCTAAAAGTTTGAGCTAATAAGCTCTAGAAGCATTTTAGGGCAAATGAGATATCCAATAAAATATTTTGCTCTGCCTGATTGATCTCTGTACAAGGAAAGAAGGAAAGGAAATTATATGTGTTATTCGAGCTCTCGAGCATGTTTAGAAATGCTAGAATTATTAAGTATTGATCTGTTTAGTTTAAGATATTAGAATTGTCTTTAGTTGCAATTCGTGTTTATATACGTTCTTTTCATCGTATTTGAATGTTGTTATTTTGCTAAGCTTCAATTAGTTAAAGACTGCCTTCTAAGGTTACAGACAATTCCCTCATAGGCCAAGATCATGCTAAGGTAAAGGATTAGCCCCCTAGACATTGCTCTAGGATTGGTTTTGCTAGCAAAGATTAAGGAAGGAACTTAGTATTTTGCTTAAAGTAGGAATTTGAGCTCTGAAGAACTTTGATCTCTTGATCGTTAAGTGAGTCACTGCTGGGTTTATTCCCTCACAAACTCGTAAGGATATTCGAGGTAATCCCTCTTATGTCCTAAGGCATACCTAAGGGTGCAGTTGACATCAAGTTTGAGCCAGGATGGGCCCAAAAGAAAAGAAAAGGTTTTACGGATATGGAGAGGGCTTTTGCATTTTACTCTCCATATACCGTCAGTTGATTATTGAATATCTTAAAGTTTATTAAAGTGTTTTATTAAAACTCACTGAGTACATTAGTGCTCATTCCCCCTATTTTTCAAAATATTTTCAGGTTGAGATGCTGAGGATGTTGGTGGCTGTGGATGTGGGTTGGCTGCCAGGATTATTTTACTATAGTAATAAGTTTATTTGAAATCCCATGATGTTTCTGCTTCTCTGATTCTAAGAATAATTCCCAGACATGATTATATATAAATGGTGCATATTCTGTATTATTCCTGCTTCTCGAGTATATTTTCCTTTCACCTATGAAGAGGCTTGTTCATGTTGGTATCTGTTTATCCGCTTTGACCTATGAATAAGGTCCATGCTTGTTGGTATCTGATTTAGTTAGCCGTTTTATTCTGCTAAAGCATGTTCCCTTCTTAATTAAGTAAACCCGAGTATCATCGCCTATCTTTCAAAAGTATATCTTTATTCTCAAATCTTCTTTGTTAACCTTCTGTCTTATTCGTTAATCCCTTAATAACACACACCCCCATTCGTTAATCCCTATCTCGGGACCAGGTTGTTACATGAGAAAATCCATACCGTTACCTTACCTTAACATTCGGTATACCTTCAAACGGTATACCTTAAGTTCAGTATGAAAAAAATAGCATACCTTTACCATACTTTTATTTCGGTATACCTTACCAATATCGGTATACCTTATATGACAGTATACCTTACCGACATCAGTATACCTTATCCTACTATCTTTTGATATATCTCATATATTTATTAAATATATGAAATACCCTAATAACGATCAAAATTCAAAAAAATAAAATAAATTTTCTCATGCCACGATATTTAAATTTCAATCAAACAAAACATATACTTAGAAATCGTAAGAATTATTTGCTAAGTATTAATTAAGAACATATTTAGAATTACTATACATTAAGTATAACATAAGATTATTTATAAGTGTTTGATATTGTAAATTTATTAGATATTTATAAATGTATAACATATTTACTAAGTATTATATATCAATCATGTTTTTATAATTAATATAAATTGTATAAAATATTATAAACTCACTACAGTAAAACCTCTATACAGTAATATCGTCGAGATCCAAGAAAAATATTATTATAGAGAGGTTATTCTCATATAGAGCTTACATATAAAAATCATTATTTTAAAAAAAAATTAATATATATTATACAACACTTGGAAATGTCCCTTCTTATTTAAAAACATGAATTTAAAAGGCATATAAGAATCGTTCATGTGCTTTAACCAAAAAATACATCATATAAAAATCACGCAAGATGCGCATGATGATAATACAGAGAATGATAGTGTAGAAATTTAAAAAGTATTATGTCAACAAGCTTCAAACATGTTGGACAAGCTGGAAATATTTTAGATTCAACAAGAAGGTGATCGTGTTGACTAATTACTTCAAACGTGCAAGTTAAAGGGTGTGATATTTAACCCAAAAAAAATTAAAGCACTGTCACAAATAACTTTAGATAAGTATTTCATACAATCTTAAGTTTAATGTAACATATTTAGCTAAAATAGTTCTAGATATTTTATATAGATATTTAAATATATATGAAATTTAATGTCACTTTATTACTATATGGATGTAAATTTCTTAAGGATGATCCTAAAAAACTACCGGAATATTACAATATAGATGTTATTCTTATTTATAACTGGTCCCGAGTTGGGACCACAACTTTTTATTACTATAAGGAGGTTATTTTTATATAGAGGTTTTACTGTATATATTACAAATTTCAAATCATTTACTTAGAAATCATAAAAATTATTTACTAAGTATTAATTAAGAACATATTTAGAATTACTATAAATATAAGATTAATGATAAGTGTTTGGTATTATAAATTTACTAGATATTTATAAATGTATAACATATTTACTAAGTATTATATATCAATCATGTTTTTATAATTAAGATAGATTGTATAAAATATTATAAACTTACTATATATTACAAATTTTAAATCATTTACTTAGAAATCGTAAGAATTATTTACTAAGTATTAATTAAGATCACATTTAGTTATCAATACTATGCATTAAATATAACATAAGATTAATTATAAGTGTTAGATATTGTAAATTAACTAGATATTTACATATGTATATCATATTTACTAAGTATTATATATATATATCAAGTTCAAGTATCTATAATTCTCTCTCACACACACACACACACATATTTATATAATATCACAAACAAACTGATATACCTATAATGATATATACCGGTACAATGATATATACCGAATTAATGGTATATACCTAAAAAAATTCGTTATATCGTTGGTATCGGTATACGCTGGTATACCTCGATTTTTAAAATTCTATACCGTTACCTTACTGAGAAATCTCGATACGGTATCATACCTTACCGAAAATATCGGTATACCTTAAAGTTCGATATTCCGGTATTTTTTCCTGTACAGTAAGTACGGTATGACGGTATAACGGTATGTTTCCCCAGCCCTAGTGGTATCCAATCCTTACTTGGTTTTTTAAGCATAAAAGAAATTTATAAGATAGTGTGGGGTCCATATATCTTCAATTGAGCACAGGCATTTAGCTGATTTAATGCCATTTAGTTTTACTCAAAATATATAAATAAAAAATTGCCATTTATTAGTTAATTGGATATGACTTAATGATTGTCAAAAAAGGGTCCTAGATGTAGAGATTTATTTTTCTCTCCTATGATGATATTTACATGTAGACAAAAATAATTTGAAGCCGTTTGTGTTAAAAAATATTCAAGTCTATCAATATCTTACCGGTCAAGCATGTCGCATCAAGTTTTTTTAGTACAGTTTATCTCTTTTATGTAGTTTACATATTATATTACACAGTAATAAAATTTACCCATAATGTACTCTCACATAGTAGCTAAGGAGCGATTGTGAACTTATCTCATGATCCAAAACAATTACTCTTTAACTGTTTCTCACGCACAAGGATATGCTAGTATCCAATCTTCCTATAATATGTCACACACTACCACACACGTACACTAGTATAATACTTATAAGAGTATTGTCATGGCCGGCTATATGGGTGCGTAGGGTGATCAATGGAACAGGGCCCAAAAAAAATAGGGTAAAAAAAATCATGTATATTTTCTAATCCATATCTTATATCTCTCTCCATATCTGATATCTCTCTCTCGATCTCCTTCATTAAGAATCAACGATAAACCACGTAGAAAAAAAAACTTCAATTTTGCAATTTTACACCCATAAAACCACACATAAATTTTAAAAAAAAATCAATCTTCAATTTTGTAACTTTTCATCTTCGTTTTTAATTTGCCGTTGAGTCTGATCAATACTTGTATTTATGTGGTAATATATAAAACACATACGTTTTCATTTAGTAAATTATATTTTTAGCCATTTTTTCGGTGAAAATACTGAATTACCTTCATTAAAATTGTGAGATGCATGACTAATGTGTACTATTTGGGTGCACGAATGAGATATGACTATGTCACAATACAAATTAATATTGCTATACGAGTGTAGTGCACGATTAAGTCCATTCATGCAACATTATAATTTTTTATATTGTTGCATGAATTGAGGATACATGATTGCGCATAAGTCGTGAAAAATTCAAATTTACACTACTACATGACTAAATGTACGTATTCGTGCAGTATTATAATTTTATGTTGTTGCATGATTAGGGTGCACGACATAGGGTTATTCTGTCCAAGTGACGTGACTAGAAACATATATTGTTTAAATAGTGGCTAGAAATATTTTTTTTATTAAGTCAAAATGGTCATTTAAAATTTTACCTTTTTATTTATCCTACCTTCCACGGAAGAAAAAATACTGTCATTCTACAGTTTTTATCTATTTTGAATTTTTTATTTTCCTTTTTGTCAAAATATAATTGTAATATGCTATAATGTTTTGAAATTTATAATTAAAATTAAATTTAATTTAATTTTCTTTTACTATTAGGGGCTAATTTATAAAATTAACACAGGGTCCATCAAAACTTTAAGACGGCCTTGAGTATCGTAGATGAGCATTAAATATATTTTGTATGTAAGGTCTCTTAGACCGCGCGAGACGGTTAATTTCCCACATGAATATTATTGTTTTTTTGAATTGGGACAAAGATTATCGGTGAATTTTAAATGCATGCGAAACATTTTTTTTTTTAACATATGGTCTCCACACCCTGCCATTTGAGTGTTCTTGAAAAGAGCACGTGCGATCTTTTTTTGGATATTCTTCAAACAAGAAGTTGCATTGCCATTTGTCGAAGAAGATTTAAGGCATGCAGATCATTAATATTCTAAAACAGAAAGTTAAGATTTAATTAAGTACCACTTGAACACAAAATTATTACAAGGTGAAATATTTTAGAAGAAAGCTTTCCAATCCTAATAGATAGACTTGTTTGTGATCAAATAAAGTAAGATAAAGCGAGAGACGTGATGCTTATCTCTTTGGCTCGAAAAATAATTGGAAGATATATTTATGCATGTTGATGGAATCCTTGCCTCTCAAATCGTGTTTCGTTATCTGCTCTCCTATAAAATTTATTATTTTTTATTTTTACTTCAATTTTGATTTATTATATTTTAATCTAATTTACAATTGTTAATAATTAAATTAACATTTTAAAAATTATAAATTCTAATTATGAAAAAATCAATACTAGTAATTAGAATTAAATACTAAAAAATAATTATAAATCATAATTAATGAGTGTAAACTTAAATTAAAGTACACAAAATCCAAATCAAAGGTTAAAAAAAAACTAATAAATTTGATAGTGCAGAGAATGAAACACAATTTGATAACAAATGATTTCACATAATTTGATGTGGAGTAATATATCTTTATTATATATTTTTAACAAACTTTTTAGAATATAGTTTTTGGTGTGCTTATATATCTTAAATTTTGAGTTCGTATAATGAGTTTCCACCGGTTAGTAAGAAACATAACGTACACCAAAATGTTTTTTTGCATTTTTTCTTTCATACCTTTTTCATTTAGCTTGTGATTATAGATTAGATAGTGTGGATCAATGAAAAAAAAATCTAATCTACCATTTTCTTTGATGTATTAAACAATCTTTATTTTTTTTTATTTTGCTAAAAAAGAATTTTAATTTGCTATCTATCTTTTGCTACATTAACATTTAATTTTCCCATTTTTTATTGATATAAAGTTTAAAACATGAAAGTTCAGTATTTTTTCTTTTTTTAGGGAATGAAATTTGAGTGTTAATTTAGTGAACAAATATAACAAACAACAAAGTTAAATGAATAAATTGCATTTTTCACAAATTGAAGAAGAAACCCAAAACATTTCATTTTGCACATGCTATATGGTTAGGGGTGGTAATTCGGGTCGTCCAGTCCCGGCCTATTGGGCCAATGACAAAAATTGGGCCGATCAGCCTGAAATCATTTCGGGCATATATTATAGAGGCCTGACTCGGATAATTTTTGTGCCGGGTTGGGGTTTAGTGTAATTTTTTTAAATTTTGAGCTAAATGGCCTGACCCATTCGGACATTTCAATTTCTGGGGCTAGGCTAGCCCGAAGTCATTTCGGACTTAAATTTTATCTGTCCAGCTTAGCCCTGATTCAGGCGATGGACTAGGTCCAGATTTCCACCTCTACATGCGGCATTGATAGTGTATATGTACGTTGGAAAATTAAATTAACTTTCTTGGTGTTTAAATTAAAGTTACTCTAAAAACTAAATATATAAAAAATTAAAGTTGGTCTCCCATGCACCCGTTAGACGAGCCAAAATCTTTTTTTTTTTTTTAAAAAGACAACAGACATGGAGCGTGCACATACCCGAGTTGTTGTCTTTTTTTAATCTTTTTTGATTTTTTTTTTCAATTTTTTTCCCAAAAAATAAATATTTTAAAATAGAATTATTGAATCCAAAAATTGAATCGCAAGCCACTCACTGGGCACACTTAATTTAATTTTTAAAAATAAATATTATACCCTAAAATGGAATTAATAAAGCCTAAAATTAAAGCTAATTAATTTAATTTTTGATTCGGTGACTCGCACATTGCACTCGCTCAACACTAATGCATGAGCTCGCGCACTGCGCTCGATAATTAATATTTTCAAAACAGCTATAAAATATAATTGAGATCGTAATAAACTCTAATTTAAATATATTAAACTATAATTAAGATGTAATATACTCACAATTTATTTTCAAAGCGGGACAAAGTGGGTTGATCCGACAATCTGAAGATCTGATAAACTTGATTTTAGGCCTCAAAGTCTCAATAAGAGTTTGCCATAATTATTTATATTTTGTGTCAAGAAATTGTCCTATATATGTAATTACAATGGCGACATGACTCTTATATATATCATATCATTGTTGAGTCTTAAGCCAAAGTGATGATGCATCAAATCTGCACATCCTGACACCAATACCATATACAATAAAATATCAGTAAATTAATACTCATTAAAATCATATTTTTCTCCGATCCGAACTTGGGCCAGTTGAAAAATCATAAATATCGATAAGATAATAAAATAATAAAATTTTGGAAGACCCCTATATAAATATATGGTCGCTTCAATATCATAAATTAATAATTTTAAAAAACTACAAATATAATTAAGTTTCTTTTAAATGAAAATTTTCATCAAGCAAACTGTAAATTTTTTGAGTTCATATGAAAATGATAGCCTTTGCACTCACATGATTCTTCACATATTCATCTGCCATTATTGATTTTGAGACTGATTCTTTATTTTTTACATAGTGTAACACAAGGAATGTTTTTAGTAAGCACACAATGAATAATATTGAACTATTAAGAAATAGTGAACATTAATCATTAATTTTCATTAATATCATGTGAAATGAATTTATTTAATATCAATTTAATAAATATGATATATAAATTAGTAACATACAATGACTTTTGATGTAATGAAAATTCAATTTCACTGGATCGTGAAAATCCTCTTTAAATTAATAAATATTAATTTATGAATTAATTAATATCACTATAAAATAATAAATTTACATAAAATCACATGATCCCAACACTATTAATTTATAGAGATTAATGTATTGTTTGTTTCGGACCCCCGCGTAATAATTCCAAGACTATTCTTTGTTTAGACCATTTGAAATTTTGGCTGCATATTATAACAAAAGGTATCAATATTATTAAGAAAAGTATCAATGTTTTTAATTTGAAAATAGGAAGCAGCAAACATGATTTTTCGATCAGGAGTACAATGTTCAACGATTAGTAATCGCCGGTTACGGAAACTATCGAGGTCTAACCGAAATCGAACCATCGGAGTCACGATTACTATTATGGTTATCATGATTTCAGACAGTTTTCCACGTTTTGCTTTTGTTTTTTTTATTAGCGCTTATTAATTGGTGAAATAAATGTGCAAATAAAGTAAAATATCCAAATTACAATAATATAAAAAAATTTATTAATAATCACATTTCAACTACAATTTTACAAATTACAAATACAAGTAATGAACTAACAAATAATTTAATTATACAACTAATTATTAATATACTAAGTTAAAAGTTAATAAGAAGAAAAAGAAAAAGAAAGAGCTTGTATTTAATTCTTATATTCAAAATTAGAAAACTTTAAAAATAAAAATTAATATGTCTACGTATCCACATGGAGGAATCAAGGCTCGTCTAGTTCTCATACTGGTTATTTATGGTAAAGTCAATCCATTGATTCAATATTTAAGATTTTTAAATATTTGAATATATTTGTTTATTACAGTTTAGCACATTCACCAACGGACCGATGAATTCTATAACGAATGTAAGGTACTTCAACCTATCAACTATCGTGGAGATCACGATGTTAGGATTGTATACTAAAAGTATATCTTTTATGTACATAATTATTTCCATTAATTATGAATGAGAATAACATTCACATATTTTGCATTTATTTTGTATAATAAATAATGCAAATCGTTATATACTTAATATTGTAGATAATATGATATGTGGAATGCACACATAAGATCATATTATCGGTTTCTTATAAAGTATGAGAAGTGTTCACAATTTAGATGAAGTTAGACGAACCATCAGTATGGTTATAGTATGATTTGGAATTAGTCTATTTTGGCTATGAAATCATATTAATGCACTTTTGTAGCATATTGAAATGACAGCACATAAGAATATAAATATCAAATACTTATAATTCTTAATCCTTATATAATAGTAGACATATATATTTTAATGTACATTATTATGACCTATCAATGGGTGAAATTTTAATTAAAGAATCAATAAGCCCGATAGATTGGGTAGTGACATTTCTATATATGATGGGTCACTGATTATAGAAGAAAATCATGTCTTGGTGTACCGAGTTGATGATGTCCCTTGAGGAGCTCTAAAAGGATTATAATGTTAAATCTTACAAGTAAATTATTTTTAATCCAACATGATAATAAAGGTTGAGTGGTACAGTTCATGGATAAGCAATTAATTAAATTGAGTTGTCAGAATACTCAATTTAATTAATGAGCATTCGATATCTTAAATATAGGGAATTAATTGACTTGAAGAAGCCATATCCATAAATATGGAATTAGGGTGGTAGTGCAACATTAATTCTTTAATGGATTGAATTAATATTAAAGTGCTAAAATTATCTACAAGGTCTAGAGGATCGCCGCCCACACGACTTCTAGATCGAAGTTGGTCATACAACAGAAGATCATGGAGTGGCTATGTAATACCCCAAAATTCTACTATTTAAATTTAATTAGGAATATGAATCTAATAGTTAGATTGAGTCAAACACTATTCTATTTTATTTATTTTGCATATGGCCCAAATGCTTAAATTTAAGCTTTTTTTTATTGTTGAGGCCCAATTTATGGGCTTTTTAGCCCATTCGCGTTTCAATTTTTTTCGAGACCTATAGTTATCGAAACAAAGTGGTCAAGTATGGTATATAATAGTGCTCGTCAATACGAAATCATATAACTTAATTTCACCTTAGATGGACTTCATTTGACCAAGTTATGAATTAATTCTTAATTTAATTAAATTTTAGGGTTTAATTAGGGACTGATATAAATACCTCTTCTACTACTTTTCTAGGTTATTGTTGGGGATCCAAAATAGGTCATCCCCCATGCCTTCTCTCCTCCTCCCTTCTCCCTCCCTCTCGCCCCCTCCTCCCCATCGTCGAAGATGGCGCCGCCAGCCGGAATTTTTCCGATGAGCTTTTTCTTTACATGTAATTACATTTTCGGACTGTCCTTTCTCTCATCTTTCTTATTCTTTAATTATTTTTGAGAGATTTTGAGGTTTAGACTTCTGATTTTCGGATCTAATAATGAGTTAAAACATAACCTTTCAATACCCCATTTCTTTATTTATTTTTCAACTTTATTTTTGATTTTAGTATGTATTTGGTGAATTACGAGCCGTCTTAAATTATTTTCTTAAAAGTATATTATTAATTTTATTTTTGGTGTTCTTGAACACTTTAGGAGTTAATTGGTTTGATGATAAAAAATAATTCTATTGTCTGTTTAGTTATGGATGAGAAAGAAATAGATTTGGTTGATGTTTTGGAGGAATTAAAATGTTGAAAATGGATGAAAGAATTCTTAAATTAAATGTTGATTTTTGTGTGTGCGCGTCGACAATTGTGTGTGTGTTCTTTAGTTATGTTTTTTTAAATATAAAATATTATTAAGTTATTTAATTAAAAAGATTGGTTTATAGCTTAAAATTAAATCTAGTGGTTAATTTTTAGTTTTATACACAAAGGGGGATAATGTTCAAATCCTTATATTACAATTAAATGGCATCTAGCTTAATGAATATATCTCTAATTTATTAATAAAAGGTTAAGGGTTTGAAACCCCTTCACTACAGTTTTAATAATTTTTATCTAAGATGATTTTGGACCTTATATAATTAATATCACCTAATTATTTTTGAAAATGGCACTTAGTTATATGGTTAGAGTTCAAATTATTAATTGAGAGATCTATAGTTCGAATCTCATATAGTTCGGTTTTAATTATTTTTATCTAAGATTATTTTGGACCTTATATAATTAATATCACCTAATTATTTTCAAAAATGGCACTTAGTTATATGGTTAGAGTCCATATTATTAATTGAGAGATCTATGGTTCAATTCTCGTATGGTTCGAATTTCGTTGAAGTAATATTTATGTATTTTAATCTTTTTATAATAAGACCTTTCTAGAGATTAATGATGCGGATTAAATTTCAAAAATATGGCTTAGCCTAGTGGTTAGTGTTCTAATTGTGATTAGGATTCCATGGTTTAAAACACCTTGATGCAGTTTATGTATTTAAGGGTTCAAATTCTTTTGACTACAATTTTGTCTATGTATTTATTTAATTTATTTCTTTTCTATTTTGTTTAAGTTTGGAATTTAATTCAAAATTAAGTTTATTATATGATAAACGGCACTTTATTGAGATATTATTATCTTTTAAAGCATTCATTTTTAGTCATACGATTTTAATCTATGTGATTAAAATATATTTTTCTCGATCAAGAACTCGGGTATAAAAGCTAGGATTACCCGTTTGACCATCAAGCGTCGTCTTTTCGTGACCTTATTCTATAGATTTATCATTTTACCCTTATACCCTTATTTACGTTATAGAATATATTAATGACCTCAATAAGCTTCTAAGACTTAGTCTTTATGTGTAGGACAAAACCTGGAACACCGGACCTAGGAGACTTCTAGAAGAATCCCGAAAGCTCTATTTATTAATAGCTATCTAGGTTGGATATTCTATCTTTATAAAATTGTATCTTTCGAGTTATTAAGCTTTATTTTTCTAAAATTACATATGTGACTATGTGTTAAATATTTACGTGTTTCTATATGTTGTCGAAGTCTCAAAAACCAGTGTTGTGTCAATGTGAGTAGCTACAGTATTGCACGTATTATTCATCATGCCGTATTCCTTATCGAAAGATAAAATAAACAGTTACACTCATTCATTATACTCATAAACTTTACGCGTTGGTGATGTAGTAGGGGTTGCGGGCAGTGACTGGTTATACTCTTAAGCGCTCCATGATAAAAAAAATTGATGGACTTAGGTTGCTTCCAACTTTAAAACCTCTTAACCTTACTACCTGCATGGATACAGATAGATTACTTTTAAAAAATGATTTGCATAACTTAAATTGTGAAAACTTGCCCACTGAGTGCATTACTACTCAGCTCAAATCTTTTCAAACATTTTCAGGTCAGTAGGTTGGCACATGGAGGTGACGATGCTGAGAGGGGCTATTGTAATTTATGTATTTTCCCATTGTCTCGTTTTGTTAAGTATTATGTTAAGAATTTGAGCTTTCGCACTTTTGATCGATACTCTTTTGTTAAATGTTAAGAACTCCGATCTTGGTGTTATGGATAAGTATATGTAATTATAAAGCACGTTTGATTATTCTGAGCCTTCTGTTGAGGTTTCATTAATTAAATTACCTCATTTCTTTCCCGCTTCTTAATTCCAACCCCCGTGGCATCCATAACCATGATCTTTTAGAATCGGGGGCGCTACAGGATAACATGAACAATGGAGAAGTTGTAGATTTTATATCTATATCTTGTCAACGGTGTCTTTCTAATTATAAAGTAATCAATAATCTCAATTTTCCGCTGCGCATTGACAAACGAGATTTTTGCCCATTTTTTCGAGCATAACCCTTTCGTTTAAGATGTTTTTTTTCTCTATTTTTTAGTTTTAATATTGCTTTTCCGTTAGTTGTGTAATAAGTGCTTTTAAACGCATATGTGTATGTTCAGGGCAACTTGAGCGGGCCGGGACTCCAAGGCACAAAGCTGGCGCGACCCGGGTACAGAAGAGGCGCGAGTGCACGTCCATACAGAGGCTCCGAAAGCACATTTCCAGGCGCAGCCCGACTCAGATGAGTGCAGGCATGACCAGCTCAGTCGCGCCACCCGGCGTGACCCGAGCAAGGCCCGACACGGGCACAGTACCGGCACGACCACACGTCCAATCAGAGGGGTTGAAAGGGCATTTCCGGGCATGGCCCGAATACAGGGGGTCCGGCGCAACCAGCTCGGTCGCGCCACTCGAGCCCTTGTCGCGCCGCCTGTTCCGTTTGGATTTTGCCTTTTTGGTCTATTTTCATTTTAATATTAATAGGCGAAAAATTGGGTAATATAAATACTAAACCTTGTTTGAAAAATTAGGGAAATTCATATCCTAGCCCCCAAAAATAGAAGTGTGAGTTGAGAGAGAGTTTTGTAAGTGGGATTCTTGAAGTTTTTGAAGATTTTATAGAAGGAAACTAGAGTTTTGAAGATTATCGATTCTCAATTCGGGTTTACTCTTATCTTTAGATATGCTATTTATTTTCCTTGTATATTTTTGCTTCTTTTTTATTTCAAGCATGATTAGCTAAATCCTTCTAGTCCTAGGGTAATGTGATTTTGACATTGAGTGCTGGATTTTCGGGTGAGAAAGTATATTGATATCCTCTCCTCTAATTTTTCATGAATCAATATTATGTTTGCATCTAGCTTAGGGTTGGCCACCTTGAGTTGGATTTTGTGGTAAATTGGCTTTGAGAAGAGCTATTTAACATGAGTGATTGATCCATGGGTCCAATTTGGTATTAAATGAGAATTTTATGCCTAGTTGGTTTTGGGTGATTAATTGTACCTAATTTGATAAAATTGGAATTTAATCCTAGAGATAGGAAAATTCTTGCTTTTTTCAATATATATCCTAGAAGCTCGAGAGAGTTCTAGGATTAGCTTGTATTAATCTTGAGCGATATTGATATGACTTCTAATCCCAAAATCGATGCCCGTGTTAATGTGCATTGCCCTAGGACTCCTTTCTCTATTTGTTATTTCCTTTGTTTTGTGTTGTGTTTGATTTGTTATCAATTTAGTTTAATTTTTGAAGATTGCTCAATTTGACATCTAGAATAGAAAATTATATTAAATCATTCATTTCATTTTGTTTGACTTGTAAAATGGCATGATTGTGATGCTTGCATAACTTGAGTATTCTTAAATCCCTAAGGATTCGACCTCATTTCACACTGTATTACATTTGATTGTACACTTGCAAGTTGATAGTTGAATCGAGCTTTTAAAACTTAAACAAAATTTTCACATTAAATTTTTGGCACCGTTACCGGAGACTTTAGTTTTAATCAAGTCTTTTTATGCAATATTGACACAGGTGCTATTTGCTAGTTCAAGCATTTTTATTTTGTGTCCTTTAAAGTACCAAACTCACTTGTAGTTGTTCAACAGGTGGTGTATGCGAACAAGGTCACAAGGTGACCCGTTGCTCGAAGTGGACCCCGAGATAGAAGCTACGAGCTGTCACAACAACGCTCGAAGAAGAAGACAAAGAATGGCAAACAATCCACCACCACCACCTCCCATCCAAGATCCATTGATCTTTCAAATGCAAAGACAACTCCAAGAGATGAGGGGACAACTATGGGCCCAAGAAGAAGCTCGGGCTCGAACCGAAAAGGCCCCTATCCAAAATTTATTCCAACCAATGGTTAATGAGGGAGTTATTAATGGGCCGGCTATACAAGCCAACAACTTTGAGTTAAAGCCATCATTGGAGGCCATGGTTTCTCAAAACCAATTTGGTGGAACGGCACTTGAAGACCCACATGTGAATGTCAACCAATTCTTGGAGATCGCACAGACTGTGAAAATTAATGGGGTCCCTGAAGATGCCATTCGCTTAAGGCTTTTCTATTTTTCACTGCGGGATAAAGCACGAGCATGGTGGTTGAACCAACCACCCGGTACGTTTTCATCATGGAATGAAATAATCTCCAAATTTCTTCAAAAGTTCTTCCCACCCGGGAAGACACTCGAGTTAAAGGGAAAGATCACTCAGTTCAAGTAAAGAGATGAGGAGTCTATGTGTGAAGCACGGGAGAGGTTTCGAAAAATGCTTCGAAAGTGCCCGAACTATGGTTTTGGCACGGATCATCAAGTTTGCATGTTTTATGGTGGGTGTAAGTCTAATGTGAGGAGCATTCTAGATGCATCAACTGGAGGATCATTGTTAGCTCGAGGCCTCGATGAGGCCATCACAATCATTGAGGAGATGGCTTCCAACGCCTATCAGTGGCCAGGGGAGAGGGAAAACGTGTAAATTTTGAAGAAAGTGGATACTACAAGCACCGACGCCATTGCCCTCTTAGCCACCCAAGTGTCAACTATGAATTCGAAGATAGAAGCTATGGCATCCACAAGACCGGAGTCGTCAATGATGCCTAACTTGGAAGAAGCTAGCTTTGTTGGGCAAGGAGGCTATAGAGGTTATCAAAGACCATATAATCAAGGCTTCAAGCCCCACTATGGAGGGCCACATGGGCAAGATGGTAACTAATACCAATAAAGGCCACCTTACCCGAATCTATCGTATTCAAATTCGAACAATCATCCCTAACCATCGTCCGGATTTTCCATCACCAATGGAGTTATAGATGAGGACAAGAAAACAAAAATGGATAAGCTCCTTATGGTATTCATGAACAAAACTGACAAGTACATGGGGGATTCTCAAACACGCATTGAGAAACTAGAAAGTAACTAAGCCGTTGTGAATACTCAATTGAAGATGCTCGAGAAGTAAATGGGGTAACTTGTCTCGGCTTTGGGAGGCCAACACCATCCGAGCCAATTCCCTTCAAATACTACCTTAATCCCAAGGAGAATTGTAAGGCCATAACTCTTCGAAGTGGCACGTCCTACAAGGAGCTCGATATGCTGAATCAAAAGAAAGACACTAGGAATGGGGATGAGCCAAGTGTAGAAGAGAAAGGGGACTTTGAAGGTGAGAAGGAAGATGCACCAAAGGAAGAAGAAGTAGCTCCCAAAGAAAGAAAAGAAGTCATGTCAAGGGTGAATGTCCCTTATCCTCAAAGACTCCGGAAAATCAAGCATGAGGAGTAATTTTCCAAGTTCTTGGACATTTTTAGAAGGGTACAAATAAACATTCCCACTTGTGGAGGCCTCACAACAAATGCCAATATATGCTAAATTCCTCAAGGAGGTCATCACGAAGAAAAGAAGGTTGGGTGATTCTGAGACAGTGAATCTTACAGAGAATTGTAGTGCTATCATCCAACGGAAGTTGCCCGTGAAGAAAAGAGACCCGAGGAGTTTTAATATTGCGGTCACTATTGGGGATCATTTGGAGAGAAAGGCGTTATGTGACTTGGGAGCGAGCATCAATTTGATGCCTCTATCATTTTTCTCCAAGCTCAACATAGGAGAAATGAAACCAACGACCATATGTCTCCAAATGGCCGATAGGTCATTGACATATCCACGAGGGGTAGTTGAAGATGTGTTGGTGAAAGTCCATGACTTCATTTTTCTTGTAGACTTTGTTGTGTTGGATATAGAGGAGGACCAGAGTGTGTCATTGATTTTGGGATGACCTTTCTTAGCAACAGGAAAAACATTGATAAATGTCTCCAAGGGAGAGCTTACACTTCAACTAAATGATGAGAGTGTCACTTTTTCTATCTACAATGCAATGAAATCCCATGATGATGAGGCCAAAGAAGTGGAGGAATGCAAGGTTATGAAGGTGGTTGAGTCTTGTGTAGAGAAAACAATGGCCGACTTCTACAACTCACAAGACGCCCTGAAGATGTGCTTGGTCGATTCTCTCTACTCTTCATCTCCCTTTGATTTATTTAATGTTAACCCCGATATTGTGGAATCTGCTTGTGCTCTTGATTCTTTACAGGAAATACCACGTAGAAGGAGTTGTTTCTTGCCACTAAGGGATGAAAAGAAGGAAGCCTTGAAGAAAGGTGAAGATGAAGGAAAGGATTCCAAAGTTGAGTTGAAGCCCCTCCTGAGGAATTTGAGGTATGCTTTTCTAGAGGAAAACGAGACTTATCCTGTTATTGTGTCTGCTTACCTATCTACTTCTAAGCTTGATAAATTGTTGAGGGTCTTGAGAAAGTACAAATCTGCTATAGGGTGGTCTATTCCTGATTTGAAGGGGATTAGCCTCTCTATGTGCATGCATAAGATTTTACTTGAAGATGATTATAAACTTCATGTGCAACCACAACGTAGACTTAATCCAATTATGCAGAAGGTAGTAAGAAAAAAGTTTTAAAATGGCTAGATGCAGGGATTGTATATGCTATATCTGACAGTGAATGAGTGAGTCCCACCAAGGTTGTAGCTAAAAAGGGAGGCATGACGGTTGTTCAGGATGATAGTAGTGAGTTACTAGCTACTAGGCTTGTCATAGGTTGGAGGATATACATTGATTATCGTCCTTTAAATTCCACCATTAGGAAAGACCATTTCCCCTTGCCATTTATTGACCAGATGCTTGATAGACTAGCAGGATATGAGTTTTATTATTTTCTGGATGGCTATTCTGGTTATAATCAAATTTTGATAGCCCCTGAGGATCAACATAAAGCTGCATTTACGTGTCCTTATGGCATTTTTGCATTTTGTAGAATGTCTTTTGGTCTTTGTAATGCACCTGCTACGTTCCAAAGATGCATGATGGCAATTTTCCATGATTTGATTGAAAATATTATGGAGGTTTTTATGGATGACTTTTCTATTTTTAGGAATTCTTTTGATCACTGTTTGGAAAATCTTATCTAAGTGTTGCTGATAGCGAGATTTACTCTCGTGCTTGTTTTACATTTATGCTCATTTCATGTTTACAAGTATAAAAGCATATTTATAGATAGGATGAAACGAGGTCGGTCCACAGGGAATGAGAACTAAAATTTGATAACACAAGTACCACAACTAAAGATGCACGAAATTATCTAGACTTTAATTAAATAAGAGTTGATTTCAATCCAAGAAATCCAAACATAAACCAAATGATCAAATACCAAAACATAAACTAGTTTAAATAAAGAAAACAAATTCTAACCAATGCAAGATATCGAAGGCTTGAAGAAAACGGTTTGAATAACAAGTTAAAAACAAGACTCTAGGACATGGATGCACAATGCTTCTCTTGAACACACAACAAGGGTTATCACTACAATCATACTTCATTCAGCGATAGGAAGACTACGAAGATAATAAGAGCATCTCTCGAATATCTCTTAAATTGTGAATGTGATAAGGATGATTATCTCTAATACATTCCAAGATAACACCTACCAAAAGCACAAAGGGGTCAAGTTTTCTTTCATATATTCGACATTCGACTAAGAAAACAAATACATAGATTCAATCTATACATGCTTATGATCACAAGATTGACTAGATGCATGTGATTCAAACATTTGATGTTAAATGAATGCCACTTCAAACAACATCATACAAGAACTAGAAATTATTGAAATCTTGACAAAACACATCCATAGATTAAACCCTAGTCAAGAACAAGATTCACATTGTTTTCTCCACATCCTAGAGCCCTAAGGCTCTAGCCACCCATATTTACATCCATAGCAAGAACAAAGAAGGAAATAACAAAAACCATCCTAAATACAAGTGTAAGAGAGTAGAGGAGAAGATAAAACCCAATGTTGATCATTTCTCTTCAATCCTACGACTTGAATCTTCAAGATGAATGGATGTCCTTTCCTCTTCTTTTTTCTCCTTCTTGTTCTCCAAAATATCCTAAGTGGTGTGTGTGTTTTCGAGTGGGAAGGATTGTGTTTCAAACCTTCCAAAATATGAGGATATAAGGACCAATAATTGAGTGCCAAAAGTCAAAAAATGGATTTTGCAGTCTTGAGCGCGACCCCGACAGACTCGCGCCTAGGGGTCGAGTTTGGAACAAAGAAAAACATATTCCTGAAGGGGCTGAAACTCAGGCAGATGGGTCGCGTCTGGAGGTCGTGGTGTAAAGGGCCTGAGGCATGACCCCCCCGTGCTCGCACCAGGGGGTCAAGTTTGGAACAAAGAAAAACACGTCTCTGAAAGGGCTGAAGCTCGAGCCATTGGGTCGCGCATGGGGGTTGCTTTTTAGAAGGTCTGAGGCGCGACCCCCCCTATAATCGCGCCAAGGAGTCACTCTCGGAGTGCTCTACGGAGCGCCCCCTCCCAGGGTCGCGCTTACAGGTCGCGTTCGGCGAGCCGCTCCGGCAGCTTCCACAGTTTTACTTCATTCTCGCTCATTTCTTGGCCGATTGACCTGATTCAACTTACAGAGCGCTCCTTATTCAATTCTTTATCTTTTCATGGTTTTAAATCCCTCAAATTTGCATTAATTTATCCTCCATTACATATAAAACTCAAACAACAAACAAAACTTTCAAAATAGGAGGTTAAACGCTCAATTTGGGTTAAAACACATACAACACTTTGTAAATCACTTCATTTAAACCTCAAATTATTGTGCAAAAACACTACTTATCAGTTGCAGAGATGCGAAGAAACTAACCTTGTCATCAATTGAGAGAAGTGATATTTTAGGGATGGTATAGTCCTTGGGCATAAGGTTTCCACTGCAGGTTTGGAGGTACATCGGGCAAAGATTATTGCCATTAAGAAGCTCCCACCTCTAACAAGTGAAATAGGAGTCTGAAGCTTCTTAGGCCATGCCGGGTTTTACCGCCGCTTTATCAAGGATTTCTCAAAAATTTCGAAACCCTTATGTCGTCTTCTTAAAAAAGTAAATGAATTTATTTTTGATGATGATTGTGTACAGATGTTCGAGACGCTCAAGAAAGCCCTAATGACGGCCTTGGTACTCATCACTCCAGATTGGAATGAACCATTCAAGTTGATGTGCGACGCAAGTGAAGTGGCGGTGGGGGCCGTCTAAGGCCAAAAGAGGGAAAAGATTTTCCGGGTGATATACTATGGAGGCAAAACTCTTGATGTAGCCCAGGTGAATTACACCACTACAGAGCATGAACTTCTGGCTGTGGTGTACGCCTTTGATAAGTTTTGACCCAACCTCATTGGGGCCCGAACGATAGTACAAACGGATCATGCAGCATTGAGACATTTATTTACAAAGAAAGACGCCAAGCCCAGATTGATAAGATGGATCCTTTTGCTATAAGAGTTCGACGTTGAGATAAGAGACCGTAGAGAGTATGAGAATGTGGTAGCAGACCACCTCTCACGTCTAGAGCATACCCTGGATGAGTTAGAATCCAAGAAGCCTATCAATGATGATTTCCCAGATGAGAGGATATTAGCCATAAAAGCTACTACACCTTGGTTTGTGGATTTTTTAAATTATTTAGTAGCAGGGGTCAAGCCCGTGGAGCTTGTGAGTTATAAATGGAAAAATTTCTTCCATGATGTGAAATTTTTTGTTTGGGATGAACCATACCTCTACAAACATTGTGCAGACTTGGTATTGAGAAGATATGTGCCAGAATATTAGTGGAGAGAGATTCTAGAGACATGTCACACCGGGCCAAGTGGTGGCCATTTTGGTGCAAATCGGATCGCTAGAAAAGTTCTTCAAAGTGGATTCTATTGGCCTACACTATTTAGAGATACAGGAGGATTTGTGAAGAGTTGTGGACAATGTTAGAAGATGAGCTCTATTTCCAAGAGAGATGAGATGCATATGAGAAACACGATGAGGTGGAGCTCTTCGATGTATGATGGATAGATTTCATGGATCCATTTGTTGCCTCTGAAGAGAATGTGTATATACTCTTAGCCGTGGACTATGTATCCCGTTAGATAGAAGCGGTACCCATGAAGACAAATGACTCCAAGGTAGTGCTCAAGTTCTTGAAGAGGAATATACTCACACACTTTAGTGCCCCAAGAGCTCTCATTAGCGATGGTGGTTCCCATTTCTGTAACAAGTGGATGTCTATGTTGCTTGCTAGGTATGGGGTGAAACATAAGGTGACCACACCCTATCATCCTCAAGCTAATGGTCAAGTGGAGTTAGCAAATAGAGAGGTCAAACAAATTCTTCAAAAGGTGGTCAAGACCAATGGCAAGGATTGGGCCTCGTTGTTGAATGAGGCACTTTGGGCATACAGGACCACATATAAAACACCATTGAGAATGTCTCCATATCAACTCGTCTTTGAAAAATCATACCATCTCCTAGTTGAGATTTCTCATAAAGCTTTTTGGGCAACTAAGAAACTTAACTTTGACCCTATAGCATCAAGAGGAGAAAGTATTTTTCAATTGAATGAGCTCGATGAGTTTAGGATGGAAGCATTCAAAAATTCAACCATCTACAAGATCCGGATAAAGTTTTATCATGACAAGCTCATAAGGAACAAAGAGTTGGCCCTGGGAGATGAAGTGCTTCTATTTAACTCAAGGAGATTGGGGCTATGGAGATTTTAGGGGATTGTATGTGTCATTTGGAATTTTATTCCTTTGATGAGCTTCATTTATGCAATTATATGTCCCATGATATTTGATTGAGAATGATGACCCTTGTGTATACTTAAAGTGAATGTTACTTGGGTGTTGTAAGTTGTTGAAGGGGTTGAAATTGTATAAGTGGTAGTTTTTGCTTAAGTGTCGGCTCCACATGGTTTAGAGTGGTGCATACGCCCGTTATGTGTTATGCCTTTTAAAATGTGACTTTGATGGAATTATGTTTTTGATAAACATGGCTTTTACATGTATTTGAGTTTTTATGTGGATCATATTTCAAGATTAATGCATGTTTAAGTTGAAGTTTTGTGGTAGTTTCGGTTTTCCTTGTGCAATGTCATATTTTGCTATTTTTATTGAAGTTCAAGCTAAAAAAGAGGATATTTTGAAGATCCAATTCAGTTGGCAAATAAGCTAGAAAGACAGAGAATCGAGTTGGGGTCATTTTGCAACTTGAATCGGGTCAATCAGATAAGAAACGAGGGAGAACGAAGCAAAACGATGGAGCGTGTCGGAGGCATGCACGCTGGCACGGACCGTGCCGTCGGACAGCACGGACCGTGCCATGAAACATCAAAGAGAAAAGTCTCGGTAGCTACGGCACGGACCGTGCCCCATGACATAACTCGGAACGCGTGTTTTGACATCCGGCACGGGCCGTGCTGTCCACGGCACGAACTGTGCCGTCTGTTTCTGAAAAATTGGACTTCTTTCCTTACTTGGACTCTATATTCCTCACCTATAAAAGGCTCTGCTTTGCACGATTTTTGGGAGAACTTTTCACCCTATATTGAAGCAGAGAAGTGCTATGAAGACGGAGATTGAAGATTTCAACATCTGGCATAAGTGTTTCATGTTTTAATTTAATTTCATCATGACTTTTGTAATTCATATTTCCTTAGATTTCTATTTTGCCATGAGCGGCTAAACGCATATTAATTCTAGGGTTTGCGTACATGTGGACGCTATATTATTAATTTAATTCTGTTATTCTTTCCTTCTGATTATTGTGTTCAATTGTTCAAGTGCTATTATTTCATGCTTGATTAGTGGCCATAATTAATTGCATGCTAGCTAGTTAATTTGAGACCTGGATGAGATAATTAACTAGTGGGATCAATTGAGCATTTTGATACACGTTCTACAGAATCTGTAGGGTTTTAATCTGTTGATCTATCGGGAGTTAATAGATTAACCTAGAGACGGAAGTGATAGGTAATTTATTAATCTACTTCTACCTTTGAGACCTGGCGGAGATAGGTAGGTATATTTCTGATTCCTCACCAATAATCGGATTATAGTGGGAAGAATTAGGATTGGATTAGTACATAGTTGATATATGTGAATTGCATTCCCTAGGATTAATCTTTATTAATTGTTTGAAGTTGTCTATTTGATTTAATTGATTTGCTTTGGATAATTAGTTTAATTCATTCTTATTTAATTGTTCCAATTCTGTTTTTAATTGGTTTGATTTGTGTCTAGCTTTAGAAAACCCATATAAAATTTAGGTAGCCTGGATAATACAAACGTGTTAGCTTAGTACTCAGTGTGGTCATATTTTCAGTCCCTGTGGATACGATACTCGATTCACTACTATATGGCATTGTCCTGTGTTAGTTGCAGTTTAGTGCATAAAAATTAGTGCATCAACTTTTTGGCGTCGTTGCCGGGGATTGTATTTGATTTTACATTGATATTATTACTATCAACAATTTTCTTACTTTAGGTAAAATAAAAAGAAAAAAAAACATGGAAGATCTTGGTGGGAATGTGGAAGAGATGTTCAGATTTATGTTGCACCAAATGGATGAGCAAACTAAAGCATGGAGTGTTCCATATACTTTGCCTATGAATCAAATGCTAACCACCCACCGAGTGTCAATAGTTCGAGCAATATTATCTTCCAGTGAGCACGTTGGAACTGCAGATGGAGCAAATGATCGACAGTGCACCAACTCTTTGGGACACTAATCAAAGATATAAGTCAGAGTTGACCAATTTGGAGGATCCAATGCGTCAGATGGATGCAAATATGATGGTTTTCAATGCTATATTGGACAAGATAATAGATTCTACAAAGGAGATAGAAAGTTCTTTGATTAGAACTTCACAACATGCTAGTTCAATTCTACATAATTTAAGCCTCCAACACAAACCAGAGCAGTGCAATGTTTGTTGGGGTTTTTTCGAATTAAACCACCGCAGGATCTATTTGGTTGTTCATTAATCCATGTTCATGCAAATCATAATTTTATGTAACATGCATGTTTATCACAGTCTAATCAAATAGCATGTAAAACAGATTCGATTCTAATAAAGCGGAAGACATAGAAAACGAATCTACTTACAAATCGACAGACGGTCTGAGGACAAGATTACAGATCTAATCTTGTTGTTGAATGAACAATGATAATGGCACCACTTATGTCACACACGACCACTGCACAATTCCACTCCAAGATCTTCTGTTGTATTCCCGGACTGTATCTAGATTCAGAGTGGGCTGAAATCTACTAGATAGAATTGTGAAATCTGTGGATAACTTTGAGAGACTAAGAGGGGTTGATTTCCTATGAATAATATCATTAAATTTTCGTGCCCCCTCCCCTTATATATAGGGAGGGGCGAAAATTTCATGTTCCAGCCCTATTGGGTTGGGCCTCTATCTCAAGTTCAATGTCCAGTCCACTTTCAGTCAATTGGGCTACAACAGTGATCTAGAAGAATATTAAATTGGCCCACTAATTTATTTAATATCCAATATCCAATAAACCTAGGATATAATTAAATAAATTAAGTTTTACTTTTATTCCACTAAAGAAGTAAAAATGACCTACCAATTTAATACATGTTTACGAATATGCTTTTTCCTTTAGTCCAGCCATTCCCCGTGTTTAAGATATAATGTTCATTAATTAATTATGTAAGCCTCTGACAGCTATAATTAATTAACATCTAAAACCTTGAGTAGTACCACACAAGCTTTATTCATGTACGGAATAAATTCCACCTGCAGGGTTTCAACATGAACTTGTGCTTCCTCAAGAGAACATCATCAACCTGGCGCACCAGGACACAGTGCTCATGCATACTGCTCGAGACATCATGTATACATTGTTATTACCCAAGATATCGAATTCGATCTACGAAAAGATCTCACCCATTGATAAATCAAAGTAATAAACAACGCACACATATGCTCGCCAATATCACATGAGTTCAGAACCCGAACTCTGTGGATCTTTATTCTCTCAGTAACTGGGTCAGAGATAGAGAATAGTATCCTATCGTGATCCTCCTCAATACACTAACGAGTGTACTAGAATAATCAGTTAGTCAAGATAAACTAACTTATCAGATTATTCTACGGTGTACCGATGGTGTGTTCAGGACCATCTAAGCCGTGAGCTCTTTAATACATTACAAGGTTCTAATGATATGATCTTACCGTGTGACTCCCCACACCATATCATCTACAATGTAAGTATATGGAACATTGCATAAAACAATTATAGAACATAATCTAAATGCAAACAGTGACTGCAATAACTTTCATTTCATATCATCATATCATCAGAAAAGTATACAAAGACAAGTCTTCCAGTATACAAAACTAACAATCTCCCACGTATACTTGAAGCATGTCTTTCAAGCATAATAACTAACTAGCAAACTCTCTAATCTTAAACTATCAACTCAAACTGCGCTACCGGGTCTGCATCTCACTCTCATTTTCTCCACGTGACCATCAAAGGTCTTAGCCGCCAGGCTCTTCGTGAATGGATCAGCCAGGTTGTCCTCAGATGCAATCTTGACCACCGCCACGTCTCCTCTCTTAACGATTTCTCGTATAAGATGGTACTTTCTCTCTATGTGTTTACTTGCCTTGTGGGCTCTTGGTTCCTTCGAATTTGCCACTGCACCAAAGTCATCACAGTATATTGTGATAGTCTTAGGCAAATCAGAAACCACGCCCAAGCCCACTAGGAACCCGCGGAGCCAGACAGCCTCTTTTGCAGCCTCAGAGGCAGCTACATACTCAGCTTCCATGGTGGAATCCGCAATGCATTTCTGCTTAATGCTCCTCCATGCGATGGCTCCACCTCCTAATGTAAACACATAGCCCGAGGTAGACTTACTCTGATCTTTGTCGGATTGAAAATCTGAGTCCGTGTAACCCAAAGGTACTAGACTATCAGAGCGGAAAACCAACATATAATCTCGAGTCCTTTTAAGGTACTTGAGAATGTTTTTGACCGCAGTCCAGTGACCTTGTCCAGGGTTAGACTGATATCTGCTTACCATGCCAACGGCATAACATATATCAGGCCTAGTGCATAGCATAGCATACATCAAACTTCCCACAGCCGAAGCATATGGTACTTTCTTCATTTCCTCTATCTCAGACTGTGTTTGGGGACACATTTCCTTGGATAGATGAATTCCATGTCTGTAAGGTATAAAACCTTTCTTGGAATCTTGCATGGGACAGACATAACATCCAAATCTAGCTAGCACTATATCGATATAAGTCGCCTGGGACAGACATAACATCCTTTTCTGGCGATCTCGAATGATCTTGATGCCAAGGACATGTCCGGCTTCACCCAGATCCTTCATATCGAACTGCTCGGACAGCCACACCCTAATGTTTGACAACGTCTTCTTACTGTTTCCAATAAGCAAGATGTCATCAACATAAAGTACGAGGAATGCCACCACATTTCCGTCACATTTCTTGTACACACATCTCGAATTGCCTCGTCATAGGTCCTGAGATCCAATTCATTGAGACCCTTTAGGAAATCTGAAGCCTCTCCCAGACCAATGAATCTATCAGGTTGGCGTACAACCCTCCCACTGCGACGAGGCAGTTCATGTACTTCTGTGACACGGTGTGCAGTGTTTGGTGGTTCCTCTTCTTGTACAACCGGTGTAGGATTCGATCCTCCCCTTAACTCCTCAAGGATAATATGACTCCTTGGTTTGTGGTTTATGACATAGTCTTCCTCTAAGAATCGAGCATTGGTGCTAAAAATGATCTTCTGATCCTTAGGACTATAAAATAAACCACCTTTCGTTCCTCTAGGATATCCAACGAACAGCCTTACATCAGTACGAGGAGCCAGCTTATCAGCTTCCTTATCCAACACGTGTGCTGGGCTACCCCAAATCCGAATATGGTTCAAACTGGGCTTTCGTCCAGTCCATAGTTCTGTAGGTGTAGCAGGAACTGATTTCGATGGAACCAAGTTAAGAATATAGGCTGCCATTTCTAGGGCATATCCCCAGAATGAAATAGGCAACTCAGAATAACTCATCATCGATCTAACCATCTCTAACAGTGTACGATTCCTTCTTTCCGCCACGCCATTCTGCTATGGCGTTCCAGGCGCAGTTAACTGGGATGTAATCCTACTCTCTGCCATGTAATCCCTAAATTCACTTGAGAGGTACTTACCACCACGATCAGAATGTAGTGACTTGATACTTCTGCCTGTTCGTTTCTCCGCTTCCGCTTTAAACTCTTTGAATTTCTCAAAGCATTCAGACTTGCGACGTAACAAGTAGATATAACCGTATCTAGAGTAATCATCAATGAGAGTGATGAAATACTCGAACCCTCCTCGAGCTTGAACTGACATAGGGCCGTATAGGTCAGAGTGAATCAAATCTAATAGGCCTTCGGATCTATTTCCTTTTGACTGGAAAGGACGCTTGGTCATTTTACCTTCCAAACAGGATTCACACAAAGGAAACGATTCCAGTACCAAAGAAGACAATGGTCCATCGTTTACAAGCCTTTGTATCCTCTTAAGGTTAATATGACCTAGCCTTAGATGCCAAAGATAGGTTTGATTCAATTCCGAAGGTTCTTTTCTCTTGTTAGGGTTTATGATCGATGTATTCAACAGTTGTCTTTGCGTAGTGTTTTCAGTTGGTTTAAGAAAGTATAAGTGTCCATCCAATGTACCAGAACAGATAAAATGTTTACCACTAAAGATAACTACTTTGTTATCAAAAGAAACAGAATATCCATCCATAATCAATTTAGAAACTGAAATCAAGTTTCGCCTAAAACCAGGCACATAAAGACAATCTTTCAAAACCAAAGTTCTATCACTACTGAAAGGTAAAACAACGTCTCCCACTGCAACAGCCGCCACTCTCATAGCATTGCCCATGTAGACGGTGATCTCGTCCTCACTCAGCTGTCTTTTTACCAGGAACCCCTGTAAAGACATGCAAACATGATCAGTAGCTCCAGTATCTACTACCCATGACTGGGTAGAACAAGTTGCTAAACATGTTTCCATAACCAGAGTGTGAGATGTACCTCTCTTCTTCTTCTTGTTAGGACACGCCGCCTTCCAGTGACCTGGTTGGCCGCACTTGAAGCGCTTAGTCTTCGACTTGAATTCCTCGGGAGGAATCTTTGCCTTTGGCTTCTTCACCTTAGGCGCCTCATCTGCAGCCTTCTTAGGTGCGTTTCTCTTCTTCCTTTTTCCACCAGAAGAAGACGCTCCTTTTTCAGCTATGTGGGCCTCAGGATTGCTCTTTTGGAGCAATTCAGCCGCCTGAAGGTCTATGAGTAGTTCAGTCAGGCTAACATCCCTTTTAATCATGTTAAAATTCAGCCTAAACTGCTCAAACTTCGAGGACAAGCTATGAAGAACAATGTCGATTTGAGAATCGTCATCTAGCTCTCCACCTAAGGTCTCGATCTCAGATAAATACCCCATCATCATGAGAACGTGATCCCTAACAGGTGTGGAGTCAGACATTCTCGCATCCATTAGTTTCTTCATTGCCAAATGGCGTGCCGAGCGGTTCTGATGACCGTATAGCTGCCTAAGGTTGTACATGATATCATAAGCGGTTTTCATAGGCTCATGCTGATGTTGCAACACACTTGACATAGATGCCAAGATGTAACAGCGCGATATCTCATTAGACCTAACCCACTTATCATATGCAACCTTTTGGGCTTCGTCAGAACCTTCATCTGGCGTCTGAGGACAAACCTCTTCAAGTACAAACTTGTGTCCCTCAGCAACAAGTACCAAGTTAAGGTTACGAATCCAGTCATTATAGTTTTCACCGACAAGTTTGTTTTCTTTGAGGATTGAGGACAGATTGGAGAGTGCCATTAATGATATGAAATAACTGAAATTAAAACATGCAGTACAGTCACAAAACACGTTTAGGATAAACAGTATATAATCGAAAACCTCACAAAAATTATATACTTTTCCACCGACACTTTAAAAATGATTTCTATAAGCCACGATCGTGTGGACGTTTATAAATCTCATTTTTAAATAGGTTAAACCTTTAATTTGCCTCCAGTTGAATTTCCTTACAACAAGCAAATTAATAGCCGGATAAAAACACGGTCATGTAATCGTCTAACTGATAAGCCACGATCGTGTGGACGTTTATCAATAAATTACATCTAAGTGTGCATACCATTATCTTCACACCAAGATCACTATTCGAATTTAACCGCTCCAGATGGAGGAGTCAGTTAGTTCTAATAGTGTTCTACAGCTATCCATTTAGGAGATTTAATTTCTAGAGAAATCTGTGATATGACACATCCGATATGGAGGAAGACCGATGTCAACGCGCATGCCCATCACTTCTCAATTAAACCAGATATTAATGGAGACCGTATGAGATTTCTACATACTTTGGTATGAATCTCTCCCACTTAGTTATTTATGTTTGAGGTTTCATTTTATCCCATTTACGAACATGCAAACATCACATAAAATAATAAACATCCACTGCATGCTTCAACATAATAAGCAATAATAATAATCCAACTATCATGGCTTATATCTCATGTTGATTGATGAGATAAAACTGGAAAGTCAGCTCCGGAACAGGCTTCTGGCTGCCGTTCCTTCACCGCGCCTCACCGAAAATCCTAGCTCCATTTAGGGTTTTGGGACGTGAACCGGTGAACCTTCCTTTTGGTGCTGAACCACTTTCCTTCTTTTGAGTTGATCTCCGATCTTTATTCAATACAGACTATCAATTCTGAAAGGAAAAATCTAATATTGCTAGAATAAAAATTACAACTCAAAAACTCGGTCTAACAGCTTTATATCTATTACATTAAACCAACATAAAATAAAACCTAGACCTAATCCATGGATTTTCTCATGGATTAAAATCACGTAGCCAAACCGGCATACAGCCAACATCCATTCAACATAAACATACATCACATAAAATAAAGGAGCCATGATAGTTGGTAAACCTGCAAACAAACACAGTCTACAAAACCAACAATCATGTATTATATGATCCACATAAAATAACATATGATATCTATGCATGAATATTAAATAATATTCGAATTTTACAATTAATTAAATTAATTAAATCGATATTATCCACAAGATAAAAATTGGAAATTAAAATAATTATCCACCAATTTAAATCTTGTATATTTCGAAAATATCATCAAAATAAATCTGGAAATTATTAATAATTATCCACCAAATTTATTTAATATTTTCTAACCACCCTAATTAAATAATAATTGGATATATTGATATAAATCAAAAATCTAATCCAAATATTATCCATAAGAATCTAAATCTTTAAGGATAAAGTTTGGAGATTTGATTCCAATCCAAAATCTTCCAAAACTCATCCAAATTTAAAATCTTATCACAATTGGATTTTGATAATTATTTGTATATATCCAAAATCACCTTATCCAATATTTAATCAAGATTTTCGAAAATAATACCAATAATAAATCTGAAAATTTGATCCACTTCAAATTCTTCCAAATTTAAAATTCTATTTTCAAATCTATCTAGATTAAAATTAGGTAAATTGAGATACACATCAAATAACATCAAATCTTCACCAATATCCATAATTTTCGAAAACCATCATTAAATAAATCTGGAAATTTAATTTTCATCAAAATCTTCTCCAAATTATTTTAACAAAATCGAAAATTACATTATATTTCACATTTGGAAATTTTGACATTAATCAAAAAACAATTCCAAATAATATATTAGAGGTTTCGAAATTTTCAAGAATAATAAATCTGGAAATTTTGATCCACTTCAAAAATTACCAAATTTAAAATTCTAATTTCAAACCTATCTAGATTAGAATTAGGTAATCTTTGATATACATCAAAAATCACCAAATCTTATTCTAATCATCATAATTTTCGAACCACACTAGGAAATAAATCTGGAAATTTGATCTTGATCAAAACATCATCCAAACTTAATTCCAAAAGTGCCGAAAATTACTACACCAAATTAGGGAATTTTATCACTTCAATTTTTGAAAAATTGAAGACTAAATTTTCGAACCCTATGACAATTAAATCTGAAAATTTGAAGAACATCAAATATCATCCCAAATTTAATCTCATAGTGACCGAAAATTCAAGTACCCTCAAAACTAGATTTCTCGATTTTTACATCTCAAATTCTTCCAAATTTTGAATACCATAAAATCGAAATACATAGCCAATCAAATCTGAAAATTTAAACACCATAAATTTATCATCAAATTTAATCATGCAATTCGAAATTATGCTCGGATTAATCCTAGAACAGTGCCAAAACCTGGCTCTGATACCACTGTTGGGGTTTTTTCGAATTAAACCACCGCAGGATCTATTTGGTTGTTCATTAATCCATGTTCATGCAAATCATAATTTTATGTAACATGCATATTTATCACAGTCTAATCAAATAGCATGTAAAACAGATTCGATTCTAATAAAGCGGAAGACATAGAAAACGAATCTACTTACAAATCGACAGACGGTCTGAGGACACGATTACAGATCTAATCTTATTGTTGAATGAACAATGATAATGGCACCACTTATGTCGCACACGGCCACTGCACAATTCCACTCCAAGATCTTCTGTTGTATTCCCGGACTGTATCTAGATTCAGAGTGGGCTGAAATCTACTAGATAGAATTGTGAAATCTGTGGATAACTTTGAGAGACTAAGAGGGGCTGATTTCCTATGAATAATATCATTAAATTTTCGTGCCCCCCTCCCCTTATATATAGGGAGGGGTGAAAATTTCATGTTCCAGCCCTATTGGGCTGGGCCTCTATCTCAAGTTCAATGTCCAGTCCACTTTCAGTCAATTGGGCTACAACAGTGATCTAGAAGAATATTAAATTGGCCCACTAATTTATTTAATATCCAATATCCAATAAACTTAGGATATAATTAAATAAATTAAGTTTTACTTTTATTCCATTAAAGAAGTAAAAATGACCTACCAATTTAATACATATTTACGAATATGTTTTTTCCTTTAGTCCAGCCATTCCCCGTGTTTAAGATATAATATTCATTAATTAATTATGTAAGCCTCTGACAGCTATAATTAATTAACATCTAAAACCTTGAGTAGTACCACACAAGCTTTATTCATGTACGGAATAAATTCTACCTGCAGGGTTTCAACATGAACTTGTGCTTCCTCAAGAGAACATCATCAACCTGGCGCACCAGGACACAGTGCTCATGCATACTGCTCGAGACATCATGTATACATTGTTATTACCCAAGATATCGAATTCGATCTACGAAAAGATCTCACCCATTGATAAATCAAAGTAATAAACAACGCACACATATGCTCGCCAATATCACATGAGTTCAGAACCCGAACTCTGTGGATCTTTATTCTCTCAGTAACTGGGTCAGAGACAGAGAATAGTATCCTATCGTGATCCTCCTCAATACACTAACGAGTGTACTAGAATAATCAGTTAGTCAAGATAAACTAACTTATCAAATTATTCTACGGTGTACCGATGGTGTGTTCAGGACCATCTAAGCCGTGAGCTCTTTAATACATTACAAGGTTCTAATGATATGATCTTACCGTGTGACTCCCCACACCATATCATCTACAATGTAAGTATATGGAACATTGCATAAAACAATTATAGAACATAATCTAAATGCAAACAGTGACTGCAATAACTTTCATTTCATATCATCATATCATCAGAAAAGTATACAAAGACAAGTTTTCCAGTATACAAAACTAACTTAGTTTTTCTTTCTTTGCTTTTGTTTTGTGTCTTGTTTTAGTGTGCTAACTTGTAGAAAGGCGTTTAGAGCCCAAAAGCTATTCTGAGATCATCCATGTCGGGTTTTGAGGTCCTTTTCTCCATGTTGGTGTACGGTGAGTTCGTTCCAAACACATCTTGATTTGGTTCCCTCCAAACGTATTCTCTTTGCAGTTGAATAAGTTTGGGAGAGGGGGATGGATATGATATGTTTAGCACGTATTTTTTATTTTTTTTTCTTAGCGTCTGTTTGTCTTTGAGTGTTTTTGTTGTTGAGAGTCATGTCTTGATGAACTCGTGAAATGCTAATGATGAAAAGGAGCGTTATTTTGAAAAATATTGTATGAATTTGATGGATCTTGACTTGTTTGAATTGATGTACTCGAAATTGAAGTAAATGAAGCATGAATAGTCCTGTGAGCTTTTTGAGCCTTAACTGTATATCAATTCACAGTTTGATTTCCCTCTTGAGTGTTTGTCATGCATGCCTTGGTGTGTCTAGAACTTGCCATGGTTTCTATTCAAATAATCTCGATTATGTGTAGAATTTGGAAGTGATTTGAGGTCATCTTTTCATAGCCACATTAATTCCTAAACACTAACCGAAAAATCGACCTTTGCTAGCCAATTTGAGCCATAGTTGTCTTTTGTTCATGAACTTCGATGATAGGGGGTTCGGAAGGTGAATAAGGGTATCTTGTTGTGGAAAATAGTGTTTTGTGGGGAAAGAATGGAGATATTGAAATTGGGGTAGAAAATATTCTCATAGGCTCGTGAAAGAAAAAAAATCGAAAAAAAAGAGAAAAAAACATAAGCAAAAAATTGTGTGGAAGAGAAAAAAAAAGCCAAATATTGAAAGGTAGCAATTGAGAATGTTTGCTATTTGTTGGCTTGTTTGTATTTTTGTTGTTGAGATCAACATAAGAGAATAAAGTTTTGAAGTGTAAAGGAGTTGGAAAGAGTTGGAAGATGGATTTTGGATCCATACTTGTGGTTGGGGTTGAAAAAAAAGTTGTGAGTGTGTTGAATTTTCGAGTCACTTAGCCAAATTTCCTAATCTTAACCAATGTCCCGATATTACATCCTAAATAAAGACCTCATTGATCTTTATTCTTCTATGATTGGGCATGAATGCTTTAGACGATTGGCAAGCCTATGGGTAACACTTTTGTATTGCATTTGATTCGAAGAGCGTTATTTGATACACTTGTGAGATGACTTTTACACATATCGATGATGTTCATGCTTTGTTTATGGATATTAATTGTGCAGAGATTTGGATGAGTTGATGGATGTTGAATTTATGCAATTAAAATTATTTTGAGCATGTTCGTGAAGCATTTATGATCGAGTTTACTTGTTCTGCTCCATGTTTATATTTTCTTAATGTTCTTCTCATTGTTCGAGGATGAACAATGGTTTAAGTTTGGGGGATTGATAAACATGGCTTTTACATACATTTGAGTGTTTATGTGGATCATATTTCAAGATTAATGCATGTTTAAGTTGAAGTTTTGTGGTAGTTTCGGTTTTCCTTATGCAATGTCATGTTTTGCTATTTTTATTGAAGTTCAAGCTAAAGAGGATATTTTTAAGATTCAATTCAGTTGGCAAATAATCTAAAAAGATAGAGAATCGAGTTGAGATCATATTGCAACTTGAATCGGGTCAATCGGATAAGAAACGAGCGAGAATGGAGCAAAACGGTGGAGCGTGTCGGAGGCATGCACTCTGGCACGGACCGTGCCGTCGGACAGCACGGGTCGTGCCATGAAACATCAAAGAGAAAAGTCTCAGTAGCTACGGCACGGACCGTACCGTCGCACGACACGGACCGTGCTGCCCACGGCACAGACCGTGCCGCCTGTTTCTGAAAAATTGGACTTCTTTCCTTACTTGGACTCTATATTCCTCACCTATAAAAGGCTCTACTTTGCACGATTTTTGCTAGAACTTTTCACTCTATATTGAAGCAGAGAAGTGCTGTGAAGACGGAGGAAGACGGAGATTGAAGATTTAAACATCTGGCATAAGTGTTTAATGTTTTAATTTAATTTCGTCATGACTTTTGTAATTCATATTTCCTTAGATTTCTATTTTTCCATGAGCGGCTAAACACATATTAATTCTAGGGTTTGTGTACATGTGGATGCTATGTTATTAATTTAATCTGTTATTCTTCCCTTCTGATTATTGTGTTCAATTGTTCAAGTGTTGTTATTTCATGCTTGATTAGTGGCCATAATTAATTGCATGCTATCTAGTTAATTTGAGACCTAGCGGAGATAATTAACTACTGGGAACAATTGAGCATTTTGATACACATTCTACAGAATCTGTAGGGGTTTAATCTGTTGATCTATCGGAAGTTAATAAATTAACCTAGAGACGAAAGTGATAGGTAATTTATTAATCTACTTCTACCTTTGAGACCTGGCGAAGATAGGTAGGTATATTTCTGATTCCTCACCAATAATTGGATTAAAGTGGGAAGAATTAGGATTGGATTAGTACATAGTTGATACATGGGAATTGCATTCCCTAGGATTACTCTTTATTAATTGTTTGAAGTTGTCTATTTGATTTAATTGATTTGCTTTGGATAATTAGTTTAGTTCATTCTTATTTAATTGTTCCAATTCTGTTTTTAATTGGTTTGATTTGTGTCTAGCTTTAGAAAACCCATATAAAATTTAGGTAGCTTGGATAATAGAAACGTGTTAGCTTAGTACTCAGTGTGGTCATATTTTCAGTCCCTGTGGATACGATACTTGATTCACTACTATATGGCATTGTCCTGTGTTAGTTGCAGTTTAGTGCATAAAAATTAGTGCATCAACTTTTTAGCGCCGTTGTCGGGGACTGTAAATTGATTTTACATTGATATTATTACTAACAGCAATTTATTACTTCAGGTAAAAGAAAAAAAAGAAAAAAAATGGAAGATCTTGGTGGGAATGTGGAAGAGATGTTCAGATTTATGATGCACCAAATGGATGAGCAAACTAGAGCATGGAGTGTTCCATATACTTTGCCTATGAATCAAATGCACCAACCACCCACCGAGTGTCAATGGTTTGAGCAATATTATCTTCCAGTGAGCACGTTGGAAGTGCAGATGGAGCAAATGATCGATAGTGCACCAACTCTTTGGGACACTAATCAAAGACATAAGTCAGAGTTGACCAATTTGGAGGATCTAATGCGTCAGATGGATGCAAACATGACGGTTTTCAATGCTAGATTGGACAAGATAATAGATTATACAGAGGAGATAGAAAGTTCTTTGATTAGAACTTCACAACATGCTAGTTCAATTCTTCATAATTTGAGCCTCCAACACAAACCAGAGCAGTGCAATGTTATCCAAGTGGAAAGTGTTATATCATTTAAAGATGAATCAGAGGTGCTTATGGTTGAAGAAGAAGAAGTAGAAGAATAAAAAGCTGAGATATCTATTGAAATTGAAGAGCCTCCCAAAGAGATGGTGAAATACCACGGATTAGCTCAAACGTTGCCAAAGAAATCAAAGAAGCTACAAGATGAAGTTGTGGAATTCAAACATCCGCACAGTAAAGAGAAAACATCTCAGCATCCTGTCAAGAATGGACAAACAATGGAATGGTGCACAAGGGTGGAAAAATGTATTGCTTTATTTCTTATAAATAAAAGCAAATTTTCTGTGGAAGATACTCATAGAGATGGAACCAAGCTGAAAGCTTCACAGATTTGGAGTATGCAAAAGGAAAAAAGAACCATCTGCAAGGTTCCATAATGCCTTTGATGATAGAGTGTCGCAATTGCTTTAAACCGCATTGATTATTGAGGTATCGCCTAGCTAAAGATGTTAAATAAAGCATTGGATGAGAGGTAACCCATCATTTTACTTGCTTAGTTTTTCTTTCTTTGCTTTTGTTTTGTGTCTTGTTTTAGTGTGCTAACTTGTAGAAAGGCGTTTAGAGCCCAAAAGCTATTCTGAGATCATCCATGTCGGGTTTTGAGGTCCTTTTCTCCATGTTGGTGTACGGTGAGTTCATTCCAAACACATCTTTATTTGGTTCATTCCAAACTTATTCTCTTTGCAGTTGAATAAGTTTGGGAGAGGGGGATGGATATTATATGTTTGGCACGTGTTTTTTATTTTTTTTCTTAGCGTCCGTTTGTCTTTTAGTGTTTTTGTTGTTGAGATTCATATCTTGGTAAACTCGTGAAATGCTAATGATGAAAAGGAGCGTTATTTTGAAAAATATTGCATGAATTTGATGGATCTTGACTTTTTTGAATTGATGTACTTGAAATTGAAGTAAATGAAGCATGAATAGTCATGTGAGCTTTTTGAGCCTTAATTGTATATCAATGGACAGTTTGATTTCCTTCATGAGTGTTTGTCATGCATGCTTTGGTGTGTCTAGAACTTGCCATGGTTTCTATTCAAATAATCTCGATTATGTGTAGAATTTAGAAGTGATTTGAGGCCATCTTTTCATAGCCACATTAATTCCTAAACACTACCTAAAAAATCGACCCTTGCTAGCCAATTTGAGCCATAATTGTCTTTTGTTCATGAACTTGGATGATAGGGGGTTCGGAAGGTGAATAAAGGTATCTTGTTGTGGAAAATAGTATTTTTGTGGAGAAAGAATGGAGATGTTGAAATTGGGGTAGAAAATATTCTCATAGGCTCGTGAAAGAAAAAGAAAAAAAAAGAGAAAAAAACATAAGCAAAAAAATTGTGTGGAAGAGAAAAAAAAGCCAAATATTGAAAGGTAGCAATTGAGAATGTTTGCTATTTGTTGGCTTGTTTGTATTTTTGTTGTTGAGATGAACATAATAGAATAATGTTTTGAAGTGTAAGGGAGTTGGAAAGAGTTGGAAGATGGATTTTGGATACATACTTGTGGTTGGAGTTGAAAACAAGTTGTGAGTGTGTTGAATTTTCAAGTCACTTAGCCAAATTTCGTAACCTTAACCAATGTCCCGACATTACATCCTAAATAAAGACCTCATTGATCTTTATTCTTCTATGATTGGGCATGAGTGCTTTAGACGATTGGCAAGCCTATGGGTAACACATTTGTATTGCATTTGATTCGATGAGCGTTATTTGATACACTTGTGAGATGACTGATACACATATCGGTGAGGTTCATGCTTAGTTTATGGATATTAATTGTGCTGAGATTTGGATGAGTTGATGGATGTTGAATTTATGCAATTAAATTTTTTTTGAGCATGTTCGTGAAGCATTTATGATCGAGTTTACTTGTTCTCCTCCATGTTTATATTTTCTTAATGTTCTTCTCATTGTTCGAGGACGAACAATGGTTCAAGTTTGGGGGATTGATACACATGACTTTTACATGCATTTGAGTGTTTATGTGGATCATATTTCAAGATTAATGCATGTTTAAGTTGAGGTTTTGTGGTAGTTTCGGTTTTCCTTGTGCAATGTCATGTTTTGCTATTTTTATTGAAGTTCAAGCTAAAAAAGAGGATATTTTGAAGATTCAATTCAGTTGGCAAATAATCTAGAAAGAAAGAGAATCTAGTTGGGGTCATTTTACAACTTGAATCGGGTCAATCGGATAAGAAACGAGTGAGAACGGAGTAAAACGGTGGAGCGTGTCGGAGGCATGCACGCTGGCACGGACCGTGCCATGAAACATCGAAGAGAAAAGTCTCGGTAGCTACGGCACGGACCGTGCCGTCGCATGGCACGGACTGTGCCCCATGACGTAACTCGGAATGCGTGTTTTGACGCTCGGCACGGGCCATGCTGCCCACGGCACGGACCATGCCGCTTGTTTTTGAAAAATTGGACTTCTTTCCTTACTTGGACTCTATATTCCTTACCTATAAAAGGCTCTGCTTTGCACGATTTTTGGGAGAACTTTTCACCCTATATTGAAGCAGAGAAGTGCTGTGAAGACGGAGGAAGACGAAGATTGAAGATTTAAACATCCGGCATAAGTGTTTCATGTTTTAATTTAATTTCGTCATGACTTTTGTAATTCATATTTCCTTAGATTTCTATTTTGCCATGAGCGGCTAAACGCATATTAATACTAGGGTTTGCGTACATGTGGATGCTATGTTATTAATTTAATTCTGTTATTCTTCCCTTCTGATTATTGTGCTCAATTGTTCAAGTGTTGTTATTTCATGCTTGATTAGTGGCCATAATTAATTGCATGCTAGCTAGTTAATTTGAGACCTAGTGAAGATAATTAACTAGTGGGATCAATTGAGCATTTTGATACACATTCTACAGAATCTGTAGGGGTTTAATCTGTTGATCTATCGGGAGTTAATAAATTAACCTAGAGACGAAAGTGATAGGTAATTTATTAATCTACTTCTACCTTTGAGACCTGGCGGAGATAGGTAGGTATATTTCTGATTCCTCACCAATAATCGGATTAAAGTGGGAAGAATTAAGATTGGATTAGTACATAGTTTATACATGTGAATTGCATTCCCTAGGATTAATCTTTATTAATAGTTTGAAGTTGTCTATTTGATTTAATTGATTTGCTTTGGATAATTAGTTTAATTCATTCTTATTTAATTGTTCCAATTCTGTTTTTAATTGGTTTGATTTGTGTCTAGCTTTAGAAAACCCATATAAAATTTAGGTAGTGTAGATAATAGTAACGTGTTAGCTTAGTACTCAGTGTGGTCATATTTTCAGTCCCTGTTGATACGATACTCGATTCACTACTATATTGCATTGTCCTGTGTTAGTTGCAATTTAGTGCATAAAAATTAGTGCATCAGTTTTGTATATACAAGGTATGGCAAGAAGAGGCCGGTAAACACATAGAAGAAGGTAAGTAGAATCAGAGAGCGAGGAGGAGGAGGCTCATGATTACCAACAGGAGTCCGAGAAAAAGAATGAGGAAAATGAAGAAAGTCAGAATGAAGAGACCGAAGATGAAGAGGCCGACGAAGAAGAGAAGGAAGATCACATCGACAAGGATGAGATCGAGGAGGATGAGGCCTCGTTCCCTCCCTTAAATTGAAACGGGGATCATCCGATCTAAGTGGGAGTTCATTCGCTCAAGCATGAGCAATGAGTAAAATAGTTGAAGATGTCAAAGCACTTTGAAATCAAGGCTACAAAGTTTGCAGATGCAGCGGCTACTCAACAGTTGGGTATATATGAGGACGTTTGGAGGTTGTTCAGTCGATTGGGGTGGATGAATGTATTGGACGGAGGATGGGTCACCTACCCCGTGTTGGTAAAGGAGTTCTTGGCCACACTTAAGGTCAAGTCTATAGATAGAAGGAGGCGCATTTGGTGCAAGTTTTGTCTGGGGAACCAAAACAGGCACTTTATTATGGATCAAATGAATCGTATGTTTGGCACCCCGCGTGATGGGATCTTCCACCCATATCCCACATTTCACCTTGAGGAGTTTTGGAGACACATCATGGACCCCGATCCCAAGATGGTCCAATATAATTCGAGCAAGGCTAAAGCCTCCCACATCCAGAATCCAGTATTCAGATACATCCAATAGGTCCTCTCTTCCACCGCTCTAGCCCGCCACGAAAATAGTGGATTCCGCACCCAGGAGATCCATATCATTTGGTGCATGCTGAAGGCAATCAACGTGGACTTTGCAGCTCACTTCTTAGATCAGTGCAAGAGACATGCTGCACCGGGTAGTGGAAAAATATGCATTGGGGGCTTGATCACCCCAATTTCTAGAGCCTTAGATGTGGATCTTTCCAACTATGTTGTTGTGCCCGGGTCCAGGAGGCTCAACTTGCAGCACCTCCGTAATGTCCGAATGATAGGGTCTACCACTCCCCTGCCATACCAGTTCCTGATAAAGAACAGCGTCCCGTTCTCTCTCTCCAATACCAATCTCACCTCTATCACCACTTATGAGGATCAGAGGAACTGGATGATGAACACTCCTGAGCATCGTGCCATGATGACAGTGATTGATGTTGTTCAACGTAGGCCATCTCAAACTGAGGCATCTACATATCAGGAACCCAGAGTAGCTAGGAGATCAAGGGAGGATGTGCAGGAGGAGCGATTTAGCAACATGGAGGGCATGATGGTGGATATGATGACAAATATGGGCAACATGCGGGTGGATATGACCTCCAAGTTTGGAGACAGGCGCACGAAGATGGATATGCATTTCACGGGGCTGAGGAGAATTTTAATTCAAGGTTTACTAATCTACATGAGGATATTGGGACCCGTTTCACGGGCATGCATGAGGAGCTGGACACGAGGTTCTCCAATCTCCAAACGTACGTTGATTCCCAATTCACCGGAATCAGTGCTGAGATCCAGAGCTTACAGGGGAACTTTAAAACTTTTCAGTCTAGATTTAATGATTTTGCAGGATACATGAGGCAATGGACTGGACAAAGTTCGTCTGCCCAGCGACCCCCCCAGCAGTTCCAGCCCTATCCTCCGTACCCGTACCAGTACCCACCATATCCTCTATATCAGCTCCAGCCGCCTCAAGATCAAGACCGTACTAGAAACTGAGTTTGCTTTTCTCACGGTCCTACTCTTTTTCTACCCAAACTTGCCCTTAGTTTGGTGCAAGTTTGGGGGAGGGGGTATATGCTAGTGGTGACCGTCAAGCTCTAGTCCTCCAGTTTTTATGAACTATTTATTTTTTGTTATTTGGATACTTTGGGATGTTTATTTAGAAGCATTTGATAGCCCCGTTGATTTGTATTGATATATTTGATCGTTAGGATTTTATTTGGGCTATGTAATAAGTTATGCTCGGATTTATTAAGTATGAATTCTGTTATGATATTTTCCTATCCTTGAGCATTTATTTGTCCTCTTTGCATGAGTAGAGAAAAGCAGGATGAGATTGAGCATAATTAGAGGTTTGTTTAACCTTGCCTATGATGATAAAAATTTGTGCAAATTTTTTGAAAAATCATGCATAGAAATTCTGTTATGGAATTTTGGCATATATTGTAGTTTACGTGAGATTTGGGCCATATTATTTTCCTTGCTTGAGAGTTTCTTCAACAATGCTAGCATCTCTAGAACTTGCTTTACAAACTCGTATGACTATATATGTGCTCAAAGAAACATGAAAATGACCTAAGGTGGTTCTTGTAAAAATTTTGAGCCTAAAATTTTCTTTTATTTGAAACACATCCTTGTCCACCCTTTTGAGTCGTGATTGAAATTATTTTGTTGGAAAGCCAAGGATAGTGGGAATTGATGAAAATAGTAGGCTTGGAATGACAAAACCTTAGGAGCATAAAATGTGAAGTGTTTTGAGAATGATAAATATGATTGTTAGCCTTGATGAATATAAAATGATTTCTTCTCCTAGAATTAGTAAGGGAAGTAATAGAGTGAAGATAGAAAAAAATAATAGAAGAAAAATAAATGATTACTTTAGCTCTTGTTTTGGAAGTAAATGATCTTTTATAGGAGAAGTGAACCAAAAGTAGGCTAAGGATTGTCCGTTTTATTGCTACAAAATCCCCAAGTAAATTTAAGGAGGGTAGAAGAAAGTCTTTTAGATTGCTTTGCTTAGATTTGTATTAGGAATGGGGTTTGAATTGGAGCCACTCTTCCCTATATTTTCCTATCTGTCCAAAGAGTCGAACGCTTCAACCCGAAATACCCATGTGGTTCTTGTTTCTAGCACATATTGTGGTTATGTTGAGTTGTTTTGCAAACCTATGGTTGCATGTTGGTATTGCTTGATGTTGAGTGAAAATATGTCTTTCTTGATCCCCGTCAGGTTTATTTGTGTATTCGATTCCTTAACTAAAAGAGAGGAGCCAAAGTTCCGTAAATTGATCTTTATGCTTGCAGAACTTTGATCTCATTTGCCTTGCATGGTTTTAGTTGTTTTTTCCGAGGCAATAAGGGTTGAAAATCCGCTATGTTTGTATCTTTCGATTCCTTGTATTTCTATTTCTTGTTTGGGGATAAACAAGTGTTTGAGTTTAGGAGAGTTGACAAACGAGATTTTGCCCATTTTTCCGAGCATAACCCATTCATTTAAGATGTTCTTTTTCTCTATTTTACTGTTTTAATGTTGTTTTTTCATTTAATTGTGTAATAAGTGCTTTTAAATGCATTTGTGTATGTTCAGGGCAACTCGAGCGGGTCAGGACTCCAAGGCACAAAGCTGGCGCGACACGGGTACAAAAGAAGCATGAGTGTGCGTCCATACAGAGGCCCCGAAAGCACGTTACCAGGCGTGGCCCAACTCAGACGAGTGCAGGCGTGACCAGCTCGGTCGCATCACCCGGCGCGACCCGAACAAGGCCCGGTGTGAGCAAAGTACTGGCGCGACCGCGCATCCAATCAGAAAGGTCGAAAGGGCATTTCCGGGTGTGGCCCCAGTACAGGGGGTCCGGCGCGACCAGCTCGGTCGCGCCACTCGAGATGCGACCCGACCGAAAAGAAAGGGACGCGACCGAGCCCGTGTCACGCCCCCCTGTTCCGTTCGGATTTTGCATTTTTGGTCTATTTTCATTTTAATTTTAATAGGTGAAAAATTGGGTAGTATAAATACTTTAGTGTGAAAAATTAGGGCAATTCATATCCTAGCCCCCAAAAATAGAAGTGTGAGTTGAGAGAGAGTTTTGTAAGTGGGATTCTTGAAGTTTTTGAAGATTTTGTAGAAGAAAACTAGAGTTTTGAAGATTATCAATTCTCAATTCGGGTTTACTCTTATCTTTAGCTATGCTATTTATTTTCCTTGTATATTTTTGCTTCTTTTTTATTTCAAGCATGATTAGCTAAATCCTTCTAGTCCTAGGGTAATGTGATTTTGGCATTGAGTGTTGGATTTTTGGGTGAGAAAGCATGTTAATATCCTCTCCTCTAATTTTCATGAATCAATGTTATGTTTGCATCTAGCTTAGGGTTGGCCACCTTGAGTTGGATTTTGTGGTAAATTGTCTTTGAGAAGAGTTATTTAGCATGGGTAATTGATTCATAGTTCCAATTTGGTATTAAATGAGAATTTTATGCCTAGTTGGTTTTGGGTGATTAATTGTACCTAATTTGATAAAATTGGAATTTAATCCTAGAGATAGGAAAATTCTTGCTTTTTTCAATTATATCCTAGAAGCTCGAGAGAGTTCTAGGATTAGCTTGTATTAATCTTGAGCGGTATTGATATGACTTTTAATCCCGAAATCCGATGCTCATGTTAATGTGCATTGCCCTAGGACCCCTTTCTCTATTTGTTAATTCCTTTGTTTTGTGCTTGTGTTTGATTTGTTATCAATTTAGTTTAATTTTTGAAAATTGTTCAATTTGACGCCTAGAATAGAAAATTATATTAATCTTTGATTTCGTTTTGTTTGACTTGTAAAATGGCATGATTGTGATGCTTGCATAACTTGAGTATTCTTAACTCCCTGAAGATTCGACCTCGTTTCACACTGTACTACATTTGCTTGTACACTTGCAAGTTGATAGTTGAATCGAGCTTTTAAAACTTAAACAAAATTTTCGCATCACGCATGAGATTTAGATTCGGTTTTAACATGCAATGAGATATGAGATCGTTTTGATCAAAATGTTTTATTCAATCAACACACATCCAAATGATCATCAGTTCTATTTACACGATACATCAATAATTTTTTCTAAATAATGAAACACTCAACTTATGTGTCGTGATTTCTGGAATGGAATATGATGCCATGACATGAATAGAACTATTCGATATACAACATAGCTAGATTATAGTAATCGTACAAAATACACTGCAAGTGTAATTATGGCAACAATATATAAAAGTAGTAGCTAGTGGTATTAGTAGCTTTGATGAGATATGCCTTAATTTAAGTGTTACATGTAATATTAGTTAACTGACAATAATTCATCATAATTAACTGAATAACTGGTTAATATTGCTTCCATGGAAGACATTTAAGCTTGTTTTTGCAGTTGCCCTCCCATTTGTCTTTGCATTCCCCATTTGCTTGATCGCAGCAGTAACACACTAATCCAATAGTGGAGAACGTTCCTGAATAATTAATCCATAATGTATAACAATTAAATTATAACAACTTTACGTAAAAAACTAAAGATTTAATTTACGATATATGGTATGGGCATGCACGTTAGGAAAAGTCGTCACTCTATTCATGATAAGCGTTGAATTTTGTTTAGCTACAACCAAATAAGTTGAGTAACATCAAACTCGAACTCGAATTCAAACATGAACTTGACTCGTTTTCGACACGATTAAACTAAATCGAGCTGAGCTGCCTGAGCAAGCATCGGAAAACCCATATATCGATCTATATTCATACATTTAAAGAGACTTACGTACTCTGTTGATTAATAATAGCAGCTGTGGCTTGAAAGCTTTGAGTGTCATAATTTATGGCAATAACAATTAAGAGAAACAAAAATAAGCACTTCACATGCTCATTAAACATGGCTACCTATTTAGTTTTCTCTCAGCTTCAAGAAGAAAGGGTGAAAACTAAAATAAGAAGAAATTATATAGTGATCGAGCTTATATATATGTATTTGCGTGTGTGTGTGTTGTATAATAGTGCCAAATTAATTAGAAGAAAATTTTTCTGAAGTCTGACTGAAGATGTTCCCATTTGGTTTTGTGTAATTTTGAATTCAACATGCCCCAAAAAGTGATCAATCTCAAAAAGAAGTTTTTAATTAGTTGGTTAAATAAAAGGTACTGAGAAATTATTAACTCAGTTCCTGGTTTTAAAAGATTCAATAATTTATTTCTTCACTAAATTATACCCGTAATTTAATGAGGAAATTTTAGTTTAATAGGATTGTTTCTGTCGAGTCCGTGTTTGAAATTATTTGCATATATATGTCCTCATTTGGAGACATACGTACAATTTAATACTCAACGTTTCACATAAATAATATTATTACATATATTTAATTAATACTAGTAATGAGACTCCAACATTTCATATTTTAGTTAATAGTTCTACTCTCCATGAAATTTTTTGGTGCCCTAACTCGGCCATATAAATCCTACATGAGAAAAAAAAAAACAATTATGCCAGCTCAGTTAGCTTTCAGTCGCCGAAAAATTTAATAAAAATGATAGAATTGATAAAAACAAAGTGAAACATTAATTAAAGATCGTGTTGCTGTTATATTCAGGTGATTATATTATTGTGAAGAGTGACAAACATTGGGATAAATGGTGGCTATTTTTTTTGGAAATTAACCCTACTTTTTACGTAATGTAAAAAATAAATAGATGCTTCCGTAGAATTTTGCTAGTAGGTTCAGTTATTCATATCTTTCACATCATAATGTAAAACTAAATAGACGTTTCTGTAGAATTTAGATAGTAGTTTCAATTATATATTCATAATTTTTACATATTTAATGTAAAAATAAGTAGATGCTTCTATTGAATTTTCATAGAAATTTCAAGTATTCAAGCCTAATTAACTTAATATCACCCTTAAAAAAAAGGGTCCAATTCAATCTGCCTATTAAATATTCGAACAGCTGGCTGGCCATGTTGGTCAAGCTACAAAGAAGATATATAGCTAGGCATCGAAGCATGCATGAATTTCCAATGAATTTATAATATTTCAACATTTAAGTAAAAGGTTGGGTGCAAATTAGTTATTGAAAGTTGAAATTGACTTTCATCATACCACAAGCCTGGTAAGTTTACCCTTTTATTTATCGTTTTAGGATTTTTAACAAAATTAAACTATAAATATTTTGATAAATATATCCCTCCCTATAAATATAAGAGATTTTGTAGGGAATTAATAGGGTTAAAATTGAAAGAGGGAGTGTGGAATTATGTTAAATGACAATAATTATTTACAAACTACAAAACATTAAACGATAAATAAAAGTTTACGGAGGGAATAGTAGTAGTATTTATTTTTTTTTGTACAAATCACAATCACCCCATCTTCTAATAATAATAATAATAATAATAATAATAATAATAATAATAATAATAATAATAATAATAATAATAATAATAAGTTTATAATTTAATAATCAATTCATGTAAAAATATTGTTTTTGAAGGAAAAAAAAACTTAATTTGGTCAATTTAAAAACTCATTGGTAAATATTAATGTGTTATATTAGATAATATATAGAGTCGATGAACTTTATTTTTCAATGGGTGGGATCCATGCTCTAGTCTCTCATACTTATAAAATGGATTAATGCTACTTTTTCTGTTTCTAATTAAGTGTCATTTTGGATGTATGCACACATATTAATAAATTAAATGAGTTACCTAATATACCCTTGTGAATACATTAAATGAATTAAATATAGATGTTTGAATGCATTAAATGAGAACAAATGTGTCTAAAATGTAAATTTTATGTTTCGAATTTATAAAATAACATTTTTTTTTGAAACAAAATTAAAATACTATTATGATATTTATTCAAAAATAGAGGAAGTACTAAAGTACATGATCGTCATAGAGTTGATGAATTTAAAGTATTATAATTAATTGGTGTAAATTAACGATCCGGGTTGCAATCATAAACCATAAAATAACGCCAAGTCTTTTGTGCATCAGGTGCATGGGTCGGCCCATGAGACGGACCCGCTCCGACCCGGACCGACCCGCATCTGACCCATGCAAAAAATAAAAATAAAAATTCGCCACCCATAGTACCAATTCGAACACTAAATAGTACCAATTTGTGTTTTTTTGTGTTTTTTAGGGTTTTTTCTTTTTTTTTTTTTCTGTTTTTTGGGGGTGTTTTTAGGGGTTTATTTTGTATTTTTTAGGGTTTTTTGGGGGGTGATTTTAGGGGTTTATTTTTTTTTAGGGTTTTTAAGGGGTGTTTTTTGGGGTTTATTTTCTATTTTTTATGGTTTTTTTGGTGGTCTTTTTAGAGTTTATTTTGTATTTTTTATAATTTATTTGAGGGGATTTTTAGGGATTTATATGTGTTTTTTTTAAGAAAAAAGAAAAAGAAAAACAAAAAAAGAAAACGAAAAACAGAAAAAGAAACAGAAAAAGAAAAAAAGAAAAAAAAAACGGGGGCGCGTGTCGTACACGCGCCGCGCGTGGGTCTCGTCTCACCCGGTCTCACGAGGGAGGCTCCTGCACAGGACACCTCCCCTAAAATAAATATTTTTGTTAATTCCATTATTTTGACGATCAGTCCACACGTATTTAGCACGAAGTTCATAATGAGAAACCGAAAGGCTGTGTGGAATAATTAATTAAGGATGTCCCTTTCATGTTTTATATTTATAGTAATGATAATTAAATTAATCCATAACAATGACTAAGAAGCTATATTAATACACGTTTGTCAATATTCAATCTCAACTTGAAAAAATCAAGCGAAAAATATGGAAACTTTACCTGATTTGCGTGTCACAAGGGCTCCATTGATTAATGCAATAGTGTCAAAATTATATGAATCGAAAAAATGCGATAAAAATATATATACTTGATCTTTTTGTAGAAGCAGATGATCGAGTAACCAAGAGCTAGTTTAATTATATCTTCTCTCATCCTTCAAATATAATAACTGGTATTTTATGTGTATTGACTTTGCGCGCGCGTATAGACACACACACACGATCATGTATTTAATTGTACAAAATTGATCATTAAAAAATAAATAATTTAAGTGAAAACTTCTAATTATAATTTATAGGGGTGGTTTTCGGTGCACCAACCCCCCCATGTGGCAACCATCCGACTGGCGCATGGCGCCCACGCGCCAGTCAGTTTGTTTGGTTTTTTTTTTCTAGCATTTTTTTTTTCGATTTTCTTTATTTTTTTTCAATTTTCTTTATTTTTTTTCCTAACAAAATTTATACCATAAAATTAAATTAGTGAACCCTAAAAATAAAGCGAATTGATATAAGTTGTTTGAAATAAATATAAATTTATACCTTAAAATGAAATTAATAAATCCTAAAAAAATAAAATTAAACCCTAAAAACACCCCCCAAAAAACCCTAAAAAACACAAAATAAAACCCTAAAAAAACCCCCCAAAAACCCCTAAAAACACCCCCTAAAAACACAAAATAAACCTCTAAAAAACACCCCCCAAAAAATCCTAAAACATACAAAATAAACCCCCAAAATAAGTAGCAGAGGTCTTACTTTTTAATAATACAGGTGATACTTTTCGAATTTTGAATGATACGTTTTAATATTAATGTTGATACTGATTTTGCCGATTTTTTTTTACGGGTTGACCCGCATTGACCCGGATCAAAGCGGGTTGACCCGCGAATTTAATCCGCCCGTCTGAAATAAGACTTATGTGCACCACATGCATTGAAAACTTTGCCTAATTTATATAACACATTAATTAAAAGCATATGGAAACGACAAATTTCAGTAATTTTGTTTTGAAAATCAGTTTGAGTTTTTTTCTAGAAGAGATGACCCATACAAATTACCTTGGATTTTCTCCATACATACGAGGAAGAGCTGACTACAAGTTACCAAATAAATTTTTAGTCTCTGATTCTAATTTCCTAACTGACCATCACACATTAAAAAATAAGTTTTACCCATAATCACGCAAACACTTACGTCAGTCAGATACCTTTTAAAATATATATATATATATATATATATATATATATATATATTCAAAAATTATTTATTTCATCATATCCCAATTAGAGTTTATTTTTAATTTGAAAATATTAATTACCGAACGCATTGCACAAACTCACGCGCTAAAAACGGACGCATGCACTGTGCCAACCGTCAAATCAAAACGACTAAATTAATTTACTTTAATTGGGGTAAATTATTAATTAACACGTGGACTCGTGCACCGAACTCGATAATTATTTTTTTAAAATAAATAAATACCATAAAATTAAATTGAATTAACTTAACTTTTCTATCCGGCGTCTCGCGTAGTACACTGACGTTAGCTAACGCGTGGACTCGTGCACTGTGCTCGATGAGTGATTTTTTGAAATAAATATATGCCCTAAAATTAAATTGATTTAATTTAATTTTTTATCTGGCGTCTCGCGTAGTACATTGACGTTAGCTAACGCGTGGACTCGTACACTGTGCTCGATGAGTGATTTTTTTGAAATAAATGTATGCCCTAAAATTAAATTGATTTAATTTAATTTTTTATCCGGTGTTTCGCTTAGTGAATTTACCCGACGCTTATACGTAGACCCGTGTACTGTGCTCAAAATTTAATTGGAATAAAATAAAAGGTTTTTGAAAAAACTAAGAAATCAAACCAACCGGGATCATAATTGAGCTAACTTGAAAAGAAATAGAATTGCATAGCTATATAAAATTTGAAGACAAAAATATCCGACCTGCCGGATTCGAACCAGCGACCTAAGGATTTCAGCAAACAAACTACAGTCCTCCGCTCTACCAACTGAGCTAAGGTCGGTTGTGTTCTTTACTTGTAATATTTAATTAATGTATTTATATATTTATGTGTCAATTACGGAATCACCCCTCTACATTTGAAAAACTTTAGACAACCACATTTCTGAACTGATTAACAAAATAATTTTGCTCCATCTATTAGTTTTTTTTTTTCTAATTTTAAATGCTATATTATATTAACGAATAACGATTCAATTCAAACATATAATAAGTATCAACATTATCGTGCATGAATTTATACAGCTACTATCACAATGGGCCCTGATAATAACTATTTTAAATCTTTCTTGTTTAGCCAAAATTATTGAGTCAAATTTTAAATTGGTGTTTAAATTGAAAAGATTTAAAATTGATGTTTAATTTGCAACTAGGCCAAAGTTGATAATTTTATTTTCAATTGATCATAATTTAAATGTAGTATTCAAGAGTTGAACTAGTTATAATATCAATCAGTTTCAACAACCCCTCTATCTTTCCTCAAGTTGTAATATGTAAATAATTTCATCTCACATCTTAACATCACAATAAGGCATGTGACATCAAGAAACGACAACATCATCAATAAACACTAAATATATATTCGAATGAATCAAAGAATCGATCATTCATTCATTTGTAACAGAGACATCAAAGCAGACACAGCCCCATAACCTCGTATCAATATCAATTGTGGTCGAAACAGAGTTGTGTAATCACCTCATCATTCAACCATTATTCAATCAACACATAAGAGATAGAGCTACAAAAATCTTGGAATTATTGTAATTCTGTGGATAATGATCAGAAACCATAAATGGTGTAACTTACTACTCAGCTTTCCATGAGGCCAGTGAAGGTGTCTCAGAATTTATCCAAGTGCTAGCCACCAAGGCGTGTTTTCCTCCCTTAACGACATCAGCTGAGACGTAGGACTCGAGTTCAGCCATATCTTGTGGAGTTAGTTTCACAGAGAGAGCCTCAATGTTTTGGTTCAAGTTTGCGATCTGGGTGGTGCCAGGTATGGGGCACACATCGTCTCCTTGGTGATGAACCCAAGCCAATGCCAAACGAGACGGGGTGCAACCCTTTCGTGCAGCCATTTCAGTCACCTTGTCAAATACCACCTTGTTCTTGTCAAGATTTTCTCTCTGGAATATTGGGAGATTCTAGAAAATGAAGAATGTTGTGCCAATATCAGTATCTTTGTTCATAACAAGGAGTTGTTTCTACTATCATTACAGAAAGAAATATATTTTTCCATATAAATTCATTCAGTAGACGTAATATTTTGTGAATTGACATGACTTAATAGGAAACAAAATACCTCAAACACTAGCTACCTTTTCTGCAGTGGCAAGAGATATGGAAAAACTACAAACATTATGCATTTACACCTTCTAAATCACAGAAAGAATTGGCCAGTATCGATCGAGAGTAAGAGCATGCAACTGATTCAAGGTTTAGAAAGGTTCGAATGGAACAATAATATTTCAGGCTAACCTGAGGAAAGAGCCCTTTAAGCTTTAAGAAATGCACAATCGATTCCATCATGACAAGCAACCACTCTTTATTTCTCAATTCTTTTGTTCTTAATTTTTCTATTTGATTTTTAGAATCAAAGCATAGTGTGTGTATCTGAAACGCGAAATTAACTTTTGATCGCATAGTAGAAATATAAATACTAGACACAAGCCTACCCAAAATATGCGGATTCAACATTTTTATGCTCCATGAGTTAAAACCTTTTAATGAGCACAACTTTATAAGCCTACTGCAAATTATTGAGAATGATAACAGTGTGACTAACCTTCCGAATGTCTCCTTCTGGCAAATTCTGTATCAAATGTGCGCCTGATGAAAAGAAACCCCGCCCAAGTGGACTGTATGCGACAATTCCAATGCCAAGTTCTCTGAAATGGAAAGATAAACAGAAATCGAATGTTTAGTGTTTCTTACATTCTTGAACACAGAAAATGAAAAGGCAGAATTCTTACCTGCACGTAGGAACTATTTCATCCTCCAAATCCCTCGACCACAAAGACCACTCATTCTGAATAGCAGTTAACGGATGAATAGCATGAGCCCTCCTGATTGTTGAAGCAGAGGCCTCAGACAGACCGACATATTTTATCTTCCCTTCTTGAACGAGTTTCTTTAATTCTCCAATCTTGAAAACCATGACACATTCATTTAGTCAGAACACCACACATAAGTTAACACAACACAATGAAGCATATATAGCATTATCCATGGCTGGTTTTCTTTTCTCCTAGCAATCATCAGCTACAAACTAAAGAATAAATCTAGCTTCATTGTGCTTGTACCGAACTTTTTCTCTTTATTAAAGACACGAGAAAGAATTATACATTATAAAATCTTTAATAGATTCTAACTTTTCTACAGAAGACAGAGAACACACAATTGTGTGAATAAACTGTAGAAGCCACTGCTAATATTATAAGCAGACAACTGAGACTGAAATATGAAATGTTGCTTTGGCACCAACAATATGAGTGAAGAGATCAAACCGTGACTTCAATAGGGACTCGAGTATCAATCCGATGAGCATAATAGAGATCAATGCAGTCAATGCCAAGACGCTTCAAGCTTGCTTCACATGCTGCCCTTACATATTGAGGGTCACCACGTATTTCTGTCATCCCATCCTTTGTAGTTATCCCAAACTTCGTGGCTATTTGCACTTTTTCTCTAGATACCCCTTTCAAGGCCTATACCATTTCCAGTAAGATAATAAGTCGCCTATGATAGACGATAGTACCTATTAAAAAAATAATTACTCCTCAACAAGTATTACTAGTGAAATTCACACATTTCATATGATTTTTAAGGTTCATTCATCAACAATAAGTTTAGAAAAAACAGATGTATGAAAACTACATAATATGATTATGTTTGATTTTGTCACCCTCGAGTATTTTTCACTTCTTATAGAATGAAAACACATTTGAGAACTTATTCTGCATGAAGTCTCATCAATCACGGCCACAATACCGCTAAGTAATTATATATCTTGTTTTTCCCATTCTTTGCATTTTAATTTCCTAATTCAACTTACCCAAAAAACACATAATTTCACAATATCTAATGGCCAAAATAACATATAATTCCTAACACAGTTTTATTCTCAGCTCTACATTAAATAAAACAATTAACTGAAATATTATTATTTCAACACGGCAACCTAAGTAAAGAAAAATGCATACAGTGATGAAAAGAAAATGTAGAAATGCCCCGTTTCTCTAATTTAAAATGAAACATTGTCATTTCTTTTAAATTCACAAGTTTATGAAAATTAAGCATAACAATAGCAATAAGAAACACAATGTTTGTCTGTTCTTTTAAATAAGAAAGACATTCTCTAGTTTCCTTTCAAAGAAAAGGCAACATAAATTATAGCATATTGAAACAGAAAAGAGAACTGCAAGCACCAAGATAGTCAAAGCAACCATATGAGCATCCTTGAGCTGCAAAAGCGTTCATATGAAACTCTCTTTTATACGATTTGCTCCTTCAATATTGATCCTTATATCTCAAAATAGCCAAAGTAAACTAGAATTTATCAAAGTTCTCAGCAAACATCCCCTTCTAAACACATCCGTTCCTACTATCTTAGCAATCAATCCATGCAGAAACGCATTCCTTTGAATACATAGTAATCCTTTATTTGTTTTAGATCTCTATTAAACATTTTTCTCACCGTTTTCTCCCAACACATTACCAAAGAGATTCACATTTCGCCAATGCAAACTTTTACATTCATGCATCACGAAGCATAACCAACCATGCTAGCAAATTGCACTCTCCAAACTACATCGATCCTACCCCCCATTTGCTCCTTCAAACTGGCAACAAAATACCGAAATCATCTACAACAATTCCACCAATCATTCGCTCAACAAACAATTCAACAGCAATACGTCGCCAAATCCCTAAAAAACAACATAACAATTCCAGAAAATAACGAAATATCTTCTTTTTTAAAACAAAAAAAAAAAAGAGGGGAAATAGGAAATAGAATTGGCACCTTGCCGATGAGAATTTCGTTGGTGTAGGGGCCGTAGGCGTCGGAGGTGTCGAGAAATGTGACACCGGAATCGAGGGCGTGATGAATAAGCTTGATCATGTCGGATTCGGGCTTGGGCGGGCCGTAGAGAAACGACATGCCCATGCAGCCCAGCCCTTGCTTCGATACCTCCAGCCCCTGCGATCCTACCTTCACTTTCGGCACCTTTACTTCCATCACTCCGAATCACAATGCACGTTTATTTTCACCAGTTTATTGTGATTTTGCATGCGTTATTCATTGGGTTTTTAGAGTAGAAGATTAATTTCAGTTCAATTCAATCGAAGAATTTTCTTTATTCGTGTTTATGTTTTCCATACAAAAGAAATGAAAACTGACGTTAAGATTTGATCGATCGGCAGCTTTCAAGGGTGACAAGGCAAGAGATAGGATATTGAACTGAGACTAAATGATTTGGAAAAATCGATTTTCTGGTTTATGGTTTAAACTATTATTATAAATGTTTTGTACTTGTGAAAAAGTCATTCATTCATTTTTCATTTATTTTTCTAAAACTAAATTTTTATTTATTTATTTTGTATGCTCAATATATATATCACTTCCACTAATGTTGTCATCATCGCTTCAATTTATACCACTTTCGTTATTTGTTTTAATTCACATGCCTCTCATAACTCACTTGCATGTAGAAGTGGCAAAATGTATTGGCCCACCGTTATCAGAACTGAACCGAAACTAAACCGTACTCTGATCTCGATGTTTCGGCGCTTGTTTCCTTCTGTACTACACGAAAATTTCTATATAAGAATATTTTGTATAAGAATAAGAGTCAATTTTTTTTTTTTCGGCCAGTTAGAACTTTCAAAAACTTATTTTAGCCACTTATTTTATACATATAAATTTTAGTCACTATGGACAAAAATACTCTCGCACCTACGCTCGTCGCTTGCGCTCTGGACTCAGCGCGCAGGTACGGGCGCGTCGGCAGCCCTGCACCTACGCGCACTCTGGCACTGCGTTGGCCCTACGCTCTGGACTCAGAGCGCAGAGCGCGCGCTCGTCGGCAGCCCCACACCTGCGCGCACTCTGGCACTGCGCACTGGACTCAGAGCGCAGGTGGGCGCGCGCGTCGGCAGCCCCGCACCTACGCGCGCTCTGACATTGCATGCTGGCCCTGCGCCCTGGACTCAGAGCGCAGGTGCGCGCGCGTTGGCAACCCCGTACCTGCTCGCGCGCTCTGGCACTACGCGCTGGACTCAGAGCGCAGGTGCGTGTGCGCATCGGTAGCCCCGCACCTGCGCATGCGCTCTGGCACTGCGCGCTGGACTCAGAGCGCAGGTACGCGCACGTCGGCAGCCTTGCACCTGCGCACGCACTCTAGCACTGCGCGCTGGACTCAGAGCGCAGGTGCGCGCGTGTCGGTAGCCCCACACCGCTGGCACTGCGCGTTGGACTCAGAGCGCAGGTGCACGCGCATCGGCAGCCCCGCACCTGTGCGCGCTCTGGCCCTGGGTTCTGGACTCAGAGCGCAAGTGCGCGCGCAATGGTATTTTGATAAAATTGGACAAAATAATAATATTTTAAAAAAAGTTTTTTATTTTTCTGGGTGATTAGCAGACGACAGAAAAGGCTAAAGGTAAGAGGCCATCAACTATCGTTCCCTGCTCGGCTAGCCGGATGGTGATTAGCAACGGTAGGCCTCGGTAGATACGGGCAACCTGTCGAAGGTTCGGGGAATTCAAATTCATGAGGTCCAGCCTGCAGGGGAAAGGTTTCGGGCTGCAGATGTTGCTTCGAAGATAAACGAGGAGCTCTTGAGAAAGTTGGCCTCGCCCTCAATCTCAGGGGCTGGGGTTGAAATTCACTCCCCTCGACCTTCCGACAGAGCGCATTGACCTCCATCTGGGCTCACTGCCTTCTATACCCTGGTTGTCGACAAGGGGCTTGGACTGTCTCTTCACCCATTTTTTGCTAAGATAGCGCACTTCTACGGCATAACTCCTGCCTAGATCACGCCGATCGGGTGGTTTCACATGCTAGGGATGTATTATCTGTGGACGGAGCTCGGTTTCCCAGAACCCACTATTAACGAGTGGCACGAGGCGTATAGATTGGTAGCCAACGCCGGGCAGACAGGTTTTTATTATTTTACCAAGTGGGTGGGGGAGCGGCCCCCTCTGATAACGACCTTGCCATCTTCTTTGGGTGAATGGAAGCCAAAGTTCATCTCCATTCCAGCCCAGACTTCTGAGGGTGCCATCTTTCCTGCCGAATTTTGTGAAGCCCGTGGGTCTTTGAGCCGAATTCTTTAATTACTTTACTAGCTCTGAGCTTTACAATTTCTTTGTTCTATGCAGGCTTTCCCCCACGAGGGGAACCTTCTGGAGTTGAGGCTTCCCATATTGCAGAAGCCTTTCTTCTTAATCCTAAGCTTTGAGAGTTTGAAATAGTTCAAGCAGGTCGGACCCTCTACGACATGGGAAAGCTCAAGATAACACCCTCCGATGCTAAAGTCAAGACGTTGGCCGCTGCTAAGATTGGAACCTCCTCTTCCTCTAGAGTGAAGAGGTCTGTGAACGATAGAAATGGAAGCCCTCTGCCTATGCCTCCATCGAACAAGTCAAAGAACGATGCTCCTGTGCTTGCTCTTGCTATGCAGCCTCCGTCTTCAGCGATAGTCGACCTGAAAGCTCCTCGTTCATCTACGAAGGCTCTCGCCTCTTTCAGTTCTCAAACAGTTTCTCTCAAACCCTTTCTCGCCGACGTCCAGAAGTTCGTTGCTTGCCTCGGCGCCCCCGAGGCGTATGAAAAAGATAGGCTTGAGTAATAGGCCTTCCTGTCTTTTGACCAAATGGCCAAGGTAATATATCTTTATTTATTTTTATTTTTTTGCATGCATGGTTCTGAATTGTGGTTTTAACCTCTACTTGATGCTTATCATAGGTGTTGTTCAGTCAATTCTATCTCCACCAGCGCCTCTCAACTCACAAGAAGGGGCTACAGAAGAGGTTCTCCGAGCTGACTGAGGAGCCGGAGAATGTTGCTGAGAAAAGCAAGGACATGGCCAATAGGGATTCGACCATTCTGGTAGAGAGGGATGCGGCCAGAGCGGAAGCCGCGGGAGCCAAGACGTTGCTGGATAAGAACCTCGAGGCTCAGGTCAGGGCCGAAGCTGAGAAGGACGGACTTCAGACCTCGTTAGCCACTGCACAGGCTAGGATCAAGGATCTAGAGGCCTCCCTTGATTTGAATGTCATACTGAAGTCTGCCGACTTCATTCCTTTCAAGGAGGCCCTTTACGAGAAAGGCGGGGCAGCTGTTGTGGAGGCCATCAAAGAGAAGATGCCTGATCTCGACTTATCCTTCCTTAAAGCTGAGGAAGAGGTCGAGACACAAGAGGGTGGCCACACTGATGAGGCCAATGTCGAGGTTGGGAAGGAGCCAGAGGTTTGCAAGGAGGGCAAGACTGCCGGAGATGCCGATGGTGAAGATGCTGTTGAAGCCGGGGATAAGGCCTTAGCTTAGTTTTTCTATGAACACGTTATCAAACAATTTCACTTTTTTTTCAAACAATATGGTTTGTAAATATTTTTTTGATTTGCCTTTCGTGAAGGTAAATGTGACGGACAACTTGGCTTTTTGCCAATTTTAATTCTGATGTTTTGATCTTCTCATTTTATGTGTGTCCATATTAAGTATTTCGCTTTGACTTGATGTCTTTGAAATGATGTGATCTACAAGCGTTGGCACATATGCGTAGAACAGGAGTTAGATAAAATAAGTAACAATAATCTTGAGAATATCTTTTGGGATCGTAGTTGAGATTCGAGACTCGTTCTCATAATTTGAACTCGTAGATTAGATCTCAGGACTTAAACTTATCCTCATTGTCGAATTCGGGATTTTTGCAGTTGGTATTTTGTTGAACTCTAGGGGGTTGAGACCTCTGTGCTAGAGGTCTTGTTAGTTACTCCGACGCCCAAGTCAGTAAATAAATATTTTAACTGATAAAGAATGGAGAATTTAAGAGAGCGAATACGTTACTCTTTTGATCGAGCTGATGAACTTGAGGTCGGAACTTCATTATCTTCCTAGGGGTCGAGACCCCTGTGCTTGGAGTTCTATTAGTTACTCCGACGCTCAAGTTAATACATAAACATCTTAATTAACAAAAATTGAGAAATTGAAAGAATGAATACATTACTTCTTTGGCCGAGAAGATGATTTTAGGGTCAAGATCTCATTGCTCTTTTGAGGGTCGGGACCCCTGTGCTTGGGGTTCTGTTAGTTACTCCGATGTTCAAGTCAGAAAATAAAATTCAAAAAGAAATCAAACTGAATGATAAAAATGAGATTGAGAGTTCTAGAAATGATACTGTTTTAAATGCAACACATTCTAGCTATTAGCTATGGGTCGCCCTTCTTTAGTTTAGAGTTTGTAAGCTCCATTTCTGATGACCTTTTCGATCTGGTATGAGCCTTCCTAATTTGCTGCCAATTTTCCGGCTCCACTCTCCTTCGTATTTTGGAATACTTTTCTGAGTACCCAATCCCCGACTTGGAATGTTCGAAGCCTTGTGTTTTTGTAAAAATATCGGCTTATCATCTGTTGGTATGCTGCTATTTTCATTGCCGCCCGATCTAGGAGCTCGTCGATAGAGTCGAGGTTTGCCTTGAGCTCCTTGTTGTTCGATTGATTAGACCATTCTGTTCGAGCTGTATCGATCTCTGCTTCTGCAGGGAACACAGCTTCCGACCCATATGTTAGGGAAAATGGGATTTCTCCGGTGCTTGTCCTCGAGGTCGTTCTGTAAGACCATAGAACTCCTGGGAGTTGCTGCACCCATTGATTTTTGTGTTCGGATAGCCTTTTCTTTAGGATGTTCAGGATTGTCTTGTTTGTGGCCTCTGCTTGACCGTTTTCTGCGGGGTATCTCGAGGTGGAGAACAAGAGCTTGATGTTCCATTCTTTGCAGAAGTCTTGAATTCTTGTACTTATGAATTGGGATCCGTTATCTGTCATGATCTCTTTAGGAACTCTGAACCTGCATACAATATGTTGCTACAAAAAATTTTGTACCTCTGTGTCTCTGACCCTTGCGAAGGTTTCGGCCTCGACCCACTTGGTAAAGTAGTCCGTTAGTACCAAAATGTAGCATTTCTGATTTTCACCTTTCGGTAGTGATCCTACGATGTCTATCCCCCATTTCATGAATGTCCACGGGATGGTTGTTGTGTGTAAGGGTTCTGGAGGCATGTGGTTTATTTGTGCGAACCTTTGACATCGGTCACATGCTTTGGCGTAGCTCCTTGCATCTGTTCACATGGTTGGCCAGTAGAACCCATATGTTAGAGCTCGGTTGGCCAGGCTTCTGTATCCTGAGTGGTTTCCGCATTCACCTTCGTGAAGCTCGCTTAAGATGTATTTAGCCTGTATGGGGCTAACACATTGATAAGTCCATTTATTTCATATTTTTATGGGTATTTTATTCATTATAAATGTCATTTTTAGTGTGTTTTAAGTAAAAAAGAACCAGGATGAGGTCATAGGGCATTACGGAGGCCGAGTCTGGCGAAAGGGGCATTTTATGCCCGGTTATTCAAGCAAAATCCAAGCTAAATATTCATTCAGAGGCACAGGGAACGTCTTCAGCATCCATCCTACATTCGGGAGGCAGGATGGGCATATCAGATATGGATGGAGCTGACTGTATGATGTCGTGCCCACATTGCTCGTACAGACTCGACAACAGGCTGGAATGGGCATTCGCGGAAAACCTGGGATTTAGTTAGAGGAGAGAGACGAAAAGGATAGCTGCATTATCCGAAGAAGAGTTGCTAATAAACTGGACTCTTAGAGGCGCTGCAACAAAGACATAAGCTCAATCCCTAAAAAATAGGGATTAGATCAAACTAAAGCTTATCCAGACAGATCAAGGTGGACACGCCGGTTCTGAAAATCCAGTGAAGACCCCAATTTGTTGGGGGAACTCTAATTTGGAAATATAACTATTTAAGCTACTTTATTTTCTGGAAACAGAGGTTAGAAAGTTTGGAAACGCTGCTACAATTTATATTTCTTTGTATTTACTTTTTCGTACGCTGCTTTGCAGCAAAAAATAATCCATCGGCCTTAAGCCTTTGGTACTTAGGATTTTGCTTACAAACTCAACATTTATGTTGAGCATTTTTGCAAATTAATTCAGTAAGTTATTGTTTATATTATGTCTTTCATTTCTGCTATTTTAATTATGTCTAGCATGCTTGGCTAGACCCTTTAATCTGGTGTTTCAACAACGGAAATGGTTTAAATATAAATCTGGACTCGTGAGGCCAAAATGGGCATAGTAATGCATGATAGGTTTCTGTTGATTCTTGTGCCTTGTTCCACGTGAGTGTGTGTTTGAAATGCCCAATGTGGCTAATCACTCGTTAGTAAAGAGAGCACACTACTATTAATTAAATTAGCTAAATTAGCGAATCGTGACTGTGTGTTGGTTCATATAGTAATAAGAGAATCAATGGATTGTTATGGGCACATGAGGAATCGGTAAACACAACAGATCTGGGTTTATCTAGGGCACACTGCTGTCTGTTCGCTTACATCTTTTTGGGGAATCGGGGGTAAGTGACTGATTAGGGATTTAATTGATGATGAATCGCTTTTAAGTCTATAATGAAAGGATAATGAGGAGACGCAGAGAGGAATTCAGTATTCATAACTAGGTGATTTATAATGTATGAAAATCAGTGTGCCTATGATCGAGTTGATATATATTTAAACTAAATTCAAGTTCAAATGCCAGAACCATTGTTATTTGATATCTTCTTTACTTTCTTTTGCAGATTTAATTTCCAGTCTAGTTACAACAAACCAACCCCCTTTTATGATTAGTTACTTGAAGGTGGAATCACAACAACTCTCTGTGGGATCGACCGATGCTCATTAGCTGGCTATGATCACTGTGGGCACAAGAGTTATAAATTATTTTTTGAGCGCGAAACCACCGCGCGTCACGCATTTCAGGTAAGGCCCTAAAAAAGACTTTCTGTATAGGGATCTGGAGATCATGGTGAATTTTGGAGTCTTGGCCTTGATCCGTCTTGCCTCAAGAGGATCTTCGGGGAGCTTGTTCTCTGCTATATATCTGATGAGTGGGGTCATCCAGTTTGTACTGTTCTCGATGGGTAGAATTTTCGAACCTTCTTCTTTCCAAATGGCTGGCAATTTTTCATATAACACTGGGATGTTTTTGGCTTCGGTAATATTGATTGCTGATCCTAAATTAGCTAAGGCGTCGGCGTGTCTGTTGTCCTCTCTCGTGATGTATTGGGCCTTGATCTCTTCAAACTTTGAAGCTATTTCTTTTTCTACGGCGAGGTAAACGATCATTCTTGAATCTTTTGCTTGGAATTCTCCTTCGAACTGGTTTATTATTAACTGGGAGTTACTTTGAATTCGGATCTTTCTAGCTCTGAGGTCACTAGCTAAGCTTAATCCTGCGATGATGGCTTCGTACTCAGCTTCGTTATTGGTTGTTTTGAATCCGTATCGAATTGAGCGTTCGGTGGTTTCAACTATTGGGCTTGTTAGAACCATGCCCAGACCACTCCCCTTTGAAGTGCTGGAGCCATCGACTTGAAGGGTCCAGAACTTTGAATTTTCTTTTTCTTCAGTGTTCATTGATTCGCCTTCTGTTCTATTCTGGACCTCATAGGAAATATTGGTAATGAAATCCGAGAATACTTGTGATTTTATCAAGGTCCGAGGTATGTAATGAATGTCGTACTTCTCGAGCTCGATGGCCAACTTAGAGAGTCTTCCTGCGAGGTCTGGTTTTCTCAATACTGTTCTGAGCGGGAATTCTGTGACCACTTTAATTAAATAGCTTTGAAAATAGGGCTTCATTTTCCTTGATGTCATGATGAGGGCTAATGCTAGTTTTTCCAATTGTGGATATCTGCTCTCGGCATCTAGCAGTGATCGACTAGCGTAGTAGATCGTGTATTGTCTTCCTTCTTCCTCTATGATGAGAACTGCACTAACAGAGTTAGTTAAAACAGATAAATATATTCAAAGTACCTTTCCGTCGTGGGGCTTCGATAGTAGAGGGGGTTCGCCAGATATCCTTTCAATTCTTCTAAAGCTTTTGAACATATGACAATCTATTCGAAGATTTTGTTCTTTCGTAGCGTCTTCAAAAAGACTTGGCTTTTTTCTGAATACTTTGAGATGAAGCAGCTAAGGGCTGCAAGTCGTCCAGTGAGCTTTTGCACCTCCTTGATATTCCGAGGTTGTTGTATGTTTCTGACAACTCTGATCTGATTGGGGTCGGCCTCGATACCTCTCTTTGTGACGAGATACCTAAGGAATTTTCCCGAGGTTACCCCAAATGCATATTTTGCGGGGTTCAATATCATATTGTAGCGGTGAAGGACCTCGAATGTTCAGCGGAGATGATCAACATGATCTCGAGTTCTAGGAGACTTTATGAGCATGTCGTCGATGTAGACTTCAATGGTGTCCCCAATTAGTTTTTCGAACATTCGGTTCACCAGCTTTTGGTAGGTTGCACCTACATTTTTTAGTCCAAAGGTCATAACTTTATAGCAAAACATACCTCGATGGGTGATGAATGCAGTTTTTTCTTGATCTTCTGGATGCATGAGGATCTAGTTATATCCAGAGAAAGTGTCCATAAAACTCATTAGTTCGTGTTCAACTGTTGCGTCTACTAGCGCGTCGATATGAGGCAAGAGGAATGAGTCCTTAGGGCAGGCTTGGTTTAGGTCAGTGAAGTCTATGCATAGCCTGTTTTTGCCGTTCTTTTTCTTTACTACCATGACGTTGGCTAGCCATTCGGGGTACTGGACTTCTGTAATGTGTCCATGCTTTAGCAGCTTATTAACTTCTTCATCCATGATCTTGTTTCGTTCGGAGGTAAATTTACATCTTTTTTGCTTTATCGGGGTTTTGTCTGGATCGACCTGCAGTTTATGTGTTATAACTTGGTGCATCATTTTATACCAAAAAATAATCCGACCAGCAGTCGGTATGCCCACACTACCCAGAATAGTGGCAAGCAAGATCGTCTCCTAAAGGACCGACGAGAATTATCCAAACACTTCAGCCTGCAATAACCAACCTTTCTAAATGAATTTCTTTGTTATGAATTAAAAACAAAAATAAATGTAAACAACCAGAGATTAGTTTTCTTAACAGATTTTAAAGTATTCCGGCTTCCAATTTACTCCACCCTAACTTAATTATTCTGATCCTCGATGTAATGATAAATCCAATTAATGCATGTAAACCAGTTATAGCCACCGAAGACACTTCTGACACGGCCTAATTTCTCTTTAGCTTCTCGATAATCAAGTAGACACTTCACCAATTATTTCCCTAATCGACTGACAACCATAAGAGACATTCTATAGATTTAATGAGCTGATAGCATTAGACACTAGAGAAACTCGATTCAAAACCAACAAACTCTGACACAGGATTGTTGAATTAAGACTGCTCTTTCCTCGATTTTGAAGAATCGATGTACCACTAATTAAACCTAAACCACAATTATATTACGGATGACCGATTTAATTGGCTACTAATTAATTTCGATCTACTAAATATGTGCACCTACCTAGTAGAGTTGAAACAATTAACAACTTTAAACACAGAGAATCACAGATGCATGAAATTAATTAAAACAAAATGAACGATTAGATCTCACAGAATAATTACGCCAGGGCTTCGTTAATCTTCACCAAAATAAAATGAACTTAGCTCGAATTCATAATTAGATTCGAACTACAAAATATTATTTGAGTAGCAACAATGAAAATAACGAACTAGAAGTAATGAATAATCTGTCAAAGAACACATCTCTGATGTGTGTAGCGTGAATCTGATGTGTTTCCTACTCCATCTAGAATTCCTTAAATACAATTCTTTAATTAAGGAAATAAAGTCTTAACCCTAATATAACTAGGAAAAAGATAAAGATGGAATCCAAAAGTGACAAAATATCTAGCAGCTTGCGTCCAGGCCCAAAACTTAAGCAATCCGCGCGTTCCAGCCGAATTCTGCGTGCGCACAGGCCCAGAAGCTGTTATCTCAGTACCCCTTCCAATCAGTATGCCCATACCGCACGTCTCCCAGACTCTCCAAGTTTTCTTCAATTATCTTGACTGCAAAATCTCCACAAACTCAGCCAATTCCTTCATTGTTGTGTTAATTACCTGCAATCACTCCAAAACATAATTTCCTCCACAAAACATGATCGTAATGCCATTAATACAATAAAACTATACCAAAAATGGCCCAAAATATACATGTAAAAATAGCCTAATCAAACCCCTCACACTCAGACAATGCTCGTCCTTGAGCATATCTAAACAGAAAATAGAAAAAACAGACTCAAAATAAAACTCAGAAATGACAAGTCAAGCATTGGCCGCCTTAACCGAAAAACATTCAAAGTCAAGACTACAACGCAATCATCCATAGTCCACTAACCTTTCTCTTGTTTCATAAAAACTGTACTCACACTCTTCATTCAAGTCAAAAAAATACAAACCAATCCTGCCTCACCAAGGTTCCTTCAATTTTTCTCAAAAGAAGGTAAGGACAAATTTTAATTCACACTCATCGCGACTTGATGCCTTCAAACAAAAATTTACCCATATGTCAAAACCACTATCAACCAAATGAGAACTATGCATAAATCAAAAGGTCTTTTGAATAGGTTGTAGCAAGGCTAGGGTGCATAGGTAGGATAAAAAGGATGAAATGGCTCAAATAATTGAAAACATGTAAGCATATTAGAACTTCATATAACAAGTTTTTCAGCAACTTTCTCAAATAATTCAATGAAATCCAAGTTGCATGTTGGTCTTCAACAATACTGGGCAACCAAAGAAATAACATAAATTAAGTACAACCCCTTTCATTCTCATGCTCGTTCTATTCCTTTTTGCCTTCACTTTTTCTCTTTCTTTTTTTTTCTTTTTTTTTTCTTTGGAATAGAATAGACACATTCAATCTTTCCAGCCTAGCATAGAATATCCTCAAATAGGAATTGAACTCACATCAACACAACCCAATATTACTTGCATGTTTTCAAGGGACAGAGCAGGCCAAATGGGCTAAGGCTTAATCATTTAGTGGCTGTAATAATCAAGAAAGAAAGGGGTTAGGCACAAATGAGCTCACTAATGGACAATTGATGGTATGGATAATTTATATAAGCCAAAGTATGGGGTAATCCTAGATGTCTTAATCATTTTCAGGCAAAAGAAAACTCACAAGCGGTGTGACCGTGGCAATAGGGCAAATCAGAAATCGAGCACTCAAGTCAGACACACTCAGCAAAAGAATGAAAGTGAGCTTTTATCATATAACTATCATGCTCAACATGCTTAAATCTCACACTTTAGAAGGTTTCACCAAATTTGATCAAGTTCGCACATTTCATCATCCAAAAACACATACGAGCATAACCATAGATTAATCACAAGAGAATAATATCCAGACAAAACCAATCCATATCATAATCTCTCATTCTCATGTAATTTAGTTTCAGGCAGCCAATGACTCGACAAAATCAAACAAACAAAAACTTTTTTTCTTTTTTCTTTTAATAAAACTTTCAAAAACCAACAACTCCTCCCCTCCCCACACTTAGACAACACAGTGTCCTCATTGTGCAGAAGAGGGGAGTGACATGAAATAAAAAGAAAAAACAGAAAACACAACTAAGTATAAAGGGTAGAAAGGGCAAACTATGGCAATCAGGGAGAGCGGGAGAAGTTGATGATAGCCTGCTCCACAGCCACTAGTCGGTCATCAAGGGCATCAAGACGATGCTCAATCCTCTGAGTAAATCGCTCGAAAAAATCCTCGATCACAGCAAGGGTAGGAGCTGTGCCAGAAAAAATATCTGCACTAGCAGAGTGACTCGGGCCAGAGACGCCCAGTCTAGACAACTGATATTGCCCCTCGGTATTAACAAATAACAAGTGCATCGTACGAAAATCATTCAAAATAAAATATGAAGCAGGTACATAGATGGGCACAGGAATATCAATATGCAACCTCTGAGCCAACAATGTAATAAAACTCCCTAAAGGCACCTTGCAACCAAAGTGATTGGCACTAAATTGCCATTGACGTGCAAGCTAAAAACCAAAATTTAACTTCTCATGCAGCATCATGCAATCAAGGATGAAATGCTCTTGGGCAGTAACAATATTCATCATATCAGAGCGCCTAAACATATTATAAGACAAGAATCCATGACACAATCGAAGTCCATCATCCTGAATATTAGCACTCCTAGAGGAATGGGGCATAAAAACAGATTCTATAGATAACTCACACCACTTCTCAGTCAAATATGCAGAAAAAGTAGCCGAGACCTCACAACTAGCATTCTCATAGAGCTCATCTCGCAACGATTCATCAGTTTCAAAACCAAGTAAAAAATTCAAAGTGTTGACTGACAAGTTAAACTCACGGCCCCCTAAAGTGAACAACACTGCATACGAGTCCCCATACCCTTTAGATGCATCAAACACATAAGAAGACATAAATTCAAGACTCAAATCATGATATACAGGCAAAGAGACATCAAGCATATTCGACCAACGAATATATGTGAAATGTGCACGAATTTGATCATTCACTCCTAGGACTGCTATGTTATCCTAATAAAAAACACAAGACCTAATTAAAATGCGATCAACATTCTAGTCGACACGTTGACGTACCTCAGAGATGGGCCAGAACGGTGGCCGCCCAACATATGTGCCCCGTGACGGCGTCTGGACTGGGCGAGAAGAAGATGGCGGTGGTGCAGATATCGAGGTGGCAGCTGGCATAGTCCCGACTTGTGTAGTATGAGATCGAGTGCGATGGGGAACAAAGGTCACCGGTGGTGAGGGTGTAGCAGAGCTGTCCGAGGCTATGTCTTCTGTCGGAGAGGATGGCTTATCAGTGGCAGAAGGGGGCGTCTTTTCCAATGGCGAAGCTATGGTCGGCGGCGAGTCTAAGACTCGAAAGGGAGGTGCAGAGGAAGCAGCCCCTTGGATGGTGGACGGCGGGGTAATTTTCTGGAATTTTTCCATTGTAGAAGTGGAGGACTCGGTTGGCTCTGAGCGGCGACGAGTTTGACATGAAGTCGGCCCGGCGATGGTCGGCTCGGAAACGACTGCTGAAGACAGTGGTGCTGTGGTTTTACGAGGGGGCGACGAGGAAGTGGTGGTGACGGTAGGCACGGTCGCAGGCTTTCTGCTCTTTTTCTTCTTACCCATGATCGATGTCCGGCGACTGTTAATCTGTGAGAAAGGAGATGACGGAAAGACGAAGAATTTAGATTAGGAGAAGAAAAGAAATATGGTGCCGAGTGAGACTGCCCCATTGTTTGGTAGGCCTGTAACTTGAAATTATGACATTGCAAGTCTCCGGCATTTGCAGCACATCATACTCCCCCGTCAGTTGTCTGCTTTGAGAAGATAAAATTGAAGTGTCTTGAAGGACTATAGGAGCTGGTGCGGATGGCATGTTTACTTCCTCCGGCTCCCCAAACTGTCTTCTGAAATCTCCACATGTTCTTCGTCCTCTAAGAGCAAGGGAGGGCGTTCATTTGTAGTTCTTGGAAGTTGAACAGGTTGTCGTTGGCATTCAATGATGTTAGATAGTTGTCGCATTTGGATCTCCATTATCTTGAATTGTGTTCCCATAGATCCAATTATGCTCTCCAGCTTTTCACATCGAGCTTCTGTCTCCCCCATGTACTTCTCAGTTCTTTCCATAAACTCCATCAGCAACTCATCCATAGTTGGTGTATTGCCTTGGTGGTTGTAACACAATATTTTTATATTTAATTTGGTAAAACACAAAATAGTGTACAATAAAATGATTTCAAATCAAAATTATAAATTTATGAATCCAATCTCTATTTTTCCTCTGATTCTTCTCTTCAAAACTTGATTTTCAAACGGTCTTTGAAATCTTCAGAGTAAATTTGTCTCTTTGATTTTCTCGGACTTGTTGTTTGAACTTGGTCTTCGAAGTTTTCGGGGACGATTTGTATCCTCGATCTTCTTTGACTTGGTATTTGGTCTTGATAACGTTAACTCGGAGGGCCGACGCCTTGTTTCCGGATCAAATGCTAATTTTGAAATGAATTTGATGAAGAACGCCTTTGACTGCTTTGCTTATGGATCAAACGTTGTCTTCGGGATGAATTTGGTGAAGAACGCTTTTGAATGTCACAAGAACGCCTTGAATATCTTTGAGAATTTCACTTATGGAAGTTCTCAAATTCTTGAACTCTTCAAATAGTTTTGCTTGTGGATCAAACGCCGTCTTTGGGATGATTTTAGTGAAGAACGCCTTGAATATCTTTGAGAATTTCACTTATGGAAGTTCTCAAATTCTTGAACTCTTCAAATGACTTCTGATGTGATTTTCAACTGATATGGAGGCCCCTATTTATAGTTGTAGGGAAAGAGATCTAGAGCTGATGTGACACTATCTCATTGGCTGTTGGAAATTGATATATATCTTTTTTGAAAGATATATACTTGTTGCCAAAGACTTTTAATATTTATCATATAATAATATCTTTATTATTTAAATATTGTATCTAATTTTGGATATGATATAATTCCAAAACTAAATAAATATATTAAAATCAATAAAAATATTATTTATAATATTGTAAAATTTCGCCACCTACAGTGGTATAGACCGCCACCTTGGTAATTACTACCAAAATTCCTTGGAATTCCATGGTTCACACTTTCCCAAGGTTGAATGGTGCATGCCACGGATCTTGATTGGATAAGTGCATCAAATTTACTGACTGTTAAAGTTAGGGTAGACAGCTGAGACGCCAATCTAGAGATGGGGTTTATCTCATGAATCTCTGCAGCATCTCTCAGGTTCTGGAATTGATAGTCGCCATGCCACAGATAACTGCTGGTAGCCATGTCTCACGCTCCTACAAACACCAAAAGACACTGAACGAAAATAAAAAGAAAAAAATAAAGGAAAAAAAAATAAACAAATAAAAAAATGTCTAAATTAGCACAAGAAATTTTATTCTAATATTAGCAATTAAAAATTAAATCCCCGGCAATGGCGCCAAAAACTTGTTCGGTATTTATTTTCACCTAAACTTCAAGTTTACAGCGAGGTTTATAGGATAGCGGTGAACAAGGTCGTATCCACAGAGATTTAATATTTAACTAACTAAGTACTATAACTTAACTCCTAAATGCTATCTAGACAACCGATTAAAGTGCTTGAACTAATTAAAGTACTTAAACATAAAATAAAAATGGAAACACAGAGAAGAAAGAGTAAGGAAGAAACAACGGAGAAAGACGAATTCTAGAGTTGGAGAATCTTTATCTAATCCATTTATTTAATTATTTCATCAAACACCTATGTAGGGACTTAAGTCTAGCTAGAACAACCACAATTATACCTTAAACCTTCTCTCGAAGTGCCTAAAGCGTGGATCACACAACTAGTATTAACGTCTCCATTCAATGCCTAGCATGCAACTCCTAATGGCTCCCAGGGTCTATTGTTCTCTCAATTAACCTCAACCCTCTCGAGTGCTATTGATTAATGAGTTAATTACTCCAGATCACGTGTTAAAACTCCTCTCTCGATTTATGAATTAACACATCAAATTGTATCATTTAGTGATCAGTTAAACAATACAGATAAAAACAAGAGTAATCAAAGATCAAGATAAAAGTCATAGGAAATATGATAAAACCAATAAAATAAACTTCATAAACAATTCATCATCCAACCCTAGAAAACTAGGGTTTAGCTATCCATATAAATATAGAAAACTAAAATCCAACAAGAAACCATGTCTAACATAAATAAAGATAAATAAAACCCGAAAGTAATTATTTTGTCTCTATTCTTGCTTCGCTTGAATCTCTTGGTCTTGCTCTTCGTGTTCTTCTCTATAGCAAACCTCTGCTGATAACTTTTGGGTAAGTGGAATTGTGTGTATTTTTTGTGCATCAAACCCTTAATTACCAAGTTAAGAAAAGCCCAAAAACAGGTCAAAAATCGAACAGGCCCGCTCGATTCGCGACCTCGCTCGTGACCCAGTCACCCGCGACTCAAGTCGTGAGTCCACGTAGCGCTGACGTGGCCAAAATTCACGACCAAATTCCCAAGTTCACGACCGGGTCACGGGTATTTCAAAGGAGACCTCCCTCTCTGTCGCGAACGTACAGTAAAATGGAGAAGAGGTGATTCGCGACCAGATTCGCGACCCCCCCGGTCACGAGTCCGGTCGCGGGTATTTTTCAGCATCGGCAGCCTCTCACTGTTTTGTTTCGTTCTCACTCGTTTCTCGTCCGATTGACCCGATTCTTTTTGCAACGCGTTCCTAACTTGATTTCTTATCTTTATAGGGTCTTCCCACACTCATTTGAGGTCCAAATAAAAAATTTCATTAATTCCCTTCACAATGAACAAACACGTGACATTGCACAAAACATAGAAAACTATGCAAAACTTAACACTTCATGCATGCAATGCCAATCAAATACCACTCAAATGTACCTCAAATTACATGCAAAATATGATGTTATCAACATTGTAGGCGGATGGGGCGTCAATTACTTGGAATTTGGTGAAGACATTCATCCCCTCGATATAGGTGGGAAGTATGATTTTCCCCATCGTGGCTTTGTGTTCTCCGATGAAACCGATTAGAGTGGTTGACTTTTTAATGATTTCGGTTTCTTTTACCTGCATGCCTTTCAAAGTATTCAAAAAGATCATATTAGAGGAGCTCACATTGTCAATAAGAACTCGCTTAATCAAACAATTAGAAATTAATAAGAAAATGACTAGTGCATTATGGTGAGGGTGTGAGAGGTCGAAAGATTCTCTGTTGGTGAAATCAAGGGTGATGAGGTCACCTTGTTTGGCTTGTCTGGAGATGTTCCCGTTGCACTTTATCGAACGGCAGTGTCTCTTTGCTGAAGACTGTGAAATTCCGCTCACTTTTGAACCTCCTGTTATACATTTTAAAGTGCAGTCGACCCTCGGGGGTTCAGACGACTGTGTTTCTTTTTTATTTTGTTTTTGCGACCAGGTCTCTTTTTCTTTGGGGGTCAGAAGGTCGGTAAGATATCCTCACTTTAAGAGTTCTACGACTTCGAGTCTTAAGGCGATGCATTCGTTTGTCTTGTGTCTATGATCATTGTGGAACTCGTAGAACTTACTCCTGTCACGTTCGTTGTCTGGGGCTTTAGTTTTTGCGGGCCATTTCACATTCTGGCCGAGTTCCTTGAGGGCTAGAACTGCTTCCAAGGGTGATATACAGAGGCTGTACTCTGGGAGCCTTTTGTCGATTTGGGGTTCTCGACCTTGCCTATTTCGCAAGTCGAATCGCGAGTTTCATGGATAGGGGTCCATTCTGAATATTTTCTTCCTGTTATTTCTTTGTTCTTTCCTTGGATGTTCATTCCTGGTGCGAGATGTAGATGAGTTTGCTTCGTCTTCTTCCCATTTGATTTAGACCCAAGCTTTGGCAAGCACGTCTTCCATTGTCTTGCAGGGATATTTAGTTAACTCCTTATAGAGGTCGGAGTCTCTGTTGAGGCCTTTTTAAAGGCTGAAATTGTAGTGTCGATGTTATAATTTAGGATCGATACTTTGTCACTGTTGAATCTTCCCACGAAGCTTCGTAGGGGCTCTTCTGACCTTTGTACGACCATGTAGAGATCGTCTGCGCATTTTTCAATCTTGCAGCTACTGGCGAACTGTTTGATGAAGAGATCGTTAAGTTGGGTGAATGACGAGATCATTGAGTTGGAAAGGTTGATGAACCATTGGAGTGCTGGGCTAATGAGGCTAGATCCAAAGCCTTTACACATGCTGGCTTCTCGGGCATGTCGGGGTATTATAGTGGTGAACATTCTTTGTTTATATTGGGTGACATGATCATCAAGATCGGATGCGCCATCAAACAGCTTCATGCTCGAGAAGGCATCAAACAACTTCGGAGGCATCTCTATGAGGCTGATCTCGTCAGTGAATGAAGAATTTGCAAAGCTCGTTGGTGTAGTTTTTCTGATAGGAGCGGGAACCCCTAGAATTCGGGTCAATATGTCTTCCAATCACTGGATCTTCTTTTCAACCTCAGATTCTGATCCAGGCTCATAGTCTTCGAACCCAGGAGGGGGTCCTATGGGGAAATCATCATTTCCCTTGTGCTTGAATACGGGTTCTTTGTTTGTACCTGCGGTGAGATGGTTAGTCAATTCATGAGTTGAGTTCAGAAGTACCTGCTCTCGGAGTTCATTTGATTTTCGAGTTCATGAGAGCAGGGACAGTTGAGTTCGAGTAGATCCATTCGGAAAAGGGTTTGTGAAATAGCTTCGACCATAGCCTTTAAGGTCGAGTTCTCGATTCGGATTGCTGCGAGTTTGACTGTGGCGATATCCAATTGATGCTGGATCGAACTCAGAATCCATACAACATCACCATCGCCTTCAGGTGAGGGGGTCACAGTCATTCCATCTTTTCGGGCTTCCTCAAGGATGGTTGTTGTGTCCTTATGACTGTTGTTCGTCATCTTAAAGTGATCGATTGGAGCCCCACGGTGGGCACCAAACTATAGAGGTCAAAAACTCTACAATTGATCATTTCGTCAAGTTCGGGCTTCGGCGATCTACAAGACAAAGAAAACACACGTGAAGCCGAAGGACCGTCAGGGGATTGGCAATCGAACGGACTCCGACGCTCAAGTCAGAATCGAATCTAATAGAAATAATAACTTAAAAGCAAATGAAAAATGATAAATCTAATGTTAAAAGATAGTTAGGAATTAAAGGGGCCGAACTCTACTGCCGTAGAGAGTTATGAGTGTGCTGCAAGATGGATTGTGTGATAAAAGCTCGTGAATGAGTCAGAAATAAGTGTTACATGAGAGATAGATGATTCTCTGATGATCCCCCTATTATGAAAAGTGTGGAATATATATATATATATATATATATATATATATATTGGTGAACTTTAACTGTTGCTCTGTCAGGTTTTCGCCCATTGCGGAAAATTCTCCACTGCTGTCTCCTGTAGGAGTCTGGGCCGTGTCTCAGTCCCAGTGTGGCTGATCATTCTCTCGGACCAGCTACTGATCATCGCCTTGGTAAGCTATTGCCTCACCAACTAGCTAATCAGACGCAAGCCCCTCCTCGGGCGGATTCTTTCTTTTGCTCCTCAGCCTACGGGGTATTAGCAGCCGTTTTGGGGGATCATTTCTATCCCTTTTAGGGTTTTTGACGGGGTCTTACATATCTTCAACAGATACTTTGACCTGGTCTCTTTCAGGAGTCTGCTCAATGGTGGACTCTTCCTTTAGATCTCTGGACCTTGATTAATGAGGCATCGACCTCGAGGTGTCGTCCTTGAGGTATCAATCATGAGGTGTCAATCTCTATAACTTTTTAGACCTTCAAACGGCCGTGGGCCTTGACTTTTGGGCCTATGCAGAAATAGGGCCTCTACAAAAATGTTTAAATAGTACTATTGATAAATGATGTTTGATTTATTTTAATTGTAAATCTATATTATGAGTATTTTTTTTCTTGTTTAATTTTATTGATTTACATACTTTTCTTCTTTCTTTTGGTTTCAAATATAGGATTGGTCTCTTATTTTCCTTTTTTATTTATACAATTTATTTGAGATATAAGATTGGACAATGATTGATCATCATCACTTGGAATCTCAATGCAATCTTCAATTTTCTTCTTTTAATTTGTGACTCTCTCTCTCTCTCTCTCTCTCTCTCTCTCTCCGTTAAACTTCAGTAGAGTACAACTCTATGACCGGTTTTTTTCTTCTCTCCCACCTTAGTTCGCGTGGGCATTTGAGTTGTTTCTCTTAATTTGGCTCTGACTCTTCAACTGAATCACAAAGAGATTTTTTTTGGCATTCATTTGGCTCATGGGTTATGTCTTTTGGATTGCATTGGCAACAATATCTAGATTTCCCCTTTTATCTACTATTGGTTTCTTGACTGTGAACATAAAGCGCATTTTAGTCAATTATTGCGAAGTGAAATTTCATAATATATAGATTCATTATTGCCCTAAGGAAATTATTTATTAGAATTGTTGAACAACTATTAAAATTTAAAAATTTATTGTAGTTGGTGATAAAGAAATAATTGTAGTATTTTTAACATAAGTTACCTTACTATAGATGAAAGATGTTCATATACATAGCATCCTACATATACAGTTGTGATTTCATCAAAAATTATAATGTGTCGATTGTAATCACCTTAGTTAACATTTATGTATGGTTATCATGTATCTTGACTTGTGTAAAATAATAGTTAGTGTGTGAAAATTTATATATTTGTACTTCTTTTTTAATTATTACCTTTATTTTGTCTCAAGAACTTCCTCGTTGCACTTTTTTCATATTGTAATTTAAGAATTCGTATGGCACTAACTACTTGCATCTTTTATATGAATCATATCATATTGACAATTTGTTTTCATGCTTTATCAATAATTCTCGTAAAATAATATGAATCATCCTAAAAATATAAACAAGATATATAAGAATATTAAATATGCATATGATGATATGAGTGAATTATATATTCTAGAAATATAATTAGCACCAAAACACTTCTCGCATACTTCATCTACAAGAACAAGGAGAACAATGATATTAAAACTTGATGGCTAATGTCCTAAATAGATAATTTTAAAGTTCTATTATAATTAGGAGAATTGCAATATAGAATAGTCAAAATCATGACTTCGAGAGTGACTCTAACTTTGTAGCATATAAGTGACTTGGCTTTTTAAACAAGTATTGCTTAACTGATATGTTCTTATTGCTTCTTCTCAAAAATCAAATTAGTAGAATAATTACAAGTTTGAGTACACATAGGATTAAAATTATTGAATTGTCAGCTTTTGTTGGTTTATACTCATTAACTATCCATCAATTAATTAGTTCATATTTAAATTAAAATGTAGTTGCATATATTTTCTATATAATTAGAATTCTATATTTGTTCAAATAGTTATGTACCCATATTCACTATTGAAAATATAAATTTGGTAAAGAATATGGATTTGATTTTTAGGTAGGTGGAAGTTGATTAGTACATAAATTTTACATACAAATATATACGTAATATGATTGTTTAACAATCACTAAATATAAAACTCTTATTTGGACAACAATATGAAGAAATGAAAAGCAACCAGATTCTTAATTTGGACCCTACATGATGTTGGGGTTAAAAGGATTTATTATGTCTTGATTAAATTTATTGGATATAGTATTTAAACAAATTCGATATTGAAATAAAAAAAAACATGTATTTAAAGTTTAAACTTACCAAACCCTTCTTTTTGTCAAGATTTGATTTTATGACTTTGAACTTTACAAAATTGTGTTGCATGTTGTTTTCAATATTATCATATGTTTCATTTATAACAGTGTATTTTTTAGTATTTATTATTGTCTGTTCTAAATCACTCGAAGTTGTATAATGTGATGTTGCAAGAAAAAAAATTATAGAATGAAATTAAAAACAAACAACATTCATGTTAGATCACAATAAAAGAAAAATATTACTATACAATAATTAATTTTAAAGGAAATCATAGTTGCCAATTTGATATGATTTAATTGTGTTGATTGCCATATAATGATGTCGTTTTGGGAGAATGTTATGCCTTGATGGTTTTGCAGGTAATCTACACAATGTTAGGGAAAATGGCATGCTTTTGGTGAGAGAACAAGCTGTGCAAAGGAAGCTGAAACTGGAAAGTTGGAAAGCCATGCCGTATGGGCATACAACAGGATAATATGGGCAGATAACTCGGAGATTGGGCCTGAGCGTGCGTTTTTGGGCTGATATGCGGGATTTACTAAAAGCTCATGGTTGATACGCGGGATTCAGAATTTCCACCGCCTCAAGAGTCCACTTTTTGCTAATTACATATTTGGATTAGATTAGAATGTTAATTTCCATGTTGAACTATTTTTAATTAAGGATATTATATAGATTAGGACTTATCTATTCAGAATTATTCGAGAATCCACGCAAGAACAGAACCAGAGAGACGTTTTCTCTGGAGCAGATTGAATTTTCATCTTCTCGTTATTTCATGGTATTCGTTTCTTTGATATTCTTGCGGTTCAATTCTAATATGCGTTCAAGCTAATTTCTTTTTATTCCGATGACCACTAACGAAGCTCTTGCCTAGTTAAACTGTGAGATCTAATTACTCTTTTCTCATTCAATTAATTCACATGCATTTGTTATTCTTTGTAATTTGAGTCATTAATTGTTTCGATATTGCTAGATAGTTGCAAATATTTAGTGAGTCGGAATTAATTAGTAGTTAATTAAACCGGTCATCCGTAATTGTGGTTTAAGTTTAATTAGTGGCGAAACGGTTCTTCAGAACTAGGGAGAATATCAATCTTAATTCACGGTCTTGCGTCAGATTCTGTTAATTATGAATTGGGTTCCTCTAGACTTTAAGGCTTTTGGCTCATTAAACCTATAGAGCGTCTCTTACGGTTGTCAGTCGATTAGGGAAATAATTAGTGAAGCGTCTTCCTGATTATCAAGAAACTACGGAGGAATTAGGCTGCGTCAGTAAGCATCTTCGGTAGCTATAACTGATTTGTATGTGTTAACTGAATTTATCTTTACGTCGAGGATCGGTTTAGGTAAGCTAGGGTAGAGTTAATTGGAATCCGAAATATTTCTTCTAATATTTTAAATCCGTTCATTATGTTCAATTGTGCATCCCTCTATTTATTTGTTAATTTCGTTGTGTTATCAGAATCACAAAAAAAAACCCTCTTTGAAAGTTTGGTTATACAGATTGGAAGTATAGAGTAATTCTCGCCGGTCCTTTAGGAGACGATCTCGCTCATCGCTGTACACGTGCAGTAAGGGCATACCAACTGTTGTCGGGGAATTTATTTTTGGTGTAAAACGACCCACCAAATTTTGGCGCCATTGCCAGGGATCGGTTCTAAAAGCAGTAATTACTCTAGTATTTTTAGTTTGTTATTTTTCTTATCTTTGTTCTCTTTTTCCAGTACATGACCCGTTCCTCGCAAAAGGAAGAGTTGTTGTTTGATCCTGAGCCAGAAAGAACGTTACATCAGTTGAGGCGGGCTGCCAAGGAACCTAAAGGCAGTTCCACATCTGAAATAAGAACTTTTGACTTTCATCAATTGTTCGACGAAGACATGGCTAACAACAACAACGAGAATAGAGTCCTTGCCAACCCCGCTGAACTTGCTCCTCTGATTCGAGAGCTGGGCCGCCATCGGAAGAACATGCCTATCTGCATCGTGTAACCTACCATTGAAAATAATGCAGAGATCCGGCCTGGATTCATACAAGTTCTGCCAAAGTTCAGCGATTTGCCTGGAGAGAGTGCACACACGCATTTGGCGGAATTCGATCTAGTCTGTTCCACATTGTGTCCTTAAGGATTTTCTGCTAACACTCTGAGGCCACTGACTTTTTCGCACACTCTGCAAGGCAAAGCCAGGGAGTGGCTCTTTGATTTACCATCTGGTTCGATCACCTCATGGGAGGAGTTGGAAGAGAAGTTTTTACGCAAATTCTTCCCAGAATCCCGAGCTGCAAATCTGAGGATGGCCATTAGTAGCATCAAATAGAAACAAAATGAAAGCTTAGCCGAATACTGGGCGAGATTCCAACAACTGTGTCGCAAATGCCCAGACCACGGATTCTCTAATTATCAATTGTTCACCAATTAATTTTATCGTGACATGTCTTCCTTTGATAGGAAAATTGTAGACGCGGCCAGTGGAGGATCTCTAATCAATAAAACTTTGGATGAGGCAAAACAGCTCATCATCGACATGGTTTCTGGAGGCCAGCAATATGAAGACGAGGATGATGATCGCTACAGACCAGTGAAAGGGATTGATCGAGGTGAGAACTCTGGGGTGAATGACAAGATTGATGCACTGACTTCCCTAGTTCGAGGCTTGGCAGTGGCACATACTCAGAATGTTCGTTGCGGAGTATGCTCGGAGAATGGGCATTTCACAGATGCCTGTCTTACCTTGCACGAGCCTCCATCTGAGCAAGCATGTTATGGATCGGGCGATGCATAGCAAGATGCCCTCAGAGGAATACATTATGATGCTCCACAAGGAGATGCGTTCAGAAGGAAGCGGAATCATGAGCCTTATTCCAACACCTACAATCTAGGTTGGAGGAACCATCCGAATTTCCGTTAGAAGTAGCCGCGAGATCAGAGACCACCTAGAGATTTACCTCCAAGGCCATCGCAAGACGGTCCATATGCCCATACGGATAAACCAGTACCGAGCATGAGTGAGATTATAAAGTGTTTGGAACAAAGCAATGCTCTGGTGAACAGTTTAGCTCAGAATCAGAAAGCATTCCAGCAAGAGACGCAAGCAGCCTTAGGCAGTATGGGCACACAGATAACTCAGCTTGCCACTCAGATGAACAAGATGCATGGGCATACAGGGAAGCTGCCCTCCCAAGCTGAGCAAAATCCCAGGGGGAATGTTAGTGTTGTAACCCTTCGAAGTGGAAAGGAACTGGTTGAAGTGGAGACTAAGAAAGAGAAACACGCGTAGATGGACATACTGCACAGACTGAAGATGAACCCGGCCCAAAAGAAGAACAGCCGAATGAATACGCCGAGTTTTCCCTTACTGAGGTACAAGTTGATTCTAAAATTTCTAACCCTGTAGTTGCAACTCTTTTCCCTTCCAGATTGATTCGAAACAAGAAAGACGATGATGAGAAGGAGATCTTTGAGTTGTTCAAGAAGGTTGAAATCAATTTACCTCTGATTGATGCCATCAAGCAAGTACCCAGGTATGCGAAATTCTTGAAGGAGTTATGTGCCAAGAAGATCAGATACGGGAAAGATGCCAGAATCAAGGTTGGTGAAAATGTCTCCACGGTAATTTAATGGAAATTGCCACAAAAATACAGAGATCTAGGTATGTTCACTATCCCTTGCATCATTGGGAGTAAGAAGGTTGAGAAAGTCATGCTAGATTTAGGCGCATCCACAAATGTTATGCCTTTATCTATGTACAAAGATTTACAATTAGGTCCTATGAAAGATACTCGAGTCATTATTCAGTTAGCTGATAGGTCTAATGCATATCCTCTGGGTGTAGTCGAAGATGTTCTTGTCAAGGTTAATGAATTAATTTTTCATGTGGATTTCTATATTGTCGACATGTATGATTCTTTTTCTGCATATAGATCACTGATTCTGCTAGGACGTCCTTTCATGAAGACTGCAAGAACCAAGATTGATGTTGATAAAAGCATGCTTAGTTTTGAATTTGATAGTGATATTGTTACATTTAATATATTTGAAGCTATGAAGCATGTTGAAGATCTTGAGGCTCTTTATATGGTTGATATTGTTGATACATTAGTTAACGCGTTTGTTGAGCATAGTTTTAGGGATGATCCTTTAGAACAGGTTCTTTTCAGTGGGGTGACTGAAGCAGCCGCAAATTCAGAGGAAGAAGCTACAATAAGGGAGATTATATAGCAGCTTTATGCCACTAGTGAGCTTCCAACTCGGAATCTGACAGGCCTATGCACTTACCGACGGACACTGAACCGATTCTACCGTCTCATGTTAAGGCTCCCATTCTGGAATTGAAGGTCCTCCCTGAACATCTAAAATATGCCTATCTGGGGGAGCAAGATACGCTGCCCGTCATCATTAGCAAAGATCTTTCTTCAGACCAGGAAGGCCGATTGATCGGGGTCTTGAAGAAGCACAAAGGAGCTATAGGGTGGACCTTAGCCGATATCAAGGGAATCAGTCCAGATATTTGCATGCATCGAATTTTTCTAGAACCAGATTGCAAACCTTCTCGAGATCCCCAACAAAAATTAAACCCGGTGATGAGAGAGGTAGTTTTCAAAGAAATCCTCAAGCTGCTCCAGCTAGGGATTATTTATCCCATCTCCGACAGTGTTTGGGTCAGTCCAGTGTATGTAGTCCCAAAGAAATCCGGTTTCCAGCTTGTGAAGAATGAAAATAATGAGTTAATCCCGATGCGGTTGCAGACAGGTTGGCGCATGTGCATTGATTTTCAGAAGCTTAATGATGCCACACGCAAAGACCACTTTTCTTTGCCGTTCATTGATGAGATGCTTGAATGCTTGGTGGAAAAGTCTTTCTTCTGCTTCCTCGACGGCTACTCGGGCTACTTTCAAATTTTTATAGCGCAGAAAGACCAAGAAAAGACAACTTTCACATGCCCATTTGGAACATTTGCTTGCCAAAAAATGCCATTTGGATTGTGCAACGCCCCGGGCACTTTCCAACGGTGTATGATGAGTATCTTTTCCGACTTGATAGAGAGCTGCATCGAGATTTTTATGGATGATTTTACAGTGCACGGAGACTCGTTCGAGCAATGTATGGAGCATTTAGACAAGGTCCTTCAAAGATGTGTTGAAACCGACTTGGTGCTGAATTTTGAGAAGTGCCACTTTATGGTGCAACAAGGCATTGTACTCGAGAACGTCATCTCTGCTAAGGGAATCGAAGTTGACCGAGTAAAGGTGGATTTCATCGTGAAGCTGCCTTATCCCTCAAATGAGAAATAAATTCGAGTCCTTTTAGGGCACGCAGGCTTTTACCGGCGCTTCATTCAAGATTTCTCCAAGATCGCTCAACCAATGACCAAGTTGCTACAAAAGGATGCTCCTTTCGACTTTGATGATAAGTGTAAGGAAGCATTTGATATTTTGAAGGAAAAACTCACTTCTGCGCCCATTATTCAGCCGCCACAATGGGGCTTGCCTTTTGAGCTGATGTGTGACACCAGCGACTTTGCGGTTGGAGCAGTCCTTGGGCAAAAGAGTGGAAAGCAGAGCCATGTTATCTACTATGCTTCCAAGACCCTCAACCCAACTCAGTGCAACTACACAACGACGGAGAAAGAGCTCTTGGCCGTAGTCTTCGCGTGTGAGAAGTTTAGATCCTACATTGTTGGATCGAAAGTAGTGGTGTTCACAGACCACGCCACTCTGAAATACTTACTTTCCAGAAGGAATTCAAGCCTCGCCTCATTCGCTGGATCCTTCTACTGCAAGAATTCGACTTGGAGATTAAAGACAAAAAGGGGGCTGAGAATAATGTTGCTGATCACTTGAGCAGGCTGATAACGGAGTCCGACGGTATGCCCATACCGGACGATTTTCCAGATGAACACTTACTCACCGCCACAGGAACCACCCCTTGGTATGCGGACTTGGTGAATTTCCTTACCACTGGAATGTTCCCCAAAGGCACCAAAACTACCAAGAAGAACAGGTTGATAAGCCAAGCCAAATACTTCATATGGGACGATCCTTATTTGTGGAAAACTTGTGCCGACCAAGTGATTCGACGATGTATCCCCAATGATGAAATTCAATCCATTCTGATTTTTTGCCATGCTCATGCTTGTGGAGGCTATTTTGGGCCCAGGAGAATAGCCCGGAAGGTCCTCGATTGTAGTTTTTATTGGGAAAGACTCTTTCGAGACGCTTATCACTTTTGCAAGAATTGTGATCGATGCCAACGCATGGGTAACATTTCTTCAAGAAATGAGATGCCTCAAGTGCTTATTCTGGTGTGCGAATTATTTAATGTGTGGGGCATGGACTTCATGGGCCCCTTTCCGAGCTCGTTCGGCAATTCCTACATCTTGTTAGCCGTCGACTACGTTTCCAAGTGGGTCGAGGTTAATGCCACTCCGACCAACGATTCCAAGGTGGTTGGTATGTTTCTCAAGACTCAGATTTTACAGCGCTTTGGTGTACCTCGAGCTGTCATTAGCGACCAAGGAACGCATTTTTGCAATCGCACGTTAGAAGCCTTGTTCAAGAAATATAGAGTTCACCATCGCATCGCCACTGCCTATCATCCGCAGTCCAACGGACAGGCCGAAGTCTCGAATCGGGAAATCAAGAATATTCTGGAGAAGACCATATGCCCAAACCGTAGGGACTGAAGTCTGTGCCTAGACGACGCCGTATAGGCATACCGCACAGCATTTAAAACACCCATCGGGATGTCCCCTTATCGGTTGATCTTTGGAAAGCAATGCCACTTGCCGGTCGAGTTGCTCGAGCCTTTTGGGCTGTAAAGCAATGCAATTTCGACCCTCAACTAGCCGGTCATGAGAGGCGTTATCAGTTGCAAGAGCTGGAGGAAATTCGGTTGGAAGCTTATGACAGTGCCAGTGCATACAAAGACCGCACCAAGTTTTTACATGACAAATATATCCGGCGAAAGACTTTTGAAGTTGGTCAAAAGGTGTTGCTTTTCAATGCCCGCCTCCGTCTCATGCCGGGTAAATTGAAGTCTCGTTGGATAGGACCATTTGAGGTTGTACATGTCAGTCTACACGGAGCCGTGTAACTTCGCAGTCTCACTACTCAGAAGCTGTTGCACGTGAATGGCTAATTGCTTAAGCCATACAGTGCCGAGATCAACTGGTCCAGCTTTGATGGGGTCGAGTTAGCGCCCCCGGCTCCCCTCCCTTGACCCTGCTGGTTTCGTCGAGCCTCCGACGTTAAATAAGGGCGCTTTTCGGGAGGCAACCCAATTTCTTTTCCTTTATTGTTCTTCGTATTTTTTTTCGTTTCTTTTTCTTTTTTTCATGTTTCATCCTTATAAAAAGTAATACAAATAAAAAAAACGCAAAAAAAAAAAACAAAACAAAAAAAATAAAAAAATATAATCAGGTGGATTGGGCTCCCATTCTAAGTGTGGTGGGAGAGTCGCAAGTATTGAGAATTACAAGGACTACTATGCAATTAGGCTTAGTTTAATTTGGGGATTTCTCTTAAGCCCTAATTTTCTCCCCAATTTAAACCCCCTTGCCTTAGTCAAATTTTTTTCACCACTTAATCTTACTCTTCCACTTGTGACTTTTCAGATTTTCACCGTCTCTCTACCTCCCGCACTTTCATCCCTTCTCCGACCACCGCTGCAATCAGAGACACCACCATGGGCAAGAAACGCAGTGCGAAGAAGAAAGCTCTCAAGGCCGCCTCCACTTTCGCCGGCGGCTCCACGCCACTAGCCGTTTCTTCACCGCCGCACAATTCACCGGTGGCTGCTTCTCCACATTCAACGGTGAGTTTTCCACTGAATGCCCCGGTAGCTCCTTCACCGACCAAGGAGCCCTCCACGCCACAAAATAAAAATTGAATAATAAGACATATTTTGCTAGCCTTGTAGAAATTTGTAAAATATTTTATGAATATCTAATTTGTAATTAATCAATTGTTTGATTATTTTAAGATCCAGAAAGAAAACAAAGCAAGTTAAAATAATGTATGAACTTTGTATTTATATATATATTGGTTATGATATAGTTATATTAGCAGCAAAAAAATGTAATAAAGAAATTATGTTGTCGTCATTACTAATTGTGGAAGATGTACTTGTAGTGTCACGATTCAAGGCCATGGGCATGAATAATTAAATTATTTTTTGAAAATTAAAATAATATATTATAATTAAATTTAGTTCCAAAAAGTTCAAATAATTTGAAAATCTTGTGTAATTATAATACAATTCATTAATTGTTTTCATATGGAAGACGAGCTAAAATTTCATGTTGCACGTCTTTCACTATCAAATTTATGATTTTAATAATATTTATTATAAAATAAAAATTAATTATAACATAAATAATCATAGTCAACATTTATTACAAAAATGAACTAAAAAATTATAAAACATAATTTTACATAAATAATCATAGTCAACCATAATAATGAATTTTTAATTGAAAATTGAAATATTAAAAAAATAATTATAAATCCTACTTGGGTGGGTGAACTCTAAGAAACAATCATGACATTAAACTAAATCATAAAAAAAAATGAAGGAAAATTACAAGAAAACTCTGTAATTTAAAAGTGCAAAACGAAATGCAAGTATGCAATACAGAGACTGTAACATGAAATTTCATGTGATGGAAGACCCCATGTTCTCTTTATTTTATATTAATATGGAAATTAATATAGTATATTAAAAAAGTCATTGGTCATGTTTTAAAAAATATATTATAATCATTTCTTAGTTTTCAAATTTAATTTAATTATTTTTTCTTGTCATAATTTTAAAAGTTTATTTTTAATTTCTAGGATATATTTCAATTTATAGATTTTTTCTTAATTCTATGTGTTACCATACAAGGCCACAAATACTTAAATTACCTTTTGAATATTAATATTAATATAATATAATATAATTCATTAATTGTCTTATATGGAAGACCCAATGTTCTCTTTTTTAATATTAATTTGGAAACTAATATAGTATATATTTAAAAAAAGTCATTGATGTTTTTTTTTCCTTTTATTATTCTAGGATTTTATCAGTTTTTAAATTTAATATAATTTTAATATTTCATTTTTTTCTTGTCAGAGTTTTAAGAATTTATCTTTGATTTCTAGAATGTATTTTAATATTTCGAGATTATTTTAATTTGTTTTTAATTCTATGTTTTGCCATGTAGGGCCTCCTTTCAAAAGTAAGGTAATATAATATAAATTATATAGTTCATTAATTTCATTCGGAAAACCTATTATTCTTTTTATACAATATTCATATGGAAACTATATTAAATAAATAGTCATTGCTTTGCTTTTTTTAATAATCTTGAATTTTTTCAGTTTTGAAGTTTAATTTAATTTTACTCTTTTCATTTTTTCTTGTTAGAATATTAAGCGTTTATTTTTAATTTCTAGGATTTATTTTAATTTTTAGAGATTTTAATTTTCTTTTAATTCTAGGCTTTACTTTAATTTTTAGGATTTATTTTAAATCCTAGATTACTTTAAATTGATTGTGTCTATTTTCAAGTTCTAGTGTTTTATTAATTTATTTTTGGAAAATTTACACTTTGATACCAACATTTTGGACACTTTTTAAAAATTGACCCACTTTATTAATATTAACAAAACAGTTCCCACTTTTTCAATTTTTTTGCAAATCTGACCTCAATCAAATTTTAAGCCTAAAATATCTATGTGGCGTGCCAAACAATTTTATTTTATTTTTAGTTCATAATTGATATGAAATATCCAGGTAATATTTTATATTAGAGCAAAAAAGCCACGCTAGAATTTCGGCGTGCCACGTAGATATTTTAGGCTAGAAATTTAATCGAGGTCATATTTGCAATTTTTATAAAAAAAGTGAGTACAATTTTACTAACAGTAATAAAGTGGGTCATTTTTGAAAAAGTGTCTAAAATATAGGTATCAAAGTGTAAATTTTCCTTTATTTTTTTAATGTTTAGAGTTTATATATAATTTCTACTATTCGATAATTATGTGCTCGAATAAAGGGAAAAACATGATGAAAAAAACACCAAATTCATTAGGTGCCTGTAAAATTTATATATTTTAAACCATTAACAATTATTTTAGAAATATCTTGGTTTTAATAAGGTGAAATAAAAAATTGAATAATCTTTAAAATTTGTATAAAAAATATCAAACTCATTAGTTCCATGTAAAATTTATGTATTTTAAATCCTTAATGATTAATTTTTAGGATTTATTTAAATCCTTGATTACTTTAAATTGATCGTGTTTATTTTCAAGTTCTGGTGTTTTATTTATTTTTCTAATGTTTAGAGTTTATTTATAATTTTTACTGTTCGATAATTATGTGCTTGAATAAAGGGAAAAACATGATAAAAAATATCAAATTCATTAGGTGCATGTAAAATTTATATATTTTATACCATTAACAATTATTTTAGAATATCTTGGCGTTAATAAGGTGAAATAAAAATTGGATAATATTTAAAATTTGTATAAAAAATATCAAAGTCATTAGGTGCATGTAAAATTTATAAATTTGAAACCCTTAATGATTATTTTAGAATATCTTGGTTTTAATTAAGGCGAAATAAAAAAATTGAATAATCTTTAAAATTTGTATGTAATTATTTTGTACAGTTTTCTTATATGTGGAAACTAATATATATATATATATCGTACTATTATATAATATAGTATAGTATTAAATATGAATAAACAATATTATATATATGGAAACTAATATATAGTGTATTATTATATTAAAATAAATCTATTATATTACAATATTACCCTTAAATTAAAGTTATACTATGGGCATAATAGGTACATCAAATTTTGTAAAACATGGCTCTTTTTAAAACATGGCTCTTTTTATATAGTAGTAGATATGCACAACTTTCCCCTTTTAAAATTCAGATCAAAATACCTTTACTTATTTAGTTATTATGGACACTTAAATTTTGTCTGAAAATGGGGCATTTTGGTTCAGAATTTCCAAAACACAAGAGAGTTTTGCGCATTTTACCCAAAAATAATTCGATGAATTCAATGATAATATCCTGTGATTAATTGATCTATCACCATTTCTTCTTCTTTTTTATATATATGACGAGTGTAATATGGAGCCGCTACTCGAGGTGCACACTAGATAAATCTCATTTTTGCGCAATAACTTGAATATCGCTCAAAAAATGTAAACCACACTTGAAAAATTAAATGTGATAAGCTCACACTTACTACTTTGGTTTATCAATCCAACACTATATTTTGTAAATTAATTAAGTAGGCATACATGATAGTGATTTGGGGAGGATGACTGGATGAGGGTAAATAGTACGTGGCCTTAAAAATGCATGGGACTTGAGGTCTTCTCTTCCACACCATAATAGAAGTGGCACCTTTTATTTGTTAAATGGAATGTTCTGTGTTAGTATTATGTGTTTGATAAATGATTTTTGTGGGTTCTTAGATTTGTGAGTCCCTTTCATTTATTTATTTAAATATTTTTAGGGGGCGATTTTTTGAGTCTCTAGCTCAATCAGTTTATTCTTAAAATTTCAACTATTATAGTTCAAAATCAAAATATGTTAAATGAGCCTTAAACAAGCTATGAGCAAGATCTGATTAAGCACGAACACTTACAAATTTCAATACACTGATTGTCCGTTGTTGATGAAGAAAAATGGTGAAATCATTTATAGAATTTGATAGACCGTGTCTATTGTTGTTATATCTACAAAATAAAAATCAAAATTAAAGATATTAATTAAAGTTTTACTTGCGATTGATCATGTCACATGAAAATTTGAACAAGATTTTGCTAGAAACTGTTATGACAAAAAATGATTTGACCCACAAGTAATTATAAATACAACTCTCATTTTTCTCTTTGCAGTCCTCATATTAAATTAAAATATAAAACTTACTTAGATACACATTTGTATCCCTGCAACCCTCACTACTAAAAATCATAATTATAAAATAAAATTCTATACAGCCCCCACCCACCTAGATCATTAATGGGTTGGTTGATGGAAAAACTAAAGATCAATGATATGTGTTGACGATGGGCAAACTAAAGAAGTAATAATCAAATTTGTGGAAGATTTTAGTGGTGCAATTTCTCTGGACAAATACTATAGCCCTTATTTGTGGAAGATTTTAGTGGTGCAATTTCTCTGGACAATTTCTTTTAGAAGCGAAGAAGGTGACATTATAAAAATACTATATAAAAGTATCGCCAAAACTCCTGTACATAAGATTTGATGGGCCGACCCATCAGACAATCCGACCTGTCCCGCTCCGACCCGCTCGTGCTCCGCCCAAACAGCCCTTATTTGTGGAAGATTTTAGTGGTGCAATTTCTCTGGACAATTTCTTTTGGAAGCGAAGAAGGTGACATTATAAAAATACTATATAAAAGTATCGTCAAAACTCCTGTACATAAGGTTTGATGGGCCGACCCATCAAACAACTCGACTTGTCCCGCTCCGACCCGCTCGTGCTCCGCCCAAACAAAAAAATCGCCAGAAATAGTATCACTCTTAATACTGAAAATCATTCCGAAGTACATAAAGTATCACCCGTAACCATAAAAAGTATTGGGCTTGCAACTTGTCGTATACGAGTTTCTTTAATTCAAATTATGATTTATTTCATTTCAATTAATGTTTAGAGCTTAGGGGTTTGGGGTTTAGGGTTTAGTGTTTTTTTAATTTTTTTTTTAGGATTTTTTGGGGGGTTTTTTAAGGTTTAATATTTTTTTGGGGTGTTTTTAGGGGTTTATTTTGTGTTTTTAGGGTTTTTTTTAATGTTTTTAGGGGGTCTATTATGAGTTTTTTAGGATTTTTTGGGGGGTGTTTTTAGGGGTTTATTATGTATTTTTTAGGTTTTTTTTGTGTTTTTAGGGGTTTTTTTTGTATTTTTTTAGGTTTTTTGGGGGTGTTTTTAGGGGGTTATTTCAATTTTTAGGATTCACTAATTGTATTTTAGAGTATACAATTGAAAATCAGTTGAAAATCACACCAGAAGATCTCTCTCCCTACAACTATAAATAGGAGTCTTCATATCAGTTCTGAAATTTCAAGTCAGCCTTAGATCTCTCTCCCTACAACTATAAATAGGGGTCTTCATATCAGTTGAAAATCACACTAGAAGTCATTTGAAGAGTTTAAGAATTTGAGAAGAAATTCCATAAGTGAAATTCTCTTAAATATTCAAGGCGTTCTTCACCAAATTCATCATGAAGACGGCGTTTGATTCATAAGCAAGACAGTCAAAGGCGTTCTTCATCAAATTTATCCCAAAATTGGCGTTTGATCCGGAAATAAGGCGCCGGCCCTTAGAATTGATGTTATCAAGACTAAAGACCAAGTCAAAGAAGATCGATGATACAAATCTTCCCTGAAAACTTCAAAGGACAAGTTCAAACAACAAGTCCGAGAAAATTAAAGAGACAAATTTACTATGAAGATTTCAAAGACCGTTTGAAGATCAAGTTTTGAAAGAAAGAATCAGAGAAAAAATATAGATTGGATCCGTATAAATATATTTTGATCCGAAAATTATCTGAATTGTACACTATTTTGTATTTTATTAAACTAAATACAAAAATTCGTGTTACAAACACAAAAAAAACTGAAAAATCGAAAAAAAAAAATAAAAAAAATTATAGCACGCGCGTGTACCGCACGCGCCGCACATGGCTCGCGCACGTGTAGTGCACGCGCATGCAGAAAATAGTTTTTTTTTTAAAGTTGGGTCGGATCGGTCTGATGGACCGGTCCACCAGACTAGTGTACAGGAGACCTTCTCTGAAAGTATAGAAATGAAGAAAAAATTTGGAAGCGAAGAAGGTGACATTGTGAAGACGTAGGGTGATTAATGTGTACAGATTTGCAGCAATAATTTAATGTCAAAGACTCTTGCAGTTGACTGGAGGTGTTTTCATTGAAAAATGGGATTCCACAATTTGAATAAGAATTTGGCTGTATGTGTGACTATCTGTCGTAAATTAATTAACAAGTGGGCTTAATACATGATAATGATTTGGGAAGATGAGGGTAATGTAATGGTATGTAGCCTTGAAAATCAACGGACTTGAGGTCTTTCTCTTCCACACTAAGTTAAAACTTTAATTAACGCACACTCCAAACTACACCCTACTCTCATTTGTTTCTTCAAACTCTAGACAAAGTATCAACATCATCTACAACAATTTCTTTTCAACATACAATTCAACACCAAATACATCGGTAAATCTAAAAAATAACAACATAACAATTCGAAAAAAATAAAAAAATAACTTATTTAAAGCAAAAAGAAAAAGGAAAAAAATGGGGAAATAGAAAATAGGAGTCGAATTGGCACCTTGCCGATGAGAAAATAAAATACCAAAATAACTTTTCTTAAATGGCATGTTTTGAGTTAGTATTGTGTATTTGATTAATGATTTTTGTATAGGTTCTTAAGTTTGTTTGAGTCTCTTTACTTTATGTATTTAAATTGTTTTTTGGGGATCACTGTTTGAATCTTTTTCTTTTTCTTTTTCTTTTTAGGAAAAATGGAACCTCATATTAAAGAGTTAGAGAAACCATTTATAAGAAGGAACAAGAAAACATAAAGTCTCCAAAAACCACTGGCGTAAAAAAAAAAGTATTGCTAATAGCTAACCTGGTGATATATTTTTTACATGATATAAAAATAATTAGATGCTTCCATAGAAATTTTGTTAATTCCAAAATATATATAGAAAATCAGTCCAGACGTATTTAGCACGAAATTAATAATGAAACACTGAAAATCTGAAAGGCATTGTGGAAAGTATTATGGATGTCACTTTCATGTTATTTGTAGTAATAACAAATTAATATATATATATATATATATATATATAACAATAACTAAAAAGTTAAATACCACCAGATCGGGTGTGTGAGTAAAAAAAATAATGACTAAAAAATTATATTACTACACGTTTATCAATATTTAGCCGAAAGACAGGTCTTGTGTGCACTAAATGTACATTAGACGGTCAACGCGCGTTGATCAAAAAATTCATCAAAATCAGTATCATTCATAATACTGAAAAATATCACTTCAACGCCCAAAAGTATTATTTATCATTAAAAAGTATCGATCAGAAAAAAAAATAAAGAAAAAAGCTGTTAAAATCAGTATCGACTAAAACACTAAAAAGTATTACTCAAAATTAAAAAAATTATCACCTGTATCACTAAAAAGTATCACCCGTTTTGAAGATTTTTTTATCAACGTTTTAACTGGATCAGTGCTCGTACGTTGACCCGATCAACACATTGATCGTCTGATTACATCTTATATACAGGAGAAGTTGTGTTACCCGAATTGTGAGTGTCAGATGGGCTCGATTGATTAATTAAAATAGAACTAAGTGTGGTCGGAGTTCACACACATATTGTCGAGTCAAATTAATAAATAGAATAAATTAGCCTAAAAAATAATTCTGCATTTTATGCACCAATAATTGGGAAGAGATCCTTCGTTGTGTGGATAAAACACGGCATCCTGCTGCACATGAATTTTTTTTGTTGCAACACTCCGGTATTGCATTTTCAAATTGTTAATTTTTTTTGTATTTTTTTCTTTAATTTTAATTTTTTGTGATTTAATTTAATTGAGAAGGTATTCTGTGCAACAGACTTATTTAAGACCTTATTTGCGGCAGGCGTGTGGCGCCCACGCGCGTCCACACACTGCGTGTGGGCGTCACACGCCTTTTTTTTTTTTTTTTTTTTTCTGCGATTGTTTTATCCGATTTTTTTTTTGTTCCTTTTATTTTGTTCTCCAAAAATTTATACCCTAAAATAACATTAGTGAATCCTAAAATTAAGATAAATTAATTTAATTTGTTTGAAATGAGTATAAATTTATATCCTAAAATAGAATTAATAAACCCTAAAAAATACAAAATAAACCCCCAAAAACATCCCTAAAAACCCTAAAAAAACTCAAAATAAACCCCTAAAAACACCAAAAAATAAAAAACCTAAACACACACAAAATAAACCCCTAAAAAACCCTCCAAAAAACCCTAAAACCCACAAAATATACCCCTAAAAACACCCCCTAAAAACCCATAAAAAATACAAAACAAACCCTAAAAAATCCTAAAAAACACAAAATAACCCCCTAAACCCTAAACCCACCCCCCAAGCTACCCCAGAAATCTACTACGCCCCCTGCGGCCAGCCTCTCTCTCTCTCTCACATCAAAATTCAAAAGTTCTAAAAATGATGCGAGAGATCCTCCACATTCAGGGCGGGCAATGCGGCAACCAGATCGGGGCCAAGTTCTGGGAGGTGGTGTGCGCCGAGCACGGCATCGACGGCAGCGGCCGCTACGGAGGCGATTCAGATCTGTAGCTGGAGAGGGTTAATGTCTACTACAACGAGGCCGGTGGTGGTAGGTACGTGCCAAGGGCCGTGCTTATGGATCTCGAGCCCGGGACCATGGATAGCATTCGGACCGGGCCCTATGGCCAGATCTTCAGGCCCGATAACTTTGTGTTTGGCCAGTCCGGTGCTGGGAATAACTGGGCGAAAGGGCATTACACAAAGGGTGCTGAGTTGATCGATTCCGTTCTCGATGTTGTCCGGAAAGAAGCTGAGAAATGCGATTGCTTGCAAGGATTCCAAGTGTGTCATTCTTTGGGAGGAGGAACAGGGTCGGGTATGGGGACCCTCTTGATTTCAAAGATTAGGGAGGAGTATCCAGACAGGATGATGCTCACCTTCTCAGTTTTCCCGTCCCCCAAAGTCTCGGACACTGTGGTGGAGCCTTACAATGCTACTTTGTCTGTTCATTAGCTCGTGGAGAATGCAGATGAGTGCATGGTTCTCGACAACGAGGCTCTTTACGACATCTGCTTCAGGACACTTAAGCTCACAACACCTAGCTTTGGTGATCTGAACCATCTTATCTCTGCCACCATGTCTGGAGTCACATGCTGTCTGAGGTTTCCTGGCCAGCTTAACTCTGATCTGCGTAAACTTGCTGTCAATCTCATACCATTCCCACGTCTGCACTTCCTCATGTTGGGATTTGCTCCACTTATCTCCCGTGGATCCCAGCAATACCGGGCGCTGTCAGTTCCCGAGCTTACCCAGCAGATGTGGGATTCAAAGAACATGATGTGCGCTGCTGATCCCCGCCATGGTCGTTACTTGACTGCTTCAGCTATTTTCCGAGGGAAGATGAGCACGAAAGAAGTAGATGAGCAGATGTTGAACGTGCAGAACAAGAACTCTTCTTACTTTGTTGAGTGGATCCCCAACAATGTGAAATCAACTGTGGGTGACATTCCCCCAACCGGGCTGAAGATGTCATCAGCATTTGTTGGGAACTCGACATCCATCCAGGAAATGTTCCGGAGGGTGAGCGAGCAGTTCACAGCTATGTTCAGGAGAAAGGCCTTCTTGCATTGGTATACAGGTGAAGGCATGGACAAGATGGAGTTCACGGAGGCTGAGAGCAACATGAACGATATGGTGGCTGAATATCAGCAGTATCAAGATGCGACTGCTGATGAGGAGGCTGAGTACGAGGATGAGGAAGAGGAAGAGTACAATGAATGATGAGAGGCGGGAAATGCTTCTCTTTTAATTTCGTTCCTGCAATTTATGAAAATTTAAATTTCTTCTGTATCTGTGTTTGAATTGTTTGAAGATTTTTCGAACAGAAACTAAACTTGATCTTAGTTTGTTGAATCATTTCCTACTACTTGAAAAAAAAAAAAAAAAAACCCACCCCCCAAAATAAAAACTCTAAAAATCATAAAATAAACTCCTAAAAAAATCTTGAACCTTAAAAGGCATGAACCCCCCCCTCCCAAAAAAAAAACTCTAAATTTCTAAACTTTAAACATTAATTGGAATGAAAAAAATCACAATTTGAACTAAATAAACTAGTATAAGATAACTACCAGACGCCTTACTTTTCAATGATGCGGATGATATTTTTAAAATTTTGAATGATACATTTTAGTATTGCAATTGATACTGATTTTACCCCTTTTTTTAATTTTTTGCAGGTTGGCCCACGATTTGACCCTATTCGTCTTAAATAAGCATTATTTACAACTGTTGCATGGAAGTGTTTGCCAATTCAATTTTATGATTGTTTCTTAGGGCCACCCAATTAGGATTTATAATAATTTTTTAATATTGAATTTTCACTTTTCAATTAATAATTCATTATTATGTATGGTTGATTTTTCAAAATTATGTTTTATAATTTTTTAATTCATTTTTTTCGTTGTTAATGTTGATTATGATTATTTATGTTATAATTAATTATTATTTTCTAATAAATATTATTAAAATCATAAATTTGATAGTGAAACAAGAAGTGAAACATGAAAAAGTGCAACAGAAAATTTCAACCTATCATACTCACTACAAAAAATACGGGTTTTAGCGACGGATGACAGCGGCGGATTATAATCCGTCGGCACTACCGACGGATTGGCGACGCTATATCCGTCTCTAACGTTGGAGCCGAAAAATTTGGCGGGTGTGGTTCGCGGTAAACCTTTACGACGGATCTACGACGGATATTTTGTCGGGAACTTTTAACAACGGACGAAGTCCGTTGTTAGATATTTAATTTATTTTTTTTATTTTTTTTAATATTAACGACGGACAAAGTCCGTCGTTAGTTATTTAATTTATTTTTTGTATTTTTTTAAATTCTAGCGACGGACTACGGGGGTCGGTAGTCCGTCGTTAAAAGTCGATTATACTATCGGGACTGGCTCTTCTCCTTCATTTCACTCCGAGCCCTAAATTGAAAAAACCCTAACCCCCCTCTACCCCACTCCCTCTACGGTGAACGGCGGCGAACAGAGGCGGCTGCGGCGGCGAACGGCGACGAACGACAAAGGTTTGTTGCTCTCTCTCTCCCTCTCCCTTTCTGCATCTCTCTCTCCCTCTTGTCTCTCTCCAACTCTCTCTCTTCCTCTCTGCATTTCTCTCTCCCTCTCGTCTCTCTCTCTCTCTGTGCCTCCCCTCCCCGTCCCCCCTCCAATGAGACGGTGAACGGCGGCGGCGACGCGGCTGCCCCTCCCCCCTCTCTCGGTCTCTGTCCCTCTCTCCCTCTACTTCTATATTTTTTTTTCTTCTGTATTCTGCTGCTGTGTATGTGTGTGTGTTCATATTTTTTAATTTTTTAATTTCTCTTCCACATTTGCATTTTTGTATTGAGTATTAAAATTTAGGCAGACGAAATGTTTTTAATTAATTATTATGATTAAACATGTTAATATATTTATTTTGAATGTTAATTTATATTTTATGTTTTTTGATTAATTGTTATGATTAAGCATGTTAATTTGATTAATTTATATAATTATTCATAATTAGAATTAGAATGTTGGTAAATTTATTATGTTGAAATGAATTATGATATAATTTATGTAGTTGAAATAAAGTTAATTAAGCGTGATGGTATTTATGTTATGTTTGTTGTGTTATATTCATTCATTGTAAGCATGCATGTAGTTCAAATATATGTTAGATATGATGTGATTTATGATATGTGGGTTGTTATAATTATTTATAATTATGAACTGTTGGATTTTTAATGAGATGAGGTCCCTTGGATCCACCTTTATGAATTATTGGAGTTTGGTGGTATTGGTTAAGTAGTTATTAGTAGAACATAGATCAATTAGCGTAGAGTCGAGAACTTGGGACTAGGATTTTCACATAGGTGCTGCCGAAATTTTGAATTTTTTTAATCAATTATTGATACAATTGTTGGCATTTGTTGATTTTGTTGTTGGTATTGATTGATTAACTAGAGGAACATAGATCAATTAGCGTATAGTCGAGAACTTGGGACTAGGATTTTCACATAGGTGCTGCCGAAATTTTTAATTTTTTTAAATTTTATTCGAAACTCAATTAATTAGATAAGTTTTCGATCAGCTTCTCGTCTAACAATGAGCGTGCTAGAAAAATTATTGGAAAAATGCCAAATGATAGTTTTGATGAAATGTCAAAATATGTGTGATGATTTAATGAAAAACTGCAGGTTATGTTAAGTTGGAAATCAATGACAATGACCAAGTAAGACTTCGAGCTGAGATGAGAGACAGCTATTCAGAAGCATGGTCAACCAGCTTAAAGGTTACCTGATCAGACCAGTCAGAGTAAACTCTTCAAAGCTTGAGATAAGCTGTAAAGGGGAAAGAGGACTTTGGAGACTGGTAGGTATCCTTGGATGAGTTAGTCAACAATCTTAGTAAAAAGCCAAGATAGACTGATGAACAGAGTCAGCTTGAAAGTTAAAACTGATCTAATCAAGAGATCAGTCAGAGCTGACCCTAAACTGATAAAAGATCAGTTTACTAGCTCTAAATGCTTTGAGTCTTTATTCAACTGACCATAGTTCAGTTAGAGAGAAAAAAAGCTCAAGCAAGTAGCCAATTGATAAGTCTAGAAATGAAAGCTCTTAAGCTCAGCTGATGAGTCAGCCGAACTAGACTATATCATGATAGAAGCTCAAGGCAGCTGAAGATCTGCCAACTGGACTATCTCAGAGCTGAAAGCCGAGACAGTTGAGAGCCCATCAGCTGAATGTCCAAGAACTGATAGCCGAATCACCTGCTCCTACTGACAAGCAGTTAATGAAGATCTCAACAGGAAATCTTTGAAAGATCCTGATAATCTTAGAGCAGAGAATTTTAAAAGTCAAAACGGCTAGTTCATTAAAAGAAGCTTCAAACAGCTACATGCATTAAAATGCCACCGGTGACCTCTAAACATCACCAATCAGAACAGTCAAAATTCACTCATCTATTTAAAGAGGGTGAAATCAATTTTGGCCAGAGAAGACTTTCGCCTATCTAACTTTGCTATTTGTGTAGAAAACGAGCTATTTCTTTCTCTCTCTCTCTCTACAGCTCAAAGCTCAAGATTCTCAAAGTGTGAAAAGTCTTAAAATGAGAAGGCGTGCTTCAAGTTCAAAGCAAGCTGCTAAGCTGACACAGAATTCCAGCAAGAGCAAAACTTCTCAGTTCTGTCCCTCAAAGATCAACCACCTAGCTCAAGAGAAAGGAGCATTCTAGGTTGATAACAGTTTCAAGACTGTCTTCTTGAAGATTGAGTGAGATCTAAAATCGTGTAAAGACGGGCAATAGCACCTAAAGTCTCAGCGAGCAGTTGGGACTGTTAAGTGTGAGCTGTCGACCCATAAACCGGCTGAGGAGGAGCATGTACCGACGGGTCCGTTCTTCTGGGACAGCAACAGTTGGAAAGGAGGCCGCGCTCGGTTTAAAGGGTGCCGTTTTCAGGTTCAACAGGATTTCTTTACTGTGTAATTGTAATAAAGAAAGTTTACACTTGCATAGTGGATTGCCCTTCTGCGGATGGAAGATAGGATGTAGAAGCAAGAAGCTTCGAACCTCTATAAAGTTCTGTGTGTGCTGCTCTTATTGTTTTACAGTTTTGCAAGTTCTTTAACTACACACATTCACACACACAGACTGAACTGACAAGCTTCAGCCACATCTTTAAGCTATCAATTCCAAACTGATCAGCTCACCAGCTAAGCCTCTGTCGGTCTTTCCAACTGATCAGTCAACACAGATAAATCACTAAAGCGAGTCAGGGACCTATCTATTCCGCAATCTATCTTAAAAGTTTTTGAAGTCAGTTTATTCACTCCCCCTCTAAACTGACAAAGGCTCGTACCGGGACCAACAAGTGGTATCAGAGCAGTTGATTTTAAGGATCAGCTGTTTTTGCAGATCATTTGAATCAGATCTGTTTATCTGTACTAACAGTTCTAGCTATGGAAAGCCATAAGCTACCTCTCTTTTCAGTTGAGAACTATGACAATTGGAGCAAAAGAATGAAAGCTCATCTATACTCCATCCATGAGAATATGTGGGAGGTGATCGAAGACGGTCCAATCATCATAGTGATGGACAATGAAGCCCACATCATGGACGTCAACCAATCGGTCAGGATCCCAAAACCAACTCATCTTCTCACGGGTGAAGAGAAAAAGTTGAAAAATCTAGAGTTTGTTGCTCAAGCAGAATTTTTTCAAACTCTGGATAAGAATCGCATGAAAGACACAAAGAACTGCAGAACAACGAAGGAGATTTGGGACCTTCTTGCAGATCTATGCAAAGAGTCCGAAGCCATCAAAGGAAACAAGCTCCAGCTGGCAGTTGATAAATATGAGTCTTTCAAAATGCAACCGGATGAAAGCATCTCGAGCTTAAAAACAAGATTTCTTGGCATCATAAGCGAGATGAACAATCTGGGAAAAAATTATCCCAACAATGAGATGAACTCAAAAGTTCTTGATAATCTCACCGATGAGTGGGATATGAAAGTAATTGCTACTAAAGAATCGAGAGACTTGAACAACATTACTCCTAGAGGGTTGTTTGGATCTCTCCAAGCTCATGAGTACAGCCTGAATCGAAAGAGAGAAGCATCCACTTTCTCTTCTCATGATGCTTCTTTCTATGGTGAAAGAAATCGATTCAGAGAAGCCCACGGAAGAAACAACTTCTGACCAAGAGGCTCGCCTATCAGAGAGAATCCAGGGGGATCGGTGACTGATTGAAAATGAGAGTCAGCCGATAAAAATGAGATCCTGACTGAAGACTTAAATGAGCAAATCCAGTCAATGATAAGATTGCTGGAAAAACTAAGAAAAGTCAGAGATCAACAATCAGCTCAACCCCAAGCTGATGAAGCTGCTAAAGGTGAGAGGAACCAGCAGCCAACTGATCGTCCAGTTGAACAATTCAGTGTGGCAAATAGGAACATAGAAGAATGTTTCCACTGCCACAAGCAAGGACACTACAGATACGAGTGTCCAGAGCTTTCTGAAGACAAAAAGGCCAAAGTGAGGAGAAGCTTCTTCAAAAGGAAAGCAATGATCACAAACTCTGAGAATGTCGTGCTTGACGATTCAGACTACCCATCTGGAATCGACTCAGATGGCTACAGCTCTGATGATGAAGCTCTACTATGCCTCATGGCCGACAATGAAGAAGAGGTTAGTCAAGCTGACTCAATAACCTCATTATATCATATACATGAAGCAACGATCTCTAGGAATGAACTGGATGAACAATTAAGAATCCTAGAAGATCAATTAGCTTATATATCAAGTATGCATATTGAACTGAAGGGTGAAAATGATGAGCTAAGAAGCAGAGTTGATGAGCTAAGTGCTGAAAATGAAAGACTAAAAAGTCTTGATGCTCAGTCAACAGAAATGGATCAACTGAGGTTGAGAAATGCAGAACTGGAAGCTGAGAATGAGCAGCTCAAGCAAAAAATTCTTGAAAGAGAGGAATTATCTCTCAAATTCAAGAAGGAATCCTAGACTCTTGATGAAATCTTGAGTCATCAGAGAACTGAATCTGGGAGCCCAGGGCTGGGATATAGTAAGTACACTGCCGCAGAGAAGGCAAGGCAGTTGTACAGAGCTGTGAATCTGGAGTCCTGAGAGGATTCACAAGACCAGCTCAGTCCCCCACAGTTGATGAGTCAAAAGGCAAGGGCATCCTTGAAACTCCTCAAACTCAGCCTAGAGATCAGACTGATCATTTGAGAGGGGCAACTCAAAGGCAGTCGGTCTTTCAAAGGCTTGGTGCTCAGTCAAAGCCACCAGTTCAACATCGATCAGCTCAGCAGTCCAGATCTACTACTAGATCAAAATCCAAAGCTCATCAAAGGCCAAATCCTCGAAAGCCTCCACATCATTCCAGATCATCAGTTCAACCAAGACCTGAAGTTTACCCAAGGCCAGTTGCTCAGATAAGAGCATCAGCTCAAAGCAGGCCATAAGTTCAACGATCTAGAAACTCAACCAGTACATTTCAACCTAGGAGTTCTTCAAATCCCAGAAGAAATGAACACTTGAGATTGTATCATGCAAGACAGCATAATTCAATCTCTCTAGAAGAGTTCCCTCCAAGTGACTTTGCAATCCAGTACAATGAGTTTTTAAATTCAAGGGATGAAGCAAGATTCAATCCCCGTTACAACTGGTTTGCAGATTGGCCATATCACAAAGGCCAAAAAGCTCAAAGTCAAAAGGTCAGACGAAATTGGCCAAGACAAGGAGCATTAAGGTCACAAGATGAGAGGATATTAGTTGAAGTCTTCTATCCTGATTCTCATTGGAGGTATAGATCACTGGACTCGACACTCAATTGAAGAGTCACAAGCAGTCAAATGCATATCTAGAGATCCAATTCTGAAGGATCTCTTGGAAATGAGAAGCCAGAAGCGTGGCATATGTGGATTCCCAAGCACCTGATTAACCTCTCAGGACCCGATATCATGCGGGTACCTAAACCCTGATTCTTGCTTTGCAGGGAAAGAGCATCCTATCCAAGAAAAAGGTCAAAGATACTTGGTATCTGGATAGCGGGTGCTCAAAACATATGACTGGAGACAAGAATGATCTTGACAATTATAAAGAGGTTAAGGGACCACTAGTCACATTTGGAGACAACTCGAAGAGCCGAACCGTTGGAGAAGGGTTCGTGGTCAAAGGAAAAGTTATCGTGAATGGCATGTCACCTGTTGAAGGACTGAGGCACAAACTGCTGAGCATCAGTCAGTTTTGTAACAGTGGGTACTTAGTCAATTTCAGGAATAGCTCATATAACATCAGAGACAAGTCAACTGGAGCCATACTCTTGACTAGAGTAAGAAAGGGTAACATGTATGTAGTTGACTGGTCAACTGGCTATTCAGAAGTTTGCTTTCTCTTCAAAGGATTAACTGAAGCAAGCTGGTTGTGGCATCGACGACTGAACCATCTCAACTTCAAAACTATCAACTACCTGGCTAAGAAAGAGCTAGTTGATGGGATTCCCAAGGAAATTTACAAGAAAACTGGCGTCTGCGGACCATGCCAGAAAGGGAAGCAGGTGAAGTCGTATTTCAAAAACAAAAGCCATCCTCCAGGAACAACTGACATTCTTCAATTACTTCACATGGACCTGTTTGGACCTGTGAAACCACCAACCACCAGAGGTAAAAAGTTTACACTTGTAGTAGTAGATGACTACTCAAGATATACCTGGGTGGAGTTCCTGAGAAGTAAGGATGAGACTTTTGAGAAGCTATCAACACTGATCAGAAGACTGCAGACTGACAAAAAGAAATCAGTTCAAAGAATAAGATCCGACAACGGAACTGAATTTGTCAATCAGCAAATGATCAAGTTTCTGAGTGAACTGGGAATCACTCATGAACACTCTACTGCAAGAACTCCTCAAAAAAATGGCGTAGCAGAAAGGAGAAATCGCATGCTAAAGGAGGCAGCCAGAGCAATGGTAGCAGATGGCAACATAGTCGAATACTATTGGGCAGAGGCAGTTAACACAGCGTGTCATACACAAAATAGAAGTGCCATCGTCATCGCTCATGACAAAACACCCTATGAGCTCTTCAAGGGTCGTAAGCCTTCTATCTTTTACTTTAAGATATTTGGCTGCAAATCTTATATTCACAACAATGGCAAATCCCAGCTGAAAGCTTTCAGTGCCAAAGCTGATGAGAGAATCTTTCTCGGCTATAATTCCCCTCATTCTCAAGCTTACAGAGTGTTCAATAAAAGAACACTGGTTGTGGAAGTAACATGTCATGTGGTATTTGATGAGCTTGCCAATGAGTACAGAAACAAAAAGAAGAACTGTACATCAGAGCAATCACTACCTAGTGAAAATCTGCTAGACTATGTTGATCACATTATCCCAGAGCAGTTTGAAGTATCACTAGAAAATGGCATTGAAACTGATACAAGACTAGTTGAAGATAACCTGGTCACTGAGGATACAAGCCGTACGGAAACCTCAAACCCCATAGCCGAAACAGAGGGAAGAATAAGTAAAAATGAAGAACAAGCCGGTGTTGATACAGCAACCGAAAGAGTGGCTAAAGAATCAGCTGATAAAGAAGCCGAAGGATCAGTTGTTGGAATGACTGATGAAGCAGCTAAGCGAGCAGAGGAAGCAATCATTCCCAAATGGCTCCAAAGCCATCCAGTCGACAAAATTGTTAGGGATCCAAGAAGCAGAGTCCAGACCAGAGGGTCAACGGAGCATGCACTCTTCATATGCTTCATCTCACAGATGGAACCAGCCAACATAAAAGAAGCACTTGAAGATTCAGACTGGATTATAGCAATGCAAGAAGAGCTGAACCAGTTCACAAAAAATGACGTATGGTTTTTTGTTGATAGATCGAAAACTCAAAAAGTCATCGGGACTAAATGGGTCTTTCCCAACAAACTAGATGAACAAGGCGTGATCACAAGGAACAAGGCCAGACTGGTAGCCAAAGGTTACTCACAAAGTGAACGGATTGACTTTGATGAGACATTCGCACTAGTTGCAAGATTGGAGGCCATCAGACTGTTCCTTGCCTATGCAGCTCACAACAATTTGACGGTCTATCAAATGGAAGTGAAAAGTGCATTCTTGCAAGGGATGCTCAAGGAGTTTGTATATGTAGAACAACCTCCAGGCTTCGAAATCGGAGACCAAGTTTACAAGCTGGAGAAAGCCTTGTATGGTCTGAAGCAGGCACCGAGAGCTTGGTATGAAACCCTCACAACATTCTTGCTAAAGAATGAGTTTCAGAAAGGAGTCATTGATCGTACTCTATTCAGAATAGAATGATCAACCGAGATCTTGATGGTTCAAATTTATGTGGATGACATAATATTTGGATCCAAGAGCAAAGATCTCTGCAATCGATTCGCACAACTGATGCAAAGCGAATTCGAGATGAGCATGATGGGAGAAATGACATTCTTCCTAGGACTCCAAGTGAAGCAGCTGGAAGATGGAATCTTCATCAGCCAAGCCAAATATACCAAGGAGCTCGTCAATAAGTTTGGAACCGACAAGGGAAAAGCTCTCAAAATTCCAATGAATACATCAGTGCAGCTGACCCTCGATGAAGAAGGAGAATCAGTCAGCCAAACACACTACAGAGAAATCATTGGATCCCTTCTCTACCTGACAGCCAGCCGACCAGATATCTCCTATTCAATCGGACTGTGTGCAAGGTTCCAAGCCAATCCAAAGAAAAGTCATCTTGAAGCAGCTAAGAGGATTATGAAGTACCTCAAGGAAACTATAAATCTTGGATTATGGTATCTCAGAGATGACAACTTGAGTCTAACTGGCTACTCAGACTCAGACTTCGGAGGATCCAAATTCGATCGAAAGAGCACCAGTGGAACATGTCAGTTTTTGGGAAACAAACTGATATCCTGGTTTAGCAAGAAGCAGCACTCAGTTGCCACGTCAACAACTGAAGCCGAATATGTAGCTGTTGGAAGCAATGTTTTTAAAACAGGAGCGGACCGGCCGGTTCGACCGGTTTAACCGCGAACCGATCGTTGGTTCGGTCCGGTTATATATTATTCCGGGTTGCCTTTTGACCCACTACGAACCGGTCAAAACCGGTTAAAAACCGGTTGAACCGGTTTTTTTTTTAATTTTTTTTTAATTTTGATCAAATTCAATTTAATTCCTTGCATGTGAGTTGAAGGATTCGAACCTAAGATCTCCTAAAATTGATATACTTGTATATTAGGCTCTACCAACTGGGCTAATACACTTTTGTGTTATTATTTAAATATTAATAACATATATATATATGCACAATAGTGCTATTGCAATATCGCAAAATCCATTATTGCATTCAAGGACGAAGCACATTGATATCAGGCACCGCTTCATCAGAGATCATATCGAAAAGAAAGACATATGCATCAGATATGTCAACACGGAGAAACAGATAGCTAATATATTCACCAAGCCATTGACAGAAGCTAGATTTGTTGAGCTATGCATCCAATTAGGATTGCTCGAACTAGCTTCAAAAGAAGATGATGATCATCCAGCAAAAGAAGTGAAGAAGAGCACTCTTGCTGATAATGAGAACTGACTCAAAAGGGCATCAGTTTTGCAAGCTTTGGAGCTTAACCTACTAGAGCCCACATCAGTTTTGAAGAGAATGGCAAAAGGCTATAAGAAAGCTGTTGAAAATGAGTAAACTGACCGCAGAAGGCGTCAGTACTCAATAAGTCATATTCAACTAATGAGAGCAGTTGAGTCCTAAACTGACTGGTGAAGCCAAAACTTCAGCTGATGGAAACAGCTGACAAGCTTAAACTGAGCAAAAGCTGAAGGAGACAGCTTAAGCTGATAAGGAGTGAAAACTGAAGAGACTCTAGCTGGAACTGCTCACTCCAAGCCAAGAAGATCATCAATCAAGGAAGCAACTGATGACGTCAGCAGCTCAAATGCCACGTAGAGACTGGAGGAGAGCCGAAAACCAGATAAGTTCAATTTGAATTTATTAGTGAACGGTAAAATGACGTGTCTCTTAAATATTACTGTTGACCTCAACAATTTTCTCTCTCCACATAAATTTTTCAATGGATAGATTTAAAGCCCAATCGACTGAATCCCTGAATCTATTCGCTGAAAATAAAACCTTCAAACTGTCTCCATTCTAATCTACTGCTACTTAAGAGACAGTTGAACTACACTTCTGCCTTCACTGAGACAAACCACATCATAAGATCGAATCTTCAGAAAACTAATTCTCAAGAACCACGATTCATCTTGTGACCCCCTTGCTACTAAAATCATCTGAAAAGTCATGGCAAAAACAAACACACCATCCATTCGATGAAAGTTCAACTTCAGAGAAACCGGTGAATCATCCCAAGGGTTTCAAGTCAATCTTTTCAAAATCAATTCCTTCTTCTAGAAGCATACAAAGAAAGGTGCTCCAATTCTCCACTTATTGAAGAAGTGATTCAGAAGATAACTGAAGCAGGAATTTTGCAATTTCTTGAAGAAACACCATCGAAAAAGTATCCTGAGCCAGTATGTGAGTTCTATCTGAACTCAGAAGGAAAGGATCGTAGAATCACCACTCAAGTCAGAGGAGCAGTGATTGAGATCACCCCAGAATTACTGTCACAAGCTTTTCACCGACCAAATGAAGGGCCAAGAATAAATGAAGTAGAGGTCAATCGGCTAGAAGCCTACAACCGATGGAAAATAGCATATTGCTATAATCTCTACAAGATTACAACTTCAATCTCTTGTTTTCAAGAAGAATATCAGATTCTTGCTGAAATTATTCGAAGAATGATGGTTGGAGTGGCAGGGAATCACTCTGAAATGACAAAGCTCAAGTACAAAATATGTCATGCTATTGACATGATGATCAAAATTGACTGGGCCGGATTTTTCTTCGAACAAATCAAGAAATTTATTAATATCCTCGAAAAGCACTAGAGTGAGAAAGGCTTTCATCAAAAGATGTGCTTTGTTAGCAGAATCAGCAAAATGCTTGAATGTGCATTCAATGTTCTAGAAGATAAAGCTGAGACACTGCCAATGGACAAAGGTGATTACTTTCCATCATCCACAAAACGGACAAGAGGTCCTAAAGCTGCCAACATACAAATTGGTGTCAAAACAAGTAAGAAAGAAGGAGATACCAAAGGAAAAGGAAAAGCTATTCTTAAAGAGTCTTACAGAGAAGACTCTGATCCTGAAGACAATCTTCTAATCAACCAATTGATTGGTAGACCTATCAAGGCTCAACCACTACAACAAAGACCTTTAGAGTCTACATCAGCATCAGCGCTAGCAAGAGGAAGAGCAGATTCAAAAGTTCAAAATGCAAAAGGATCAGCCAGAACCAACAGAAAAGATGGCAAACCCATAAAAGGGTTGAATAGAGAAAAAGAAAAGATGGAAACTGGTCCACCTCTCCCTCCAAAATTGCCACCATGGAATATCAAGATATTCGACATTAGTGAAGTCGAAGAAGATGATATTGTGCCTTTCAGAGGCATTCCGCCACGCAACTCAGGAACAGAATACTTCTGGATGACCTGTCCACCAATGGAAGAAGAAGATAAAAATATTCGAGCTCTTCTAAGAGCTGAAGTAGTCAGAGGATGGGCAGAGGCCAAAGTCACAGAATTCATAACAATAAATTTTGCTGCGGAACTTATTGGGTCAGAAGCTCTATACAGGGCTTTTGCAAGATACTGCTACTAGTATCTCTGGAGACACTACTTTAACTCAGAATCTCACTTTCTTCCGACTGCTCTGCATGGAATGAGTTTCTAGAGAAGAGAGAAAAGATGGAGCATTTTATGGTCAGGACAAGGCACTCCAGAACAAAATCTAATTGTGGTACTAAGGGAAATGCTAGAAATACGACAATGGCATAATCGTCCGGCTGAACAAACACTAGCTCATGTGATGGACGATCTCATCAAGTCAGCCAACATTGATGTTCCAGAGTTGCAGACTGAGGAAGAATAGAACAACTGGAAACACCCTCAAGTTCATCAACATTGGGTGTTAGGAGAAATTCAGAGAATCAGAAGAGAACAGCAACAACAAACTCTAGAAGCAATCAGGGAAGAAGACCAACGGATTAGAAATAAGGTAACAAACAATGGTCTAACTTCAAGACAAGCAGCTATTCGTCAGTTAGCAAGACAGCTGGTATTTGATGAACCACCACCTGCCTGTGAGATATATAATCGGCGTTCAGTTCAGCTTCAATCGATTGAGGAATCGATTGAACCTATCCCAGAAAAATCACAAGCAGCTCCAACCGAAGTTTCTTCTCCATCAGCGGAAGAAGAAACAACTTCTAATAATTCAATTGATCAAGCAGTTCAGCTGACATCTGCTCCCCAGTGCTAGACATAGTGATCTTTGCTGATCCAGTCCAGATAGCACTCCAAGCTCAGGCACAGATAAATCCAAAAACTCCCCCTGAATCAAGTCACAACGACATGATTGATTGAGGGGATGCAGATCAGTTAGCTGCAACAACTGCTGAGCAAATGACTGATCAGTCCAAAACAATTCTTTGCGAAGAACTGGAAGCTGCAGAAGACAAAGACGAAGTATCATCCAGAGGAGATGATCTGCAGCTAATCATTACAACTGATCAATCTAGTCCTTCAGGATCAATTCAAGTAGAAGATCAGTTCAGGCGGTCATCAGGTCATGTATCAGCTCAACAAGAAAATCTTCTTCAGAGTCTTCAACATCAATTGAAGTGACATGAGAAGCTGATCAGAAGACTCCAAGCACATACCGGACTCCAATCATCTAAAGGTGAGTCCTCTAGTTCTTATGATGGGGAAAGCAGCCCCACATTGTCTGCCGCCAAAAGAAGAAGAACTGAACACAAGCAAGACTAGGAGCCTGATCAAGCATAGCTGATTCAAGACTCTCTAGTTATTATCTTGTGATTCAGTGTACTTCAAAGAATTTCTTAAAAAAAATGAATGAATGAAAATAAATTTTGTACATGACACATCAGCATTCATTTTGAAATTTCAGACCATTGGTAAAATTTTGACATGTTGCATATTCATTTCAAAGCAACGACTGAAAATGACAAAGGGAATTTAATTCTTTCAACCATCATATTTATGAGTCTCTCTCTCACTCATAAAAACCCCCTTTGCCAAAATTTTGAGTATACAATACAACAATACACTCAAAATCTACTGCATTTTTCTCAAGAAGTTTCTCAAGAGAATTCTTGTTCTCTTCCTTTTTTTTAAAAAAGGAGTGTGTTATCTCTTTCTCTTCAGAAAAGAAAGCTTCAAACTCAGCCAATAATTTTTAAAATGGCTAAAGCTTCAAAAGCTCTTACCTCTTTCAAAGAGCAAATGATGAGAGATAAGTTTCTGGAAAGACAGAAATTTCAATTGATTCTTCAAGAATCAAACAGTCCTTTTCTTCTGGTCAATCATCACAAGACCGGAATTCTGCACTACCTAGAAACTCCTCCAAAGTTCTTTAGACAAACTTGGTAAGTGAGTTCTTGCTTCAAGCAAAGGTCACTGCAGATGGGAAAGTCATACAATCGGTGATTCAAGGAAGAAAACTCCAAGTCACTGAGAGAAAGATTGCAGAAATCTTTCAACTTTCCAGAAAAGGCTCTAGGGTTCAAGATCTGAAAGATTCAGCTGAACCATACTGGAAAGAATGGCGTGCTTCAAATTGCTCCAAGCAATTCAGCTTTACCACAACTAAAGCTGATTTGAAGCCCGAGTATGGAGTCATGCTCGATATCACAAACAAAATGATGTTCGGCACCATTGGAAGCTTGAGTCAGTTGATTCAAGAAAGATACAAGGTAATGATACACCTTGTAAAAGGATTGGAAGCTAATTGGGCATAATTTGTCTTCTCCCAATTTAAGCATCAAGTCATCAAAGCAGCCGACTCAAAAAGAACTGGCAAATTTGAGTCCAGAGTAGGACTTGTTCTAAGAATGAGCAAGCTCCTGGAAGATATGTTGAATCATCCAAATGATGACGCACTGCCAATCCTCATATTCGATTGGATTCCCAAGAAAGGAAAATCACATCTTCAGTCATTCAAGAAGAAGAGGAGATCTAAAGCCAGATCTGGCCAGTAGATGCCAATGAAGTTCCCTCTCCTCACTTCAAAAATGAATCATAAGTGGATTTTAAACCCTGCACTAATCCAGATGAGCTTATTCCCTTCATTGGAATTTCTCATCCAAGCTATGGAGATGAGTACTTCAGGAAAGCCTGCCCTCCTCTCCAACTGACTGAAGACAATATTCGCACTTTCTATAGTAGCGAATATGAAGTCAAGAGTGCTCAGAAGGATGTAATGAATCTCCTTCTCATTCACTTCACGTATGTTGCCAAGCAAGACAATCAGCTGTTCAAATAGCTGTAACGGTACTTTTACTGGTACAACTGGAGACACTCAATGTCAATCCAGTCACATTTCTTGCTTACAGCCTTTCATGGCATGAGCTTTTGGCAACGTGAAGAGACTTGGAGCATCAAATGGATTGGAGCCTCAAATCCATTTCCTCCAAACATTGTGCAAGTCCAGGGGATTATGAAGCATCGACTTGATAACAACATTCCAACTAAGACCCCGCTAGCTAATGTTCAAGCCAGCTTGAGATCACAAGAAGTTGCAACTGAAAATCAACTTGCCAACACTCCAATCGATCTATGTTGCCTACAACTGAATCTGGATCCTGTTCAGTCCGAAAAGGCACCTCTACAAGCTGCGGGCACTACTAATGAGATGGACAAAGATCTCTCTCATACTCAAGTAGTGGTAACCCCAAGGAGTCAACATTTTGGATTAAATAAAGACAAAGATGATGAAGACACTGCCACGTCTCCAGATCTATTGTCAAAAGGATGTTACTCCTCTTATCAAGTCTTGCTCTAAAGCTGCAAAGCTGATACTAAATCAGTCCAGCTCATCCTGCAGAGGAATTAGAATTAATGAGCTGATCTCCTTGAAGCTGACTACCTCAGCAGTTCCTCTTCAGCAACTTGAGTATGCTGAGACTCAAGTCGGAACTGATCCTTCTCAGAACAGTTCAGCTTCCAAAAGAAAACGGTCCAATAGCTCTAAAGAAAGCAGTGAAGCTAGTCCTATACGACCACTCAAGAAGAGGAAATTGACAAAAATTCAATCAGTAGCTGCTCAACATAACTGATTCAATCACTTAAAGGTGATATCATCAGTTCAGCATGAAACTGACGCCTCGAGTCCCTAAGTCCCGTCTCTCATTAGCTACCTGATCAATCCTCTTCGATAAGCTTCTCTACTCTCTATTCATCATAGCTTATTTTTTGAAAAAGTTAACGTTAACATTTCAAAATAAGCTTACTGTTCATCTGAGTTTCCATGAAAGTCTCTATACTCAGCATTAAAGTATAAAGAGACGAATTTTCTGAGGTATATAAATAGCAAATCTTCTGGCAAAATATTGTGCTATTTATGGCAACTACTCAGATTTTCAAATCCTCATATCTCAGCCGCTTGATTAAAAAGACATTATCCAAGTGGACGGTTGAGATGCATGCATCATTTATTCAGCTAACTTTCTTTCAAATCAGATAGCTGATCAACCAGTAAGTACTCGATTACTTTTGTTTAATGCATGCAAACTTACTGCCTTTAAAAGCAGTAGAGAAGATGAATGAAAATAAGCAGCAAAAAGAGATAACTGTTCTCTAAAAACATTTTTCATTCCTTCTCCTTGTCTTCTCACTTATCCATAGCCCCTTTCCTTCTCTTCTCATATCATCGAAAAATGTCTTATTCATTCCAATTGATGGATATAGAGCTTCTTGTAAAGCAGCTCAAAATGGATAAGTTTGTCGATCGAGCATTTTTTCAAGCTCAAATCGGTCGTGAGAAGACCAGCATGATCTTTCACTTGTTGGAGACATGCGGGCTCCTGTCATTTATGACAACACAGCCCACACGGAAGCATCTTCCTCTAGTAGCAGAGTTCTACTGTAACGCGGAGATCTCAGGACACAACATCATCTCTGTTGTCCGAGATCAGGTTATCATCATCAACAAAGATGTGTTAATTGTACTGTTCCAGCTTCCCAGTCATGGCCCAAAGGTGTTTGAACTAGCGTTTCCTTCAAAGTTTGAGCTGTGGAACGACTAGAAATGTCCACATGTTGATCACAAAGACTTCTTAAACAACTTGAAAGATAGTCTTTCTCCAACCATGGTCCAAATTCTGGACATAGTGATGCACATCTTTCTGAGTAGCATCACCAACGCTCAGTTCAATGATACCACTTCTCATCTTATGGCCGCAATATATTATGGATGCAAGGCTGATTGGGCATCCTATATATTGGTACAGCTTCGCCGTCAAGTGAAGCATGCTGAGATCGATCTAACCTTTGGTACATTCAAAACCAAGTTAGGATTTACAAATCGACTCAGTCATATCATCGCGGAGCAACTCGGAACAGTCCCTAGTGGATACATTCTCACCAGACGAGATCTCCTTCCTACAGTCTACATTCACCGATGACATCGGAATGTAACTGGTCGCCCTAGAAAGTCAAGACTCCAGCTTATGGAGGACCACATCCCAGCTAAAGGCAACCAGCCGCTCCTTTACGCTGATCCTCCAGCTGACGCAGATCAATTCTTAACTGACTGTGACTCCTACACATCTACAAGTGAGGCATCCACTGCACCTGCAACCAGCGAACCTCCTTATGTCGCTGCCCCAGAATTCCTTGACCAACAACTGAAAAGTTGTTTTGGTCGAATAAGGGATCACAGTCCCTTTCTCTTCGAACACCTTCGAAGATATCTCCAGTATCACCCCTGGAGATACCAGGTGGATGATGCCACCATGCTAATAATGGCAGACAAGCGAGGCTACTCATATTGGATAGAGGAAGGTGAATGGATGTAATGCCCCGGTCCCGAAAAGAATAATAAATGAAGGACAGAGGTGTCACTTAAAAAGAATAGGATTTGGAATAATTATTAGTTAGATAAAATAATTGTTGGAAAGAAGGATAGGTTATATTCCCTAGAAATTTAGGCAACATAACCTCTGTAACTGGAACAAGCCCCCATTTTATAACGGCTTATAACAGTACAATTGGAACGATACAGAAACCAACAAGTCCGTACATGGGCAGAACAATGTGATAAATAGATACCAGCAAGGAAAGATCCATTTATCTTAAGTATTAATAAGATTAGTCTCATCTAAAGGACAAAAGAAGAATAACAGATAAGACCAATTCATAGGTCGACTGACAGTAAACAGATACCGACATAAAATCGGGTATGACCCTTCTAATAGGTTGAAGTAAATAAAGGGATAATTGGTATGGCAAAAGAACAGGGTTTCCTCCCCTCACGACTTTATTTAATAAATACACACCATATATTAGTAGCATATTAGACATGCTATCAACAAGTATCATGTATCAAATATCAAGACTAAATACTAGATATCAGAGTATTCAACAGAAACATAGCGGAAGAAATAATATAACCAGATAAAGCAGCAATTAGGAAGTTCAGACAACCCCATCAACAGCACATCACCGGCCTCAACATCTCAACCTGAAAATATTTTGAAAAGAGTTGGGTGTGAGTACTAATGCACTCAGTGAGTAATTTTGAACTCAATTTGCAAATAAGAAATATCCAAAATAATACACAGCATATAGGAAGCAAAACGCGAAAGCCCTTCCCATATCTGCAAACCTTTGTCTTCTTCTTTGGGATCCCTTTTGCTCAGTCTGTCGTCTACTACACTATATAGCATGCCGCTGGTAGGAAAAGGGAGGGGTTACCTCGCTAATCCGAGGAGAGTATACCAGGGGTTACCTAGCATTGACCCTGAGTGTGCTAGGGGTCCCCTAGCAGTGACTCCTTATAGTGACATCCGATCATAGTGTATGTGTGGGGTTACCTCACAGTGACACCTTTAGTGATAATCATCACAGCTGCAAGGGTGTACAGTCCTGCCTATGTTCATCAATTACTTGCACTACAAAAATCTAAGATTCTAGCACAAGCCTATCTTAGCTAAGTTTAACATCGTCTCAATATATCTCATAAAATTATAGCTTAATCCTGCTTATACAACTATTCCACAAGTATGCTCAAATCCTAGTCACAATATTCCAATAATATTTCAATAATATTGTAACAATATTTCAACAGTATCTCAATACTATCCTATTTCATAGCATAACAATATTCTATAATTCCTCCTATAATAGTGACGTTAAACAGGTAGAGCATAAAATATTTATTTGGATATTTCTAAGTTATCTATCATGCTTCTAAGAGTTATTACTCTTAAATTTTATTTATTCTTTGAAAATAAACCCACCTCGCTGACGAGCAGGTGGCGAGACAACAACTTCGGGAACATCATCTTCTCTCATAGCAGGTTCTGCGGGTCCCTACAAGGGTCGATCTTCGACTCAGAATGACTACTATATTTTTCGGAAATTAATCTACTATAATTGGAGCTATTATTAAATTTTATTCTTTTCAAAAATATATGATGCGACTCTAGAGACCTCGTTTATTTTTATATGCAGAAGAGAATAAATTCTAAAATATTAGTTTTGATTTATTGGACCCAAAAGATTTGACAGAGGTCACTTTCCATAACTTGCCATTTTAATCGATTTTTATCAGATTTGTACCACGACACTTTTTAACCTTTCAAAAATTACAAAATTATTCAGGGACGATCCTATACATGCCAAGAATATAGTTTGAGAGTTTTAGAATTTTTCAATAACACAAGCTTCCGGTACAAAAATAACTATTTAAATTAAATAATCGAGATTTTTCAAAACTTGTCCAAAAATTACGCAATTTGATGGGCACATAGGAAATATTATTTCGAGCAAATTTCGTGGACAAACGTTTTTAATTTGAGGACCCAAAAGGTCCTAAATTTAATAAAAACAGTGGCAGATCGGTGCCTCTTTTTATGCACGTTTTCCGGCGATTTCGCCGGTTTCCGGCTGTCGGACGGGAACGAGTTCAACATACGAAATGTAGTACATACTTGAATACACGACATATTAAAATTTGGGCTAAAAAGAACGAGAAATGGACCGATATGATGACGACAAAAACGGGCGGCTGTGGAGGTGGCGTCGAGATGTTGTAGCAGCCGCAGCTGCTCGTCGGAGCTCTGGCAACCTGCTGCCGCTCCGGCGTCACGATGGTGACCGGTCCGGCGACCTCCTGGCCGGCAGCTGCACCGACAGCCCTCCTCTCTCGCCCTCAATCTCTCTCGCTCTCATCTCTCTTTCGGCTCTCTACTCTCTTTCTCTCTCCATTCTCTCTCTTTTTTTTCTTTTACTTTTTCTTTCTTTCCCTTTCTTAATTCTCCCTCTCTCCTCTTTATCTATTCTTCTTCTTTTTTGATTCACATGGCAGATGCCTTCTCACAAGTGGGAGATGTTTTGAATCCGGGGGGTATAAATAGAGATATTTTAGGATATTTTGGAATATATTTGTAATATAATAATTCTGATATAAAATACTGATAAAATATTTTTGGACTCGGTTAAAAATTACTTTATTTTACCGAAAATTCAATTGATCTTGAATCGAAAATCTAAAAATATCGGGAGGTTCATTGGCTCATTTCCTATTTAATTAATTTAAAATGGTATGCCGAAAATGTTATTTGATTATCGAACGAAAAAAGATTCATTATTAAAATTTACTATTTATTTTACCAAAAATATTTTTGGGAGTTCGTTGGACCTCTGATTGAAAATCCGAGAACACCGGTGGATTCATTAGTTCGTTTCCTATTGGAAAACTATGACTAGTCAAGTCTCGAGACGTCGCAAATATTCCTGATTAAATTAAAAATTACTGTTCACGTCCTCTTTAACTGTTGGGACTTTGGTTGACCTTGAATTATTAAAATTTTAAAAGTACTATTGAAATTCTGGAGTCATTCTTTTTCCACGAAAATCATTATTGACCACGTGCAAAAAATATTTAAACTATATTTTCCAATTAAATAACACCTAAAGTCGCGTCTTTTATCCATTTTACTTTATCTTAGCTCCAATAAATTTCTATAGTCTTCTAAATAAATTTAGAAAACTTTTAACTATAATCTGAAAATACGGGGTGTTACAACGGAGCCGCAGTTGGATGAACTATCCACTCAATACGCCTCCATCAGGTCCCAAAAATCATGGATTCCATGATTAAGAGGTTTCAAACTTCAGTGCCTCATGATGCACCCTTCCTAAACATGAGCCCTCCAACTCATCCACAACTCCTCTCCAAGAGGATGCCATCATTACCATTCCGGACGAGCCACTTCTCCACTACAAAAAAAGTCCATTCTAGTGACGGAAACTAGCGACGGGGCCGACACGGATCGCCACTAGCGACGGGAAATCTTGTGACGGGGCTAGCAACGGGGTTCTCCGTAGCTAGTTCTAGCGACGGGGAATCCCGTAGCTAGATTTTAAAATTTTAATGTATCATTATTTTTATAAATCTAGCGATGGGGGTTTCCGTCGCTATAACTTAGCGACGGGGCTAGCGACAGGAACCCCCGTAGCTATTTTTTTTTTAATTTTTTTTAAAATTTTTTATTTATTTTTTAATTTTTATTTAATTATTTTTAAAATAATTAAACATGATTTCAATCTATTCTAATACAAATATTCTCCATATTAAAATCATTTTTATATTTTTATTCATTTATTTTAATTTTTGAAAAAATAATATCGCAACTATACACATTTATTAATATCACATCTTTAAATTTGTATTATTTCCTTATTAAATACAAATCTATACAAATTAGCTTTATTACTATTCTCATAAATAAACTAATTAGTGTATTATTATATATTTAAAAAAATGTATTAAGTTTAACATAATATTTATTATAGTTACTACTACAAGATTAATCAATTATACATTAACAAACTAAAATATACTATGAAAATATATACATAATATAGTATATAATGGTTTTTTATTTTTAATTATAAACTATAGTTATTTATTATGTAAGTAAAAATAATTTAATTCATCATGATATTTAGTATGAAACACAAAGTAAGACTATTTAACCAAATTTTCACCATGATATATATATATATATATATATATATATAATTTTTAAAATAATTTAATTAAAAACTTCTATAATCTTTCTCCATATTAAATTTATATTAGAGATATAATTTTTGTATGCGTGGATACTTAATAAGTATCACCTTAAATTATAGTTCTTATATACAGATATATAATACAATATTATATCAATATTATATATATATATATGTGTGTGTGTGTGTGCACAAATAGATATAAATATATTAATAATAATATAATACTTTTAATTTATAGAGATAAAGAAAAATAAATTATGAAAAAATCGTATAAGTATATATATTATTTAAACTATCAATGTAACATCAATTGAACTTGTTCCAATGGATAAGTTCTTGGCCCTCCTTCTAGGAGGTCACAGGTTCGAATCCTCTTAGGTGCATATTATACACAATTATTCTCGGCGGGCTTGGGCGCGGGCCTTTCATCGGGTCGGGTCAAGGGCTCATTCACGGGCCGGGCCCCCAAGTCGGGGGCTCATTCGCGGGCCGGGCCAATTAATAATTTCAAAATTTTAAATTATAATTTTAGCGACGGATCTAGCGATGGATATAGCGACGGAATCCCCGTTGCTATTTGCCAAACTCGTCACCCAGGCTCGGGCAAGCCACCGTCGCGCGTGATTAGCGACGAGGTTTTTCCCATCGCTATCCCGTCGCTAGAGGATTTAGCGACAGGGTCGTATCATTATAGCGACGGAAAACCCCATCGTTAGATCGGAATTTTTTTGTAGTGTCTCGAAATTGCATCAGCTTCTTCTCTTCGGCAAGATCAACTCTCTCTCCCAGATCTTGACCAGCTGATGACGACAGAAGAGTCTTGTGCATGGTTGTCCGCTTCTATGCCTGCACCCCAAGCTCCCCACTTCACCAACAACTTGCTGGCCACTTCTTTCTCTCCTTTGCCACAGTTGTCACTGCCTCATTATGAATTCCATCAACTCGCCCTTTTGGATGATGCCAAAAATGGGGAAGGATATGTTGATGATGAAAAACCATATGTTCCAGCATATGATTATTGGCAGGGTGATATAACTCTCTGGGATGAGATCCAAAGAGAAGTTCAAAGAGAGGTACAGCTTCAGAGGCAACCTGCCTCTCAAGGGGAAGCTACTCACGAGGGGGAGGGGGAAGCTACCCATCAAGGGAAAGCTATTCGTGAGGGGGAAGTCCAACTTGAGCAATGCCCAACTTAAGAATACTGTTGGACTTGGGAGAATGCTCAGCTGAAAGAACAGCAAGAATGGGGTATTCACAGCATACCCGACATCTCTTCCTGCAAGTTTGAAAGAGGAGAATCGAGCAAAAGAAGACGGAACTGAGTGGTGAACAGTTCCAACTGAAGAAGGAAGTTAAATATTAAGTCTTTGATATTCTCTCTCTCTTTTACTTCCTATAATTCTTCATCTTCTGTTCTCAATCAGTTTCTAAAACATGCTCTTTGTTTATAATACAAATTATTCTGATCATGCTGATTTGTCCCTTTGAATAGCTTAAGGCTTTCCATGTGCTCTAAAAATTTGAAAAATCTGCATGATAATCAGAATTGAGCTGTGTTTAGAACTGAAACATTTGAAGTTTCTCAAGCTGACCAAACGAGTACTCAGATATCTGAAGGTTATTTTAGCTGTATCTTTCAATCAACAAAACTCTGATACCTTACAGATAAAACTCGTTGAGCTCACATATTAATGTATGCTCCATTACTCTGGTACTCATCCTTTTATCAAAGCTCTGATGATTATATCAAAGCGTTGATACTCATGAATATTAGCTTTGAATAGCTATCAGCATTTAAGACTATTCTTTTGAACATTGATTGGGCTATTTTTACATACATATTTTGGGCCATTTTTGGTATTGTTTTATTGTGTTAATTGCCTCACGATCGTGTTTTGTGGAGGAAAGTTTGCTTTGTGAGTGATTGCAGGTGATTAACACATATATAAAGGAATTGGCCAAGATTGTGGAGATTTTGTAGTCGAGAAAAGTGAAGCAAATCTGGAAGAGTCTGGAAAGCACGCAGTATGGGCATACCACCTGGAAGGGGTGTCGAGATAACAACTACTGGGCCTGTGCGCGCGCGGGAGTTGGGCTGGAGCGCGAGTTTTTACACAGCTGATGGGCTTAGACGCGAGTTCTAGAGTTTTACAGCTGGTGGACTCATTATTTAGCTCTTTCCTAGTTTGATTAGATTTATGATTCTATTTCCTTAATTAAACAATTGTATTTAAGGATATAGAGATAGATTAGGATTCATTCCATCCATACTCACGCCACAGCCAGAGACGGGTTATATCAGATTTAATTCATCTTCTTCATTATTTTCATGGAGTTCTACTTTACAATATTTCAAGATTTTGATTTAATTATGCGATCAAGCTAAACTCGTTCTTATTCCGATGAAGATTAACGAAGCCCTGGTGTAATTATACTGTGAGATCTAATTGTTCTTTTTATTTTAATTAATTACATGTATCTGTTATTCTCGGGGTTTAAAGTCGTTAATTGTTTCATCTCTGCTAGGTAGGTGCACATATTTAGTAGATCAAAATTAATTAGTAGCCAATTAAACCAGTCATCCGTAATTGTGGTTTAAGTTTAATTAGTGGTACAACGATTCTTCAGAGATGAGGGAATAACAGTCTTAATGTAATGGTCCTGTGTCAGGGTCTGTTAGTTTTTAATCGGGTTTCTCTAGTGTCTAATGCTGTCGGCTCATTAAATCTATAGAGCGTCTCTTATGGTTGTCAGTCGATTAGGGAAATAATTGGTGAAGCGTCTCTCTGATTATCGAGAAACTAAGGAGAAATTAGGCTGCGTCAGTAAGTGTCTTCAGTGGCTATAACTGGTTTACATGCATTAATTAGAAATATCATTACATCGAGGATCGGAATAGTTAAGTTAGGGTGGAGTTAATTGGAAATCGGAATACCTTTTATAATCTGTTAAAAACTACTCTCTATTTTATTATTTATTTTTATTCGTACATTACAATAATAAAATTCGTGTGGAAAATCTGGTTATTGCAAACTGAAAGTTTGGGATAATTCTCGCCGGTCCTTTGGAAGACGATCTTGCTCGCCACTGTTCTGGGTAGTGTGGGCATACCGACTGTCGGTCAGATTATTTTTTGTGAAAAACGACACACCAAACATAGTCTAATTTCCAGCCTCGTTACTAGAACTGGTATAGGTTCATATGCTTATTCATGAATGATAACTTTACACAATTTTTCCATCATCAAATCAGCTGGTTTTGACATCATCAAAAATGGGGAAATTGTTAGGAAAATTGTTTGGAAAATCCCAAATGATGGTTTTGATGAAATGTCAAAATATGTGTGATGATTTAATGAAAAACTACAGGTTATGTTAAGCTGGAAAGCAATGACAATGACCAAGTAAGACTTCGAGCTGAGATGAGAGATAGCTAGTCAGAAGCATTGCCAACCAGCTTAAAGGTTACCTGATCAGACCAGTCAGAGTAAACTCTTCAAAGCTTGAGATAAGCTGTAAAGGGGGAAGAGGACTTTGGAGACTGATAGGTATACTCGAATGAGTTAGTCAACAGTCTTAGCAAAAAGCCAAGATAGATTGATGAACAGAGTCAGCTTGAAAGCTAAAACTGATCTAATTAAGAGATCAGTCAGAGCTGACCCTAAACTGATCAAAGATCAGTTTACTAGCTCTAAATGCTTTGAGTCTTTATTCAATTGACTATAGTTCAGTTAGAGAGGAAAAAAAGCTCAAGTAAGTAGCCAACTGATAAGTTTAGAAATGTAAGCTCTTAAGCTCAGCTGATGAGTCAGTCGAACTAGACTATATCAGGATAGAAGTTCAAGGCAGCTGAAGATCTGCCAACTAGACTATCTCAGAGCTGAAAGCTGAGACAGCTGAGAACCCATCAACTGAATGTCCAAGAACTGATAGCCGAATCACCTGCTCCTACTGACAAGCAGTTAATGAAGATCTCAACAGGAAATCTTTGAAAGATCCTGATGATCTTAGAGTAGAGAATTTTAAAAGTCAAAACGGCTAGTTCATTAAAAGAAGCTTCAAACGGCTACAGGCATTAAAATGCAACTGGTGATCTCTAAACATCACCAATCATAACAGTCATAATTCACTCATCTATTTAAAGAGGGTGAAATCAATTTTGGCCAGAGAAGTTTTTCGCCAATCTAACTTTGCTATTTGTGCAGAAAACGAGCTATTTCTTTCTCTCTCTCTCTACAGCTCAAAGCTCAAGATTCTCAAAGTGCGAAAAGTCTTAAACTGAGAAGGCGTGCTTCCAGTTCAAAGCAAACTGCTAAGCTGACGCAGAATTCCAGCAAGATCAAAACTTCTCAGTTCTGTCCCTCAAAGATCAACTACCTAGCTCAAGAGAAAGGAGCATTCTAGGTTGATAACAGTTTCAAGATAGCCTTCTTGAAGATTGAGCGAGAACTAAAATCGTGTAAAGACGGGCAATAGCACCTAAAGTCTCAGCGAGCAGTTGGGACCGGTAAGTGTGAGCTGTCGACCTAGAAACCGGCTGAGGAGGAGCGTGTACCGATGGGTCCGTTCTTCCAGGACAGCTACAGTTGGAAAGGAGGCCGTGCTCGGTTTGAAGGGTGCCGTTTTCAGGTCCAAAAGGATTTCTTCACTGTGTAATTGTAATAAAGAAACTTTACAGTTGCATAGTGGATTGCCCTTCTGCGGATGGAACAGAGGATGTAGAAGCAAAAAGCTTCGAACCTCTATAAAGTTCTGTGTGTGCTGCTCTTACTGTTTTACAGCTTTGCAAGTTCTTTAACTGCACACATTCACACACACAGACTGAACTGACAAGCTTCAGCCATATCTTCAAGCTATCAGTTCTAAACTGATCAGCTCACCAGCTAAGCCTCTGTCAGCCTCTCTCAACTGATCAGTCAACACAGATAAATCACTGAAGCGAGTCAGGGCCCTATCTATTCCGCAATCTGTCTTAAAAGTTTTTGAAGTCAGTTTATTCACCCCCTCTCTAAACTGACAAAAGCTTGCATTGGGACCAACAGAGCGCGAATCGTGAATGGATGTACAAACGATATGTGGCTAATGGGTGTTTAAATCCAGATTTCCTGAATGGACTTGAAAGCTTCATCAAATTTGCTGCTAGTCAGCCTGCGTTCATGGATGGAGATAAAATAAAGTGTCTGTGTCACAATGTGATAACATTCCATTTCAAAATCAATATACGATTTGATTGCACATTGGGAGGAATGGGTTTGTGAAAGATTATCACGTTTGGAGGTATCAAGGAGAAACAGCAGAGACTGTTGCTACGACTTCGAGAATTGGGCGAGAGACTGTATCAAATACGTACCATCATAAGAATTGGGCGAGAGACTGTATCATAAGAAGATGTACTATTTTCCTCTAACTCCTCGACTACAAAGATTGTATACATCCAATGCCACAGCTGCTGAAATGTGTTAGCATACGTCATTAGTTGATGACGGGGTCATGCGTCATCTAGCAGATTCTCCTGCTTGGAAGCATTTGAATGAAAAATTCCCTGATTTTGCAACTGAAATTCGCAACATTAGATTGGGTCTTTCTACAAACGGTTTTCAACCTTTCGGGTAATTAGGGCAGCAATATTCCTCATGGCCTATTATAATTACACCCTACAATGTTCCACCTTGGATGTGTATGAAAGAACAATACATGTTCCTTACAGTGTTGGTGCCAGGACCGCACAATCCGAAAGAAAAACTTGATGTGTTCTTGCAGCCACTGATATCTGAGTTGATAAAATTGTGGGATGTGGGTATCGACACATATGATGTGTCGATGAAGCAGAATTTTAAGATGCGAGCAGCTCTAATCTAGACAATTAGTGATTTTCCTACCTACTCAATATTGTCTGGATGGAATACTGTCGGAAGATTAGCTTGCCCATATTGTATGACTGATTTCGAGGCTTTCATACTTCAATGTAGTGGGAAGCAGTTGTGGTTTGATAATCATAAAATATTCTTACCAGCCAACCATCTATTTCGCAAGAATAAAAAGGCATTCACCAAGAACAAGGTGGTTACTGCAGAACCTCCAGAACTCAGATCCGGGATTGATCTTCTGCAAGAGATTGAGGAGCTGGGCTTGAAGAAGGTCATAGAATTAGGAAGTTATGAAGTGAATCTCAGAGTCGGGAAAAATAGTGGGTGGAAGAAAATGAGTATCTTTTGAGATCTGCCTTATTGGAGTTCATTACTGATTTGACACAATTTGGATGTCGTTCACATTGAAAAGAATGTGTTTGATAATCTATTTAACATAGTGATGAATGTCACGGGAAAAATAAAAGATACTCCCAAATCAAGAGATGAATTGAATATCTACTGCAATCGACCCGAATTGAAACGGGATGCCAGGACGGGCAAATACCCCAAAGCTTCTTATATGCTTGACAAAGCTGAGAAAAAAGTTTTGTGTGGATGGGTGAAAGAGCTGAAATTTCCAGATGGGTATGTGTCGAACATGAGTAGATGTGTCGATATGCAGAAGCTGAAGATGTTTGGAATGAAAAGTCATGATTGCCACGTGCTAATGCAGCGGATCCTACCCATGGCCTTTAAAGAACTTCTCCCACTTGCTGTCTGGAAAGCAATCACTGAATTGAGTATATTTTTTAGGGATCTGTCCTCTGCGAACATTAAAGTAGAGAATAGGTGTCATTTGCATGACATGATCCCTATAATTTTATGCAAGCTGGAACGCATATTTCCTCCAAGCTTCTTTGACTCAATGGAGCATTTGCCCGTACATTTAGCTGATGAAGCTCATCTTACTGGTCCGGTACAATATCGCTGGATGTACCCATTTGAAAGGTACTTACAAAAGCTAAAGAATAATGTATGGAACAAGGCAAGGGTTGAGGGATCAATATGCAATGCTTATCTAGTGCATGAAGCTTCGACATTTTGCTCCTACTATTTTGAAGATCATGTGTTGACAAAGCGCAGAAATTTGCCTCGAAATTATGACGGTAGGGGTGATGCAGTAAATGATGATCCAGATTGTTTGTTGTTTATTTGTGGTGTTTGATTGCATGATTTTGTATGTTTCAATTGTATTTCCTAATATTTTGATCTAGTTTATCTCTAGGTTTCGTGTGATTTTCTTCACCTGTTGCTCTTATGGTGGAATAAGCCAAGTTTTGGAAAACTTGAGCTTTTGTAAGCAAAATCTTGATTTTTAGGTACTAAGGTGGCATGGAGCGATGATAGGCCGGAAGGGATGAATCCGGGAGGAGAAGCAAGAACCCCGCGGCCGCGCAACATGTGATGCCGAACGGCCGCGCGAGCGTGCTCTCGGTGGAGGCACCCCGCGGGCGCGCTCACTCTAGGACCTCCGCAGGCGCGTGGCGTCCCGCGAGCGCGCGGGTCGCTCTGTTCTTCCCGATCGGCGCCAATATTGCACTCGTTTCTCATCCCCTCTTGTGGCATCTTGGACCAAATAACATTTCCTTTATCTTCCCTCCTCATTTTACATGTGGCTGTGAGACTCTTGAGTCACCCTAATCTAAGCAATAGGGAATAGGGATTAATTCACCCTAAACCTAGCTTTGGATTTTTCTTCCACAAATCCCTCTCATTTAATGCCCCCTTCCCATCACCTTTTCTCTCACCATACCACCACCATACCTCTCCTTCTCTCACAATCTCTCTCTCTCTCTCTCTCTCTCTCTCTCTCTCTCTCTCTTTTACGTCTCTCTCCTTCCCCCATTTCTCATATATAGATTTTTGGGATTCACTTGGGGATTCATCATTATCCATCATTGACTCTCATCTCTCTACACACCACTTCATCTTCACCACCACTCCACCTCCATTTTCCCTCTACACACACTACATACTAAATCTCTACACCACTTTCTCATCATTTTCACCATCATCACCTTCACAAAAGAGAAGAGGAGAAAAGAAAGAAGACGGGAACCAAGCCAAGCAAGAAGAAGAGAAGATGAGAAGGAACCGACGTCGAGCCATCCGCGGAAGCTACGCTTGAAGGAGGTTTCCATTTATATTTTCTTTGTATTTCTTGGATGGTTTGTGGGGATTTGTCCAAAGCTTCTTGAAGAATATTGAATATTGTAGAAGTTTGTGTTATTTGCATTCGATTTATGAGATGATCTTCTTCTATGATATTTGTATTGTTTTGAGCATGTTTAGTGGCTAATCTCTCTATTAGGGAGTAGAGGATCGATTTGGTTTTTGATCTATGCTCATTCTTGTTAGTTGTTGTTGTTGGGATCGTGCATTTTCATGTGAGAGTACTTGATCACTACTTGAGCATTGTTAGGATTTAGAGGAGTCTTGATTGTGATTCTAAATCCCGAAATTGGTCCCTTCGACATTACATGGATGGGGTTCCTAAGCCTAATATGCTAATCTTGTTCGTATGATATAGCTAAAAGCGGTTTAATGGATAGACGGTGACAGTAATTGAAGTTAAACTAATTGAGAGGGTCTATTGTATGAGTAAGATTAGCATTACCAACTTGAGCAAAGCATAGTGATAATCCAATGAGAGAATCTACACCCTAATACCTTGATCATTCCATTTTCCTCAATCTTGTCTTCATTTGTTGACACTTGCATTATCTTGTTCCTTGCTAATTTCATTTCTTAGTTTAAATCACCATCAATCACATATTTAGAATGTTTAGGTTTATTTTCGTTGTTTTAGCATGTTGCATGCATAGTCCTTAAGATAGTAGCTCACACTAGGCCTTCCTTGAGAGATCGACTCGGGTTAGCTCATCACGTCTATAATTGACCCCGTCCAATTGCGGGAGTGATCCAAATTATAAATAGTAAATTTGTGGACCGATTAAAACAAATTTTGGCGCCGTTTCCGGGGAAGGCCTAAGTTATTGTCTTAATGGTGCTATAATTGCTTTTGTGTGTTTTTTGATCGTGAATCTTTCTTGTTTAAGTGTCGTGTTTGTTTGCTTGTATAAATTTGCCTTTGTGTTCATTTTCTTGTGTGTGGCTTTCGTACCTCCTTCCGCAAGGTATGTGTGATCTCCGTTTTCTTTGTGGTTGTGTATGCTAGGGAGGCGAAGCCTCAATCGGAGACTAGCCCCCGTGTTTGACCACATCTATCGACCAAGGAGATTCGACGTGTTCGAGTGGGAAAGAGAGATGGAAGCTAACCACCTCAACCATCCCGAAAATGCCAATGCGGCTAGGAATATGAGAGACTTTGCTCGTCCTGTGATTGGGGTGTTGACTTCTTACATAGTTCTTGGTGAAGGCACGAGGAACTACGAGGTGAAGAACATTCATTTTAGCCAACTTTCCTTATTCTATGGGATGTCGGCCGAAGATGCTTTGAACTTCATCCGGGAGTTCTATGCCATTGTCTAAACCTTTCCTCTACAAGGTTTGAACGAAGATCAATTGAAGATGAGCTGTTTCCCTTACACCTTGAAAGATCGAGCCAAGACGTGGTTCATGTCTCTTCTGGCCAATTCATTGGCCAATTGGAATGCCGTCTACGAGAAGTTCATGGCCAAGTACTACTCCAACCAAAAGACCCAAGATTTGAGAGCTCAAATTGTTACCTTCACCTAATCTCCGGGTGAAGCATTTCATGAAGCTTGGGATCGATTTCGAGGTCTTCAACAACAATGCCCTCACCACCATCTTGCACCCGACTTGCTCAACCAATTCTTCTACGACGGGCTTTCACAAAATTTCCAATATATGGTGGACAATGCATCGGGAGGAGACATTGGAGGCCAGACCGCCGAAGAAGTTTCAAACATCTACGAGATGATGGCCACGACTTCTCAAAAAAAGAGTGCTAGGGGAAAGAGAGCTTCCGTCAATAAAGCCAACCCCAGTTACGATGTGACGAAACAACTTGCTGAGTTGACGAGGCAAATAGAGATGTTTCGAACTTCCGAGAGACCACCCCAACAAGTGATGACCGTTGAGACTTGTGGGATTTGTGGAGAGTATGGCCATAGGGCCAACTTGTGCCAAAAGTCGATTGAGCCGGAATTAAGTGAAGAGGCTCATTTTCATACTCTTCAAGAGCAAGTTCATGCCCTTCAAGGATTTCAACCCCACCAACCTTACAAGCCATACTCTCAATCATACAATCCAGGGTGGAGAAATCATCCAAAATTCTCTTGGAGACAACCTCAACAACCCCCTCAACCGCCACAACAACCGTCTCCACCTCAATAAACCGGAGGTGGCCAAGCTCCACCTTATCCGAGGCCGCAACAATATCCGGCCCAACCAAACCAACCGCCAAGGCTAACATTGCAAGACACCTTTCAATCCTTCATTAAAGCCACACAACAAAGATTTGAATCCGTTGAGGCTTCCGTAAAGAGAATTGAGACTCAAGTGGGACAAATAGCCGGGACCGTTGGAGAGTTGGCCAAGCAAGCCAAGCCAGGCAAGTTACCAAGTCAACTGGAACAAGCTCAAGCCATTACCGTGCTTAGGGGAGGTAAGGTGATCGATAACAAGGTTGGAGAGTCAAGTACAACTGAAGAGTTCGAGAAAGAAGAGGAGGCTCCTCAACAACAAAAGGAGCCCGAAACGAAAAGTGAAGAAGTGAAGAAGCCCACACTCCACAAGGCCACCAATCCCTACAATCCTCCAATCCCATTTCCAAACCAGCTAAGGAATGAGAAGCAAGACACCCAATTTCAAGAGTTCTACAAGCTCCTTTCAAAGGTGAATGTCAACCTTTCACTCCTTAATGTCATTCGTAATGTGCCGGCCTATGTGAAGTTCTTCAAGGAACTAGCTTCCAAGAAGAGAAAATTTGTGGAGGATGAGAAGATTGTGGTATCCGAAGTGGCAAGTGCAATCCTACAACATGAATTACCACCTAAGCTCTGTGATCCAGGTAGTCTTACTCTTAAAATTGCGTTGGGAAATGGAAAAGAAGCATGTGGTATGCTAGATCTAGGAGCCGGAATTAATTTGATGCCTTACTCTATTTATAAACAATTAGAGTTAGGTGAATTAAAACCAACTAGAATGTGTCTACAATTGGCGGATAGGTCCGTAAGATATCCTAGAGGAATAATAGAGGACATTCTAGTTAAGGTTGGTGGTTTGATAATTCCGGTGGATTTTGTTATTTTGGATGTGGGTGATGTCAAAGAAACGGGTAAAGAGCACACACTTCTCCTAGGTAGACCCTTCATGGCTACAACAAACACTTTGATTGATGTTGAAAATGGAACTTTAAAAATGTCGGTGTTAGGAGAAACTGTGTCATTTTCCGTACATGACAACAAGGTTATTCCCGTCTCTTCATTTGAGGAAAATTGTTCGTACATAGATGCTATTGATGCCTTGGCCGAGGAAGTCTTCTTGCAGGAAATAGGCTCCCATTGGATGAGTGAAGCCTTGTCCGAGGAACTTGCTATGGATGAAGCCTACCTCAAGTGTGGGGGAGACGAGTTGAATACCGAAGAGATGGAGATTTTTCTGGGAGAAGCCATGAGCCTAATGGAAATCATGGCCTCAACCGAAGAGGAAGTGAAGCCCACTCCCGAGTTTAAGCTCAAAGAGCTCCCATCTCATCTCAAATACGTCTATCTCGATGAAGAAGAGAAGAAGCCCGTGATCATTTTTTCTGAGCTAGATAAAGATGAGGAAGACCTCTTAGTAGCCGTACTAAAGAGGAACAAGCAAGCCATTGGGTGGAATCTTTCCGACATCAAAGGCATTAGCCCCTCAACGTGTATGCATCGTATCATTCTTGAGGAAGGGGCTAAGCTGGTTCGGGAAGGTCAAAGAAGGCTCAACCCCGTGTTGATGGAAGTTGTGAAGAAGGAGATTCTTAAGCTCCTAGCGGAAGGGATCATCTATCCCATATCCGATAGCGAATGGGTGAGCCCGGTCCATGTGGTGCCTAAGAAAGGAGGAATCACGGTGGTGGAGAATGACAAAGGAGAGCATGTGGCTACTTGGACCACCACCGGATGGAGAATGTGTATTGATTACCGGAAGCTCAATGCCGCCACTAGAAAAGACCATTTTCCCCTTCCTTTCATTGATCAAATTCTCAATAAATTGGCCGGACATAGTTTTTATTGTTTCCTTGACGGTTTATCGGGTTATTTTCAGGTGGCCATAGCGCCAGAGGACCAAGCCAAGACTACATTCACATGCTCGTTTGGTACGTTTGCGTGTCGGACAATGTCATTTGGACTATGCAATGCACCGGGCACGTTTCAAAGGTGTATGTTCTCTATCTTCTCCGAAATGATTGGAGACTTCATTGAGGTATTCATGGATGATTTTTCGGTCTTTGGATCTTCATTTTCCGATTGTTTAGAGAAGTTAGAACTTGTTTTAAAAGGATGCATATAAAGTAGCCTTACTCTTAGTTGGGAAAAGAGTCATTTTATGGTTACTAGTGGCATAGTTCTTGGGCATGTTGTTTCTAAAGAAGGAATGAGCGTAGATAAGGCTAAGGTGGATGCGATTGAAAAATTACCTCCGCCTGTTAATGTAAAAGGTGTTAGAAGCTTTCTAGGCCATGCCGATTTTTACCGTAGGTTTATTAAAGACTTCTCCAAAATTAGTCAGCCTCTATGCCATTTGCTTGCTCAAGATGTTCCTTTTGAGTTTGATGAAAAATGCTTGTATGCTTTTAAGACTCTTAAGGAGAAATTGATCACCGCACCCATTGTTGTTTCCCCTGATTGGTCTTTACCATTTGAGATCATGTGTAATGCATCAAATTCCACTGTGGGTGCTGTTTTGGGTGAACGGATTGACAAAATTCTTTATGTAATTTACTACGCTAGCCTCACATTGAATAGTGCTCAAGTAAATTACACCACTACCGAAAAAGAGTTGCTTGCCGTTGGGTTTACATTAGATAAATTTAGATCCTACATCTTAGGTTCTAAAGTGATTCTGCATAGTGATCATGCGGCTGTAAGGCATTTGTTGACCAAACCCCAAGCCAAACCTAGACTCATTAGGTGGATTTTGCTTGTGCAAAAATTTGATGTTGAAATCAAGGATAGGAAAGGTTGTGAAAATGTGGTAGCGGATCATCTTTCTCGCCTCCCCGTTGATGAAAATTTTGAATTATTGCATGAAAAAGGAGTTGATTGTGATACATTTCCATATGAGCATGCTTTTGAGCTAAATTCCTCTTCTTGGTATGCCGACATTGTTAATTATCTTGCTTGTGGCAAAACGAGGCCTAACCTTACCTTTCAAGAAAGGAAAAGATTTTTGGCAATGTGTAGGTACTACTTTTGGGACGATCCATACCTTTTCCATTCGGGAAAGAATGAGGTGATTTGAAGATGTGTCCCAGAGGAGGAGCAAGCCGATGTTCTAGCCTTTTGCCATGCCTCACACTGTGGTGGCCACTTTGGAGGCCAAAAGACGGCTAGAAAGATCTTGCAATCCGGATTGTATTGGCCTTCCATTTTTAAGGATGCTCATGCCTATTTCATTTCATGTGATAAATGCCAAAGACTTGGCAATATAGGGAGGAGAAATGAAATACCTCTAAATATCAATCTAGTTGTTGAAATTTTTAATGTTTGGGGTATTGATTTTATGGGACCATTTCCTAACTCATTTGGCTTCGAGTGTATCCTATTAGCGGTCGATTATGTGTCAAAGTGGGTTGAAGCAATCCCCACTAGGTCTTGTGACGCTAATGTGGTTATCAAGTTTGTGCAGGAGCATATTTTGAGTAGGTTTGGATTCCCTCGAGCGATCATAAGCGATGGTGGAACGCACTTCACCAACAAGCTCTTTTAGGGGTGGCACGGTAAGGTATACCTTACTTTTTTCCTCATACCTTTACTTTACCTTACTTGTACGGTATGGAGAAAATCCATACCGTTACCTTACCTTAAGGTTCAGTATACCTTCCAATGGTATATCTTAAGTTCGGTATGAAACAAATGGCATGCCTTTACCGTACCTTTAGTTCGGTGTACCTTACCGACATCGGTATACCTTACTAACATCAGTATACCTTACTATATTGGTATACCTTACTGACATCGGTATACCTTATCGACATCGGTATACCTTATCATACCATTCTAGGATATATCATATATCTCATATATTTACTCAAAATATATGAAACACTCCTAATAACGATCAAAATTTAATAAAATAAAATAAATATCTTCATGTCACGATAATTAAAGTCCAATAAAACAAAATAGATATAATAATTCAAATTTAACACTCCAATGCAACAATTAAAATAAAAACAACCAAGTGATATCCCAAGTCCCAACAAATACAAGAAATAAAAATAAACCGAGTCTAGAATGTTTCCCAAAAACTAATACAATCTTCAAATTTGAATCTCAAGAAACCTGCAAAATTAACAATTATATTAAGACTTTAATTAAAAATTACAATATACAAAATGAAAAAAAATAAAATTTATAAGAACATAATCGTACTTTTCAAGTTACACCCAACACTAAGTGGAAACGGTAGAGAAAGTTTTTATAACATATTTACTAGTATTATATATCAATCACGTTTTTATAGTATTATATATCAATCACATTTTTATAAATGTATAACATATTTACTAGTATTATATATCAATCACGTTTTTATAATTAATATAAATTGTATAAAAATATTATAAACTTATTAAATATTACAAATTTGAAATTTTTCACTTAGAAATCGTAAGAATTATTTAAAAAGTATATAATATATTAACAAAGAACACACTTAGCATTACAATGCATTAAGTATAACATAAAATTAATTATAAGTGTTAATATTATAAATTCACTAGAGATTTATAAATGTATAACATATTTACTAGTATTATACATCAATCATGTTTTTATAATTAATATAAATTGTATAAAAATATTATAAACTTATTAAATATTACAAATTTGAAATTTTTTACTTAGAAATCGTAAGAATTATTTACTAAGTATATACTATACTAACAAAGAACACACTTAGCATTACAATGCATTAAGTATAACATAAGATTAATTATAAGTGTTAATATTGTAAATTTACTATATATTTATAAATGTATAACATATTTACTAGATTAATTATAAGTGTTAGATATTTACATATATATCATATTTACTAAGTATTATATATAGAGTATCTATAATTCACATATACATATATTTATATAATATCACAAAAATAACGGTATATACCGTTAGTTCGGCATATACCGTTGTGACGGTATATACCGTTGGTGCGGTGTTTGCAGGTATATCGGTATACTGGTACATACCGCACCAACGGTATATACCGTCACAACGGCATATACCGTACCTACGGTATATGCGAAACTAACGGTATATACCGTACCTACGGTATATACAGGTACAACGGCATATGCCGAACTAACGGTATATACCGTACCTACGGTATATACTGGTACAACGGCATATGCCGAACTAACGGTATATGCCGAATTAACAGTATATACCTTAAAAATTCAGTATACCGTCGGTATCGGTATACACCGGTATACCTCGGTTTTTAAGATTCTATACCGTTACCTTACCGAAAAATCTCGGTACGGTATCATACATTACCGAAAATACCGGTATACCTTAAAGTTCACTATTACGGTATTTTTTCCAGTACGATATGACGATATTTTTCCCCAGCCCTAAGCTCTTTGAGAGATTGATGAGAAAGAATGGGGTGACTCACAAGGTGGCGACTCCCTATCATCCTCAAACTTCCGGTCAAATGGAGACAAACAACAAGCAAATTCAGAACATTTTGAAGAAGACCGTGAATGTAACGAGGAAAGATTGGTCTACCAAGCTAACGGATGCTCTTTGGGCATATCAGATGGCTTACAAGACTATTCTAGGGATGAGCCCTTACCGCCTCGTGTATGGGAAAGCATGCCACCTCCCCGTTGAGATCGAGCACAAGGCCTATTGGGCCCTAAAGGCGGTGAATTTTGATTTAGCATGTGCAGGAAAAGAACGAGCCTTGCAATTGTCTGAGCTCGATGAGTTGAGAAATGAAGCTTACGACAATGCAAAAATCTACAAGGATAAGGTGAAGAAGCTTCACAATAGACGCATTGTCAAAAAGGAGCTCGTTCTGGGCATGAAGGTTCTCCTTTTCAACACCCGGTTGCGGCTTTTTCCCGGAAAACTCAAGTCACGATGGAGTGGCCCGTTCATCATCGAAGAAGTGCTCCCATACAGAGTTGTCACCTTGAAAAATCCGAGAACCAACATTACATTCCAAGTGAATGGTCACCGAGTCAAACCATATTTTGAAGGATTTTCCAAAAAAGCCGATGTCGAGGATTTTGAGCTCGTCAATCCTACCTAATTCGCCAAGGACTTCGTCTAGCTCGAGACATTAAAATGAGCGCTGCATGGGAGGCAACCCATGATTATCTTATTTTTACCTATGTTTTTTAATCTCTTTTAGTGTTTGTGTGTTTGCGTTTTTCGTATTTTTGGTGTTTGTTTTGCAGGTGTAAGTCGGACCGATGATGGGGCGAAAGGCAAAAATTCGGCTAAGTCCTGGCCCGCGGCCACGCACCCCGTGCGACCCCCCTCTCGGCGTCCGAACTGCGCGAGCGCGCAACCCCCGCGAGCACGCGGTCCATTTGGCCCAAAATTCACCCCGCGAGTGCGCAAGGCTCCGCGGGCGCGCACCTTACCAAGCCCCGCGGTCGCGCACCTGTCTTCCTATAAAAGGAGACCACTCGTGGAACCCTAAATCCACTCCACTCTTGCGCCGCTTTTGAGACTCCTCTCCCTCTTCACCCAGCTCCCCAAGCCCTTTCTCACCTTCCATCACTCAAAATTCCCTAAATTGCAGCTCCTCTCCACCTCACGAGCACACGTCACCACCCTCATCACCGCGACCGCACCGATCTTCCGCGCCCGCGCAACATCACCACCTAGCCTTCACGACGCTCGCCGCAGCTTCCCAGCCGCCATCTCGCACCGCCGCCAGCCACCGCGGCATCATTCCTGCACTACCACCAAGCTCCGCGACTGCGCAATGTCCCGCGGCCGCACGCCCCTCTCCCCCGTAGCTCCCGCGACCGCACACAAGCCTTGCGGTCACGCACCAGCTACCCGCGTTCCCTCCGAGCGCTTTTGCTCGCATTCGCTGCTTCTTTTTCACCTTCAATCCATCATCTCTTGCTCCACCATCCATTATGCCCTCGAGAACGAAGAACCCTTCTTCTTCCCACGAAGATGGCGACGAGAACCTCCAAGAGCTCTATGGTTGCCCGTTTCGTGTGCGTACCCATGCCGAAGGTAACCGCTATCAAGCTTTCACTGATTATGGGATTACTTCACCTCGATATCTCGATTGGAACTTGCTGAAATCGTTGAAAATTGATGAGAAGGTGGAAAAATATTTAAAAGTATTGACATTGGATAAATTTTCCAAATTGAAGTATGTTGGTTTTAATCCGTTGTGCCTTGAGTTTTTGGTCACCTTCAAGCTTGATTCTGTGAATTCGAAAATTACTTTTCATATGCTTGGAGATGAATTTGAAGTGACCTTGGCTAGAATGAAATCCTATTTCGGGTTTTCGACCAGTGGGCCACGTGATAGGCCATCCGATTTCAACACAGCTGTCGCCTGGCACGAGCTCACCGGGTTCAATAATTGGGATCCTCAAGGGACACCTACTGGTTTCATACGAGACCCTGCCCTGGCCATCATGCACAAGTTCCTTGCATACTCTATTTCTGGGAAGGAACAAGCCAACAAAGTCAATGCTACAGAGGTCTATCTTCTTTGGTGTGCCCTTCACAACACCAAGGTCTGTCTGTCCTACTTCATCTGGACCGCCATCCAGCAGATGACTCGGTGCACAAAGCAGCATCCATCCTTTTGTGCTTTCATCACCGCTCTTGCTGTTAAGCTTGGCTTGATTCCCGATAGAGGCCCACTCCCTGAAGGACAGAGCAAGGTTAAGGAGTACATGATCACTGTCGACGAGCTCAAACGAGCCCAGCTAATTCTTGATGAGAGGAGATTGGTCCCTCACACTGATCGGCCCTGTATCTCTAAGCTAATGAATGCTCAGCGTGCGGCTCTCAGATGCTACAGAGAAGCCTACTCCTCTTCAGCTCCACGTGATGATGATGATGAAGACGAGGAAGAGAACGAAGAAGAGAATGAGGAAAGGGAAGAAGAAGACCAAGGAGACGAGGACAATGAACAGGAAGGTCAAACTCACTACCAGCAGCTGTCTTACCCCTCCACGATGCCCCAGCATGGGTATCAGATGCCGCAGACTGATTGGAGATCCTTCCAGGACTACTTTGACACCACCATGGGGCAGTTCTAGCAGAGCTTCCAGCAGAATTATGCCGACTCCATGGGCCAATTTCAGCAGCATTTTGATACCTCCATGGGCCAGTTCTAACAGTCCTACAGCAACACCATGGGGCAATTCCGAGACCGATTCGATGCTTCTATAGGCGAGTTTCGCCAAGAGTTGGGATCCCTCCGTCAGGATGTTGGCGACATGAGGCAGGACATCTATGGTCGCCTCGATAGGCATGACGAGAGGATGACGGCCCTCGAGGACAGCTGGAACAACTGGACGATCTCCTATCCCTACCCGCAGCCTCCTCCACCACCTTATGATCCACCACAGCAGTGAAGTTCTTTCGTGTTTTCCTGTGTATTTTTATGTTCATGTGCGTGTTTTTATTATTTTCAGTTCACTCTTTTTGTCGTTCGTTGGTTATATTTGTCGTGTGTTTTGTAGGAACTAGCGCCTGTTGCCGGTCTTCTACGATTTGTAATGTGTTACTCTTCCCTTTTCTCTTATTGCATCTTGTTTACATACATTGAGGACAATGCATATTTTAAGTGTGGGGGAGAGCTTTGTTATGTTATGTTGTGAATTTTGTTGTTCATGTGAAGTTTTTATTTTAATATTTTAGTGTTGATTATTTTGATATTAATGTTAGTTGTTTTAGTTATATAGGTATGTTGTGATTTTCTCCCACTTAGTATCTTGTTTACCCGATGGTCAAATTTGAACAATTTTTTATATGAATCTTCAAGGAATTATTTTCAAGTCGATCATGAATGAATGAATTGTTTCATGGTTTCACTCTTAAACATGAATTATTTTTGAATATGATCACAGTTTGATGATTGACGTTGAAAGGTCTTGCCCTTGAAAGAATAGGAAGCATGCTTGGCCTTGTTCTTGAAAACTACTCCCCTTAATCATTTATCCTTGTATTTATGATAAAAAAAATAAAAAATAAAAAAATAAAAAACAAAATAAAAAGGGGAAAATAAGGATCTCTACTTCTCTAGTTGATTTATTCGACTATGAGTATGGGAAACCACACAAGGACACTAGGGATTCCCTCCCTATGGTTTTACCTTGTGAGTTTTGATCCATACCCCCATGAATTTGTTTAAATAAATGGGATTGCATTCCGGATTCTACTTCTCTCATGTGTGTGTCAATCCGTTCACATGTTGCATGATGAGTATGGAAAACCACATTAGAAAGCTCGGTTATGCTCGATGATTTGACCTAATGACCCTTGTCCTATGTTTGCAATCCCCTATATTGTTGAATGTTGTATCTTAATAAATGTGGATATGATTTGTGGGGATGTAATTTAATGGAATTTGGGCTAACATGTTTTTCCTAGACTTGAACGGACAAGCAATTCACTTGATTGGATATTGTGTTCACATTCTTGGCTAATGAATGTTTTTGTGGGAACCATTCATATTGTCAAGTACATGATCGCTTTGCGAATATTTCCTTCTTGCTTCATATTTTTAATCTCTTATTTGCTTGAGGACAAGCAAAGAGCTAAGTGTGGGGGAGTTGTTTGGTGTTTATTTGTGGTGTTTGGTTGCATGATTTTATATGTTTCAATTGTATTTCCTAGTATTTTGATCTAGTTTATCTCTAGGTTTCGTGTGATTTTCTTCACTTGTTGCTCTTATGGTGGAATAAGCCAAGTTTTGGAAAACTTGAGCTTTTGTAAGCAAAATCTTGATTTTTAGGTACTAAGGTGGCATGGAGCGATGATAGGCCGGAAGAGATGAACCCGGGAGGAGAAGCAAGAACCCCGCGGCCGCGCAGAGCCCCGTGGCCGCGCAACATGTGATGCCGAATGGCCCCGCGAGCGCGCCCCACCCCGCGGGCGCGAACTTCTCCACGGGCGCCCTCACTCCAAGACCTCCGCGGGCACGCGGCGTCCCTCGAGCACGCGGGTCGCTCTGTTCTTCCCGATCGGTGCCAACATTGCACTCGTTTCTCATCTCCTCTTGTGGCATCTTGGACCAAATAGCATTTCCTTTATCTTCCCTCCTCATTTTGCAAGTGGATGTGAGACTCTTGAGCCACCCTAATCTAAGCAAAATAGGGAATAGGGATTAATTCACCCTAAACCTAGTTTTGGATTTTTCTTCCACAAATCTCTCTCATTTAATGCCCCCTTCCCATCACCTTTTCTCTCACCTTACCATCACCATACAACCACCATACCTCTCCTTCTCTCACAATCTCTCTCTCTCTTTTACGTCTCTCTCCTTCCCCCATTTCTCATATATAGCTTTTTGGGATTCACTTGGGGATTCATCATCATCCATCATTGACTCTCATCTCTCTACACACCACTTCATCTTCACCACCACTCCACCTCCATTTTTCCTCTACACACACTACACACTAAATCTCTACACCACTTTCTCATCATTTTCACCATCATCACCTTCACAAAAGAGAAGAGGAGAAAAGAAAGAAGACGGGAACCAAGCCAAGCAAGAAGACGAGAAGGAACCGACGTCGAGCCATCCGTGAAAGCTATGCTCGAAGGAGGTTTCCCTTTATATTTTCTTTGTATTTCTTGGATGGTTTGTGGGGATTTGTCCAAAGCTTCTTGAAGGATATTGAATATTGTAGAAGTTTGTGTTATTTGCATTCGATTTATGAGATGATCTTTTTCTATGATATTTATTTTGTTTTGAGCATGTTTAGTGGCTAATCTCTCTATTAGGGAGTAGAGGATCGATTTGGTTTTTGATCTACGCTCATTCTTGTTGGTTGTTGTTGTTGGGATCGTGCCTTTTAATTGTTTACGTTGTTTGATTAATCGCAGGCACAGGGAATCCCAGACGAGCAGGTTGGGTGGGAGCTATTTTTGAGACTCCATCGTGATAAGGATGGACACTTCACTGATCAAAAGAGCGAGCGACTTGCTATAAGTATTTAATTTAAAAATAATTAATAAATATATAAATGTGCTAACGACTTGTTGCTATTAGGCGGAGGTCCTCACACGGGCGGAGGAGTTAAGCCAGCCAGTTCCAGACTCTTATGAGGTCCCTCAGGTGGATATGACCGCCCTCTATCTATAGGCGCTCGGAGGGATGAGCAAGAAGAAGCGCGTCTTTGGCACTGGATCTCAGTCGCACTTCTACAGTGGCAATGGCAGCAGCAGCAGCACCAGTGTCCTTTCAGGCGCCACCTCACAGCCCGCATTTACAGAGGAGGCCTTCACTCAGCGTGTAGATGAGATAAGGGCCCAGATTCGGGACGAGGTCAGGACTGAGCTGCGGGAGGAGGTCAGGACCGAGATGCAGCAGATGCAGGCCCAAATGGAGGCCCAAATGCAGGCCAGGATGGAGGCTCAGTGGGCCCAGATGTTTGCCAAATTTGGCCAGCCTCCGCAGTTCCTCCACCCCCACCCCCCTCAGATTACCAGTGACAGTACTATTGTTTTTTAGAATAATTAAATTTTAATTTTGATGTAATTTTTTATATTTGAATTTCAATATTTAATATATTATATTTTTAATAATATTATTATTTCATTTATAATATTACATTTTTATTAATTTGAGGAATTAAAAATAAAACAAAAAATTAAAAAAAAATTAAAAAAAAGAACTAATGACAGATCGTAGTCCGTCACTACTAGCGACGAACTTATGATGGATCGTTAGCCGTGAAACCTAACGACGGATCGTAGTCTGTCGCTACTAGCGACGGACTTATGACGGATCGTTAGTGGGCAACTTAACGATGAATTAGTTTCCATCGCTAGTAGCGACGGCACTATTCATCGCCAGTCCGTCGGTAAAGCATCACCCCCCGTCGGCCGTCCAGCCGGTGACGACACATAACGGTGATGGATGGGTCGTCGGTACTCCGTCGTTAGACTAACCATGGACACAGAATTCATCGTTAGACCGAATTAATGACTAGAATCTCGGCGACGGCTGGTGTCCGTCGTTAGTCTGTCGAAGCCTTATTTAGCGACGGAATTCCTTGATATAGCGATAGAAATATCCGTCGCTAAAGTCCGCTTTTTTTGTAGTGACTGTGCCTCCAACACGACGCCACTTTGGCAATTTTTTATTTTATTTTTTCAATTGTATTTTTATTTTTCTAACTCTGTTTTAGTACATTTCAGCTTTTGCCAATATAACAAAATTGTTGAATACAATATATTATAGTTATAGTGACAATAAGGTAAAGTAGCCAGTCAAAAATAAAAACTTTTTTAGTCACTTTTTGAAAACATTATTATTTTTTCCAAGTTACCATAATATACTTCATTTAAAGAAGTTGTCTAAAAAAAATTATGTGTGCAGGCGGACAGGTGTGTGACTGCCAACGCGAGTGCACACCTCCGCATTGAGTCCAGCGCACGGGCGCCTGCATGCGCACATGCGCGCTAAGTCCAGGGTGCGGGTGTGCGCGCGCAGGTGCCAGTGTTTCATCACATGATTGTTTGGTTTGCGATGTTACTAATCCAGTTCAATATGATATAAATGTAAGTGGGTCTACTGAATGTCGAAGGTTACTATGATTCCTTGCTGCCTTTCCTTCACAAGATTGTTAAGAAAGGATCTCACCTATCGAATTACTGTAAGGAAAAAAAAACTTGTTGAAGCACAATGTGGTGATATTGATTATGAGAAGTTCTGCTTTAATGGGCGGCGGTGTTGGTGCATAGGGCTGCATCCAAATTAATATATCACCCCTTCAAGAACATAACAACAAATTTCATCTTCGATGGGGGCTATGAATTAGGGGTTTTTTTATTTGGTTATGAGGGTAAAAAAAATCTAAGAATTTAATATGTGTATATATATATATATATATAATTTAAGGAGCTATAAAAAGAAAAATGAGGATTGTGTTTAGAATTTCCCATCAAAATATGTTAAATGATCCTTAAACAAGACATGGGCAAAATATATATAATTAAGGACGAACACTTTCAATACACCGATTGTCAGTTGATGAGAGAAAAAAAATGGAATTGTTTATAGAATTTTATGGACCATACCTTCCAATTCCATTTGTACAGAAAAAAAAATGATGTTATTAATTAAAGTCTTACTTGTGATGGATCATGTTAAATTAAAAATTGAATGAGCTTGATTTTATCTTCATTGAACAAGATGGGTGGGTCGACCCACCACCACCCAATGGATTGGGCACTTGAGATGGAGCCAACTGTAAAGTTTGTTTAGGAAAGATTCCAGATTCAAGTCTAAGTCGGTTGAGGTTACTTAACCGGAGCCATCATGAGGTTGTGGAAGGCGGAGCCATCATGAGGCTGTGGAAGGTGTTCTGACGTTGTTAGAAATCTTCCATCCACATCTGATCAACTTCCCTAATGTGTTAGATAAATAGTAAAGGGCCACCCATTTTACACTATCCATCATTCTCCGTATTTTTAATTAATATTTCTTCATATTATTTATATGTAGAAAAATAACACAAATCAACTAAATTAAGCCGTAAATTAATTTATTGTATTTTCAAATTATATGTACATATAATAAAATTAATTTATTATTTTACAGGTAATAGGATGGAAAAATATATTAAATACTTTTAAACGATGTGTGGAAAAAAATATATATTTTTTTGTATCGGACACAACCATCTATAGTTAAAAGAATGAGCTATTAATGAACAATATTACTGATATTTGTTATGACAAATCATCCTAATGTTACAAAATTACTTTATGACTTTATAAAAGCATTGGCACGCGAAGAAAACTTTTTTGTAATATGTGTTTAAAAAATAGAAGGCAGTTGTCTTACTCAAGCAGAAATGTCGGTAGTTATTTGAATAGTCGATTATAACTTATAACCAATTACTAAACTACTTTATTCATATTTTGTATCTAGAAATTATCTTAGTATTACAAAATTAATTTATAACTGTATACATATGTTGACAAATATTTAATATAATTATAATTACTCCATTAATATTTTCTAAAAAGTTTAAATAGTAAAAAGAATTTTTTTTTAATTTTACAAGTCACTGAGTTAAAATTGGACTACTTGTTGGCTTTTTATTTCAACTAGAGTATTGTTATAAACTAACATAGTGTAGTTACTGATGCACTAAATATTATGCAATTATCTGCAACTAATACAAGTCACTGCAATATAGTAAGTGAATTGAGTATCGTATCTACATGGACTGTAAATTCGACCACACTAAGTATTAAGCTAACATGATTCTATTATTCAGGCTACCTAATTCTTGGGGTGAGTTAATCCTAGACAAAAATCTAAATTAAACTAAAATAAGTAATTAAGAAAGAGACAAAACGAAATCACAAAACTAAAATACTTAAAAGAATCAGACAATCAATTAAAATATTAATCATACGGAATGCATACGCGTGTCCTTTATGTACTAATTCAATTCTAACAATTCTCAATTTTAATCTGATTATTGGTGGAGGATCAGAAATGTCGCTACCTATCTCCGCCAGGTCTCAAGGTAGTCGTGGATTAACAAATTAACTATCACTCTCGTCTCTAGATTAATTGTTAACTCCCTATAGATCAACAGATTTAAAAACCTCCTACAGATTCCACAGAACATATATCAAATAATTCAATTTAATCTCACTAATTAATTATCTCCATTAGGACTCAAATTAATTAGCTAGCATACAATGACTATGGCCTTAATCATGCATCAAAAATCTAAACTTGAATGTTTGAACACAATAATCAAAAGGGAAAAGTAACAGAATTAAAATCAATTCATAACTTTAACATGTTTGCAAACCCTATACTTAATAGAGTTCTAGTCGCTCATAGTAAAACTACAATCTAATAAAATATAAATTACAAAAGTCATATCGAAAATAAACTGAAATTATAAAACGACTTATGCCGGATGTTTGAATCTTTAATCTCTGTCTTCCTCTGCTGCTTCACAGCTCTTCTCTACTAAAATATAGGGTAAAAGTGTGAATTTTCGTCCAAATATGATCCTTAAATAGTTGGGCTAGGTTTGGATAGGTTTTGGAGTCAAACAAGAAAAGAGGTAAAAATCCGCCAAAAATCGACTTTTCACGCATGGGCCGTGCGCTAAGGATGTTCTAGCGCATGGGCCATGCACCAGTTTTTGGATGAGCTTCGCCTTAGTCACGCACGGACCATGTGTGAAGGATATCATTCTGCACGGCCGTGCGCAAAAATCTACTGTCCGACACTCTTCACCGTTTCGCTCCGTTCTCGCTCATTTCTCATCCGATTTACCCGATTCAAGTTACAACACGCTCCTAACTCGATCCTATATCTTCTTAGGTACTTTCAAGATCAATTTCATCTCATAAAATAATTGACATTAAATCCCTTTAAAATGAGCAAAAATGTGACACTGCACAACATATGGAAAACTATGCGCAACTTATCAATATATGCATGCAATGCACACGAACTACCATCCAAACAGACCTCAAAATACATGAAAAATCCATGTTTATCAACCTCCCAAACTTGAACCATTGTTCCTCCTCGAACAATGATGAAAACACTAAGAAAATAAACATGGATGGACACAGTAAACTCGATCATTAATGCCTCAAGAACAAAATCAAATATATTTTCAAAAATAAATCCAATTCCTATAACTCATAAAATCATATACACAACCAATCTCAATAGATCTAAATATGAACCTCACTGATAATTGTATGACTCATCTCTCAAGTGTGTAAGATGTACTCTCATCGAATGAAAAGCAATGCAAAAGTATCAACCATAAGCTTGTCAATCGTCTAACTCATTTATACTCAAACATGTAAGAATAAAGATCCAAAAGGTCTTTGATTTAGGATGTAATGTACGAACATTGGTCAAAGGTTAGGAAATTTTGGCTAAGTGACTCAAAAATAACTTCAAACCACTCACATCTTCTTTCTCTTTCAAATCCGGGTATGGATACAAAAATCCATCTTCTAACATCTCCAATCCACCCAATCATATATCTTCAAAATCTCCCGATTTATATGTACTTTGTACACATTTCATCATTCTCTTATGCTTTACAATATTTAAATAATTAAGCCAACAAATGACAAAAATTCTCAATTGTCATCTATTTAAGTTTGTCTTTCTTCATTCTTTTTTTCTTCTTTTCTTTCATTCTTTTTTTCTCTTTTTTCTTTTTTTAAAGCTTATTATGAGAATGACAAAATATTTAAGCACCAAATCATATCTATTCCTCCACCCAAATCATCACTTCTCATCAAAATGGATTGTCTTATTCACCATCCAAACCTCCTATCATCCAAGTTTATGAATAAAAGGCAATTATGGATCAAAATTGGCTAGAAAAAGTCAATTTTTTTGGGTTAGTATCTAGGAAAATTATGTGGCTAAGAACGGATGGCCTTAAATCATATCTAAATCCTTTACATACTCAAACAACTCGATCAGAAATCATGGCAAGTTCTAGAGACACAAATGCATGCATGACAAACAATTATCAAAGAACGAACTGTCAATGAACAACAGTTTAAAGCTCAAAATCTCCCAGGATTGTTCATGCTTCAATCTACATCAATCAAAAGTGCATATTGATTCATACAACTCATAAGAAGTCGGATTCATTCAAGTTTTCACAAATAAGCTCATTTTTCATCATCGGCATCTCATGAGTTCACAAAACACGACTCTAAAAATAACTAAAACAAAAAAAACTGACTTAAAAGAAAGTAATAAAAAAAACGAACCTAAACAGAATTGAGAATGCATAATTGAGAACCTTGGGTTTCTTTGGTGGTTTAGTTGCAGAAAATTCATCAAACAAACTCCTCTTCAAGGACCCATCATCAATCCACTCAATTCCAACGTCCACCATTGATTGAGAATCAATATGAGTATTTTCAGTAGCCTTGGTTTGACTTCGATTAGTTATATTCTCACCCTCCTTAGGTGTACCTTCATCCAACTTATCTTTATCCAGCTTATCCATCACAATGTTTACTCTCCAAAATGCTAATGGAATCAGATTCTTGGGTGTCAAAGTTGTTGGTAGCATATGCAGAAACAATATTCCTTTGAGGGCTTGGAGGATCTCTTTTGGCATATAATGACCATCAACCGCCTGTAGAGAAAATTTATGAAATCAATCAATATCATATGAGTTGTACATATTAATCAAAATATACCTCCGAGTTATCCATGTTGAGTTCTGCAGCAGTTTTTCCAACTAATTGCATACACTCTCTATCCCATAAAATAAATGGTGAACTTTCTGTGTCATCTCCAACATGTATTATCAACTTATACTTGATATTTCCAGTCTGATCGTATCTGTTACACTTCTTACAGTAGAACTGATGGTCTGCTATTATTATTTTCTTATGACACTTCTTGCACGATATATAGAACCACCCCTAAGCCTCATCAATTTGAACTACAGTTCCACAGACCCAAAAGCAGCCACTCTATCCAAACAACACATAAATCAATACTCATAGTAATAAAAATGTAAACTCAACTACTGAAGTTTAGATTTATAAAGATTCAGTGATGCAATAACCTGAACTTCATCGGTTAGTTCTTGTATAGTTTTTAGAGAACTAACTCTAGTTGAAAGCTCTTCATTGATATTAGAGTTCATTCCTTGTGAAGTGCTACTTATAATAGAAGTACTTAAGCTCGAATCAATAAGAAGTCTTTACAACAAAAAAAGTCCATTAGTTGTGATATTACATTTAAAATATGTATATTTAAACATTTTACTCATATATCTTTGCTTGAATTCAATAACTTCAGGTGCATCACTATTCAAAATAATTTTGGTCACATGGTAAGCATTAGAGACCTTAATCATTCCTGCTAAAAATGAAAATTAGAATAAACATGGCAACTGAATGTGTGGCTAATATATGCAGTAACTTTTTTCAGCCTATGTGCATTATGTCATGCTATTTGTTGGATACTTACCTTGGAACACACTTGACCTACACATCTGAAGGATAATGATATTAAGTTCTTAATTTTGTTCATTAAGTTGGTTGATGCATTCATCTATATATTCCTCCCATAGTGAGCAACAAAGCATCTTCCCCCTTCATATCATGTGATACTATTTAATGGTCAGCTAAATTATTTGAAAAAAATATATAGAATAACAAAGAGTGTATGGAAGTCTTTTTTTTTACTCGGTGTCTTCTAGAATCATATCCATAACACGTTTTTTAGATCCATTAGTCACTTCTCTTGGCTTGCTTCTGTGCTTGAGTACTCCAATAACATATGTGATACATTGTAACATGAGTTGTTAGCTATTACATTATAATATAAAGAACTAAAAAAAAAATATAACTTTTTACCAAAGGGTACAACATCTGCAATGTTCTCCATAGATAGAACCTCATCAAATATTTTGAAAGAGTAAATGAAATTTGGAAAGTTTTCACTTTCTTCTTCAGATTCCTTACAGACATGTGTTCCACCCATGATTGTGGCTTTATACTTGTGTGTTATTGTTCTGTACTTCGATGTATTGTGTGCAACAATAAAGTTCTTTAAAGCATACGACAAACCTTTTTCAAACTTATCCTTGAATGAGTGCATTGATAAACGTGGAACTGTTGCTTGAAACCTTACACCCTGCGCGGATAAAAAAAGGCTTACACATGCACTTTTGTTGGTGTTTTTTACTTCATATATATAATTATTTAGTACCTGTACATCATGAAAAATGAACTGGAATGTAGCTAATTCATTTCTATTGTTTGATGAAGGGACACCATAGCATCGAATTAGTCTAGCTTTAATAGCTGTTGAGGTGTTTGTTGGTCGCAATTCCTTGAATACAGACCACATTGCCATTGTCATGAGAGCAACAACCTTGAAGCAACCTTCAATCTGCGAATTCAAAGATTCTGAAATGCTAAGTACTACAATGGAGCAGCAAAATCGTAAATGCTCCAAATTCATATTTAAAGTAAGTGCAGATTTGTAAATCATTTTATGTATGTAAATGAAAAGGCAGAACATAAATTATTCTATATATAAATGCTAAAAGCATGATTGTTGTGGAATGTAAATGTGTAAGCAAGAAAAATTGAATTACCAATCTAGAGTTGTGAAATGTTGAATTTTTGTGAGAGGTGAGTAGGGATGGGAGAGTAGTAAATGTAAATTGAATCTTGGTTATATGGATTATATTCTACTTAAATGGCTCCAAAATGAAACATTTGAATTTGAAATGGTTTAGTGAGAATTGGCTCTGAAATTTATGTGTAGTTGGTAAAAGAAGAATGACTATGCTTACTTGTTTAACATACAATCATGTTCTATTTGAGCAGTCCTTTCGAAAATCTTTTTATTTTTATTTTTTATGCATGCATGTATTGGAAACACATTTGGGCGGGATATTTGGGAGGGAATGATAGCTAGATAACTTTATTTTAGTATATAAATATAGATACTATAGTGTATTCTTAATTTCTTTAAAAAAATTACCTAGCAACGTGTCAGCAAATCTGAAGCTAAGCTGCTGCAATATTTGAATATATGTTATAAATGGAGCCCACAAATAGATATACATTTGTGTATATTTTAACATCTGCACGGCACCTTGCTGCAGCATGCAATATTTGGCCAACGAAGAGTTAACGTCTGTTTTGGGTTAGAAATTAATGACTCGAAATTCAACCGAACCGGACTGCTTTTTTTTCGCTTGAATTCTGTATAAGTCGATGACTTTTACGACTGTACCTTTACACGTGGCGACATCTCACAATGGAAGTGCAGTGGGTGGAGGTGTAGTATCGAATTTCCCGAACAAGATTTACTAAAAAATATTAGTCAACTTATTTCAAAAAATGTCAGAAGAAGTAACCTTTTATCATGAGCTTTCCAGATGATCGCTACTCAGAAAGCTATTTGTAGCAGTTTCAAAATGCGAAAAATGAAATAAAATTATTATAAGATAGTTATATGTGCTACATATTATTTTCACTTGTATTATTGTGTGTATTTCTATAAAAAAAAAATAAAAAAAAGATCTTGTCTACCTTCTCGAATTTGGAGTTGGACTATGTTCTCGAATGACATCTTATTTATTTTATTTTATTCTTTTCCCTTTCTAGTTTCTTCTTTTTGGATAATCAATTTTTCATAATTTTCTCTTTTAGATAAGGGTAAATTAAGCTTAATACCCCCAAAATATACATAGCAAGGCATGTTTTATTTTTATCACAATTTTACCATCCGTTGAGTTTTCTCAAAATGTTTTTTCAGAAGAAAATTACAAACGACTCATTCGTATTTGCATTAGCGTGCATTCACCTCTAAAACTATCTGAATGGATTATATGATCTAGTAATATATGAATGCTGAACTTTTATAAAGCCTCATTGAATTAAACAAGTTATTGCACTTTTTCTGTTCTTTTTTTCTTTTTTGGTCAAAGTGTAATAAGATATGGAACTTCAAATCCTGAGTGGTGTTACTGTATTCAAAAGGGCTCCTCAAACAAGGCCCCAAAAAATATTAGGAGGAGCTGATTCACGTATTTTGCATGATCAACTCATTAGTCTTCTTGAGGAGCTCCTAGCTAGCCTCTTCAATTCCCATGTTAATTAGCTATAGCCTGTAGCCTGAGTTGAGCTACTCTGGGAAAGTTCCGGTGAGTCGAATATGGTCCAAGGTACGACGTAAACCATACCTATTCACCGCTGCCATGGCAGCTCTGTATCCACCTCCGTAAGCTGGAGAAGCATCGTGGGCAATCTGATGCATAAAAAACCCGCCTAGCTTGTTCTCGACACCGGATTTCCCACCTTTCTTGGTTGATGACCAAGGAGATGACGATGATGAAGATGAAGACGAAGCTGTTGCTGTTGCTGTTGAGGATCCATATGACCAGGTAGACGATGATGAAGCCATGGATGCCATATTTCTGGATTCAAGCGGTACCTCTGATTCAAGCCATAAGTGAGCCAGCACTTGACAGATTCCTTCTTCTACCTCATGCCTCAGATTACGAAAGCCTGAAAATTTTGCAGCAGTTTTTATATGTGGAACGATTTTTTTCCTACAACACAAGTACTTTATAATGTTTTTTCGAGGGATAATTTCAAGAATTGCCTGTATTCAGTCAAAACGTTGGAGAAAAACAATTTATAGGCCGTGAATATTTACCATTAAGACGTAGCCATCCATGCATCAACTCGTGTGCAAGGATTGCTCCAGTCAGCAACCTGCAGCAAGAATTCATCAAGGAGCACTAAGTAGTGCATAAGAAACCCAATCATTCTAATTTCTATTGCACACTTCCAAGGAACTCTTAACTTCTACTAGAAGCATTTCCATGATCTCAGAATAGGCAGTGTAGTAAAGAGGGTGAAAAGGTACAAACACAAGATCTAGCCAGATAAAGGTAGTATCTACAATAGTTCGATCGAGCTTATGACTATCTACATAGGTATTAACTAGCACAGACTATAAGTTTGCAAATGCTATCAGAAACATGCAGTAGGGGTCATAATAAAGTATGTATATTAATATGACAGAGAATCAGTCACCTTGGCAGGCCATACAAAACCAGAATGGCGGTAACCTCACACCTCCTAACCAGCTTCTGCGGTTGTGTCCTAATTCCTACGAATCCACAGCGCTCCATTCTTGGTCTTCTCGATACCTGAATATTAGTCGAAAGATATAGAATGGGTACACTGTTAACATAGAACTGATAATACTAATAATTTGTCAGTAGCACTGCTGATATCATGTTTTTTGTTCAAATAAAGAGTAATTGAATAGTACAACAGAGCTTACACTAGTAACAGTCTGCTCCTCTGACAGGCATAAACCTCTTGTTTCTGGCAAGTGATGAAAACCCTGGAAGATGGTAATGCTTCAGCAAAAACTTTATAACAATATCAAAATGGAGCTGGAGAGAAACCTTACACGTTTCTCCCCTTCAATAGCCTCGTTGAGGGCTAGCCTTTCAACAAGAAGCATGGGAATCTGCTGATCAATTCTCATATTCAACCCTTCATAGTAATCCCTAATGGCATGGTACAGCGGTTGGCAGTCACCAGTATCCATAATAGCTGACTCCATGCACTCTAAGCATATACTACGCCCATCTCCGAGTGATATGTATCTAGTATTCCATGACTTGAAACAACACACTATAAGTTGAACAATTTCATCTAATAGTCTATGTAGAAGCTTCGGTTTCACAGAACCAGTAACAAAAATTTATACCTCCAAACGTTCACAACTACAACACCTAGCCGTATTGTCATGTTCGTGTGAAGGACAATACTTTTGAGACCAGAACGGGTGGCATCTGTACTCTATCAAGCCAACTCTGTTAGTAGGAATCTGCAAATGATTGGATAGTAGCACATTAATGTTGATTATAGGATTTGAACAAAAATAGAATGTCTTATTGTGAAATATATGATGTTACGTACAAATTGATGGCAGACTTCACATTTTGGATGAGTGAGCTCTTTGAAGCAAGACTTATGGTATGTGTTTTTTCCTGACAAAGAGAACTAGAATAAAGGAAAACGAAACCAATAAGAATTAAATATGAGAAAAAATGCTGTAAATTCACATGATTGCAACCAAAATGAGAATGGAAAGGGCAGTGGGGTAAGGATAATAATGTGGATGTTGAAGATCAATGAATTCATAAGTAGAGCAGAAAACCAAAGGGGCTTACCTCATGTTCAGTAATAGGGTAACCACATGCACAGCAGCAAAAGCACTCAGGATGGAAAAATGTCCCCATGCATCCCAAATAATTCCCATTCGCAATTTCACGTTCGCAACCTCCACATTTTCTGCAAGAGTTCATTGCATCATTGCCAGTGAAAGCTGCAGACTTAATATTTGTAGCACAGTGTGATGTCCAAAGAGCTTTAGACATCATTGAACTCAAGTTTCCACTTAACAAATTTATAATGAGATAAATTGCATAGGTTCTTGTCCAAACAAAAGTCAATCATTCAAAGGCTTATCATAGTATTGGACTGGAAGTTAATAAATAGACAAAACAAGGTCGTGATTGACGAGTAGAATACTGATCCATATGAAAAGTTTGAAGTTTGCTCAACATAGCCAGTTCCAACAAATTAAAGGTGTCTGCCAGGAGCTTTCAAATAAAGGCTAAATCTCTAAAATAAAGTACCTATAGCCCTCCTGAATATAATCTCTAGGGCCATATGGAGGGTATGGGGCTGAATTGAAACTGTCGTGAAGTGTCCTTGCTCGATCTTCATCATTGCCTGTTCTCCATCTGTATCCTGCATAATATGTTTGATATGATCCACCACCTTAATTAAGGTTATGTAGATGCTGTGGAGGAAATAACAAGAAGATATTACCATTTGGTTTGTTTAAATCTTCAGCCAAAGAGAGAGCAACTGCACGATCTAATTCCTCTTTTTCTTTATTGGATCGAGAGCGGTCATCCTGTAGAGGGTTTAATGCCTTCAAATGAAAGAAAATAAAAGCACGAGCCAGGTCCAGCAGAAGAATTTTAATAATTGTAAATTGTCCATTCGCTGTGAATGAACTTCCATAATAATTTTCATTATCATAACTCGTAAGTTGTAATTATAGACTATTTTATGTTTTGGACAAAGCAATGGAAATGCCTACTTTGATACTATTGAGAGTGATCAGTTGAGTGTAGTAATGCAAAAAAAAGCTCCAGTTATCTGAAACTGTAGCTCGTCACTATTCAAATTATCAAGCTAGTGTGAAAAATCTAATCAACTTTTGGCATGGAGAAACTATATCTTTCCAGTCTCGCATTGATCATAGGTGGTTTATCTTCAGCAACGGCTTCAAATATCAACTGCAATTACCAAGAATGTATCAAATATTTCTCGGAAGCTCTGTTTTCATAAATAAAAAAGTATTTATAAAACTGTCTCTTCTACATGCAAATAAAATATTCTATGATGATATGAATTAGAATTGGTACAGCTTGCCAACTGCTGATAGAAAACAGAACAAGAATCGTAACAATAAATAAAAGAACCTTAATAATAAGCAGTAAGCCAAAGTTAATATGTTGTGTAATTAAACTATTTTTTCCTTTTCTGATCTCCAATTACAAAGTTTCTGGGGTTCAGCTCTATCCAGAAATTAGTTTATTTTTTCTTTAGGAATAATGTAGTCCACATCTTTCTTGGCACTTAGGCTTCAGATAAATTAAATAAGATATCTTAAAAAATAATTTTCAGAAGTAGGATAAGTATATGATACCAATTTCAAATATCTCTATGGATATCTCAATATCAGGAATATATTCCATCCGGCTTCAAACAATAAAACTCCCTTGTACATTTTGAAATTCGAATTCCTATAAATCTCAGAAAACAATCACTAAAGCATCATATTCCAACAGCTAAGGTGTCAGTTATGAAAACTGAATCTTGAAAATAAACATAATTAAATCTTCTTGCAACCAACTGCATAGAAAATATGTAAGTTAGCTACTTGCAATCATCCCACAATTTGCTAATGATTTCAATTTCTAATTAGTACAATTTTTTGCTAACCAACTTCCTTAAGAGACTCAACTAGTTCAGTAAAAGCACATGAAAAATGGAAGATCACTAGCCATCAAGTAGTACTTGAGTCATAAAACAGATATACAGATGAGAGAGATGAATACCGAAGATCTACTTGGTGCACGTAAGACTACATTTCCATCGCCAAAAGAATGAGGTTGTTGTCCACCTGTTGCAACTCTCCTTCTGCTATCCCCACCATTGAAAAGCTTGCTTAGCCATTTCATGAACCTCGACTTCCTCTCTCCATACGAAGAAACAATATGCCCTGATTAAGACCCCAACAACCATCTTATATCATTTCACCCGTACAATATGAAGTGCTCAATCTTCCCACAGTTAGGAAAAATAAAAGCACAGTAATGAGGAGCATCAACATAATAAAAAATAAACAAACACTAGAGCAAACATACATACATCAAACAAAATGCAAAAACACTCTGCCCCTCACACATAATCAACTAGATTAGTAAGAAAAGCAACCACCTTTATGCATAACTGAAAGATGACTTAAGAATCTCATTGGGCAACAAATAAATTGGCAAAAGACACCATCTTCAGTTAAAACAGAATCAAAATTGAAAAAAGATGCTGTTCACCCCCAAACCAAAAATTATCATGTGGGAATCAAGAAAATGGGAAAAAGGTGGCATCTTTAAGTTGTTACAAAAAGAAAAACTTACCATAAATGCAGGGCTGCGCGAGGTGGTTGACATTTGAAGACATGAGGCAGAGCGAGACGCAAAGGGGAGTGAAGGGCGATGTTTTCCAGGTTGTGGAGGAAGCGAAAAAGGGGGATCTGAAACGGTGAAAGGGACTAGGAGAGATGAAGAGGAGGAGAGAGGAAGAGGAGAGAGAGAGGAACAGGGAAATGGCATGGTTGATAAAGCAAAGTTTTGAGAAAGAGGGAGAGAGGGGAAAAGAGAGAATCTGAGAGAGGGAAAGAGATTCTTGGCTTGGAGAAACAAGTGAAGAAAGTTAATGGGGTGAGAATCTGCTGATGAGGATTGCGATGGTGATGATGGTGATTGAGGTAAGATCATAAAAAGTGGGAATATGCAGAAAGGCTGAGAATTTGGGAGTTGAGTGAACAACAATGTTCTTGGCCACCAGAAAAGAAAGCTAGATCAATCCACGCCGCTGCTTTTCTTTTCTTCTCCTCTTTTCTTTTTATCGTTATTACTGGAAATGGAAGAGCTTCCTTCTTCTAAGTTCTATCCATACTTGTACATTCAGCGAATATTTCTCACAAATTGTACCAGAACAATCAATCCTATTAAGCAAATGTTGTGATAAGATGGCAGATTCGATCTTGGTACGTATAGCTTTGAGACCGATCTCGAGTTCAAATTTCTCTCTCTTTTTTTGCTTTATGTCAAGGACACCACTGAATGAATATGGTTCGAGACATCCCTCATGAATGGCCAATGTTAGAGTCGTGTTATCTTGAGGTCTTTTTTTGCTTTATGTCGAGGACACCACTGAATGAATATGGTTTGAGACATCCCTCATGAATGGCCAATGTTAGAGTCGTGTTATCTTGAGGTTAAAGATTTCAAGTTCGATACACCAACAACAGTATTAGGTATTAATTTGTCATAACTAGCTTGTCAAGTATGATTTACCTCCCCTGTGTAGATTTGTAGGCTATTACATAGGAGCGGAGTTTACTCAATACGAATTACGGTAGCGGCTGCAGGTTACGCTCGACATCCAAAAAAAAATATGGCTTGAGAGTAGTGGTGTCGAATTTAAATTTATTTATATTCGCCCTTTATTTTGTCGAGGACACCATTGAATATAGCTTGAGACGAATGGTTTCGAGTTCAATTTTTTTTTTCGATATCGAGAGTAATCCACAGTCATTATTGTGGTAGACTGAGTGTAACTTGAGATCAATGATCTCGAGTTCAAATTTCTTTAAACCCCAAGAGGTGGACTAAGTAAGCTTGAAATTAATGGTCTAGAGTTATTTCTTTAAACCCCATGAGAGGTAATTACATTTGGTATGTAATAGTCTACAAACCATACGGAAGAAGTAAATCACACTTGTTATTCAAGTTTTAATTTTTTTATATTGAGGGTAATCCGTAGTCTTTACATGGTGGACTGAGTATAGCTTGAGACCAAAGGTCTCGACTTCAAATTTCTTTAAATCTCAAGAGATGTAAACTACATTTGGTGTGTTATTACAGGAGAGGTAAACCACACTTAATGGATTGAGTATAGCTTAAGACCAATGATCTTGAGTTCAAATTTCTTTGAACTCCATGAGAGGTAAACTACACCGATATGTAATAGCCTGCAAATCACATATGAGAGATAAACACACTTGGTGGTTCAAATTTCTTTTTTTTTTTTATGTCGAAGGTAATTCACATCCGCTACCGTGCTGGATTGATTGGTCTCAACCTCAAATTTCTGTAAATCACAGGTGATATAACCCACATTTGGTGTGTTATTATAGAAGAGGTAAAACACACTTGGTGTGTAATAAACCACACAGGAGGCTATCGTGGTAGGTTCAAATTTCTTTAAATCACAGGAGATGTAAACCACATTTGATGGTATTACATGAGAGGTAAATCGCACTTGATGTATAATGACATACAAACCATACATGAGAGATAAATTACAATTGGTGTGTAATAAACCACACATGAGAGGTAAATCACACTTGAAAAATCAAGTGTGACAAGCTTACACGTAATCATATTGGTGGTAGAATTCGAACTTGAGACATTTGGCATCAAGCTTACACCACTCCACCACCAGATCATCCCAAGGGGACTCAAGTTCAAATTTATTTCTACTAAAGTTTGATAAACATGGCTTTTTTACATGCATTTGAATAGTCTTATGGATCATATTTGAAGATGAATGCGTGCGTTGGTTGAGTTTTTATACTAGTTTCGAGTTTCTGTGTGCACGTTGATGTTTTGTTGTTTCTTGTGGAAGTTTGAGTTGAATTAGGGAATTATTTGTGATCTAATTCAAGGAGGAGTGTTGCTAGAGAGATAGAGGATCAAGAGAGGGTCGCAACGCAACTTGAATCGGGTCAATCCGATAAGAAACGAGCGAGAACGGAGTGAAACGGTGGAGGCGCACAGGAACCCACCGACCCAGCCGCTGGTCTGCGGCCCAAGTGCAATAGCTCGGCGGATTCCGGCAGAGAAATCTGTCGACTGGCCACCGATCGGCGGGGCAAGGCCGCCTAATAGGACATATTTTACTTGCTTTTATTGTTATCTTTTGGTGCCATTTCTCATAATTAATTGCCCTATACTTGTGTATTTTGGAAGAATGATGTGTTTGTTGAGTTGTGTAGGGATGTAGTACAAAGTTGGAGAAAATGGCAGGTTTTTGGTGCAAAAGAATCTACGTGAAGAAAGACCAAAATTCGAATCTGAGTAGATCCGGCCGTAAGGGCTTGCCGCTGGAAAGTTGGAGCTAGTTTCTGGAATCTGGGCCTCTACACGCGTTTTGGGCTTGCAAAATCTGATTCTCGGCCCAATCCACGACTTGGACGCGGAAATACACTTTTCCACCGCCTCAATTAAGTTTTTGCATGAAAATTACCATGTTTATCTAGATTAGGATTCTATTCCCTAGATGGACTCTATCTTTTATGGTTAGTAGATATATATTAGGTTTTTATCTTATTTTCAACATAGATGTACACCAGACACGAGAAACGCAGCAGCACAAACGGTTTTATTCAGATTTCTTTCTTTTCTCTTCGTTTAATTGATCGCATTGCTCCACAATATTTTGTGTGTTTGATTTCCAAGTATGCAAGTTAGCTAAGTTCCTCGTATTCCGGTGACAACAACGAAGCCCCGTTTATACAAACTATGAGATCTAATTTGTTCGTTCATCATTAATTATTTGCATGCATCTATTGTTCTTGAATTTCAAGTGGTTAATTGTTTCGGGTCTATTGAGTAGTTGTAAATATTTCATAGTTTGAGATTAATTACTAGCCAATTAAATCGGCCATACGTAATTGTGATTTAGGTTTAATCAGTGGTAAAATGGTTCTTCAGAAGTAGAGGAATAACATAATTAATTTAACAGTCCTGCATTAGAGTCTGTGAAGTTAAGAATCGGGTTTCTCTTGTGATTATTACTGTCGGCTCATTAAACTCATAGAGCGTCTCTTACAGTTGTCAGCTGATTAGGGGAATAATTAATGAAGCGTCTTCTTAATTATCGAGAATTTATGGATAAATTAGGTCATGTTAGAAGCATCTTCAGTGACTATAACTGATTTGCATGGAATTAATTGATTAATTATTGCATCAAGGATCGATTTATATAAATAGGGGTGGAGTTTGTTGGATCCGGAATATCTTTATTAATTTGTTTAAAACCCGTTTCCTCTGCTTAACTATTTCGTTAGTTATTTATTATAAATTTCGTTATTTTATTCCATACAACACACGAAAATTCTCGTTAAGGTTTGGTTATACAGATTGAAGGTCAAGAGTAGTTCTCACCGGTCCCTTAGGAGACGATCTCGCCCATCCCTGTACTCTGCAGTAAGGGCTTACCGACGGAAGTCGGGACATTTATTTTTGGTGAAAAATGACTCACCAAATTTTGGCGCCGTTGTTGGGGATCGGTTCTAAAAGTAGTGATTACTCGAAATTTTCAGTTTGTTATTTACTTTGCTTTATTTTTTATTTATGTTTTTATTTCTGGTACATGACCCGTTCCTCTGCAGAAGAAGATTTAGTGTTCGATCCGGAGCCAGAATGAACATTACACCGATTGAGGAGAGCTGCTAAGGTGTCTAAGGAGGCTCTCGAATCTGAACAAAGCACTCTTGGTATTGATCAACTTTTCGACATGGCTAATAATGAAAATCCACCGAACCCGCAAGGCCTTGCTGCAGGAAGAGCCCTCATCAATGCCAACGTTGCTGATCCTGAGCCCGAGCATGAGCCTCTCATCAGGGAACTCGGTCGCCTTCAGAGCAACAGACCCATCTACATCGTGCTGCCCCCGATTGCCAACAATGCAGAGATCCGACTTGCATTCATCCAAATGTTACCGAAGTTTGGTGATCTGCCGGGAGAGAGTGCACACAAGCATTTGTCTGAATTTGATCTCGTGTGCTCAACTTTAAGACCTACAGGTTTTACTGCTAACAACCTACAGTTACTCACTTTTTCTCACACTTTGCAGGGAAAGGCAAGAGATTGGTTGTTTGATTTGCCACCGGAGTCCATTACCATATGGGCGGAATTAGAGGGACAATTCTTGCGAAAATTCTTCCCTAAAACTCGAGCTGCAAATCTAAGGATGGCAATCAGTAGCATCAAGCAAAAGCCGAATGAAAGCTTGGCCGAATACTGGGAACGATTCCAACAACTTTGTCGCAAATGCCCAGACCATGGGTTTACTGATTATCAACTTCTGACTAATTACTTTTACCGTGGCATGTCTTCTTTTGATAGGAAGATTGTTGATGCTGCCAGCGGAGGATCTCTCACCAACAAGACCCTCGCCGAAGCCAAACAGCTCATCATAGACATGGCTTCTGGAGGACAACAGTATAAAGAAGAAGAAGACAGCAGACACCGACCTGTAAGGGCAATCGACTGAGCCGAAGGATCGGGAGTGAATGAAAAGATAGATGCCCTAACTTCTCTGGTTAGAGGTCTAGCTGTGGCGCAAACTCAAAATGTCCGCTGTGGAGTTGGCTTGGAGAATGGCCACTTTACTGATGCTTGTCCTGCCTCGCACAATCCTTGTACTGAGCAAGCCTACTATGGGTGCGGTGATGCACAATATGATGCCCAAAAATGGAGGAATTATGATCCGTGCTCAAACACATACAATCCAGGCTGGAGAGATCATCCGAATTTTCATTGGAGACAGCCTGGAGACCAGCCAGCAGCAGGAGATTTACAACCGAGGCCCCCAAGGGATGAGCCGTATACCCACACTGATCGATCTGCACCATCTATGAGTGAGATCATGAAGAGTCTCGAGCAAAGCACAAACCTAGTAAACAGTCTAGCGCAGAGCCAAAAGGCCTTTCAGCAGGAGACACAAGCTGCCCTGGGCAGTATGGGCATACAGATCATGCAGCTCGCCACACAAGTGAACAAATTACACGGGTATCAAGGGAAGCTGCCTTCCCAAACTGAGCAAAATCCATGAGGGAACGTCAGTGCTGTGACCATTCGAAGCGGTAAAGAATTGGTTGAGGTTGAAACAAAGAAGAAGAAAGACAACACGCGGTGTGGGCAAACTGCAGAAGCTGAAGACAGACCAAGCACAGAGGGCTAACAATCTGCTGCCCCGTTTGCCCATACTGAGGTACAAGTTCCACCTAAAAATTCTAACCCTATTAATGCAGCTCATTTTCCTTCCAGGTTAGCAAGGCACAAGAAAGAGGAGGATGAGAAAGAGATCTTCGAGCTTTTCAAGAAAGTCGAGATCAATCTACCATTGATTGATGCTATCAAGCAAGTCCCGAGATACGCGAAGTTCTTGAAAGAACTATGCTCCAAGAAGATAAGATATGGGAAAGATGCAAAGATCAAGGTTGGTGAGACTGTTTCAGCCGTTATTCAACGAAAATTACCTCAAAAATGCCGAGATCCAGGTATGTTCACCATCCCTTGTATCATTGGTAGCAAAAAGGTAGAGAAAGTTATGCTAGATTTAGGTGCATCTATCAATGTTATGCCTTTCTCTATTTACAAGGAATTACAGTTGGGTCCTATGAAAGATACTCGAGTCATCATTCAATTAGCTGATAGGTCCAACGCATACCCTAGAGGTGTAGTAGAGGATGTCTTAGTTAAGGTGAATGAGTTGATTTTTCATGTTGATTTCTACATCGTTGACATGGATGATGCATTGTCTGCACATAGATCATTAATTATGTTAGGCTGCTCGTTCATAAAAACTGCGCGAACTAAGATTGATGTAGACAAGGGAATGCTAAGTTTCGAATTTGATGGGGATATTGTCACATTTAATATATTCAAAGCTATGAAGCATGTGGAGGGCCCTGAAGCTCTTTTTATAGTTGAAACTATCGATTCTATTATTGATGATTTTGTTGAGCATAATTTCAGGGATGACAAATTAGAGCAGGTACTCTTTAATGGAATGCCCAAACCCACTGCAGATTCGGAGGAAGAAAGGGCAATCCGCGAGATAGTCCAGCAGCTATACGCAGCCGAGGAGTTTCCAGCCAGCAATCGGACAGCCTGTTTGCCCTTGCCGACCAACTCGAAGCTGATTTTACCATCTCATGTGAAGGCCCCTGTGTTGGGGCTGAAAGGGCAAGAAGCAAGGTTGGTCGAGTTTTTGAAGAAACATAAAGGTGCGGGGATGGAATCAATTGCTTTCGACAGGGGTAGATCAGATATCCCCGAATTTGTCTCTTGACCATACCTCCCCACGTCGAGCCTCAGACGTTAAATAAGGGTGCTTCTCGGGAGGCAACCCGAGCTTTTATTACTTTCTTTCATTTTTTGTATTTCATTTAGTTACTTACTTGTTTTTTCTTTAATATAATAATAAAGAAAGAGCGAGCGAGAGTTCTCATCCAACTTTCTAATGCAGGTTACTCTTCTAGCGCTGCCCCTACCCTACCCGAGCTCATGGAGTTGTTTGAGCATTGCACACCAAGCAGCGGCATTGATCAAGGGCATTGAGGACAGTCTAGGACGCCGACTTGATAAGATTAACAACCGCCTCGATGTCATGGAGCAAATTATCCGCCACCTGGCGGATCAGAGTTAGCCCTTTTCTTTTTCCCTCCCTTTTAATCGTTGCTTGTCCTTGATTTGCTTGTTGCTTTTTGTTTTCCTTTGTTGTGTGTGAGTTTTTATTTCTGTTATGTCTTGAGTTTGCTTTTGTTTTCCTCTCCCAGTGAGGACACTGTGACCTTCAAGTGTGGGGGGGGATTACCTTGTCAGTTTCTTGATTAATGAAAACAATAAAAGAAAAAAAAGAGTCGTTTTTTTAGTTTCTGTTGGAAGATGACTAAGTATTGATTGCCACGAATTGATGAACTTGAGGAGAACGGGTTGTGATTAGTTTGACTGGATGAATGGTTGTTGTTTTGTGATGGGAATGTGCCAATTTTTTGGATGAGATCTTAGATGATGAATTATGTCGTGGATCAAAACTTTTGAGCCTACAAAAATGTGAGTTTTTGAGCCTATGAGCATGCATAAATAAGAGCTCAAAGTTTTCTGTTGATGAGTGTTTGTCTGATTATGTTATTTGGATGCTTGAATTACCCTGTTACCATCTTTGCTGCCACCTTTGATTTCATTCACAAACAGGATTAAGGCAGTTAAGGGTAACCCGAGCTATTGGCCTAAAGAAAAGACCCCACCTTATATTGCCAATTAGTGAGCCATCTTGAGCTTGAAAACCATTTCTTTTCAATGTATAACCACTATATATGAGCCATAGCCTTTTTGATTGGCCTTTTGACCCGGAAAATGTGCAAATGTAAACTTTGAATTAAAGCTGCAGCAGTGGAAACAAGTTGATGCTGGGAGTTTAACCTAGAAGAAGCCTCTGTCCGAAAGAAAAAAAGAAGAAGAAGAAATAAGAAAGGAAGCAAAGCTTCAAGAAAAGAAAAAAAAAAGAAAAAAAGAGAGAGAGCAAAGCAGGACAGTGAGCATGAATAAAGACAGTTCTTTTTGGAGTGATTTTGTTGAAAAGATCTTGAAGAACTCCAGTTATAAGATCCTGGCCAAGCCCGAAAGCTTCTGCAGCTAGACTTCACAACTTGGGAACACTTGCATATATCCTCTTGAGCCACTTTATCCAAAAGTTATCCTACCCCATGAACCCGAGCCCCATTACAACCATGGAAGAAAAGACCTTTTGATTTGTGATGAACTTGAAAGGTGGCAGTTTTGGTGACATACGAGCAATTCTATGCTGAAGATAACTAATCATGACTTTTGAGTGAATAGCTTCCTGGCCTGATTTATTTGAGTGATGATGAGTGAATCTCGGTGAGGCTGGATTGATAAGCATGATTTTAACTTGATTGACAAAATGTTGGCATGTTCTTGAACAAAATCGGTTGGTGGTTTGTGGATTGGTTTATCACAGCTCATACTCTGAATTCACATTTATTTGAGGAGTTGACACTTAGTCGTTTATCCATTTTGAGTCTGTTTTCTGTTCTTGTTTTTGTTGCTTGAGGACGAGCAAGGTTCAAGTGTGGGGGATTTGACAGGACATATTTTACTTGCTTTTATTGTTATCTTTTGGTGCCATTTCTCCTAATTAATTGCCATATACTTGTGTATTTTGGAAGAATGATGTGTTTGTTGAGTTGTGTAGGGATGTAGTACAAAGTTGGAGAAAATGGCAGGTTTTTGGTGCAAAAGAATCTACGTGAAGAAAGACCAAAATTCGAGTCTGAGTAGATCCGGCCGTAAGGGCTTGCCGCTGGAAAGCTAGAGCTAGTTTCTGGAATCTGGGCCTCTACACACGTTTTGGGCTTGCAAAATCTGATTCTCGGCCCAATCCACGACTTGGACGCGGAAATACACTTTTCCACCGCCTCAATTAAGTTTTTGCATGGAAATTACCATGTTTATCTAGATTAGGGTTCTATTCCCTAGATGGACTCTATCTTTTATGGTTAGTAGATACATATTAGGTTTTTATCTTATTTTCAACATAGACGCACACCAGACACGAGAAATGCAGCAGCAAGAACAGTTTTATTTAGATTTCTTTCTTTTCTCTTCGTTTAATTGATCGCATTGCTCCACAATATTTTGTGTGTTCGATTTCTAAGTATGCAAGTTAGCTAAGTTCCTCGTATTTCGGTGACAACAATGAAGCCCCGTTTATACAAACTGTGAGATCTAATTTGTTCGTTCATCATTAATTATTTGCATGCATCTGCTGTTCTTGAATTTCAAGTGGTTAATTGTTTCGGGTCTATTGAGTAGTTGTAAATATTTGATATTCTGAGATTAATTACTAGCCAATTAAATCGGCCATACGTAATTGTGGTTTAGGTTTAATCAGTGGTAAAACGGTTCTTCAGAACTAGAAGAATAACATAATTAATTTAACAGTCCTGCGTCAGAATCTGTGAAGTTAAGAATCGGGTTTCTCTTGTGATTATTACTGTCGGCTCATTAAACTCATAGAGCGTCTCTTACAGTTGTCAGCTGATTAGGGGAATAATTAATGAAGCGTCTTCTTAATTATCGAGAATTTATGGATAAATTAGGTCATGTTAGAAGCGTCTTCAGTGACTATAACTGATTTGCATGGAATTAATTGATTAATTATTGCATCAAGGATCGGTTTATATAAATAGGGGTGGAGTTTGTTGGATCCGAAATATCTTTATTAATTTGTTTAAAACCCGTTTCCTCTGCTTAACTATTTCGTTAGTCATTTATTATAAATTTCGTTATTTTATTCCATACAACACACGAAAATTCTCGTTAAGGTTTGGTTATACAAATTGAAGGTTAAGAGTAGTTCTCACCGGTCCCTTGGGAGACGATCCCGCTCATCGCTGTACTCTGCAGTAAGGGCTTACCGACGGAAGTCGGGACATTTATTTTTGGTGAAAAACGACGCACCACCACCGGTCGGTGAGAAGTAACTTATGGGTCGGCGGCGTCGACGGTAATTGTCCTCCGGATATGTTTTCGGCCCACGAACTCATCTTTCAGCCCGGATTTTCGATACCTAGTATAAATAAGATTATTTTGGACGTTTTTCACAGACATTATTCATTATTTTAGAGTTCCAAATTTTATTTTACATTCGAGGTTTGCCTGCAATATTCAACATTGAAGAATTCAAGTTTTAATCAATGAATCGTCATTCCAGTTTTTCTAACCTATCGCATATTTATATTATGTTTATGATTATTCTTATTTTCGTTATTTCCATGGTTTTAATTATGAGTAAGTAGTCCTTTTATTAATTCTAGGGTTTGCAAAACGTGTTGAAGCTATGTGTTTAATTTAATCCTGTTATTTTTCTCGTCTGATTATTGTGTTCAAATGTTCAAGTGCTTGTAATTTCATGCTTAATTACTGATCATAATTAATTACATGCTAGCTAGTTTTTGAGTTCTGACGGAGATAATTAATTAGTGGGATTAATTGAACACTTTGATACACGTTTCAAATCTATAGGGGGTTTAATCTGTTGATCAATCAGGAGTTAATAAATTATCCTAGAGACGAAAGTGATAGGTAATTTATTAATCTATATTTACCTTGAGACCTGGCGGAGATAGGTAAATATATTTCTAATTCCTCACCAATAATCGGATTAAAATTGGGAATTATTAGGATTGAATTAAAACATAGATGATACATGTGTATTTCATTCCCTAGGATTAGTATTTTATTAATTGATTGAGTTTGATTATTTGCTTAGTTTATTTCATTGCGTTTATTTGGTTCTCGTTATTTTCTATTATTTCATTTAAATTTGTGCCTAGTTTTAGTAAACCCATAAATTGGTAGCCTAGATAATAGAGAGTTGTTAGCTTAGTACTCAGTATTATCAAATATTCAGTCCATGTGGATACGATACTCGATTCGCTTGCTATATTGCATTGTCCTGTGTTAGTTGCAGTTTAGTGCATAATAAATAGTGTATCAACTTTTTGGCACCGTTGTCGGGGACTGATTTTAATTTTTATACTGATATTATTACTGACAAGGATTTATTACTTCAGGTAGTGTATGAAAACAAGGTCTACACAGCCATACATAGACCCTGTTCCTAATTTCCCTGATCGAGCTCATAGATAGAGGAATAAGGAGCGCAGATTGCAAGAGAAGGAAATGGCAGCCAACAACGAGACTGAGATGGAAGGGTTGGCTAGATGACTATGAGAGATAGAACAGAGGTTTGCTCAACATGCGGAGCCCGAACCAGAAGCAGCACCTCTGAATCGGCTGTATCGGGCTCCGACAGACAGATATTTGGGCACAGGATGGGGTGGCGGCATCGCCGCAAATAACTTCGAACTCCGTCCTTCTCTGATCAACATGGTAGCTATACAGCATTTCTGCGGACAGGCTACCGAGAATCCAAATGCTCATCTGGATGCATTTTTGGATATCTGTGACACCATCAAGATGAATGGTGTCAGTGACGACATCATTCTAATGTGGATGTTCGTTTTCTCACTGAAGTATCGAGCTAAGGAATGGTTCAAGAGCTTGGACAAAACATCCATCACTACATGGAATCAAATGTGTCAAGCATTCCTCGCCAAGTACTTTCCTCCATCAAAAGCGCAGAAGATTATTGCGGGTATTATTCATTTCTCTCAGATGGGGGATGCGTCCATTTATGAAGCATGGGAGAGGTATAGAGACCTTCTGTGGTCTTGTCCACAGCATGGCTTCAGCGCTGACCAACAAATCACTCACTTCTACAGTGGTTTGACTAACAACACAAAGAGACTGGTGGACGCCTCAGCTGGAGGATGTCTGGTCAATCAGACTGCAGCTGAAGCACTGTGCATTATTGAGGAGATGGCGGTCACCAGTTATCAATGGCTGCTGGAGAGATGAGAAACAAGGCCAGCAACTACAGTAGCCGAGTCTAGAGTGGATAAATTGAGGGCTAAAATCGAATTATTGAGAAAACAAGTTCTCGAGGAGTGGCGTGTGACTATGGAGGTGAGTGTTGTGCAACAGCAAGGTTCTGAAGCCTTTGCATGTGAAGGTGTCAATTTTGTCAATCAGAAAAGCTACAATAGCGGAAGTTACAACAAAGGGCCTCAAGGATTTCAAAACAACAACATGGCGTATCATCTAAACAATAGGAATCACCCTAACTTTTCTTATGCCAATCCCAACAATGCCTTGCGACCTTCAGGTTATATTGCTCCTGCTGCAGGTCCCTCTGAGCCGAAGAAGCCGTCACTTGAAGACATAGTAACTCAGCTGATTGCTAATCAAAACACTTTCATCAGGACCACTGGCACAAAGATTACACAGATTGAAGGGACAGTGAGCGCCTTGTCTAAGCAAGTCAACATGCTGGAGGTTCAAGTAAGTTAATTGGAAAATCAAGTTGCCACGCAGCACAAGCCGGGATAGTTCCCGAGCCACACTGAAGTCAATCTAAATGCGCACTGTAATGCCATTCAAGTGGTGTATGGTGAGACAAAGAGCAATCCTGCAGTGGAAAAGTCTGCAATCGGGTCCTCTACTGCACAAAAATCGACGCCACCTGCGCCTGGTATTCATGTACATGTTGTTGCTTCCACTACTCCTCCAGACAAAAGGTAAGAAGATGAGAAGACGGATCAATTGTTTGATATCTTCAAGAAGGTACACATTAATATCCCTCTTCTAGATACTTTACGAGGTTTGCCGGGTGGAGCTAGAATTTTAAGAGAGGCCATCTCGAGAAAGAATAAGATGGAGGATGTGGAGATGGTCCAGTTGGTGGAAGAGTGCAGTGATTGGCTGCAGAAGAAGCTACCGTTGAAGATGTCAGATCCGGACAGCTTCACCATTCCAGTGAAGATTGAAAGGTCCTATTTTGAGAGAGTGCTATGTGATTCTGGAGCTAGCATAAATTTGATACCCTTCACTATCTACAAGAGGCTGAAATTGGGAGCGTTGAAGGAGATTGAGATGGAAATCCAGCTTGCAGATAGATCATGTGTCAAGCCACGAGGAATCATTGAAGATGTGCTTGTCAAAATGGCAAACTTGATGTTTCCTACAGATTTTGTGGTGATGGATATGCCTGAAGACCCCAATATGCTTCTAATCTTGGGGAGACCATTTCTTGATACTTGTGAGGTGGAGTTGGACATGAAGAGATGCGTGATGACTTTGGGGATTGATAGAAAAGGAGTCATTTTTTCAAAATCCTCTACCAAAAAAAATCCCACAGTGTAATGAGGTGAGCTTGGCCCACAGCTTCATGGACGATGTGAATGACAAGCCGGAAGAGAAGCCAGTGATGATAACATCTCCAACGCATGTTCCGAAAGCTTAAAAAGCATAGCCATTTGAGATGTGCATGGTTTTGCAAGATGATGGGGGATTTTCTGCAGCTCCAGCTCCCATGAAAATGAGAGTCAAATTTCGGGTCTTCCGAAAGAAGAATGTGGGAGGAGCTATACTCGTTGCAGTGGCACCGAAGAAGCCAACAGTGGCAATGGATACCAGTCCTCAAAAGGGACGATCCTTCTGTTGGTTGGAGTGTTGTTTTCGACCTCGTTAACTGCTGAGGTATCGTCTAGCTAAAGACGTTAAATAAAGCACTGGATGAGAGGTAACCCATCATTTTACTTGCTTTGTTTTTCTTTATTTTCTTTTGTTTTGTGTTTTGTTTTCGTATTTTAACATGTAGGAAGGCATTTTGGAGCCGGAAAAATTAATCCTTGCTAGCCAATTTTGAGTCATAATTACCTTTTGTTCATGAACTTGGATGATAGGGGGTTCGGAAGGTGAATAAGAGTATCTTGTTGTGGAAAATAGTGTTTTGTGGGGATAGAGTGGAGATGTTGAAATTAGGGTGAAAAAGATTCTCATAGGCTCGCTTTGGAAAAAAAGAGAAAAAGAAAAAAAAATAAAAAACAGAATACGAGAAAAAAAGAATTGTGTGCAAAAGAAACAAAAGAGTCAAATATTGAAAGGTAGCAATTGAGAATGTTTGTTATTTGTTGGCTTATTTGTATTTTTGGTGTTGAGATGAGCATAAGAGAAGAATATTTTGAAGTGCAAGGGAGTTGGAAAGAGTTGGAAGATGGGTATGAATCCATACTTGGATTTGGAGTACAAAAAGGTTGTTAGTGGGTTGAAAATTTTGAGTCACTTAGCCAAAAATGCCTAACCTTAACCAATGTCCCGACATTACATCCCAAGCCAAAGACCTCATTGATCTTTATTCTTGTATGATTGAGCATGAGTGTTTTAGACGATTGGCAAGCCTATGGATAACACTTTTGCATTGCATTTGATTCGATGAGTGTTATTTGATATACTTACGAGATGAGCGATACACATGCTAGTGAGGTTCATGCTTTATTTGTGGATGTTATTTGTGCTGAAATTTGGATGAGTTAATGGAAGTTGAATTAGCACAATTAAAATTGTTTGGAGCTTATTCGTGAAGCATTTATGATCGAGTTTACTTTTCTTTCTCATGTTTATAATTTCTTAGTGTTCTTCTCATTGCTCGAGAACGAACAATGGTTCAAGTTTGGGAGATTAATAAACATGGCTTTTACATGCATATGAGTAGTCTTATGGATCATATTTAAAGATGAATGCATGCGTTGGTTGAGTTTTTATACTAGTTTCAAGTTTCCGTGTGCACGTTGATGTTTTGCTGTTTCTTGTGGAAGTTTGAGCTGAAATAAGGAATTATTTGAGATCCAATTTAAGGAGTGTTTCTAGAAAGATAGACAAGAAATGAGTGAGAACGTAGCAAAACGGTGGAGGCGCGCAGGAACCCACCGACCCAGCCGCCGGTCTGCGGCCCAAGTGCAATAGCTCGGTGGATTTCTCTGTCGGAATCCGCCGATCTGGCCGCCGGTCAGCGGGAAGTCACTTATGGGTCGGCGGTGTCGACGGGAATTGTCCCCCGGGGTTGTTTTCGGCCCACGAACTCATCTTTCGGCCCGGATTTTCGATACCTAGTATAAATAAGATTATTTTGGACGTTTTTCATAGACATTATTCATTATTTTAGAGTTTCAAATTTTATTTTACATTCGAGGTTTGCCTGCAATATTCAACATTGAAGAATTCAAGTTTTAATCAACGAATCGTCATTCCGATTTTTCTAACCTATCGCATATTTATATTATGTTTATGATTATTCTTATTTTCATAATTTCCATGGTTTTAATTATGAGTGAGTAGTCCTTTTATTAATTCTAGGGTTTGCAAAGCGTGTTGAAGTTATGTGTTTAATTTAATCCTGTTATTTTTCCGTCTGATTATTGTGTTCAAATGTTCAAGTGCTTGTAATTTCATGCTTAATTATTGATCATAATTAATTACATGCTAGCTAGTTTTTGAGTTCTGACGGAGATAATTAATTAGTGGGATTAATTGAACACTTTGATACACGTTTCAAATCTATAGGGGGTTTAATCTGTTGATCAATCAGGAGTTAATAAATTATCCTAGAGACGAAAGTGATAGGTAATTTATTAATCTATATTTACCTTGAGACCTGGCGGAGATAGGTAAATATATTTCTAATTCCTCACCAATAATCGGATTAAAATTGGGAATTATTAGGATTGAATTAAAACATAGATGATACATGTGTATTTCATTCCCTAGGATTAGTATTTTATTAATTGATTGAGTTTGATTATTTGCTTAGTTTATTTCATTGCGTTTATTTTGTTCTCGTTATTTTCTATTATTTCATTTAAATTCGTGCCTAGTTTTAGTAAACCCATAAATTGGTAGCCTAGATAATAGAGAGTTGTTAGCTTAGTACTCAGTATTATCAAATATTCAGTCCATGTGGATACGATACTCGATTCGCTTGCTATATTGCATTGTCCTGTGTTAGTTGCAGTTTAGTGCATAATAAATAGTGCATCAGAGTTTGGTTTAAGTTCAATCTATTATTTACTATATGCTTCAGTCTGATGATTTTAGTAATACGAGTTGAGTCTAAAGTATTTTAATAGTCTATTTAAATTTATAAAATTAAATCTCATATGTTAAAAAAATTAGTATCTCTCTGTCTGCATAAGTTTTTTTCTTAGAGTTCTTAAGTTATTGATAGAATTAAGAATTTAGAGGAGGGCATATTTTGTATTTTTAAAATAATATATTATTTATTATGTTATCAAATTATTTAATTAAAAATTATATTAGATAAGTTATAATATATATATATATATATATAAACATATATAATTATATTGTATAAGTAGAGTTGTCAAAACGGGTCGACGGAGCAGGGAAGCCCGCCAGAGGAACGGGCCCAAAAAAATAGGGACCTACTTGCCCCCATCTAAGCCCGTGGATTGGCGGGCCGGTCCACGGGCTTTTATTAATTTTTTGTAGTTGAAATTCAAATTTCAATAATGAGAATTAATGACTTAAACTAATTAAATTGTTAGTTTTTATTTGGAAAGATGGTTAAAAAAAAATTATATGTTAAAATTCAAGAAGCCCGTCACAGAATTATAGAAAAATGAATTTACATGGTCATGATCACCAATTAATGTGGATATAATAATTAGTAGCTCTTAATTAAAATGTGTCCTATTAAATTTATATATATATAAACATGTAAAAGTTTAAGTTTTTATATAAAAACATAATTTAAAAATACACACAAAAATTTACACCATATAATTTCAAATAAAATAGTACGTACGTGCCCTTTTTTTTTTTAAAAGCTTCGATCCTAATTAGGGATTTAGGGTAGAGTCATTTTATATTATCCATTTTTTAAATAGGATTTTACACCGCGGGCTTACCCGATTGGGCCCGCTAGAAAAACTGGCCTCAAAACTAAAACCCTACCCGCCATAAATATAAATGATTAATTGGCGTAAATAGCATGAACTTATCCTGAACTCCGATTCTAAACATGAACTTTGAAACATAATACTCATAGCACAAATTTTGAAGTGATTTTGAAATTGCACAAAAAAAATGTAAACTTGTTAAGTAAGGTTAACGTTTAAAATTATGTTGAAAATCAAAATTCATGTATATTTCATAATATTTAAACCAATTAACCCTTAACATAATCACAAAATCTCAAATTTCAAAATTAATTATAAGACTAAAATTATTACCCGAGTTATTTTCCAATGAACATGTTCGTTTATTTTCCTTATCCCATAACATTCAAAAGCCTTCCATATACACTAATCTTTTCTAAACTCACAATTATATTTTCCTCAATCAATATCGCGGATAAAATTGTTGAAGATTATGTTGAGTGCAAGATAGTCCTTTTTAGGTTGGGGAAGGGCGGAAGGGGATGCAATAGGTCTCTCCAACATATGACATCTCTTTTTTATACATGGGTCTCCACTGTTTAAATATTCACGAGAGAAGGGAACAGTGCAGGATGCAAGTTAAATGTATAGAATGTGTTTTAAATTACATTTAGATGGGAAGGATTCAAGGAGGGGGAATTCAAAATATATACTCCATACAAGATGAGTAATAAATTCATCAAAAATATGCATTAGAGTAATGGATCAAAATGAAAGTAATCATATAATTTTATTCTTGTATGCAAAATACAGAAAATTCTAATTTCATGCTATACATACACAAACAGATGGATCATTTTTATCAAGAATAAGTGTAACACATTTTCCCCCATTTCGTGCAAATCCGTTTTTAACACAATATTCGTTGCAGTCTGGGAATTTTGAGCATGGCCCTTGTAAAACCCACCTTTCATTATCACTTCCTGCCGCTGAAATTCCCAACAAAATTATACAACAAAAGAACAAAACAGATTAGACTAACATAGATTTATGTGTATATATAGGGTTTTCTATTATTTCGTATATATATACGGTTAATTACACTTTGATGTCCAACATTTGACGTCACTAACACTTTTGTTCCTAAATTTTAAAAATTACATATGGATACCCCAACGTTTGGGGTATTCTAACGAATTTCTCACATGAGCATATTCTTGACATCTCAAATCTGACATGTCATGCCTAAATTAAGATTTTCGTGATCTATAGCCAACATAAATATGTCAATCTCCTTGATTCCGGTAAAACACAGTCACATTCAGGATGTAAGAAATTTGCCCGCATACTAGATTTGTTAGATTTTACAAATGTTAGGTATCAATATATAATTTTTTTTAAAATTTTGAAACCTCGCGTTGGATAGTAAAATGTAATTAACCATGTGTGTGTTTTGAAAAAGAAAAAAAATAGAGGGAGAGATTGGTAAATAAATGAACTTGCCAGCAGAGGTTGAGAGCAAAACTACGCAAACGAGTGCAACGAAAAGAGCCAGCGTGATTGGACCAACTTTTTTCGACTCCATTTTTCCAAAAATTGTGAGATGATAGAAAAAACTTATGGTATACTAATTTGCATTTTTATCGCTTGTTTATATAAGATTTTATTTTGTGCCATGATTCAATTGTCATAAATGAGATTTGTTGTTACAATGGAAAAATATTGATTCTGCGCATATGTACATGGTATCTAATTAATGTAATCGATGGAGGACTGAGTATTTTCAATTGTTTTTGGAAAAATGTGACGGATATTCACCTTTTTTTATAACTAGTATAATTATGATAATGAAATTTCCCTTGGATCTCTCAATTAGTTACGACGCAATGTGGACCTGGTCCTCCATACCTTAATTAATCCTCCATTTTATTTCTTTATTTAATATATATATATATATATAGTTATATTTTCAAAAAAAATTGTAGAAATATTATTGATGTTTTTGTGAAAATATTACAATCAAACATCAAATTTATTATATCTATAGAGACTATTAATCATGTATAAAATTCAATATAAATGTGTATTATGCTATGTTAAAAATATAAATAATATATACTGTGTATGCTAATTAATTTAATGTTTGACACTATTATCAAGCAACAACTAATTTTTAGGTGCTAAAAAGTTGGTTTTATTTTCTATTGTAATTTGGAGTTATATATATAACGGAGTTAATAATATTTGGTATTTATAAAAGTTAAATTATCAATATATGTGTGTGTGTTGGAAAGATCAGTATTAGTTTTAAGTGATGTCATGGACCAACAATTTTATATATATATATATATATATGACTAGGAAATTCCGACTGTGTGATGTACGGGTATCATATTTTAAAATTTTATAATGATCCCTTCATTTTCGAATAAGTGTCATTTTAATATTTTAATTTTGTTTTAAAGAAAGTGTCATTCTACAAATTCAAGATATAAAATTCACATTTAACTCATTTAATGTATTCACACAAGTGTGTATTAGGTAATTTAATTCATTTATTAATTTATGTGCATTCATCCAAAATAACATTTATATAGAAATGGAGTAAGTATTGAATAATTTAATGTGAATAATGATGTATGCAAGTGAGACAATATATTATTACTAAAATATTTTATGTACGGACAAAAATTTTATGACAAAGAAATCAAAAATATATGTAAGACTTAAAATGACAAAATTTCAAAGAGTGTTGCTATTTGCACCACTAAATATTCAATATACACCACATTTATTAAATACATCACCATTTTAAATTATTATTTTTATTTTTTACTTTATACACCACAGTAACTTTCAATTTTACCCTTCAATGTAAAATTATTTTTTTTAAAAAAAGGCAAGAAGAAGACTACCGCTTCTCGGGTTCTCCCTCAAACTTCAGTCTTTGTGGAATGTCGTACGACTTTTTCTCGTCACAGCCAAAGCTCGCCGGCGGCATCTACACATTATGCCGACGACTATTGACAGCCCTTACGCGGTTCAACCTTAATCATGCGCAAAGTCAGCCCCTTTCCAACGCCAAAGATAAATCCAACTGAATTTTATTAATATGGATCTTTGGTTCGATTTTTTTTTTTCAAACATCTTGAATAAATTCAAAATTTTATTTTTGAACCTGAGCGTTTGCTTCCAACAAAATTTTGTATCTGAACCTCCACGCCTTTTATTTTTGCAGAAATGGAGGCACGATGGGAGAGAGAATGGGATTTTTGCAGAAACGGGTGAGGAAGATGATGGGAGTGGGACGACAACTTTTAATTTCAATCTTTTTTTTTTCTTTTGAGTATTTTTTTAATTGATTTTTAAATAAATATTTTTTAGTTAAAAATGATATTTAAGTAAATTATTAATTATTCATTTTTAAATTAAATTTAATAGTGGTGTATAATGAAAATTTAGTGGTGTATTTAGAAATACCCAATTTCAAAATACTTCTATTTTTTAAGTTGGTAAAGGTGGATGGTAGATTTTGAACCTAAAACATCTCCCTTCGCACAAGGAATCTCTATGGTTTATGTGCCTTTAATGAGACTTTGATTATTTATTTATGTACGTCATTCATCATTAATTTATAATTGAAATTTTCATTTTAAAATTCTAAAAACTATACAAATAATTTATACACAAATACTCCTGTACATAAAAAGTACATCAAACGGTCAACACGTGTTGACTCGGTCAAAGTGTTGACCAAAAAAATTGTGAAAATGGGTGATACTTTTTAGGGATACAACTGATACTTTTTTTAATTTTGAATGATACTTTTTAGTGTTTTGATTGATAATGATCTTAACAGTTTTTTTCTTTATTTTTTTTCTGGCCAATACTTTTTTATTGATACAAACGATACTTTTGGGCCTGAAATGATACTATTCAGTCTTATGAATAATACTAATTTTGACAGATTTTTTGATTAAAGTATTGACCGGGTCAACACGCGTTGACCGTCTGATGTACATCTTTTGTACAAGAGACTTGCCCTAATTTATAATATCGTTCAAATTGCATTTTAATACCTATAGGTTGGACTTTTTAAAAAAAATAATATCATTTTAAAACTAACAAAATTGTACCCACTTTTTCAAAAATAAAATTACAAATATAACATATTATCAATTCTCGGCCCGAAAATCTTGTGTATTTGATTGTGTTACAAGATTTCTTGATTGGATAATTTTTTATGTGGTTGGAGAAAATAAATATTAAATAACAATCAATTTCGTATGATTTTTGAGTTGGAAATTGATCAAATTTCATATTTGCAAATTTTTTGAAAAAATAAATATTGTTTTGTTTATTTTTAAAAAGTGAAATATTTTCTAAAAAGAGCACAAAATGTATTATCAAAGTAAAATTTAATAAAGTATGGTTTGGATCTTATACTTTTTTTTCTTTAAGAAAATGAAAATAAATTCAACAATATATTTTATTAATAAATTTGATTATTACTAGATTTTTTATTAATAAATAGAACAATAAGTTTTTATTTTATTTTAAAATTGTGAATCACATAATAATCAAATTTATTATTAAAATATATTGTTGAATCAATTTTTTCTTTTCGTATATTTTTATTTCATTTTAAAAAGTTGAATCCCATAATAATGAAATTTATTAATGAAATTTATTAAAAATATATTGTTGAATTTATTTTTATTTTTTATATTTTTAATTTATTTTGAAAATTTGAATCACATGATAATCAAATTTATTAATTATCGTTGAATATATTTTCATTCTACTATATTTACTATATTTTTATTTTAGTTTCAAAAGCTGAATCACATAATAATCAAATTTATTAATAAAAGTTATTGCTAAATTTATTTTCATTTTCTCATATTTTTATTAATAAATTTGATTATTATTTGACAGATTAATGACATTAATGAATTGAGCTATAGAGCATGTATCTCCAATATATATAAATACTAAAAATTTTGACAATGAAAAATGCATATTTTGGAATAAAATTTTGTTCTAAGCAAAATACTAAAAGATTGAATCCACCGTCGTTCCAACACTCTATTGTATTATTTTTCAACTAAAAATATTTTAATTTGACTTTTAATTAAAAATTCGATTTTAATATGTTGATTTTTCTATTTACGCTTTGTTTAATATGATTTGTTCATTTTGGTAAATATTTGAAAAGAAAAGCAAAAAAAAGAATACTTTGTTGAATATAATTCATTAGAACATATTTTAATTTCTGATAAGCTCCACATAAAAAGAAAAAAGAAAAAAAATAAACTGATTAGAACATCTTTTCGAAAGAAGTCATTTATTTTGGTGAGATTAGTTTTTTTTTTAATTTTTAATTTTGATTAGGGAAAATCTTTTCTGTAGAGATTTATATAGGAATTTATAAATTTTCAAAATAAGAAGTCAAACTCTTTCTAAAATGGCTACAAATGTATACATGTAAAAACACAATAATCAATAATTAAAATTTTGATTAATTACTCACCAAATACTAACATCTTACTTTGATCAAGATTTATAATTATATTTTTAATTTTTGATTTCCGATTATCAATAAATAATTCATTATTATAGTTGATTTTTTCAAAATTATGTTTTATAATTTTTAAATTTATTTTTTATTTATAAATAATGATTATGTTTATTTATGTTATAATTAATTTTTATTTTATAATAAGTAATATTTAAATAATAAATTTAATAATGAAATGAGAATGAAATACGAAAAAGTCATAAAATTTCAATTCAAATAACATTATCCAAAAAAAGATGTATGGTTATTGGATAAGCATGATACTCGGCTTTATTAAAGAAGCAGACAAATGGGGAATATAATCTATCATACGTCACCAATAAATTGAAGATTAGATCTGTCTCCTTCAAGAATAATTTAGCATGTTTTTTTTATAAATATATATTTAGCAATTAGAAAATATTGTGGGTATTGAGTTTTCTTATTGAGTAATGAATCTAGAGTTTCATGGATTTTGGGAATTGTGTTTTTTTACAACCAACAAATTAAACTGTAATAATGCGAATTTGTGCGTATTTAGCAAATTTCTATGTGATTGTTAGCAAATTTTCTAGTAACATTTTAATGTGATATGCGAAGCAAATATGTATGTAATTTTTTGCAAATATATGTTTAGTAATTAGCAAATATTGTGGGTATTGAGTTTGTGAAAGAATTAAACTGTTAGAAGCCATCTAATATTGTATGCGGGTTGACAATTTTTCCAGCAACATATATGTGTGATTGTTTAGCAAATATATATGTAATTGTTAGTGAATTTTGGTTGTATAATTAGCAAATATTTTGGGCATTGATGTGTGGAAAAATTTAAATCCTGAGAACGCATATAATTTTATTCATAAAATTTGGCCCTTATGAATTTAGATTTGTAATCTTTAAATGAATATCCAAATTAGCAAATATTTGTGTGAATTTAGCAAATTATTGTATGCGTGTTGGCAAATTTTTTCAGCAACAAATATATATGTGATTGTGTAGCAAATCTTCGTGTAATATTTAGCAAATGTATATTTAATAATTAGCAGATATTGAATGAATAAATAGTATATTAGCTGATTTTTATTTATGTATATTAGTAAATTTTTGAGTTTTTTTTTGCAAAATGTTTGATGTGTGTTAGCTAATATTAATGCAAAATGATTATGTAGGTATTTGCAAATATGTATGTGATTATTAGCAAATATATGTTTGAAAAGTAGCTATTATTTACACATCAATAAATATATGTGTGATTATTTAGCAAATATCTATATAAATTTTAGCAAATGTATGTTTAATAATTAGAATATATTGAATGAATAAGTAGTATACGGCGATTTCGATCTGGTATTGACTGCTTAACTGCTACTTTCCTTCATTTATGATGGTGTTACAGTGTAATATATTCAATATTGTAGTGGTAGCTTCATAAGTTATATGGCATGAGTTTGAATAAGAAATTTGTTGTAAACCTGCTGCACTGAAATAGCAAATATAGGAGATTCCTACACCTGATGTTATTCATCAATATGAAAGAAGGCCTGAATGACATGATTGTGCAGCTTGTATATGGATGATTACAAACATTTGTTAATAACCTACCAAATATTTACGTGCAGTTGTTTAGCAAATATTTATATAAAATTTAGAAGATGTATGCTTAATTATTAGCAGATATTGAATGAATGAATACTATATTAGCTGATATTTATTTATGTATATTACCAAATGTTTGAGTGTTTTTTTGCAAAAATGTTTGATGCGTGTGAATCTTTATGTATTTAGCAAATATGTATGTGATTAGTAGCAAATATATGTTTGAAAAGTAGCTATTATTTAAACTGTAATCAAGCATGTGTATTAGTGTTCAAGCATGTTTCTGTGATATTTTAATGCTTCCTATCATGCTAAATCTGCCTGATGTTACCCGATCGAATGCACTGTAGCCACCCTTTGATGTTTAAGAGTTCTCTCTTATTTGTCATAGTAGTTCTTACTTGTTTTAATATTATTTTCAGATTTAGGGCACGAGGTTCGAACAAAGGTAAGACGTGATGTGAATGTTGCTGAGGATGACAACACACATGAGAGACGAACAAAGGCACAACATGATGTGAATGTTGCTGCAAATGATAACACACATGGAGCACGTGGGGTAAAACATGCAAAGAAAGATTATCCAAACCTTAAGCATCGAACAAGCCCGCTCGAGTTACATAATTCAATAAGCCAACTTACCAATGCACAAAAGCAAGCTATGAGAGATTTGGGATTTGGATCCATACTGAACTTGGCTAATATTAACAAATATTTGTGTGTAGTTAGCAAAATATTGTGTGCGTCTTAGCTAATATTCCAGCAAATATAAAACTGGTATATATAAATCATCATATCAATTCATGTATGTTGTCAAATTTTATATTGCATGTTAGCATAATGTATAATAGTTAGCAGCAAAATGAGAATATATTCATTTGTTGGCTTGCAATGTTGGGGAGACTTGTAACATGTGATTTTCTATTGAAGCTGAAACTTCAAGTTCATCCAAAGTGCAGCTTGTGTAAAAGAGAGGATGAAACCATATCTCACCTTTTCTTTAAATGTGATTACTCTGCAGGCATATGGAGAAAACTAACTACATGGTGTGGTCATCCTAGACAAGCAAATGAGTGGGAAGAGGAAAAGAGGTATATGATTTCACAAGCTCGGACAAAAAGTTACACTCAAAGGATGTACAGGCTGGTTTTCACTGTTGCAATTTATCAAATTTGGCAAGAGAGAAACAAGAGGAAATTCCAAGGCAAGGAAATGGAGAGTGATCAAGTGATTAGAAGATCTCAAATTCAAATTGCCATCATATGCTAAGGACATCAAGGACTTCTTAAGTTGATTAAAGCATAGCTTTAAATGAATTTATGCTTCTGTTATTTGTTTATTCAAATTCTGAGTTGTATTGTTTGGTTTGGATTTTCTGATTTGAGAAGATGTACTTAATGCTCATTTGGTGAAATAAATAATTATTTACCAAAAAAAAAGAGCATGTTTCCTGCAAACAAACTGACTATTCATAATTACGAACTATTTATACAATCTGATGCACACAACAACATAAATTATTACTTGTGCATGCATCTGATTTATAAAAAAAATTCATTTCAAACACGGTTACAAATAACACTAATTTATCTTCCATAATAATCAACCAACTTATTACTTGTGCATAATAGTTAGCAAAATATTGTATGCGTCTTACCTAATTTTCCAGCAAATTATATATAATCCATCATATCAAGTGCATATGTTGTCAAATTTTATATTGCACGTTAGCATAATGTATAATAGTTAACAACAAATCGAACATGTTTCCTGCAAGCAAATTGATAATTCATAATTATCAATTATTTATTCAATTTGATGCACACAATAATATAAACAATTACTTGTGCATACCATTTGATTTATAAAAAAAAAATTATTTCAAAACCAGTTACAAATAACACTAATTTATCTTCCATAATAATCAACCAACTTATCACTTATGCATAACATCTGATTTATAAAAAAATTATTTAAAAGGGTTATAATAATAAACCGGCAATGTTATATATACATGTTAGCAAATAACATGTGACATGTTAGCAAATAATATAGTATAACATAGCCATCCGAATATGCTTTTCTGAACGAAAAATTAACACTCATAATTAAAAATCCTTAATACCATATGAACTGTAAGATCAAAACAACTACAACAAATATAGACGAAATATTTTCAAAATAAAAACATGTATTCTCCATAGGCGGCGACAAAAACTGATTGAACGACTTTGTGTAGAATTCTTGTTGATTCGAAATTATACCAATGTTCCGATTATTAAACAACCAACTTAAAAAAATAACTCTTAAAAAACTAACTGAATAATGAAACTTGATTAAACAAACACAATAAAGAAACGCCGAACACTTCGCCTCCTCCGAATCGTCGATTGGAAAAAAATGGAAGAAATAATGTGAAAATAATTGTCCAAATATAACTGCATATCTTAACATATATCTAATCCCACGATTTATGGTAACTGATATGGAATATAAATCAAATTACATCTATAATCTTACTTAAAAATAATTGTTTAAAAATTGCATTTTTGACCCAATTTTTCCAAATCAATCTCGGCCTTCCAAAATAATTGAATCAACGATCCAGATTTGTTCCTAGTTCCTACATATGAATTTGGTTCTCATTTGATCTCTATACTATATATATATATATAGGTATTGGTTCAAATTTGAACCAACTTTTCCTGTAGAAACTAGGAACTAATCAATATCATCCATCTATTTAATATCAATGGTCAAGATTGATGCCAAATCAATGGGTCAAAATCACAATATTTTGATACTTATAATAAATTGAGGGTATGTTTGTAATTCAACAAATATCTAAAATGGCATATCCCTTATTTTAAGGCATTTCCTATTTTCAAGCAATATATATATATATATATATGTATGTATATTATCATTGTAATTTATCCCAATTTATAATGTGCTCGATTGATTCAAAATCAAAAGTTTGAAAATTAATCGGGAAATGATAATTCATGCGTTTTCTTCTTGTGTAAATTACTAATAAATTAATTAAGTGAGAAATCATGTAATGACGGTTATCAATGAGAATCGTTTATAATATTATACTAGTAGCCAATTGATTTTAAAGTATTAGTACGTTATTACTGACATAGTAGCTAATTCTTCCTTCCACAATAGATATTTTATTATCTGTTAATAAAATATTGGGATCATTTTTTAAATTTGGATAATCATTTCTTCACAGCTTTGTCACTTTCAATTCATGATATTTTTATTTTTAGACGAGCAAGGATTAATGGTGGATTGTACCATATCATGCGTCGATGTGGCAGTTGGAAGCATGGTGAATTCTAACACAATACAATTATATTGCTATTAAATTTTATACATCTTTATTAAAGTTTATTTCATTTCAATTAGAATTTATAATTATTTTTTTTGAATTAATTTTCATTCTATATAGTTAATTATTAATTATTAGAGTTTATTACATATAAATTAGGGATTTATTCCATTAAATTATAGTTTGTAGTAATTTTTATGATTTAATTTTTATGCTAATATATTAACAACAAATTGCTAATATGTTTACCATAAATTGCTAATACATTAATTTTATGCTAATATGTTAACCACAAATTGCTAATATGACATTCATCACATGCATGCTAATATAGTTTACATAACAAAGACATCATGAAATTCTTAAATCACATACTGACACCAAATTCAAACTAATATAATTTAAAAAATCGTTTGCTAATATGTTATAGTTTATTTTTAACATGAATATAAAAGATGGCTAATATGATTTTGAAGATATCTCATTCTACCCAATTATAATTAGCTAATATCTTAACAAAATGTTGCTATTAAAAATACAAAATTTTCTAATCTGAAATACTCATGTTACATTATGTATATGAAATAAATAATTCATCTGATTTAAAAAAAAATGATGTAGCGAAAACATAAATACAAGACCATGAGATGCGAAGTCATTATTCAAACACGCAAATAATCACAACTTTATTAATTAAAATTCAACATCATATCTAACAAAATTATTTTACCCATGTATTTATAAATAAAAAGTAGGAGAATTATCGATTCAGGACCTGAAAGATGAAAACTCTCAATACAGGACCCGAAAGATAAAAATTCTCAATTTAGGACCTCAAAAATCATGAATTTTGACTCTACTTATTTTTTAATTAATTTTAACAATTTCTTTATTAGATTTAATAGATAATTAATGAAGGAATCTTCATTGAAAATTAATATAAAATTAATTAAAAAATAAAAGAAAATTAAAATTCATGATTTTTGAGGTCCTGGATTGAGAATTTTCATCTTTTGGGTCCTGAATGGAGAGTTTTCATCTTTCAAGTCCTGTATCGATAGATTACCCATCTTTCAGGTCCTGAATCGACAATTCTCCTAAAAAAGTATTGAATTGAAAACCTAGAAGAACTAGGATACATTAATCAAATATAAGAGAACTAGAATTCATTAGAGTTAGAGAATCAAAATACCATAAAGCAATTAAAAGTGTAAAATAGCCATGCAATCCTTAATGTTTATAGAATTATTCCCGTAATTCCATCACCATCAAATAATAATGTAAAAGACAGTTGCTAATTTTATCAAATATAGTTGCTAACACAAAATTTAAATTTTGCTATTATGAATTAGTTAAGAAATGCAAAACGAACCAAAGAGATACAACCCATTTTTTCAAGTTGTTATGAAGATAAAATAATGCTAACATGAATGATTTCAAATGCTATCAAGCCATATAAGTGTTGTTATTATGAAATAATCATGGATTAAGCCACAAATAAGAATTGATCTTCTTCTTCTTCTTCCTCTTCTGTGCTCTTTGTAATTGATTTTCTAGGAGCCGCCGTTTCTTGTGCTGCAGGGATTGTGTTAAAAAAAGTGATTTCAAAATATTTTTTATATATGGCATTATTAAGCCTAAAAATAAGGATGTTAGATTTTGTAAAGAAATTCGTTACTTTTTTATCCCTATGGAATTAGGTAGAATTTAAAAAGTCATATTTTTTGCAATTAAGGCACCAAATCTTCAATTGATTTTTGACAATCCAAATCAAATAAATGGGTAGTTATGATTGGTTCATAGTTTCTACACAGTGATGAGTTTTTATTTTAACCACACCCTATATATATATAGGTATATATATATATATATATATATATAGGGGTGGGGTTATAGTATTATTATTATTATTATTATTATTATTATTATTATTATATTTTTTTATATTATTTAACACATCTAAAATCATTTTTAAATTAATTAAATACAGGTGAATGAACAAGTAAAGCTGAGCATATTGTTGATTTAACAATTGATGAATCACTTAAGGTTGATCAATTAATTGATATACATGTTACACAAATGTTTTATATAGGTAATAAATGCATTTTATGTTATTTAAAAATTAAATATGAAATTATAATTATGATTATATGAATCTGATGTTAATAAAAAAATTTCGTTCATTAGGTAAACAGTATGATCGTAATTTTCAAAAATATTGTACTGGTAAGTATGTCCAACTTTAATTAGTTTTTTTTTAAATATTATATTTATATTTATTTTGTGATTTTTTCCTTTATTTATAGTAAATGAAAAAAAAATTGGAATGACACTTATATTTGTAAATTTAGAATATTTTGGATTCGTAAGTTTGCAATACTATATTTTTTTAAATAAATATATATATTTTTTAAAATTACTTTACATACCTAAAATAATTCTTAAATTAATCAAATGCAGGTGAAGAAACTATTGAACAGATTGTTGATTTAACAATTAATGAATCATTGGAGGATGACCAATTGATTGATATTCATGTTACATAAATGTCTGATATAGGTACTAAATTCATTATATGTTATTTAAAAATTAAATATGAATTTATAATATTAATTATATGAATTTGATGTCGATAATTTCTTTTTATCATTAGGTGAACAGTATGATCGTAATTGGAATCAATATTGTATTGGTAAGTTAATATTTTTGCCAATTTTAATTCAATTTTGTTATTTAATAATTTCTTTCTTTTACTAATTTATGACTCTACAAATATTATCAATATAAGTATAAATGATATTAAATCTTTACTTAACATTTAACATTCATAACAGTATCAGACTACTCCGATCTTGGTGATCCTGTTTGTATTTGTGAATTTTGTGGAGCACATTTTTGGTATGATGAGAGGTTGGGAAAAAATTCAAATTCATGCATTCCGAAATACTCATCATGCTGTGTCGGAGGAAAAATTAAATTGCCACCTGTTCAAAGGCCACCTAAAGTTTTGGAAAGTTGACTCTATGAAAATGATCATAAGAATAAACATTTTCTTGATAATATTCATTCCTACAATAGTATGTTTTCTTTTACATCAATGGGAGGTAAGATAGATTTGAGTTTAAATATTGGTAATTCTCCACCGACATTCCGACTGCACGGTCAGAATTATCATATGATTGGAAGTTTACTGCCACCGCAAGGTTCTACACCAAAGTTTGCTCAGTTATATATTTATGATACTGAAAACGAGGTTGCAAATAGAATGCTTTCTGTGAGGTAATTTATATTTATTATTATAATTTTTTTTAATATATCTCTGAATATTATGTACGTTCCTTCTAATTCAATTTTATATTTTTTGTTTATGTAGGAACAAAAAAAGCCTAAGCACACTTCATGCAGAGATTGTTTCTGAACTTAAAAGCATGTTTGTAGCACCCTAAATTCTATAATTAAAAATGTTACTCTTTCTACTCTTTAAAGCGGAAAATGATTACCAATAATAATTGGTCAAGTAATTTTCCATTTTTTTTCTTTTCTAAAATAATCATGCTAGAAATCCTAAGAAGAAAATAGAACCATATATTTTCAGAAATATATGTACTTAGATCAAAAGACCTGCATTTCGTAAACACCAAGTTCATTTCAAAAAGTAACTCATAAGTTCAAAAATATTTAATTCAAACTTGGAACATTGGTAAAACAATAATATTCAACCACTACATTAAGTTAGTTCAAAAAACAACTAAACATGCACAGAATATCAAGTTTAAAATAGTTTACTTTCAGAAACTACTGCAAAAATTAAGGTCAAGCGTTGGAAATATTTTGAGAAAGTTCACCCCCATTTCCATCGCGCTGCTCCCAGCTCACTGACCTGAAAACATTTAAAAATGTAGGGTGAGCACTCTTAAATCGTACTCAGTGGTGGGGAATCATGAGCATTTTTTCTATTTATCCAACTGAATTTAAATCGCAGTAATAATGGATTTAGGGTATTCTTCTTCTGATTCTAGAATACATCTTGAACTATGCATAGGACATATTCTGGTGCGTATAACACGCTATTCTGATCTGATGCGTATAAAACGCTATCCACATTCCATCCACGACAATTCGAGTTGGATTAAAAACATTTCTGACTCAAATAACATATAACATATATTTTTATTTCGAAGATAATAATTTCACCCACCTGATAATAATGAGCACGTAATAATTGAGCAGAGAATCACAAAGTGGACGAGGGTCCTAATTGCGCCGCATCTAGTATCAAAATAATTTCAATAAATTATTTAGGACAATTATATTTTAATAAATTTGAAAATCTAAGATTTATAGGTCTAAATACTTAATTTATGAGTTCTGGGTTAAATAGATAATCCAAAATAAAACTTATGGGATAAATTGATATTTAAATAATTTATTACCCAAACACCAACTTTAAAAAAAAAACAAAACATGCTAATATATAATTTCTAAAAGTTTGGGTCCTTTATTAGAATTTTGCTTAATTTGTTAAAGGCCCATTTCTTTCTTTTTCTAAATACACGGCTCAACCAATTTAGGAATCAACCAAATCATTCCAATCCCTATCTTTCTTTTCTCTCTCTCTCTCTCTCTCTCTCTCTCTCTCTACGGTGAAAGGAAACAAAACAGAGAGCCCCCTATTCCAATTTCTTCTCATCTCCTCTTCCTATCATCTTCTCCGGCGGGACTACCTCACCCTTCTCTCTTCTTCTTGACTCCGGCGAGCTCGCTACCGTCCGTTGACAACCGACTTAAACAGCCAAGAACGCCCCCCATGGCCCAAGCAAGCCTCGCCACTTTCCCCTGCCCAACTCGACGTCATCACTGGACAAACCCGACACCAACCCGACTCAAGCTGACTGATCAACACCCAGCCTCGACTCCACTCTCTTCTCCGGCCTTGACTTATGTATTTCTATTTAATTATTTTTTTCTGGAATTATACAATTTATTTTCTTAAATTCTGATTCACTTACACTAGGAGATTCACGTGTGAATGTGTTGGTGAGGAGGATGTTGAATAAATTTCATACTTAATGAATGAAATATGATACAGAAGTCCAGGTATGCAGAGACGTGAATTTAGGGTTTTGATTAATTGAAATTGGGAACAAAATGTTGAGGTTAAATAGTGTGAAATTTGTACAGCAACTATAAAATATTAGATTGAAATAAACTTACCAAGAGGATTTTGTTTTTCTGTGAAATTCAATTTCTCGTAGAAGTGTTTGTAGTGATGATTGAGTAAGAAATTCTTCTTTTTTTTATGTTAAAGAGTGAATACGGATGAACAAGAGGTTTATTAGCAATTAGGAAGACACGTGTGATGAAATGTTATCATACATGTTTATTTAACAAAAGAGGATGGAAAACACATTATTATCCTTTTTCTTTTTAAAAAAAAAATCGTAAAATATATATATGTATATATAAATCTTGTAACTATACAAGACACAAAAGTATTACAAGGCTCTTTAGTAAATTTTTTTAAAACTCAAATATTAATTCTAAATATTTATTATACTAAGGACACAATTTCAGACTTACTCAAGTCCAATTAATTCTATTGGGCATTACCAAATGAAACATAACTTGAATTTAAAGCAATTAAATAGTTGAATAATTTAAATCGCGTAAAAGTGGGTTGTTACAATGTTGGATGAATATAATGTTCTTGCGAAGTCATTTAGGATGGCAAAGCACAACATTGTAGATCTTGGTCAATCTCATGTTAACTTGAAACTTATTGGTAGACGTGGAGGCGATGCTAGAATGCATAATCTTCCAACTGTGTCTGAAGTTGCTGCGTTAGTTGTTGGAGATTTTGATCAGTCTTTTGGAGATAGAGATATAATTTTGGAAACTCAAACTGGAGAATTGAAACTCATTAATGAGTTAAATACAGCCTATTTGGGTTTACAATATCCTCTTCTGTTTCCATATGGTGAAGACGGTTATAGAGAAGATATACCATTTTCATATTTACATTCTTCAGCAACTAACGGCAGAAAGATGGTCAGCATCAGAGAATATTTTGCATATCGATTGCATGAAAGAGATTGTGATGCAAAAACCATTCTAAGGTCAAGGAGATTATTTCAACAATTTATTGTTGATGCTTACACAATGGTTGAATCTGCTAGACTTTCATACATACAAACACATCAACAATCATTGACATGTCATGTGTACAAAGGTTTAGAAGAGGCTCTAACAAGAGGTGAAAGAAATCCCGCAAATCAAGGAAAACGAGTTATCCTGCCTTCCACATTCACTGGAGGAGCTCGATACATGATTCAAAATTACCAAGATGCTATGGCTATTTGTCAGTGGGCTGGATATCCAAATCTATTCATCACATTCACATGCAATCCAAGGTGGCCAGAAATTGTAAGATACGTGCAGGAAAAAGGATTGAAACCTGAAGATCGTCCCGATATTGTTTGTCGAGTGTTCAAAATGAAGTTGGACAATTTGATTTACGATCTGCGCCAAAACAATGTCTTTGGAAATGTTAAAGCAGGTATGTGTTAATTTTATTCAAATTATTCTTTCAAAGTTTTATTTTAATATAATTTAATTTTTTTTACTTTGAATTATAGTGGTGACACTATTGAATTTCAAAAGAGAGGTCTTCCACATGCGCATATCTTGCTTTTCATATCCAAAGAGGATCAAAATCGAGGATCAGAAGTGATTGACCAAATTATATCAGCTGAAATATCTGATAAAGACCTGGATCCACAATATTACACAACTGTACAGGAATTCATGATTCATGGTCCATGTGGTGTTGCGAAAAAAAATTCACCCTATATGAGAAATGGTCGCTGCAGTAAATATTTTCCAAAAATTTTACTAAGACAACAACCACAGATGAAGAGGGATATCCAATATATAGAAGCAAAGTCAATGGAAGAACAATTTTGAAGAATGGAATGCTGATGGATAATAGATATGTGGTTCCTCACAATCGATTCCTTCTGATGAAGTATGCTGCCCATATAAATGTGGAATGGTGTAATCAGTCAAGATCAATAAAATATTTGTTCAAATATGTGAACAAAGGTCACGATCGTGTCACCGCAGCATTTTATCAGAGCACTCAAGATGATGAAAGTGGGAAAAATATTGATGAAATAAGTATGTATTATGACTGCAGATATATTTCCCCCTGCGAGGCTGTATGGAGAATATTTGGATTTCAAATTCAATACAAATACCCTCCCGTTGAGAGATTAAGTTTTCATCTTGAAAATGAACAGACAGTTTTCTTTCAAGATTCTGATTCAATGGATGATGTCCTCAACAAATCAACTGTCTATGAAAGTATGTTTGTAGCTTGGTTTGAAGCAAATAAAAAGTATCCGGAAGCGCGGAAACTTACTTATGTTCAATTTCCAACAAAGTTTGTTTGGAAACAAGCTAAAAAAGAATGGGTGCCGAGGAAACAAAATTTCTCAATTGGAAGAATTTTCTTTGTTCCTCCGGGGATTGGGGAGATGTATTATTTGAGATGTTTGCTTAATGTTTTGCGGGGACCTGCGTGTTATGAAGACATCAGAAAAATTAACGGTGTGCAGTATGCTTCATTCAGAGATGCATGTTATGCTTTGGGATTGTTAGATGACGATAAAGAATTTATTGATGGGATTGTCGAAGCAAGTTATTGGTCATCTGCTGAATCTCTGAGAAAGTTATTTGTTACATTGTTAGCCTCTGATTCAATTGGATGTCCAGAAGTTGTGTGGAATAATTGTTGGATGTATTTAGCAGATGATATATTATATAAGTAACGATCAATACTGCAACACCCTGGTACTTCAAATTATAATTGTTAAATCTTTGTTTAATTTTTGCATAATATATTAACTTCCATTATTAAATATTCTTATAAATGTACAGAATTGCACTTGACTGATGAACAAATTCAAAGTTATTGTCTGGTGGAAATTGAAAAGTTGATGAAGAGTTTTGGAAGGACTTTACGAGAATTTGAAGGTATGCCATTTCCAAGTTCTGACTTTTTTCAATCTCAGGAAAAATAGATTGATAAATGATGAAATGAGATATGATAGGATGAAATTGGAAAATGATCACAAAGTGTTTGTTAGCAAACTAACAGATGAACAACACAATGTGTATCGAATTTTATTGGATACTATATCATCGGAATCAGGGGCATGTTCTTTCTGTATGGATACGGAGGTACTGGAAAGATATTCATATGGAAGACATTATCAGCAGCGTTGAGATCAAAAGGAGAAATAGTTTTAAATGTTGCATCAAGTGGTATTGCTTCTATATTATTACCAGGTGGATGGACAAGGCATTCAAGATTTAAGATACCGTTAAATCCAAATGAGGATTCCACCTGTAATATTATCCAAGGAAGTTCGCTAGCAGAACTGATTCTTAGATGCAAGGTGATAATTTGGGATGAGGCACCTATGATGCACAAGTATTGCTTTGAAGCTTTGGATCGAACACTTCGAGATATAATGCGTGTATGTGATTCTTCAAATGCACGTAGAATTTTTGGAGGAAAAACAATCATTTTTGGAGGAGATTTTCGACAGATCTTACAAGTTATTCCAAAAGGAAGCAGACAGGATATTGTTAATGCCACAATAAATTCTTCTTATTTGTGGAAAGACTGCCGAGTCTTGAGATTAATAAAAAATTTAAGACTGTCAAATTTGGGGTCTAATGATGTAGCTGCTGAGGTCGAACAATTTGCAAATTGGATTGCTGGTATTGGAGATGGTACAATCGGTGGCCCAAATGATGGACATGTGAATATTGACATCCCTGATGATATTGTATTGAAATGGTCAGGAGATCCAATTTCAGCAATTGTTCACAGTACCTTTCCATCATATGGTACTGATATTTCAGATACAACTTATCTAGAAGAAAGAGCAATTCTTGCTCCAACTTTAAATGCGGTTGAATCTGTAAATCAATACATGTTTTCTCTGAACAAGGGTGAGGACATATTGTATTTGAGTTCTGACTCGACATGCAACTCAGATAACAATACGAGTTTGCTGTAAGAAGTTCATACTCCGGAATTACCAAGCACAATCACTGTCTCACGTTGGTTTATTGTTGTAGAATCAAGTATTCACTCATGGACAATTCTATGTTGCTGTTTCAAGGGTTAGAAGTCGTGATAGATTGAAGATCTTACTTGATGATAATGATACAAATACTACCACAAATATTGTATATAGAGAAGTTTTTCATAATTTGTAAAATTCATGCTTTTATTGTTTTTTTTAATAGTGACTTTGATTTTTCATAACATAAAGTGTATATAATTTAAATATGAATTAATATTCATTTAAAATGTTAAGAATTATATAAGTACCTATTATATATATGTGTGTGTGTGTGCGCGCACGTCATGTAAAATTTGTGTTAATAATTATTTTGGTAAAATTAATAATTATTAGCGATCAATTTTATAAATTTATAAAAAAATTAAATACCAATATATGTAAAATTACAGAGAAATATAACATAATTTTAATTTTAAATATATTTGTATTGCAAATAACGCAACGGTGAAATAACAATTCGCTTCCACCGTGCAACGTACGTCTCACATCCCGCGTTACTTCCATCGCGTAGCGCGCAGACACTGTACTAGTTAAGCCTAAAAATAAGGATGTCAGATTTTGTAAAGAAATTCGTTACTTTTTTATCCCTATGGAATTAGGTAGAATTTAAAAAGTCATATTTTTTGCAATTAAGGCACCAAATCTTCAATTGATTTTTGACCATCCAAATCAAATAAATGGGTAGTTATGATTGGTTCACAGTTTCTACACAGTGATGAGTTTTTATTTTAACCACACCCTATATATATATATATATATATATATATATAGGGGTGGGGTTATATAAAAACAACCCCTTGTATAAGAAATGAGAACACATCTCACACCACACATCCATAAAAAACCAAAGGTCCAGATTTGCTGAAAAAGGCGGTGGCAATTCTGTAATATCTCGAAATTTTTTCACGCGGGGGTATTAATGTAATTTGGTAATTCTTATAAAAATCGCGGAGGATTTGATAACAGATTGTTATGCTAACAAAGTATTATCATCATGCTAACGAAGTATTATCATCATACTAACGAAGCATTATAGTTATGCTAATTAAAGTTTTCAAATATTATTAGCGAAAAAATATTCTAAATATTAATTATGAACCTAATTTGATTTAATAAACCCTAATTAAATGGAAAAAATCATAATTGGATGAAATAAACCTAATTAGATGAAATAAACATTGATTGGATGTGGTAAACCCTAAATGAGTTGGAACAAATCATAATAATAATATATTTGTACTACGTTAGCATTATGGTTTTGCTTCGTCAGCATTGCGAATACACTATGTTAGCATATGACAATACTCTGTCAACATAATTTATAAACCATAATTGGATGAGATAAACCATAATAATCAATTAAGAACTATAAATAAAAAATTAAATTTTAAAAAAATAATGATAATTAGATGAAATAAACCATAATCGAGATTAAATAAACCATAATTGAGATTTAATAAACCCTAATAAATTTATACTACGCGTCTACACTAGAATTATGATAATTATTTATTAGCACAACGAATACATTATGTTAGCATATGACAAATGCTTCGTTAGCATATGTTATCATATGTTATCATAATGCTGACGAAGAATTATTATATGCTAACGAAAGCATTTACAACCTGAGCACGCATAAAAAATTTTCTTTTTTATTTTTCGTTCATATTTTTTCATCTAAACATAACCTTTCGACATCTTAAATGAAAGAGTATGAAGAGATTGATATATTTTTTGTGTACATTGTATTAAAAACGAGCAAGTTATGGTCGGTTAAAGTTTTTAAGATTTTTTTTATTTGCTGACATCATCATTTTTAATGGGTTTGGACGAAAATAGCCATCATTCCTTTATTTTTTGCCCTATTATTTATGAAATTTCCACATTAAATCTCAACCATTGGATCATTAAATTGGATGGTGTAAGATGGGTTCTCATTTCTCGCACCAACAAAGTGTGCTCATAAGATCCATATCACACACACACACACACACACACATATATATAGGTGGGTTAAAATGAGAACCATACCCCTGTGTAGGAATTAGGAACCATTTACATCCATAGATCTTGACAATTTAAATGGACAAGATTGATTTGGAATTTTAGGGGTTAAATTGCAAAATGATAATTTTATACCTAAATTTGAAACATAATAAGGGTATTATGGAGAAACCAAATCACCGTGTATCTAGAAAGTGAAAACAATTTTACCAAATATAATTTTCATTCATTAATAGCAAATAAGAAAACCTAGAAAATAAATCAGAAACCGCCGCCTACGTCTTCAATCTCTCACCGCCGTCTACCGCCTCTCGTCGTTCCCGCTTGCGCACCGGCGGCCGGACCCCTGTCGACTGCATGCTCTCGTCGCCTCCTACCGCCTGCACACCATATGCCGCCCAGACGCCGCCCTACACCATACACCTCCCACACTCCCTACGCCGGAAGACGCAGCCAGACGCCACCAGATGACGGACGCCGGTCCTGCGACGCTCGCCCTTCACCGCCGGAAGCCTACCCTTCACCGCCCACATCCCACTTTATTCGAATTTCAAGAATTAATGTTGCTGGGGTTGTACTTTTTTTAATCATGTTTTGTGAATCCTTTTTATTTGAGTTTGTTTGTTTGTTATGCTGGATTTGGATATGAGTATTTGATTTTGATTCGTGATGGAAATTTAAATTTATCAAAATTACTCTAGAAATAGCTAGAAACTTGAGTGATGGATTTTTTTATCTCATGTAAAAGTGTAGAATGAATTTATTCACATCACTTTGATGACTTTTAAATTGCCGTATTTGAACTGTACAACTCTGGAGTCAGCAACGAGAATTATAGCAGGCACTGCAGCAAATACAGGGATTGAGTATTAGCAAATTAAATGGGTAAGATTAGCAAATTAAATGGATATACTTAGCAAACGTTTTTTATTTATTGATTCTGATCTGATTTGATTTGTATTGATATATTTAGCAAATAAGTAAGTTGTGATTATCAAGTTAGTAATGTATATTTAACAGATTAACTTGATAGATTGTGGTTTTATGAATATTTGTTATTTATATCAAATTGAGTTTGTTTATAGCATATTTATATTTAGTCTATAGTAAATTTTGAATGTATAATTAGCAAATTGAGAGGCTGGATGATTATATAGGTGAAGAGAAACCATTCAGTCTTGCGTTCTAGCAACTTAGTACGATATGATTAGCAAATGTTGCATCTATGAAATTTTGCTACTGGGATTCGTGTTTTAGCAAATTGATGTTTTGTTTATAGCAAATTAGTGATATAATATTAGCAAATTATTATAGCATATTAGCAAATTAGTAAGATGCTTTTATGCGTATTGCTTATTAATAGGAAATTGTGTTATTTATATCAAATTTTCATTATATTTGTAGCAGATTGGTACTGGTTTATAGCAACTTAGTAAAATAGGATTAGCAATATTTGCAAATGCAGTTCTTTTTAGCAAATTGATAATTTATTTATAGGGATTTGATATTTGTTTATAGCAATTGACATGTATTTATAAAAAATAATTTATTATTTTGCAGCCATTAGCAAATTGAGAGGGTGGATGATTATAGAGGTGAAGAGAAATCATTTTAGCAAATTAGTTAAGTAATACATAATTAGAAAAAATTAATGATTTTTTATTGTGTAATCGTTTTATTCGTTAGTTTGGTTTGATTGGATTTGACATTTTTAGCCAATTAGTAAGGTTTGATTAGCAAATTATTAATATATGTTTAGCAAATGTTGCTATCGTTTATAGCAAGTTAGTGATACACGATTAGAAAATTTGTGATATGTTTTTGTATTGTATAATGTTTTTTTTAAAAAATAATGTTATTTCATATAAAAAAATCATATTTTTAACATAAAAAGTATTACCGATTTGCTATTAACAAATATATAATGTGCTAATTACAATTAAAAAAGTTGCTAAACATCGTACACACGCGTTATTAACAGATTCTGTCCATATTCCCTACACCTACAAAGATACATTAATGGATAACGTAATACTTCTATCTTGCATAATCAGACGATAACCGGCGTGATAATAATATAAGATGGAGTAAAAACTTGTGAAAAAAAATACGTTCTTATTTTACACACAACAATTCATGCCATTTTTTCTTTCTTAATAACTTGAAAACTTCGACAACCAAATACAAAAATCATCTATCGTCTATCATAAATATGAAATGCCCATTCTCTGCAAACATCTCACTATCATGCAAAGCACATTGAAACCATTTTAAAAAAAAAGAGACCATCCTATCATAAAAAAAAAAAAATCATATTTTCACATAAAATATTACCGATATGCTATTAACAAATCTATAATTTGCTAATTACGCATAAAAAAATTGCTAAACGCCAGACATAGGCGTCCCTACCAGATTCCACCCATATCCCTACGCATACAAAGATACATTAACGGATAACACAATACCTGTATCTTGTATAATCAGACGATAACTGGCGTGATTATAATATACAATTGAGTAAGAACTTGTGAGAAAAAAAATGCATTCTTATTTTGCACACAACAATTCATGCCATTTTAACTTTTTTTTTAATAACTTGAAAACTTCTACAACCAAATACAAACAAAAGCATCTATTATCTATAATAAATATGAAATGCCCATTCTGTGCAGACATCTCACTATCATGCAAATCACACTGAAACCACTTAAAAAAAATCAAAATATTAACGATTTGCTATTAACAAATCTATAATTTGCTAATTCAGTATAAAAAATTTGCTAAACGTAAGACATACGCATTCCTACCAGATTCCACCAATATCTCTACACCACTAATGGAGAACATAATACCTGTATCTTCCATAATCAGATGAAAACTGGAGTGAGACCGATGAAATCCGACAAATATAACTTGTCTATAATCTGCAACGATTCCTTCAACCGTAAGAGACCCAAGCAATAAGAATGTTAAACAGGTGTGTGATGAAATAAAATATCAAACACCGACAAATATAATTCTGTGAAAAAAAAAGATTTGTAAAAATCGTCCAAAATTAAAAAAAAGACGTCCAAAATTAAAAAAAAAACGTTCCCATATAATCCCACTATATATAGAATAGATATATTTACTGCAGATAATTGATATGCAATACAATGACATATATACCCTTAACATAATATAATTCTTAAGATATTGCATTTTTGACCCCATTTTTTCGAGATTGATCTAAGCCTTAAAAAATAATTGATCCAACGCTCTATATAAGTTCCTAGTTCCTACACAAGGCATTGGTTCTCATTTGATCTCTATACTATATATATATATAGGGGTTGGATCAAAAATACACATTTTTCCTAGTATAGGAACTAGAAACGCATCTTATACTGTCCACCTAAATGATCTAATGGCTAAGATTAAATGTCAAAGTCAAGGCAAAAAAAGGAGGTAGGTTATAGTTATCCAATCCCCATAAAAAAAGCCGATGTCATCATTTTAAAAAAAATCCTAAAAACTTTGAATGACCATAACTCACTCGTTTCAAATCGGATTAACGCAAATAATATATCAAATTAAAGATCTTTTCACACTCTTTAACTCAAGATCAGTCATGGATATATTTATTCAAATAAATACAGACGAAAAATATAAAATATTCATTTTTACTCGTGTCCAGCGCAAAAATGCTTTCGTTAGCTTTTGAATAATAGTTCGTCAGCATTATGATAAGTTGATAACGTATGCTAACGAAACATTTGTTATATTCTAACATATTGCATTCATTGTGCTAATGAATGATTATCATAATGTTAACGTTGTGCGCATACTTATATTATTATTATTATTATTATTATTATTATTATTATTATTATTATTATTACATTTCAATTATGACTTATAATTATTTTTTATGATTTAATTTTTATGCTTTAGTTACTAATTCAATATTATATATTATTTATTTCATCAAATTAGAATATATTAGTTAGAGTTTTCTTCATCCATTTATGGTTTATAACTTATGCTAACGATGAATTGTCATATGCTAATATAGTTTATTCACAATACTGATAAAATAATATCATTATGCTAATATTTTATATTTATATTGTTATTATGATTTATTCCATCCAATTGGGGTATATAATTAATTTTTATAATGTAATTATATTTTTTGATCATTGAAGTTTATTATATATGAATTATGGTTCATTTCATTCTATTAGAATTTATAATTACACTTTAGAATTTAATTTTTCGTTAACAATATGAGAAAAATTTTCATTAGCATAAAGATAACGCTTCGTTAGCATGATGATAATACTTCGTTAGCATGACGATATGTTATCAAATATCCTCCGTGATTTTTATAAGAATTACCAAATTACGTTAATACCCCCGCATGAATTTTTTTTCAAATATTACAAAATTGCCACCACTCCTTTTAATCATATCTAGACCATAGATCTTTATTAATTGTATGGTTTGAGTGCAGCTTGTGTGATATTGTGTGCAGTTAGAGATATGCAATATTCAATAGTACAGCAAACAAGAGATTTATAGAGGTTCGAAGTCTCAAATTTCTATGTCCTCTCTTCCTTCCGCAGAAGGGCAACTTCACTATATAACTTGAGTTTCTTTAAAAATTACACAATGAAGGACAGTTGGCTGAACCTGGTAACTGCTCGCTACCTCAGCTGGTCGACGACTCACACTTGAAGTCCCTAACTGCTCGCTAGGAAGGTAGGTGCTATTGTCGTCTTTACAAGGTTTTAGATCTCTTTCGATCTTCAAGAGGTTAGTCTTGAACAAGGGGGTATCAACTGATGTGCTCCTTTGATTGAGCTTAGTAGTTGATAGTTGAATAGCTGGAACTGAGAAGGCTGCCCTGGCTGGATCGTCAACAGCTGGCTGGGTATCTTGAATCAGTGAATTCTTCTTCTCAGTTTGACTTTCACAGTTTTTATCAAACGTTGCACTTGAGCTTGGGTGAGAGGGAGAAAGAAAAGCTCTTTGCTTGTATATGCGAATGTTGGCAAGAGTTGTGTTTGCGAAAAAAATGTTTAAAACTCTGATTCACCCGTCTTTTATAGAGGAGTGATTTTATGAACGTTGAGTTCCATTGTCCATTTGATCAGTGGCTCTGTTGGTTCATCAATGGTGGGTGGTCTTTAATGATCGCTTGGATCATTTGGTTGAAGTAGCCGTTATTCTGCCAATCGATCTTCATTAAATTCCAGGATCTTTGAAGAAGCATTTATTCCAAGATACATTGATTTAAGCAATACACTCCAGGAGTCTTCTGGCTTCAACTCTCTTGGCAGCTTGGAATTTCAGTTGGCAATTTTGAATTTCTCAGCTCGGTTAGATTATTTTTCCAGCTGGCAGTTCTGCGCTTATCAGCTGAGATAGGCTATCGCTCCAGTTGGCAGTTCTGGACTTATCAGCTGAGTCTGGCTATCGCTCCAGTTGGCAGTTCTGGACTTATCAGCTGAGTCTGGCTACCGCTCTAGTTGGCAGTTCTGGACTTATCAGCTGAGTCTGGCCATTGCTCCAGTTGGCAGTTCTGTGCTTGTCATCTGAGTTTGGCCATTGCTCCAGTTGGATACTGCCAATCTCTGGCATAAACTGACATTCTATCAGTTTCTTCAATCTTTGGTCAACTCCTTTCTCCCTCAGTTCAGCTGACTCAGTTGTCAGCTTACTTTGACTGGTATGATTCCTCAGCCAAGTTGAACTTTAGACTGGATAACGTGTCTTTCAACTTGTGGGCCATTCTTCAGATCGGTTGACTTTGACTCTTCTTGAGTTCTTCTTTGATGATGCCCTGGGCTGGTCAGCTTCAATCTACAGCTTGAACTTTGGTCAGTTTTCCATAAATAATTTTGACATTTCATCAAAACCTGATCTAGGGGTTCCTTGATAGTGTTTCCTAACAATTTCCCCCTTTTTGATGATGTCAAAACTTTGTTGATGATGATGGAAAAACTGCAAGTGTAGCGAATGCTTTAAATAGTGTCTTACAGTCAGTGCACATTCATAGCATATTGAGACAAATTGACTCATGATTTTCATTCAATTGTTGGAGTATTTGTCATTCATGCTTATCATTCAAATTTCAGAGCATGTCACATTCATAGCATATTGAGACAAATTGACTCATGATTTTCATTCAATTATTAGAGCATTTGTCATTCATGCTTATTTTTCAAATATCAGAGCATGTTAATTTTAAGAGCAATTTGGGCTTATTCATGCTTCTCATTCAAATATCAGAGCATGACTGAAGTATTAGAGCATAAAGAATTATGTCAAAACATTCAAGCTTGAAGTAAAATCATATCAAAACTTGTATCATATATTCATTTTAAGGCATAATTTCAAGAGCTAGTAGTTAAGACTACTAATCTACTTCCTGAATGTCGCTCCAATTGCTCCTTATCCTTCTGCTCGATTCTCCTCTTTCTTTGACTCCTTGTAGTGTCCATGCTTCTCCTTGAAGCTGATCTTCCCCCTCATGATGAATTTCTCTTTGAATTTGATCCCAAAGAGTCATGCATCCATCATCATACTATCCATCTTCCCCCTTTTTGGCATCATCCAAAAGGTGAAGTGGATCGCATGATGGAAATGACAAATTTGACAGAAAAGTGAAGGCGGTGGCCAAATTGTCATCATGAGCGGCGGGAACTGAAGGAATTTGCATGGACGGAGAAAGCCATGCATAGGCATCTTCAGTTGGCATGAACTGCCCTGGATCAGAGATGTTTTGCTCTCTGAAGCTCATGGGGGCGAGGCTGGTGAAGATCTCATCAGTTGAAGGTAGTGGTGGATTACCAATGAAGGGTGTGCACGACGAGTTGGCTGGTTCACTATCGGGGAGAGGGGCATCAGCGGGTATCCCGAGCTGGAGTCACTTGATCATTGAATCCATAACCTTCGAGAGCGTTGGAGGTGAGGAGAGTGGATGATTCATCCAGTTTCGACTCCATGTGCCCTCGCTGATCCAGCGGGAATGGATGAGGTGGAAGGCCCTTGTGGGTGTGGCTGCTTCGGGAACTGATGACATTAGATTATGGGGAGCATGTCCCGTCTTCTAAGCAGTTCGTCAGTTGGTATGAGCTCATCAAACTGGCTTTGTATGATGTGGCTTATACGATTCATAAAGCCGACTCTTTCTCAGAATGTGCCAGTTGACGGATCATACGCTGCTCGCTCGACGTTGGCTCTCAGTTGCGCAAGGATGTAGAAAGCCCAGTCGGCTTGACATCCAAAGTAGAGAGCGGCTGTAAGATGAGCCTTGATCTCAGAGAGATGGACGATCTCGAAGTTGCCATGGATAATATGGCTAGTGATATCCATAAGTTGGATGATATCACTTTGCAAGCTCTCCTTTAATCTGTGCGAACTGTCATTGTGGAGTACGTGATGAAGCTTCCAGATTTCCCATAACTCATGTTTGGATGGCAGATTTAGGTCCATCACATCTGGACCATTGCCGGGGAGGTGTAGAGTGGACATCTTCGTGTCCTTTGTGACCGTGATCACCTGATCCTTTACGGTGGAGATGATGTTGTCGCCGTTAATAGTTGCATTGTAGTAAAACTCGGCAACATAAGCAGGTATGTTCTTGACGGGCAACATTGTCAAGAAGGGGAGCAACCCAGTCGTCGCCAACGGTCGATAAATCTGTTGAAAGACATCAGGGCCAAGACGTGCATTAAGCATCTTTAGATTCAGAGATTTGTCCTTTCTCATTTTGCGCTCAAGAGCTTTAATATCCACCATGGGAAATGGAGGCTTCATTTCTGCAAAAGTATGATATGTAGTTTAGAGATGCAAGAGTTTTGATGAGTGAGAGAAGGCTTAGCAAAAGATCGAATAAGAGAGAGAGAGAGAGAGATTTTCAGGTGATCGGAGCCTTCATCTCTTTACTCATATTTATGCATCTTATGCATGCAAGAATCGAGAGTACTCGATTGCTTTGCTTGGCTGATCAGCCATCCGATTTGATGGTTGATTAGCTAAATTAATGATGTATGTATCTCAGCCGTTCGATGGTTAAGTGACTTTATGATCGTGTGGCTGAAATGTAATCATTTTGAAAATGGGGTAGTTGCCATAAATAGCGAAATATTTTCTGCAGATCTTTCCATTTATAGCTCATTAAAATATATTTTCTTCGCCTCTTTGAAGGGTTGGTTTAAGATCCATACAGAGATATTAATGACAACTTTGTGATATAGAGCCCGATTTTCAAATTGTAACTGTTGATATATAATATAAGATTTTTCATAATCACAACGGTAACAATATAATTGAGATAAGCTTTTGAAAAATAAAGACTTATCCTTAGTCAGTTGGGATACAGTCCAACTGATTGATGACGTGGTAGTTGATTGAGCAGTTGAGTTCTGATACTCAGTTGTCATTGCTGAGCTGGCTGCAGTTGAGGCTGCAACTGAATTGATCAGTTGGTTTGATCAGTTGCTCGGCTTTTCTGCAGACAATTTCCGCTTTTTGAAGGGCCTAGCTGGACTAGCTGCATGGCTTTCTTTAGATGCAGTTTTGTGCGTGGATGGTGCAGGCCTTTCTGTCTTCTTGGCTTGGCGAAGGTGAAGCTAGATCTCAACTGACGAGCTCTTCATCCTTTGACTAAGGGAGTGTGAGATTCCCTTTGGTGATGACCGAAACTGATCATTTTTCTTGGTCAACTGCGCACCTTTTGAGCCTGACGTGAGCAGTGGAGTCACATTGCTTTTGGATAGGAGATTTGGTGACGTGGCAGTATCTTCATCGTCACTATTTCTTTCTTCATTGTGCCTTGTATTCCTTTGGAACGCTATGACTGCAGTGTGAGATAGGTGGGGTTCTATCCTTTTGACAACAGATGGAGTTCATCGAGAAGGCTCAGCTGACTGACTTGATAGATTATCAAAGTTCAGCTGACGACAGAGTGAGTCAGTTGGGCAGTTGACTGGTTGACCTGCAGTTTCAACTGCTTGAAACATGAATCTGGATTTGAATTCGGCCAGTAAGGCGGTTTCTGGAATCTTGTTAACCATCCGGTGATTCATGATGTGCTGAACTTGCACAATGGTTGGAGGGAATGGATTTGATGATCCTATCCATTTGATGCTCCAAGTTTATTCTCTTTGCCAGAAGCTCATGCCATGAAAGGCAGTTAGCAAGAAGTGAGACTGGATAGACATAGAATGTCTCCAGTTGTACCAATAGAAATATCGGTGAAATTGTTTAAACAACTCTTGATCTCGTTGTGCAACAACGGTGAAGTGAGTGAGAAGGAGATTGGTCACTTCCTTTTGTGCACTTTTGACTGCATATTCACCACTGTAGAAAGTGAGAATATTCTCTTCAGTCAGCTGGAGCGGAGGGCATATGCCTCTGAAGTAGTCTGCTCCATAGATTGGGTGGGGGATTCCAATGAATGAAATAAGCTCATCTAGATCAGAGCAAACCTGGAAATCAACTGGCGATCCGTTCTTAGATTTGGGAGAGTGAACGGCGTTGGCAGTTGAGTTGCTCGAGCTTTGGTTGCTCATCTTGGCCTTTCCCTTTCTCTTCTTCTTTAGGGACTGTAGATGAGCAGTTCCTTTCTTGGGGATCCAGTCGGAGATTAGGACCGGTAGTGATTCATCACTTGGGAGCTTCAGCGGGTCTTCAAGCATTTTGCTCATCCTTAGAACAAGTCCGACCTTAGACTCAAATTTACCAGACTTCTTTGAGTCTGTAGCCTTGATGACTTGATGATTGAATTGTTGAAAGACAAATTCTGCCCAGTTTGTTTGTCTTCCTTCAGCAAGGTGAATCATGACCTTGTATCTCTCTTGGGTGAGTTGGCTTAGACTTCCAATTGCTCCGAACATCATCTTGTTCGTTATGTCAAGTAGAACACCATATTCGGGCTTGAGATCAGTTTTAGCGGTGGTAAAACTGAATTGCTTGTTGCAGGATAAAGCTTTCCATTCTCTCTAGTGTGACTCTGCAGATTCCTTTAGATCTTGAACCGATGAGCCTTCTTGTGGGAGTTGGAACACTTCAGCAACTGTTTTCTCATTGATGTGTAACATCCTTCCTTGAATCACTGAAGATATCATCTTCCCATCTGCAGATAATTTTTCTTGAAGCAAAAATTCACTCACCAAATTTTGTCTAAAGAATTTTGGTGGTGATTCCAGGTAGTGAAGAACTCCTGTTTTGTGAAGATTTGACAAAAGGATTGGATTCTTTGATTCATCAAGAATTAATTGAAATTTCTGTCTGTCAAGGAATTTATCTCTCATGAGTTGGTTTTTGAAGGAATTTGAAGATCTGGATAATTCGGCCATCTTTGAGGTTGGCTGAATTTTTTTGAAAATTCAAGATCGTTTGAGAGAGAGGGAGAGAGATTTTGAGATCTTTTTGGAGATGGAGGATTTTTGAGAGGATTGAGAGAGAGAGAGAGAGAGGCTTTTATAAGGTTTTGGACAGGCTCATAGATATGATGGTTGAAATGGTACTAGCCTCTGATTTCTTTTGGTCATTGGCAATTAATGACCTTGACACGTGTTATTGTTTTGCAACGGTCAAAATTTCAAAATAAATGTAGAGCTTGACATTTATCTGAAAATAAAAAGATAAACTTTTATAAATATTTATCAAAAGATAATTACAACTGATTAACAAGAAGTATACTTAAGGCTTTTCTAATCATGTTTAATTCTGATCAGCCTCTAGTCCTTCTTGTGATCAGTTTTTCTTCTCTTGGCCAGCGGTTCGGAGAGCTCCTCATCTTCATCCTCGGTGCTGCTAGCTGACTCAGTTTCAGCAAACTGGAGTCTCTGTTGTGCTTGCAGCTGCTTGATTTGCTCAGTGTGCAATTTAACCTGTTGCTGCAGGGAGCCATACAGTTTGACCTGTTGCTGCAGAGACTCAATCAGTTCCACATAGTGTGGAGGGAGCTGGACTATGGAACTGCTAGGTTGAGCCTCGAACTGGACTGCTCTTGAGTCCGCTTCCTCTCCTTCTTCTGTTCTAACAAGTACCTCGCAAGGAACTGTGTGGGAAATTTCATCTGTCTCCATACTGGGTTGGTGGTCAGCTTGGTTATCCTTTTGAGCTGACTGATCAGTTGATTGATCAATCTTATCCATCACTGGATCAGCTGTAGGAACAGGTGAGGCAGTTTCTTTCTCAGCAGTTGGTCCTTGTGACATGACTATTTGGGGCTCAGCTGTCTTATCAAACTGTCGAGTCTGATCAACTGATTCTTCTGAGTCTTCTGGAATGACATTGATTTCGACTTCAGTTCTGTGAGGGGATTTCTCAGAGTGAAGTTCTCTTATCACTTCATCAATGAGGTCATCTACTGGATTCAATGTTTGGTTGCTTGCAGCAACTGATTGCTGTTCAGGCTGATGGCTATGTGATTTCTTCATTAATTGATTGAATAACCATTTATGTTGAACATGGAGATGCGACCACCTTTCTTGTTCCAGTTCAGTTGTGATGACTGGCAGGGTTAAGCAATGAACTCTGCACAGTTCAACAAACACATCCTTCACTGACCCTTCAGCTGGATTTGTGCATTCTTTCCTCAGTTTTAGCTGCCTCATGAGGTGTTTGCCTTTAGTGATACTGGCATTCTCACTATCTATCCACCCTAGGCTCCACTCCTCTTCTCGTCTCCAGAAGCTCACTCCAAGGAATACGAGCAGTGAGAGAAATTGCTCTGATTGGTATACATGCCTCCATAGAAACCAGTAGATGTACCTGGTTAAGGTGTGAAAAAGCTCCTCATGACCAGTTAGCTCCTAGGCATAGTGTAGAGCCATGTGCTTTTACGTGGTTTCATCAGCCCATCTCTTCACAGATTCTCCTTGTGAGTATGCTCTTATGTTTCCTTCAATTTGAGCCATGAGAGGGCACGTCATTTGAAAATAATCGGCTCCAGCTCCATTGTGAGGGATTCCTTTTGCGGGGATGATATCATCTGGGTTTTCGCACGAAGCTGTATCTTCAATAGTTAAATTTGGTGGGATTGATGGATCTGGTATTGGGCTTGATCTTTTTCTCCTTCTGGGATGAGAAAGTAATATTCGTCTCCTTCTCGGTTAATCAGCTAACCTCTTCCTTGTAGCTGATCTGACAACAGCTGGCCTAGCTGATTGTTCGATCATGTCAGTTCTGGTGACAACTAAATTGTGTTGCCTGAATCTCTGAGCTATTAGAATTTCGTCATCAGAGTCAGCATTAACTGGCTTCTTTCCTTTGCTTTCAGCTGCAGGCTTTTTCTTTCTTGCCTGGTCAGTTTGTTCCGGATCAATCTCGACAATTCTGAGAGGCTTCGAGATAAAGTCATTACTGACTATTATTTTGAATTTTTTTTCCTCAGCTATCCATGGGAACTGCTTCTCCAGAATTATACTGACCCGGTTGATATATTCAATTCTTTGAGGGAATTTCTCACCGTTCCAGCTTCTTTCAATGATATCAACGTACCTCTTCAGTTGTTCGAAGAAGTACTGTGCCCAGTTGATCTCCATTCGGTTGTAGATGGCAGCGCAGATTTTGTACTTTGTTGCTGTCATTTCCGATTGGCTGCCAGTTGTTCCAACCATGATTTTTGAAGCAATAGCAGCGAGTACCTAGAATTCATCTTGAAACTTGGAGATAAGATGATTGCTCTTATATGGTTGAAGCTCTCCTTCCTTTTTCCAGAAATCATAAGCTTCCTGGAAATTCACTTGAATGTCCTCCAGCTTGAGTCCGTTGTTGGGTAGTCCAAATATGTTGCTCAGGGACTCAGCTGTCACAACAATAGCGTGTCCTCTTACTTTCGATATGATTTCCCTGGGATTCGAGGATCCGTTTGAATTTAAGTAAAATTCAGCAACTGGCTCGATGTAGATTCATTCTAGAAACACCTCCAGAAACTGTTTCAGCCTGGCCTGAGAAATCTTTTCGACGATTATTCTACTGAGCGAAGAAGCTTTGCAAGCTTGAAGAAATCTGGCTGGATTGAAAAACTTGTCTCTATCGAGCTTATCACAGAAAGCTTTAGAGTCTTCTCCGGATTGATGAAAATTGAATCTTCTGCGTGATGGATTTTGAGCCATGATTCTTCGAAAAGGATTGACTTGCGAAGAGGGAATTGATCTTTCAAGTTTGAACAAGCTTTTGACGATAAGTAGGTAGAAGGCCAGTAACTTTGAGTAAAAATTGGGAAGCTTATCTCGATTGTTCAGCCAACTTATTTATATAGAGAGATTTGGCTCATCCAACGGTTGTGACGCTTGGCCTCCCCAAATTCAACGGTCGGATTAGATCAATCGATCCGTCGATTGGCTTTTCATTTTTATCCGTTGGGGATAAATGAGGAGAGAGAAAGACGATTCAACGGTAATATTTGAATGACACGTGTTTTTACCGTTTCCACTATTGAGACTTTTGAACTTATCTTTTCTCTTCAGCAGTTTTCCTTTGCTTGAAACTAATTACGTCATCAGTTGAGTTTGACTGTAACTGATGGTTTTTCTATTGGTTAGTTCCAACTGGGATATCTTCTCATCAGTTCCTGACTGATTTTAACTGCTTAGATCTTTATTCAGTTGCTTCTCAGTTCAGCTATTCTCCTTCAGCTGGTCCTTGAACTGATATCTCCTTTTGAGTTTACTTCAGTTCCTATGACTTCTTCGTCAGTTCGATCAATTTGCAGCTTGTATGTTCTGCATAACTGACTGGATCATCAGTCTGAGCGACTGAACTGATGATTCAGTTGAATTGATGGGGTAAACTGATCATTTCCAACTTGCTTATTTCTCAGCAGTTTCTTGCATATACTTCAAACTGATGGATTTTATGGCAAACTGATCAGTTTCTCGTCTTTTTTATTCAGTTTCTCTATTCAGCTGGTGTGATCCCTTGGCCTTTTTCTTCCAGTTTATCATCTTCATCCTGTGATGCTGGCTCCAGTAGTCCCAACTGTATGCATAGTTCCATAAACCTTGCTTCAGGCAACGGTTTGGTGAAGATATCAGTTATCTGCTTCTCAATATTGATATATTTGATGCATATGTCTTTCTTCTCGATGTGATCTCTGATGAAGTGGTGCCTTATGTCAATGTGCTTAGTTCTTGAATGTAGAACTGGATTCTGAGATATCGCAATTGCACTATTGTTGTCACAGTAGATAGACACTTCTTCAGTTTCAACTTTGTAATCCTTCAATTGTTGCTTCATCCAGAGTATTTGAGCACAGCAGCTTCCAGCAGCTACATACTCTGCTTCAGTTGTTGACGTGGCAACTGAGTATTGCTTCTTGCTAAACCAGGATATCAGTTTGCTTCCAAGAAAGTGACATGTTCCACTGGTACGTTTTCTGTCAATCTTGCATCCACCAAAGTCTGAGTCTGAATATCCAATTAAACTCAAACTGTCATCTTTGGGATACCATAGTCCAAGATTTATGGTTCCTTTGAGATATTTGATAATTCTCTTAGCTGCTTCAAGATGACTTTTCTTTGAATTGGCTTGAAACCGCGCACATAGACCGACTGAATAAGAGATGTCTGGCCGGCTGGATGTTAAGTAAAGTAATGATCCAATGATTCCTCTGTAGTATGTTTGGCTAACTGATTCTCCTTCTTCATCAAGAGTTAGCTGAACTGATGTGTTCATTGGAATCTTGAGAGTTTTTCCTTTACTTACTCCAAATTTCTTGACTAGCTCCTTGGTGTACTTCGCCTGGCTGATGTGAATTCCATCTTTCAGCTGCTTCACTTGGAGTCATAGGAAGAATGTCATTTCTCCTATCATGCTCATCTTAAATTCGCTTTGCATTAGTTGAGCGAACCGTGTGCATAGATCTTTGCTCTTTGATCCAAAAATTATGCCATCCACATATATTTTAACCATTAAGATCTCCGTTGATTGTTCTATTTGGAATAGAGTTCGATCAATGACTCCTTTTTGAAACTCATTTTTCAGCAAGAATGTTGTTAGAGTTTCATACCACGCTCTTGGAGCTTGCTTTAGTCCGTAGAGAGCCTTTTTCAGTTTGAAGACTTGATCACTAATTTCAAAGCCTGGCGGTTGCTCGACATACACGTCCTCCTTGAGCATTCCTTGAAAAAAAGCATTCTTGACGTCCATTTGGTAGACTGTGAAGTTGAAGTGAGCTGCATAGGCTAGGAACAGTCTGAGGGCTTTTAATCTTGCAACTGGCGCGAATGTCTCGTAAAAGTCGATTCCTTCGCTTTGTGAGTAACCTTTGGCTACCAGTCTGGCTTTGTTCCTTGTGATCATTCCTTGTTCATCCAGTTTGTTGCGAAAAACCCATTTTGTGCCAATGACCTCCTGGGTTTTTGGCCTATCAACAAGAAACCATACGTCATTTCGTGTGAACTGGTTCAGTTCTTCCTGCATAGCCATGATCCAGTCTGAATCTTCTAAGGCTTCCTTGACGTTTGCTGGTTCAGTTTGAGAGATGAAGCATGTAAATAATGCATGCTCAGTTGATCCTCTGGTCTGAACTCGACTTCTTGGATCACCAACTATCTTGTCAGTTGGGTGGCTTCGGAGCCATTTGGGCAAGATAGCCTCAGCTGAGTCTCCAGCTGGCTCTTCTGTGATGACATCATCAGTTGCTCGTTCATCAGTTGGCTCGACATTCTCATCATTTCTTCCCCCTGCTTCAGTTGTGGGGTTTTCGATCTCAGCACGATTTGTGTCTTCATTGACCAAGTTGTTCTCAAATGGTTTAGTACCAGTTTCATTGCCTTCTTCTAATGAAACTTCAAACCGCTCTGGAACAATGTGATCCACATAATCCTGAGAATTTTCAGTTTCACTAGGTAGTACTTGAACTGATGTGTCTATACTTTCTTTGTTCCTGTACTCATTAGCAAATTCATCAAATACCACATGACACGTTATTTCCACAACAAGAGTTCATTTATTGAATACTCTATAAGCTTGTGCATGGGGAGAGTTATACCCAAGAAATATTCCCTCATCAGCTTTAGCACTAAAAGCTTTCAATTGAGTCTTGCCATTGTTGTGAATATAACATTTACAGCTAAATATTTTAAAATATGAGATAGAAGGCTTACGACTCTTGTACAGTTCATAAGGTGTCTTGTCATGAGCTGTTACAATGGCGCTTCGATTTTGAGTATGGCAAGCTGTGTTGACTGCTTCAGCCCAGTACCCTTCAGCTATGTTGGCATCAGCTATCATCGCTCGAGCTGCTTCCTTTAGTGTTCAGTTGCGCCATTCAGCTACACCGTTTTGTTGTGGAGTTCTTGCAGCTGAGTGTTCATGAGTGATTCTAAGATGGTTGAAGAAGTTGATCATGTGTTGATTCACAAATTCCGTTCCATTGTCGGAACGAATCCTTTGAATTGATCTTTCCTTCTCAGTTTGTAATCTTCTAATCAACGCCGTGAGCTTGTCATATGTTTCATCTTTGCTCCTCAAGAATTCCACCCATGTATATCTTGAGTAATCATCAACTACTACAAGAGTGAATCTTTTGCCTTTTGGAGTTTGAGGTCTAACTGGACTAAACAAATCCATGTGTAGCAGTTGAAGACATTCAGTTGTTCCTGGTGGATGATTCTTGTTCTTGAAGGATGACTTCACCTACTTTCCTTTTTGACATGGTCCACATACACCTGTTTTCTTGTATATCTCCTTAGGAAGCCCCTCAACTAACTCTTTCTTTGCTAGGTAGTTGATTGTTTTGAAGTTGAGGTGGTTCAGTCGTCGATGCCATAGCCAGCTTGCTTCAGTTGATCCTTTTGAGAGAAAGTAAGCTTCTGAGTAGCCGGTTAACCAGTCAACAATGTACATGTTGCCTCTCCTGATGCCGGTTAGCAAAATTACTCCAGTTAACTTGTCTCTTATATTGCATGAGTTTTTAGTGAAGTCAACTGAGTAGCCATTGTCCCACAGCTGGCTGATGCTGAGTAATTTGTGCTTTAGTCCATCCACATGGGAGACTCCATTCACAACTACTTTTCCTTTGATAACGAACCCTTCTCCAATAGTTCGGCTTTTGGAATTTTCTCCAAATGTGATGAGTGGGCCTTTGATTTCTTCATAACCGTCGAGATTTTCTCTGTCTCCGGTCATGTGCTTAGAGCACCCGCTATCTAGATAACAAATGTCTTTGGTTTTCTTCATAGATAGGATGCTCTTGTCCTGCAGAGAAAAGGATTAGCATTTAGGGACCCGTTTCATATCGGGTCCTTTTTGATACATTAAGCTTTTTGGAATACAGACTTGCCAAACTTTTGGCTTCTTATCACTCAAGGAGTCAACTGATTTGGATCGTTTCATCAGTTTCGACTCTCTTTCAACTCTCCTTGAGTCAGTTGAATGGTACCTGCGTTGAAAGTTAGTGGGATAAAACAATTCAACTAGCACACAATTATTTTGAGATTTTTGGGCTCTTCTATCAGGCCAATGCCTTGTGTGCTTCCAGTTCATTGGATTGAACCCTTTTGGATCAGCTCTTGGTTCATTTCTGGAGTCCAGATATTCATTGTAATGATGATAGGGTTGAAATGATTTTCTTTGATCTCTCCTAGAAGTGCTTTGATTAAACTGCTTAGCAGGGTAGGCTTGAGATCTAGACTGGTCTATCTTTTCATAGTGAACTGATCTGCCAGTTTGCCTTGAGGGCATTTTATACTGAGCTGGTGGCCTTTGTTGAACTGGAGGCTTTGGATGAGTGGATTGATTTGAGTGAACTGATGGTCTTGGCAGGGAACTGAGCTTTAGTTGACTAGGTGTTTTAGATTGGTAGAACTGACCAAATTTTCTAGGCTGAGTCTGTGGAGTTTTCAATATTTCTTTTCCTTTGTTTGACTCAGCTGCCTGATCCTGAGATCTCGTGAACACTTTTAGGATACCCTTATTACTGGGTTGAGCAACTGCTTTTCCCTTTTCTTGGACAGTGAACTTGCTATATCCTAGCCCTGAGCTGCCAGTTCCAGTTCTTTGATGACTGAGTATTTCATCTAGAGTCTGAGATCCCTTTTTGAACTTTAGGTTTACCTTTTCTTTTTTGAGGATCCCTTGCTTGAGTTTTTTATTTTCTTCCTCTAGATCAGCAGTTCTCAGTTTCAATTTTTCAAATTCTATAAACTGAGATTCAAGATAATTTAATCTTTCATGATCAATGCTCAGCTTCCTGACCTTGTTTCTCAGTTCATCATTTTCATCTTTCAGTTCAACATTCAAATAGGAGATTGAAGCTAATTGGTCTTCTAGCATCATAAGTTTCACATCAAGTTCATTACTAGAGACAGTTGCTTCATTGATAGTCAGCTGTACTAACCTCTTCATCATGGTCAGCCATGAGGCAGAATAGTGCTTCATCATCATCAGAGCTGTAACCGTCAGAATCGATTCCAGAAGGATAGTCTGAATCATCCAGCACAGCATTCTCAAGACTTGCGACCATTACTTTTCTTTTGAGGAAGCTTCTTTTTACCTTGGCTTTCTTATCTTCGGGGAATTCTGGACATTCGAACTTGTAATGTCCTTGTTTATGACAATAAAAACACTCTCCAAGATTGTGACTGCCACTCCTGAATGGTTCAGCTAGCCGATCAGCTGGTTGGTAGGCTTTTTCAACTTTTGGGATTTCCTCAGTTTGAGGTGAAACTGATTGTTTATCCCGGGCTCTCTTCAACTTTTCTAGCAACTTGGTAACTGATTGAATCTGATCATTGATGTCATCAATTAGATTCTCCTTCTTTTCAGTTGTCTCCCTTTTTCGCTCAGTTGAAGATCCGCCTTGGTTTTCTTTGGCTGGTGAGCTCCTAGGTCGGAAGTTGTTTCTTCCTCGAGCGTCTCTAAACCTGGTCCTTTTGCCATAGAAAGCTGCGTTTTGAGCTGACGATGTCGATGCTTCTCTTTTTCGGTTTAGACTGTACTCATGAGCTTTAAGAGAACCAAATAGTTCCCTTTGAGTGATGCTATTTAGGTTTCTTGACTCCTTTGTAGCTATTACTTTCATATCCCATTCGTCAGTGAGATTATCCAGTATTTTGGAATTCATCTCTGAATTGGGATAACTTCTCCCGAGGTTGTTCATCTCACTAATGATGCCTAGAAATCTAGTTTCAAGGCTTGAGATGGACTCTTCTGCCTCAATTTTGAAGGATTCATACCTGTCAACTGCCAGTTGGAGCTTGTTTCCTTTTATGGCTTCGGACTCTCTGCAAAAATCTGCTAGTAGGTCCCATATCTCTTTGGCAGTTGTGCAGTTCTTTGTATCCTTCATACGATTTTCATCTAGAGTTTGGAATAGTGCAGCTTGAGCAACGAACTCTAGATTCTTCAACTTCTTCTCTTAACTGGTGAGAAGATTAGTTGGCTTCGGAATCCTTGCCGGTTGATTGATGTCAACTATGTGAGCATCATTGTCCATCATGATGATGACTGGACCTTCTTTAATAACTTCCCACATATTCTCATGAATCGAGCAGAGATGCGCCTTCATTCTCCTGCTCCAATTATCATAGTTCTCAACTGAAAACAAAGATAGCTTATGGTTTCCCATAGCTGGAATGTTAGCACAGATAAGTAGCTTAGAATCAACCGCTCTGATACCACTTGTTGGTCCCGGGCGAGTCGGTATCAGTTTAGAGGGGGGGTGAATAAACTGATTCAAAAACTTTTACTTTAGATGCGGAATAACAGGGCCCTTTAACTCGCTTGATGAAACTTATTTGTGCACAAACTTGATAGTCAGTTGAGACAGTTTGAGTGCAGCTTGTGTGATATTATGTGTAGTTAGAGATATGCAATATTCAATAGTACAACACATAAGAGATTTATAGAGGTTCGAAGTCTCAAACTTCTACGTCCTCTCTTCCTTCCGCAGAAGGGCAACTTCACTATATAACTTGAGTTTCTTTACAAATTACACAATGAAGGACAGTTGGCTGAACCTGATAACTGCTCGCTACCTCAGCTGGTCGACGGCTCACACTTGAAGTCCCTAACTGCTCGCTAGGAAGGTAGGTGCTATTGTCGTCTTTACAAGGTTTTAGATCTCTTTCGATCTTCAAGAGGTTAGTCTTGAACAGGGGGGTATCAACTGATGTGCTCCTTTGATTGAGCTGAGTAGTTGATAGTTTAATAGCTGGAACTGAGAAGGCTGCCCTGGCTGGATCGTCAACAGCTGGCTGGGTATCTTGAATCAGTGAATTCTTCTTCTCAGTTTGACTTTTGCAGTTTTTATCAAACGTTGCACTTGAGCTTGGGTGGGAGGGAGAAAGAAAATCTCTTTGCTTGTATATGCGAAGGTTGGCAAGAGTTGTGTTTGCGAAAAAATGTTTAAAACTCTGATTCACCCGTCTTTTATAGAGGAGTGATTTTATGACCGTTGAGTTCTATTGTCCATTTGATCAGTGGCTCTATTGGTTTATCAACGGCAGGTGGTCTTTAATGATCACTTGGATCATTTGGTTGAAGTAGCCGTTATTCTGCCAATCGATCTTCATTAAATTCCAGGATCTTTGAAGGAGCATTTATTCCAAGATACGCTGATTTAAGCAATACACTCCAGGAGTCTTCTGGCTTCAGCTCTCTTGCCAGGTTGGAATTTCAGTTGGCAATTTTGAATTTCTCAACTCAGTTAGATTATTTTTCCAGCTGGCAGTTCTGCGCTTATCAGCTGAGATAGGCTATCGCTCCAGTTGGCAGTTCTGGACTTATCAGCTGAGTCTGGCTATCGCTCCAGTTGGCAGTTTTGGACTTATCAGCCGAGTCTGGCTACCGCTCCAGTTGGCAGTTCTAGACTTATCAGCTGAGTCTGGCCATTGCTCCAATTGGCAGTTCTGGGCTTGTCAGCTGAGTTTGGCCATTGCTCCAGTTGGATACTGCTAGTCTCTTGCATAAACTGACATTCTATTAGTTTCTTCAATCTTTGGTCAACTCCTTTCTCCCTCAGTTCAGCTGACTCAGTTGTCAGCTTGCTTTGACTGGTATGATTCCTCAGCCAAGTTGAACTTTAGACTGGATGATGTGTCTTTCAACTTGTGGGCCATTCTTCAGATCGGTTGACTTTGACTCTTCTTGAGTTCTTCTTTAATGATGCCCTGGGCTGGTCAGCTTCAATCTATAGCTTGAACTTTGGTCAGTTTTTCATAAATAATTTTGACATCTCATCAAAACCTGATCTAGGGGTTCCTTGATAGTTTTTCCTAACATAAACCATAATAATCAATTAAGAACTATAAACAAAAAATTAAATTTAAAAAAAATAATGATAATTAGATGGAATAAACCATAATTGAGATTAAATAAATCATAATTGAGATTTAATAAACCCTAATAAATTTATATTACGCTAGCATTATGATAATTCTTTGTTAGCACAACAAATACATTATGTTAGCATATGACAAATGCTTTGTTAGCATACGTTATCATATGTTATCATAATGCTGACGAAGAATTATTATATGCTAACGAAAGCATTTACAACTTGGGCACACGTAAATTTTTTTTTCGTTCATATTGTTGCATCTAAACATAGCCTTTTCGACATCTTAAATGAAAGAGCATGAAAAGATCTTTAATTTGATATATTTTTCATGTGCATTGGATTAAAAATGAGTAAGTTATGATCGGTTAAAGTTTTTAAGATTTTTTTTTAATTGCTGACATCATCAATTTTAATGGGTTTGGACGAAAATAGCCCTCCTTCCTTTATTTTTTGCCCTATTATTTATGAAATTGCCACCTTAAATCTCAACCATTGGATCATTAAATTGGATGGTGTAAGATGTGTTCTCATTTCTCACACCAACAAGGTGTTCTCATATGAACCATATCCTATATATATATAGGGGTTGGATCAAAAATACACATTTTCCTGGTGTAGGAACTAGAAATGCATCTTATACCATCCACCTAGATGATCTAATGGCTAAGATTAAATGTCAAAGTCAAGGCAAAAAAAAGGAGGCGGGTTATAGTTATCCAATCCCCATAAAAAAGTTGATGTCATCATTTTTTTTAAGAAATCCTAAAAATTTTGAACAACCATAACTTAGTCGTTTCAAATTGGATTAACGCAAATAATATATCAAATTAAAGATCTTTTCATGCTCTTTAATTCAAGATCAGTCATGGATATATTTGTTCAAATAAATACAGACGAAAAATATAAAATATACATTTTTACTCGTGTCCAGCGCCAAAATGCTTTCGTTAATAACATAAAATAATGCATTTGAACAATTGAACACAATAACCAGAAGGGAAGAATAAAAGAATTAAATTAATAACATAATATCCACATGTACGCAAACCCTAGAATTAATATGCGTTTAGCCGCTCATGGCAAAATAGAAATCTAAAGAAAGTAGTGTGTTCATTACAAAACTCATAGTAGAAATTAAATAAAAAATCATAAACAACTTATGTTGGATGATTAATCTTCGTTCTTCATCTCTTTCTTCTTCACAGCACTTTTCTGCTTCAATATAGGGTGAAAAGTGTGTTTTTCATGCTCAATGAGGCCTTAAATAGTTTGGGCCGGATTTGGATTAGTATTGGAATCGAACAAGGAAAGAGAGAAAAGTCCGCACACAACCTACTTACTACGCACGGTCCGTGTGCCTAGGAAATGCTTGCGCACGGGCTGTGCGCCACCTTCTATTCCATTTTCCACAGACGCGCATGGTCTGTGCGCCTAGGTTGGTTCACGCACGGGCCGTGCGGACCACCTGCACAATCCGTGCAGGTCTATACTTGACACGTTCGTCCTCGTTTCGTCCCTTTTGACTTCATTCTCACTCCCGATTATACTTCTCTTCAACTTTTGACTCCTTTGTACACTCTATGTACTTCAAAACTCGACAAACTCGTGAAAATAGAAATAAAATGAGAATTGAAAATAAACACACTTTGATAGCTCACGAGCTATCACAATGCACAAAAACTAAACTCGAAAAGGACCAAAAACACGAGCTTGTCAACTCTCCCAAACTTAAAGATTTATTCATCCCTGAACATCCACAAAAGATGAAAGCATAGAACCGTGAGACTTTAAATGTGATATGCTTCAGAGAATAGACTGAAATGTTACCAAATGGAGCACATATATCCAAATCACCATGCACAAAAACAAACTCAAAGAAAATATTCCTTAAAAATATGAACTTCTTGGGTGTGAAATTTTCTCTCAACACTCAAGTGTTTAAATGGATGTGTTTACACTCATAATCAATTCACTGCATGTAATTAACCATAAGCTTGCGATCAATCTCATCTCTCCACTATACAAACGTGTGCTTTCTAGCAAGAATAAAAAAAGACTTTTGTTTAGTTGTAATGTAGACTTTAGGTTAGGTGGGAAATTTTTTGGCTAAGTGACTCAGTTAGATGAACTACGACACCCTCCAAATAAATACAACTCCACAGTATGATTCTCACAAATCCTCTTCCAACCTTTCTCCAATGTTCCATCAATTTCAAGCCCAAATAAACTCTTCGAATCTCTTAAACGCATTGGTATGTATTTTTTCTTCAATTCCCATGCTCACCTAGATCATTCTTCTCCTCTCTCACGCACGGGCCGTGCGTCCCTTTCTAGCTGAAAAATGGCCTGTTTGCACGAGCCGTGCGGAAGCTCGGCTTCACGCACGGTCGGTGTAGACCCTTTTTCTTATTTATTTTTTCCTGGTGAACATCCATGTTTATACTAAATATATATTTCAATGGGCAACAGAACATAAAGCACAACCCCAACTACTCTCATCAACTACCCTTCTCACATTAGCGAGGTGTTTCCAAAGAAAAGGCTTCAAAGGCTCAAAATGGCTAACAAATAGAGAATCCAACTAGCAACTCCGAATTAATACAAACCAACATAGACTCCATAAAATAAATAACGACATACTAACAATCAACTAAAATAGCGAAAAAAATAAAAGATAGAAACTCAGGATATTATGATACCATCCCCCTCCCCCAAACTTAAACACACGACAGTGGATTAAGGTTGGTGGAAAGAACACGAAATATCCTGAAGATAACTTACTCTGGGGGCGGTTGAGGCTGATACGGGTGCCACTGCTGCATCATCTGCCTCATCCGAACCACATTGTCATCGACATTGCCCAAACGGTCATATACTGAATCCATATGGCCGCTCATATGGTGGATAGTGGTCTCCATGCTCTGCATCCGGTCCTCCAAACGCTCCATCTGGTGCCCCATGCCCTCCATGAACTCCTCTTGTGTCTGCTCAGTCTTTGCCTTAGCTATCCTACTCGAAAATGGAGCAGTGGAACTGATGGGCACTATCTGGGGTGCAGTGATGGCAGGCGCCACCTTTGGGGCAGGAGCAGATGGGACCTCTGCAGTTGAAAATGCTTCATCATTCACGATCTCGATGACATCATCATCTTCCTCATCTCGCATCAGATGCTTGTGATTTGTGTACTCCTTTCCACTTCTCAGCTGAATGACATTACATTGATCATTGGGATTGATCACAGATTGGCTGGGAAACTGGCCTGGCTTGTGCTGAGTAGATGAATTATTGGCTATTTGTCCGACTTGAACCTTAAGCATGTTCAACTTCTTAGACAAAGCACTCACGGTCCCCTCAATCTGCGTAATCTTCGTACTTGTGGCCCCAATGAAACTGTTCTGATTTGCAATAAGCTGGCTCATCATTTCTTCCAGTGGAGGCTTTTTTGGCTCAGAAGGACCTGTAGTGGGAGCTAGTAAAACCCAAAGGTTGCAAGGCATTGTTGGGGTTAGCATAGGAAAAATTCGGATGATTCTTATTGTTTGGGTGATACGTCAAGTTGTTGCTCTGGAATCCTTGCTGGCCTCTGTTGTAGTTTCCACTATTATAGTTTCTCTGATTGATTAAATTCACGCGTTCTACTGTAGAGGATTTAGAACCTTGCTGTTTGTTGTGTCCGAATTTGACTCCACACGCGAGACTACTTTGATCCGGACTCCCGCAATAGGACGAAGTTGATTGTAGGGCGGTGAGCTTACTCGGGTCGTGTCTCTTGAGGAAAGCTTCATGTGGGCGGTTATCTTTCTATGCCATAATTATTGTCAAGCACAATAAAATGAAATACATCCTAAACATTCTAAACAAGGGGAAGGAAAGTTATACTAATGTACCTAATTGAAGCAAGTAAAATTAACTAATTGCACTACCAAACACAAAGATAGAGGATATGATTATGAGAAGAGCACTATGGTGTGATTCTCTCATTGGTTTTTCTCCTAGCTCGATTAATGTTGGTAATGTTAATCTCACAAATACAATAGACCCTCTCAATTGGTTTAACTTCAATTACTGTCACCGTCTATCCATTAAACCTCTTTTAGCTATATCATACGAACAAGATTAACATATTAGGCTTATGAACCCCATCCACCTAATGTTGGAGGAACCAATTTCAGGATTTAGAATCACAATCAAGTTTCCTCTAAATCCTAGCAATGCTCAAGTAGTGATCAATTACTCTAGCATGATAAGGACGATTCCAACAACAACAACCGATAATAACGATCATAGATTCGAAACCAAATCTATTATCCATTCCCTAATGTAGAAATTCACCCAACACCATGCTCTAAACAACGTAAAAATCATAAAAGTCACTTATTCAACAACTAAAAGTTAAAATCCATACAACTTATACAATATTATTTGTTGTCTCGAGAGTCTTGAGACAAATCCCCCACAAATAGGCTAAAGCTAAAAAGGAAAGGAAATACCAAATCGGAGCATCCTCGTCCAAGCTTAGCTTCCGCGGATGGTTTGAATTCGGATCTCTCTTTTCGGGCCATCGTCAAAGCGGAGTTCCTCCACCAGCTTAGCTTCCGCGGATGGCTTGATGTCAGGCTCCTCTTCTCGGGCCTTCCTCCTTAAGATCTAGCCCTCTTGTCTCTTCTCCTCCTCCTTTCTCCTTCTTTGGATCGGTAGTGAGGTGAAGAAAAGTGATGGAAGAAGTGGTGAAGATGGAGAGAAGGAAAAAATGAAGTGAGAGAGAGATGGGTGAATAGATGATTTGAAATGGGGAGAAGTCCCCTTTTTTGTTGAAGGGAGAGAGAGAGAGAGAGAGAGAGAGAGAGAGAGAGAGAAAGATGATAGGATGTTGATGGTAAGAGAGGAGTTAATGAGAGGGATTCGAGGAGATTTTTGGGGAGATTTGGGAACAAAATCTACTGGCTAGGAATTAGACTATAATTTCTTCCTATAATTTGAGGCCAAAGAAGTCTTCCCCAACAATTAACTAGCTCTAGCTGTGAATTGAAGAGTGCAGTCCAGTGGGATTACATTGAAATCTGAAGGAAAATCTGGGTCGGCTAAGGTGCAGAGCACCCCGCGCACCGGCGGGGTGCATGCGCGGAGGCGGTGCAAGGTAGGGGGCCCTGCAGGGCAGGGAATGCACGGCGGCGGCATGGTTTGGGAGAGGAGGGGCGCCGCAGCGCTGCGGTGCTCTTGGCCCTTTGAGTAGCCTGCCGGCGCACTCATGGCCGCTCGCGCAGGTCCAATTCCACACTTAGCCAAATTTCTCTTTTTCCCCTGCTTCTTTCACTCTGCTCCTGAAAAATCCATTCCCGAATGCACTTCAATCCTTACTTTTCTCCATCGGCTTAAGGCGTGACTTGGGCTCGATCATTAGTTGGAGGCATCACCGTCGGGCTGGGGGCGTCTCCGTCCCCCCGGACCCCCAGGCAAGGGGGACGTCGCCCTCCTTGACCCCTCGACACACTGACCAGACAGCGAGGCCCCCGTTCAGCTCAGCGAAGTGGGACATTTGGAACCTCCCAACGAGCAAGGCTTCTGTTGGAAGTTTCTGCCCTTGCCACCTTTTGCTATCAAATCCTGCTTTTTGACACAAAAGCTCAAATTTTGCCCAAACTTGGCCTACCTCACCGAAAGAGCAAAAGTGAAGGAGATAACATAAAAATCACATAAAAACACAAGAAAATACACAAACAAAAGATACAAAATTCATACAATAAATTAGAACAAATAAGCACTAAACAAGTTCAAACTAGAAACAAGAACTCAGAGGAATACAAAGAAATGTTGAAACTGGTATGCATGTCGTCTTTAAATGTTTGTATGTCAAACACGTGTTTTTTGTCTAACATTTAACCAAAAACTATTAAGGAAGCCTTTAATGATAATTTTTGGATTCATAAATATATTTGTTTAGTTTTGGAATCTTATGGAATTCAAAATTAGATAAAATATTTAAATAATAAAAATATTATTATATGATAAACATCAAGAGTCTTTGGCAACAAGCAAATATCTTTCAAACGATATATATCAATTTCCAACAGCTAATGAGACAGTGCCATGTCAGCCCTAGATCTCTCTCTCTACAACTATAAATAGGGGCATCTATATCAGTTGAAAATCACACAAGAAGTCATTTGAAGAGTTCAAGAATTTGAGAAGAAATTCCATAAGTGAAATTCTCTCAAATATTCAAGGCGTTCTTCACCAAATTCATCCTAAAGACAGCGATTGATTCATAAGCAAGGCAGTCAAAGACGCTCTTCATCAAATTCATTCCAAAATTGATGTTTGATCTGAAAATAAGGTGTCGGCCCTCCGAATTAACGTTATCAAGACTAAAGACCAATTCAAAGAAGATCGAGAATACAAATCTTCCCCGAAAACTTTGAAGACCAAGTTCAAACACTAAGTCCGAGAAAATCAAAGAGACCACTCTGAAGATTTCAAAGACCGTTTGAAGATCAAGTTTTGAAGAGAAGAATCAGAGAAAAAATAGAGATTTGATCCGTATAAATATATTTATGATTCCAAAATCATTTGAATTGTACACTATTTTGTGTTTTACCAAATTAAATACAAAAATTTGTGTTACAGGTATGTACTAAAAATTAAAGTACACTATAGTGGAGATAAAAAAAGAGTACAAGCTAAAGAAATGGTACACCTGCATGTACCAAGTATTTGTGTGGAAAAAAGTGAGATGTGGGGCCCAACCTTATTGTTCTTTTCTCTCTCCCCCTCTCTCTTTCCACTATTTTCCTTTTCTTTTTTCTCTTTTTCTCTCTCCACCCATTTTTCTTCTCTTTCTAATAATGTTAATTAGTTCATTTAAGAAGGTTTTATGTAATTCAATATTCCATTTTATATATCATTTATGGTTTATTTTTCAACATTGTACTCATCTTTCTAGTATCAATAAAATTGACGTTTTTTAATAATTTGGTAAGAACGCGATTCATGTTTAAATTAAAAAAAATTGTGATGACAACTTTGATATTTTTTATATCTAAAAATAATATTTAAATAAAAATTAGTTAAATTATTAATAAAAGTAATATATATATATGTATATGTATATATTATTAAATGGGTGATATAATATGGAGGGATCCCAAAAAATTTTGTATGTACCATATGTTATAATGGGTCATTTGAAAGGAATGAATATTTAAAAAAATAAGTATATAATTTTTTATGTGGTGATGACGTGATAAAATTATATATCCAAATTATGGTACACTATAAGAAATGCTATTAATAACACTAACCTGAAAGCTACGTTTTGTCACTGTTAAATTAGTTTAGTTCGTCTTAAGAGGAAAAAAAAGGTGAAATGAGTCTCTTAAATTTTCAGATGAAACCCCCCCCCCCCAGTCCCCACTAACAAACCCCGTTACATTTTCTCTTCTACAATCATTTTTTTAAAATTTTTTTGGCTTTAGTTTAGTTTTTTAATTGTTAATTATGGTTCATTCTATGCAATATAATAATTTGTAATATTTAATTTTTAGTTCTTAATTATTATTTGATTCTTTCAAAAATAAAAAATAAAAAATATATAATAAATCATAATTGAACATGATGAATTCTAATTAATAAGTGTAAAATTAAACAAAATCATAATAAATTGAAATCAAATAAAACATGGATAAAAGTCTAAAAAATTGATTGTGGAACAACGAATGTGACAAGTTGCCACAGGAGATCTCATCTGTAATATTTTGAGTTAATTACTATATAGTACGTTGCTACAACTTTTACTAAATATTTAAAAAATTGTATATTGATATCCGTAATTTACATAATATAATAAATATAGTACCAAAATAAATTTTTAACGTCGCAAATCTAGTATGACGTGTCAAGATCGAGAAGATTGGTATAGAATTATACTTTTTAAGAAGAAGGTAAGATGTACACTTGAAAAGGTAGTGTTGTTCTGCGTTAGCGAATTCTTTTCAAATATATGTAGTATCTCCAGCCAAGATGTGCGCTCAAAAGCTAGATTTATATTAATTTAGGCCACATGGAGTACCACTTTTTCTTCTTATTCTTTTATGAGTTTAATTATCAGCTCAAAATTATTCCATTCCGTTTCCAAAAATAAAATTTAGACAAAAATTTGTAAGAGACCGTCTAATTGGTCTCTTGCATTAGATGGGTCAAATAGAATCTAAACCTCCTCAAAAAATCTTTTCAAACCCGTCCAAACTCGCAAAAACAGTCAAGCGCGTGGACTCCATGCGCCCGCCCACGCGTGACCACTCGAGTATCACTAGGTATAAAGTAAAATATCACTATGTGTGAAGTATCACTAACTGTGAAATGAATTATCATTAACTATGAAGTGAAGTATTATCAGATATAAATTTGGTGAAATATCATTAACTATTAAGTGAAGTATCATTAGATATATATCTGGTAGTAAAGTATCATTAACTCTGAAGTGAAGTATCATTAAATATAAATTTGGCGAAATATCATTCACTATTAAGTAAAGTATCATTAGATATATATCTGGTGAAGTATCATTAACTCTGATGTGAAGTATCAATAGCTATGAAATGAAGCATCACTACCTATGAAGTGAATTATCATTAGATATACGTTTGGCAAAATATCATTAATTATTAAGTGAATTATCATTAGATATACATTTGGCAAAATATCATTAATTATTAAGTGAAGTATCATTAGATATATATCTGGTGAAGTATCATTAACTCAGAAGTGAAATATAATATGATACTTCACTTCGCAGTTAGTGATACTTCACACATAGTGATACTTTACTTTATACCTAGTGATATCCGAGTCATTTTATTTTTTAATTATATATTTTAATCAACCCGGATCCGGATTGAGATTCGTCTAACGTAAAAAACCTGTTAGACGGTCTCACAATAGCGTGTCCCTAAAATTTACAAATGGCATCGGAGCATGTCTACTTTCCTGCATACTTAAAAAATATGCAAGCATGAAAGCAAACAATGACCATCATTACATTCGCCGTATCACTCCAAGAAGAGTAACGGTTCAAGTTATGTTTCATGTCAAAGTTTATGAAAATATAGTTTATGCAAACTTCTTGAATGAAAATGGTTTTCCTCTTTTCAGGTCACGATGAAATGCTTTCGAAATTTCGAGGAAGATTTTTTTTAAGGGAGATTGTAGCGCTCCGCAAAATTTTAAATAATTTTACTACTTTTAATTGGTTCTTAAATATAATATTACTGAATGCTATAAGTCGTGCCAAATAGTTAATATACATTTTAATATGAATGATCGAGTTATACTAAATGAATGTTACATTTATTTATTTATATTGATTTAAGCTCAATCACTTTTGTTCACATGATCCAATGTATTTTATTCAAAGTCCAATAATTTTTTTAAGTCATTGTTTGAACCCTAAACCTAAATTATCATATCCTAGTAATTCATATTTTGGAAAGAAATCAATCCAATATTCTTCTCTTGCCATAATTAATCCTCAATTTCTAATATAAATAGAGGAGCTCTCCTTCATAAAAAATCACAGCAACCATTCAAAGTTTTTCTCAAAGCATTTTCGAGTTTCTTTCCCCCTTCGTCTGTGATCGTTTGAAGTATTTCTATTTATGTTCCCTCAAGGATTTTATGGTAGATGTAAATTTTAGTTATTGTTTCGTTCTGTATGCATTTAGTTAATCAACCATAATGTTAATTTATTAAAGAAAATGAGTTAGGTTGTACACTTATTTATTAAATTTTTCACACACGCACATACGGATTTTATATACACACACACACACATATATATATAGGGAAGGGATCAAATGATAACCTTTTCTCTAGGTGGAAACTAGGAACTAATCATATCCCTTCATTGGTTCAATTTGGACGGCCCAGATTAAGTGAATGGGGCGGTGGCATAATTGTAATATTTGGCAAGTTTGATGAAAGGGAGGGCAATATAGTAATTCAGTTCTTCAACTTTTCTTTTTCAGATTTTTTTCCCTTTTTCTCTCCCTCTCTCGCTGATTTACGTTCTTCTTCTTCTTCTTCTTCTTCTTCTTCTTCTTCTTCCCTTTTGATTTCTCATTATTTTTCAGCATTTGCTTTCATCTTTTTATCGCGAAGATTCGACCTTGTGATTCGTAGAGTTCATCGACGGCGCTGTCTGTGTATGGTGACTCCATGTATGTGTTTTTTTTCAATTCATTTTAGCAGTTTGGCATGTCGATTTATTTCTCGTTTCTTCTCGTGATTTTTATTTCTCATCTTATTTTACTTTATGGCTTCATTGTTTTGTTACGAAGATTCGATATTTTTGATTGATTTAATCTTTTTCGTTCAGATCTGGGTTGTATCAGTTTTTTTTTTTTAAGAAAAATATCAGTTATTTTCTAATTGTTATGAATTCTAGGGTTTAGTATGTACGAGAATATACAGAATGTGCATTAATTTGATCTGTTTATTTGTTTTAGCATGTTAATGTATTCGTTTTAGCCTATCGTCACATATATTTTAGCATGTTAATGTAGTCGTTTTAGCCTGTCGTCACATATGTTTTAGCATGATAACATACTGGTTTAATGTTATTTCTACTGTACTCTGTGAAGCATGTCATACAAATCATGCTTTGCTTATTTTTTTCTTTTGTGCGTGTGTGTGTTTTTTTGTGATTCGGCTACACAATGTTATAGACACCATGTAAATATTAGAATACTTTGGTGCTAAAATGTATGTTGCATGATGCTAGAATGGTACATACCTAATGCTAAAAATCAATTTGTGTGTCTGAACATCTCTTGATGTGATTGTATTATTATTTTACCTTGTTCAGTTTATAATTTTTTGATTTTAATGTGTCAGCTTCTTTTGTTTGAAGTGACCATAGTAAGATTACTCACACGATGATATGGAGGGTTCTACTTCACATAACAAGACGATGATGTTTGAGCAATTCTACGGTTTACGCGCCCCTTCTGAAGTTGTTGTTCATCTACCTATTCCAGTTAAAACAAAAGGTAGCGATAGTCGTTTGATATCTAAGAAGGAGGCAACGAAGAGAAAGGAGAACAAACCACTCAGAATATGCAGCAATTGCTACAAGTTATTAGATCATGATGCTAGGAACTGTCCAACTTGATGTTATTATAGCGATTGGGCATAGTTTAATATCATGTTTTACCATGGTTGTGAATTGTTTTCAACACATTCATTTTTAAGAATATATATGATTTTTAATAAAAGTGTTTATGACATTTTCTTTGCAGTAATTATATTACTATTAAGTTTTATTAACCACGGTTACTGTTTAGAATATGATGCTAAAATAACGGAAGCATGAGGTTAAATACCTTGTCAGATTCCCACTGCATATTTTGTTTATCAGAAGATGCTAAAATGAGAAACACATGAGGCTAGAATGATTGAAGTAGGAGGCTAAATTTGATGTGACATTTTCCACTAGGATTCACCGTTCCCAATTAGGGTTTATTACGTTCCAATTAGGGCTCATATGATCCCAACTAGTAATTCTGAGATTTCTAGTAGGGGTTCACTGTCCCCATAAAGGGTGTATTATGTTTCATTGCAATGAAATCATTGTTCCATATTTTGTTTATCAACACATGCTAAAATGAGAATCATATGAGGCTAAAATGATCGAAGTAGGAGGCTAATATTGATGTGACATTTTCTACTAGGGTCCACCGTTCCCAATTAGGGTTTATTACGTTCCGATTAGGGCTCATCTGATCCCAACTAGTAATTATGAGATTCACATTAGGGTTCACTGTCCCCAAATAGGGCGTATTGCGTTCCATCCCAATGAAATCATCGTTCCATTTTATTTTATCAACACATGCTAAAATGAGAAATGCATGAGGCTAAAATGAGTGAAGTAGGAGGCTAAAATTGAATCTGGGCAGTTTCTGAGTTCAGTAATTAGGGTTTATTACGTTCCGATTATGGCTCATATGATCCCAACTAGTAATTATGAGATTCACATTAGGGTTCACTATCCCCAAATAGGGTGTATTGCATTTCATTCCAATGAAATCATCGTTTCATTTTTGTTTATCAACATATGCTAAAATGAGAAAAGCATGAGGCTAAAATGAGCGAAGTAGGAGGCTAAATTTGATATGACATTTTCCACTATGGTTCACCATTCCCAATTAGAGTTTATTATGTTCCAATTATGGCTCATCTGATCCCAATTAGTAATTATGAGATTTCTATTAGGGTTCACTGTACCCAAATTGAGTATATTGTGTTTCATTCCAACGAAATCACCATTCCATATTTTGTTTATCAACACATGCTAAAATGAGAAATTTATGAGGCTAAAATGAGCGAAGTAGGAGGCTAAATTTATATGTTACTTTTTGCATTTAGAATTGCAGCATATATTTTGCTCTCATAAACTTTATCTCGTTTCGAAAAATATTTACGCATTTTCTTTCTTAGCTGTCAGTCACATCCTTCGTTGCTTCACTTTCTCATTTTTTTTTCTTTTTTATTATCAACTCGTGTTTTTCATTTTGTAGTATCTATATGATAGGTGTAGGTGTTTATATAAAACTATTAGAAATATATTCATAATATCATCTGCTAAAATATATTACATAATATGCTAAAATGTTATATAGGTCATGCTAAAATGTTGTATACAACATGCTAATATAAATCTGGGGTTGTTTTATGCGAAAATTATGCCTAAAAATGTTTTTTTTTTGTATTTTTTATCTATTTTTTTCAAATAAACATATACAATATGGATCTTAAATGAAAGAGTATGAAAAGAGCTTTAATTTGATATAAGATTTGTGTAAATCCGATTAAAAATGAATAAATTATGATCATTTAAAGTTTTTAAGAATTTTTTCAAAATACGATGATGTCACTTTTTTGAAAAGTCAATTGTTCCAATTCTACCCTTAATAAGCTGCGCGAATTGAAGATTTTCATTTTAATTACAAAATTGACACCGAAAATTTGCTTTCATCTGGTGCGTTCATTTTTTGGAATAGACGGATGGGATCGGTTCCTGGTTCCCACCTGGTGACCGGTTCTCACCAGATCCCATCCCTATATATATATATATATATATATATAATGCCCAACAATTATGCTATTTTTAAAGCATTAAATTATTTTAGAAATATATGATAACTTATAATTAATATTATATATGCTAGGTAGCGTGCGTGGATTTAATTAATTCTCTAATAAAGGTCAAAGTCAAAATAAGGTTTTATGTTGAAAATGGTATTGTATCTCTCTATATGTTTGTACAGAAGTAATATGAAATTTCAATACAGAGTCTTCTAGACTATAAAGTACAGAGTTTTATGGACTATAAAGTACGGAGTCTTTTAGACTATAAAGTACCGAATCTAAGGGCTGATGTAAAAGTACAGGTTACATGAATCAAGTCTTTTCACATGCTTCTCTATTAAATTTATAGTTTGGATAATGGTCACTCTCATTGAGTTTAAAGGAACTCACTCCAATTTTTTATTCCTTTCAGGTAAGAGTTCGGGCGGCGTGTGAGCGAAAAGATGTGATGATGGTGGTTAAATGGTCAAGCATGATTAAATGAGATTTTTATTTTATTTCTGACTTTATTTATGTAATAAATGTCAATTTATGATATGAAATTTCCGTTGTATTTCAATTAATTATTTTATTAATGAAAAGTACGAGTAACGTGTCATTTTTCTATTAAAAGTGAAATTGAGGCGTTACAGAACTGGGCAAGGGTGCACCAGTCTGATGAACCTAGGCCATTGACCCAAGCCCATACCCAATTTAAAAAGAAAAGAAAAAGGAAACGAGACACGCCACATGCGGGCGTGTGGCGCATGCACGTGCTTGACATATGTTTTTTTTTCAACTTTTATAGATTTTCTGATTATTTTTTGTTTATTTTCTAAAAAAATATATACCGTAAAATGAAATTAGTCAACTCTAATTATTTTTTTTATCTGATGACTCACACAATACGCTCGTCCGATGTTAACGCGTTGTCTCGTGCACTGCTCTTAATAATTAATTTTTTTGAAACAAATATAAATCCTAATTGCGAATAGTAAATTAAATCATAATTTACATGTATTAAACCATAATTGGGATGTAATAAACTCATATAACTAAAGTAGCACGATGATACTTTTAAGACAACAATTGATACCTTTTAATTAGTATAATTATTTATATTTTTTTGGGCGCAACAATTTATTTTTTTCGGGATGACTTGGGTCGACCTATCTTGCCCAAGGCAATCAAATGACTAGAAGAAATGAGTTTCTCAAGTCAGTCACTAGTAAAAAAAAATGACATGAAACATAGTTGGTAAGCTATTCAAGTTTGACAGTTAAATTAACCATATACCCTAGACTTCGGTTGAGATCCGCTATGATAAGCCATGTTTACATGGAAATATAACAAGCTTTGTCATGAGGGATCACAATTGCCTAGGATTAATCTAGAGCTCGAATGGAATGAAAATATGAAATTAAAGTTGAGTAAATATAATAGAGATCTAGAGCGATTTTCAATTTTATATCATAGCAGCAATTTTGGGTTAATATTTACATTGAGTTCATATCTCTATATATGCAAGAGAAGAGTCATCTAGAATATCTACACATGTACACAAATCATTAGTGTGTAAAATAGGGCGCAAAATACACAAAACTTTGGCACCAAGTTGTTGGACCACTTCACGTCAGTTTGCCAATTTAACTCCCTTTCTCTTATTTCCGTTTCTTCACATTAGCCAAGTCAACATTGATATGTTGATGTGTAGAATGTCCCACAAGTTGTGTTCAACATCCCCCATGAAATCGATGGAGGCATAAGGTATAACTTGAAGCAAGTTTCTTAGCCAACTGAAGGTTTGTCCACTTAGTGGTTTAGTGAATATATCGGCAATTTGGGCATGCGAGGGGAGGTGTTGCACCTGAATTCTTCATAGTTGAATATAGTGCCGAACAAAATGAAAATCTACCTCTGCATGTTTAATCCGAGAATGATAGATATGGTTGTTGGATAGTGCTACTATACTAAGATTATCCATCCACAATATAGAAGGAGCGGACTGTCTGATCTTCAACTCAGTTAAGAGATTTTGCAACCAAAGAACCTCACAAGTGGCATGTGTCAAACTTCAAAATTCAGCTTCTGTGTTGTATCGAGAAACGCTAGCTTATTTCCTTGCACTCCATGATACTAAATTTCCTCTATGAAAGACATAAAAGCCTATTGTGGAACGTCGATCATCAATGTCGGAAGCCCAATCAGAATCAGCATAAGCTTTAATGTCGAAATGAGCAGAGCGTTTGAGATGCAAACCAAAATGAATAGTACCAGCCAAGTACCGCAAAATCTTTTTTACTACTTTCCAGTGTGAATATAAAGGGGACTGTATATATTGTGACACCTTATTCACACTGAAAGCTATGTCAGGTTGTGTAATAATTGCATATTGTAATCCACCCACGATGCTTCTATAAGACTAGAATCAACATGGGTTTGTCCTGTAAACTTTGACATAGTTGATGTAGTTACCATCAGACTGGGTACTCCTTTAGCATCTAAGAGACAATATATATTGCTTCTGACTTAAGAGCAAGCCATCAAAGGTCTTACAAAAGTGAATCCCAAGAAAATGGTTTAAAGAGCCAAGATCTTTAAGAGAAAAATCTTATCTCAAACCATGAATCAACCGGTGAATCTCATGTGAATTATCACTTGTAATGACTATATCATTAACATATGTAATAAGAAGAACAAATGAGCTTTGAGTTTTACGAAAGAACAAACTGGAATCAGCTTTGGACCTCTAAAAACCAAGATTCCTGAGACTACTGCCAAGTGTAAAAGTCCAAGCCCTTGATGCTTGTTTGAGGCCATAAATGCTTTGTTTAGTTTACAAACTAAACCTTGACCCTTCTCAAATCTTGGTGGTTGCTGCATATAAATATCATCAGATAGAGCACCATACAAGAAAGCATTATCAATGTCCAAATGTTGAATATGCCACCCTTTTGACAAAGCGATGGTGAGGACTGTTTGAATAGTTATTGGCTTAACTACAGGGCTAAATGTCTCACTATAGTCTAGACCAAAAGTTTGGGTAAAGCCATGAGCAATAAGTCTCGCTTTCTGTCGAGCAATGATCTCATCAGCATGCCTTTTTAGTTTGAAAATCCACTTACAACTGACCACTTCCTTGTGAGAAGGTAAATGAATAAGAGTCCAGGTGCCATTTCTGAGTAAGGCATCTACTTTGTGCTGTATAGCTATTTGCCAAATTGTAGTACCAAGAGCCTCCTTGTAGGAGGCATGTTCTAAGTGATCAGAAGTAGAACAAGCCAAGTAGATCTTCGATTTGTGAATGGCAGCCTTGGCTCTTGTAACCATGGGATGAGCATTGCTATGTAAAACAGCCGGAGTCACCTACCCTGCAAGATTCTCATTAACTTGATTAGAAAAAAAGTGATTAGGAGTGTATGGCCTGTAGCTTGGTCCTTCACAAGACAAACATCAGGGTGAAATTCAAAGATAGCTCGATTGTCTTCAGCAAATTGGGATACACTCAACAAATTCTTTTTAATATGAGGCACATGCAGCAGAGATTTTAAGACAAAAATATGATTAGGATAAGAAGAAGGTAAAGAAGATTGCACTACAAAAATTTCCAACATGACAAATTTGCAAACCTTCTCCATTACCCATTTGTAGTTTCTCAGAACCTTGATAATCAGCAGCTTGATTCAAGCTGTTGTAATCATAGGTGATGTGATTGCTAGCCCCCGAATCTGGGTACCAACTCATCTCAAAGTTGTGGTCTTGACCTCCATTGTTCATGATGGCCATATTGACAGAGGCATTGTCCCTTCCATAATGATTTCCAAACTGATTTCCATTGAAGTTCCCTGTGTTGTTATGGAAATCACCTGATCATTGTTGGAAGCCTCCATTGCTCCTATTATTGTTTGGAATGAAATTGAGATTGCTTCTTTCATGACATCTGTTAGCAGCATGATCGATAATGTGGCAAATTTGACATCTGGGTTTCTAATTTCCATTATTTCTGCCTCTACCTCTATTTCCTGAGCCATTGTTGAATCATTTTCCTCCATTTCTATCTGGAATATTGTTGTTCTTAGACCTTTGTGATTGAGTTGCCATATTAGCAGTGGGTGCAGAGCCTTCGATATGAAAACCAGGCTTCTCAAGAGTCTCAAGCCTATTTTCATATGCAATCAAATAAGATGTGGCCTCCGGAAAGCTGCACGGCTCAACTCAGGATGTTAGAGAAACCATCACGACATTATATTCTGCTCCTAAACCAGTATGTGCAAAATGTGATTTTCCTCGCTGACTCTCCTGCAGCAGCAAGAATGTCGCAATAATTCTTGACCTTGTTCAGGTATTCTCTCATGGACATGCTTTCCTTCTTAAGAGTTTGCAGCTGAAATTTCAACTGCATATGTTTAACATGAGATTGGCTAGCAAAATTTGACTCAAGTGTGTCCCATATATCCTTAGTGCTATCCAAACCAACAAGAATAGTTAGAATAGGTTGTGTCATAGATCCCAACAGCCATGAAGTGATTAACTTATCATGTCAACTCCATGCATCATAATCAGGATTTAAGGTATCATTTCCCGCAGAGTTACCTGAGAGAAACATTGGTGGAGGTTCTTGAGCTCCGGTGATGAATCATTCTAAGCCATAGCCACCAAGTGTGCCCACCACTTGTTGTTTCCACAACAAGAAGTTAGTATCGTCTAACTCAGCAGATCTGCTGCCCCTGCAGTGGTATGATCTGGATTGTAGATCCAGGAACTCCTCTAATACTTGAAATGCCAGACATGGGTGAATTCTCCATTGCGTTTGAATGTGTATGTTAATACTAACAGAAAAGGGAAGAGACGGATCGAGAAAAATAAAATATTCTTGCTCTTGATACCATGAAATTAAAGTTGAGTAAACATAATAAAGATCTGGGTGATTTTCAGTTTTATATCATAGCAGCAATTTTGGGTTAATATTTACATTGAGTTCATATCTCTATATATGCAAGAGAAGAATCATTTAGAATATCTACACATGTACACAAATTATTGGTGTGTAAAATAGGGCGAAGAATACACAAAACTTGGGCACCAAGCTGTTGGACCACTTCACGTCTGTTTGCCAATTTAACTCCTTTTCTCTTGTTTCCATTTCTTCACGTTAGCCAAATCAGCATTGATATGCCGATGTGTAGAATGTCCCATAAGTTGATATTCAGCAAAATAAAAGAGTCTTATGTCATAGGAAATCCTTTTGTCTCTTTCATTAAATATGTATATATTTATTTTTGGCAAAACACTATTTTAGATCTTTGTACTTAAATTTTTTTCCGAATTGAGCCCTCTATTTTATTTGGGTAAAATGAGATCTCTGTATTATTAATTTATATAAAATTAAATCCCTGAAAAACTTAATTTTATCCAAATTGTTAGTACAAAGACTTGATTTTAACCAGATTGATAGTATAGGGACCCAATTCGAAAATAAAAATTCATTTTTTAAAAAATAAACAAATACACAATGAAAAAAACAAAAAAATAAATACAAATTGAAAAAAAAATATAGATTTAATTAATTTTTTTGAAACCACTTTATTTTTTTTATTTATTATTTTTTTATAAAAAAATTAAAAAAAATAGTTTATTGTCTATTCATTTTTTAAATTTTAAAAATAAATAAAAAATAGCCAAAACATATATAAATTAATTTTTATAAAATGTTGTTGTTTTATTTTATTTTCAAAAAACTAAATTAAAAAATCAAACAATAGTTAAATAAAACAAAAAAATCAATTAAATAAAAATCAAAATTTTAAAACTATTGTTTGATTTTATTTTAAAAATAATAAATCAAAATCAAAAAATAAATTTGTATTGGTTTTAAAAAATTAATATTTTTTTAATTTTTTTGAATAATTTTTTACTTAAAAAATTTAATATGTGTTTATTTTTTTATTTAATTATTTTTTTCAATTTGCATTTTTATTTTCAAATTGGGTCCATGAACTATTAATTTACTTAAAATCAAGTCCTTGTACTATCAATTTGGATAACATCAAGTTCTCCAAGGACTTGTTTTTTTTTAACTCACACACCCGACTTGTGGTATTGAGGAGATTCGAACTCGTGACTTTTGGTCTCCAAGCAATCTCACTCCACCACTAGACCATCCCCACCGGGACCTCCAAGAACTTGATTTTATCCAAATTGATACTACAAAGATCTCATTTTAACTAAATTGATAGTACAAGCACCTCATTTTAACCAAATAAAGTTGAAGAGCGGAAAATTTTAAAAATACAGGGACTCAAAATAATATTTTGCCTTTATTTTTAGGAAAACAAAACAGAAATAAGTATATATACATTATATATATCATATATGTGGAGGACTTGCGTCAGAAACTTTTTTTCAGATTTTATTTAAGTATTTTCAAAAATATGTATTATAAAATAGAATTATTGAATTCTAAAATTGAATCATTGATGGCTTGTGCATCATGCTCGTTGTTCTTACAAACGCAGGGACTAATTAATTTTTTAAAAATAAAAAATACGTTAAAATGAATTAGTGAGCACTAAAATTGAACGGTCGCGCTACGTGATTTTTTTTTTATTTGGTGCGTGTTAGAGGGTGGACTGATGCACTAATGCACTGTTTAGAATGGAATAGCTGGTGTTTGAAAAACTAAAATAAAATCCTAAACTAATGGACGATTTTAGTGCATACATATATTTGGAATATAGATATGTGGAGATAGATAAAAATAAGTAAAAGTAAATAGTGATTGGGAAAAAAGGTAAGGTTTAATAATAATGAAGTTTTGTGAGCAATTGGTCCTATGATACACACACACTTGGTCCCCATGACTAATTATTGGATAAGTGTATTTTGATATTTAATACTAAATACACAACAACTTGTGATAGATTTGAGAAAATGAAAATAGTTTGGTACAGTATATAAATGATGGTTTAGCCTATATATATATATTTATATATATATGTGTGTGTGTGTGAGTCCAAATATTTTCTATTTATGATGGATACGATTATGTTTAAAATGTTACGATTAGGCATAAATAACTGCAATTAATTTTAAAGTTAATCATATGCTATGATTATTGTAACAACCCACTTCTATGTATCTAAATTACTTAAATGGTTTGATTGCTTTAAAATTGAGTTTTAGTTTATTTAATAATGTTGGATAAAAAAAATAGATGGACTTGAGGAAGTCTAATATTGCGCCCCTGGTTTAGAAAAGAAATTTTAAAGTTTAAAATTGGACCTTAAAATTATTACGTGAGCTTGTTAAATATTTTTAAAATTACTTCTTATATTCCATTGAATACAAAGAATTTATTTTATTTAAGGATAAATATGAGATTAAAATAAAAATACTAACCTCATTCTTATCCGTCAAAAATTCATTTTCAAAATTTATCCACATGCTTTTATCCTTATAGGATCACTACGCCTAACCTAGAAACTTCCCTCCTCCTTTTATTTATGCTAACATAAACATCTTACCCCCCAATACTCCAACTCATCATCCAAATTTCATGTTTTAAACCAAATTCATCAATTTTGTAAATATTCAATTGCTCAACATATCGAATCATAGTCTTGTAGCCAATTTAATCATTTTTGGTAAGTTTTCAATTTTAACCCTTTTGTGATTATTGTAAATTTTCTCATCCATCAACTTCTTCAAAATATTACAAGCTGTTCACGTCACCAAACACATGAAGTGAGAATTCAATTTTAACCTTTTGTGATTATTGTAAATTTTATCATCCACCAACTTCTCCAAAATATTACAAGCTGTTCACATCACGAAACACATGAAGTGAGAATTCACGTCTCCGTACTATACAATCAATTTTGTAAATATTCAAGTGCTCAACATATCGAATCACAGTCTCGTAGCCAATTCAATCATTTCCGATAAGTTTTCAATTTCAACCCATTTGTGATTATTGTAAATTTCTCATCCACCGATTTTTCCAAAATATTACAAGTTGTTCACATCACCAAACACATGAAGTGAGAATTCACATTTCCATACTACGCAATATAATTTCATACGATGGATGCAGTTTTTTTTTTTTTTTTTTGGCATGGTAGTTGTGGGTTTTAAATTTCTAAATCCTAATAAGTAAATATTCTCTACATAAAAATTTGTAAGTACAAAAATTGATAGGAATTATAAGCTTTTTCAGATTTTGTGTGGCCCCATCTAATGGGTATTGTGTAAAGTAAGTACAAATTATCCAAATAATTACTAGATTTTAAATCTTGTTTGCTTACCCCAATTTTACTATATTTTTACCTAGATATAAATTTCTCCTGATATATATTGTCATAATACATATATAATAATATATATGGGCGTATCATACATACTTATATACTCCCTCCATTTCGTTTTGTTTGTTGTTTTGAATTTTAATCTAGAATTAACAGTTAATTTTTTGAACTAATATATCTTTCTCTTTTATATTACATAAAATCATATTCGCTTATATTTTCCTAAAAAGTTAAAAAAATTTCTCTCTCCATATATTTGTAAGATTAAATTTGAGAGAGATGATGTCAAAATATATAAAACAACAAACATTTTGACACAAAAGAAAAAATCTAAAACAAAAAAAAAATGAAACGAAAGGAGTATTAATCCTTTTAATTAAGCAAAAGTACATTTTAAGTAATATGGAATGATTTGACCTTACACATATGGAAAATATATTAGAGTGCTTAATTTAGGGTATGATTAATTAAGATGGAAAAAATATCTCTAAAAAAAAAAGAAAAAATAAGTTTTTCCCCGTATAGTTTCGATGTGGATAAACATAGTCTTCAAAGAATCGATCTCATATCAAGAACTCAATTGAGGTACCAACACTACTAGGTGTGAGTCTGTTACACCTGGTTTGTCAAGTGTGGTTAACCTCTCATGTGTGGTTTGCAGGCTATTACACAAAGGCGGAATTTACCTATTTCACACTTCGGTAGCGGCTGCGGGTCATCCTTGACAAAAAAAAAAACAAAAAAAACAAAAACAAAAACAAAAAACTCAATTGAGGTATCTCGATATACCCTTTTTATTGATTGAAGTGTAGTTTTAAATACAAGTAGATTGTCATGGATTGCTCTTTTTCGGCCGAACTTAATTCAGTATCAAATTTTGATGTGCCCATTCCCTTACTCATATTATTTTTTTTATGCAGTTTTTTTTTTCAACTGTTGTTAATATTCAATATTATTTGCTTCGAGTATATTTTGTCCACTGTGGTTTTATTAATTCATGAGCATTTCCTATTCTTGATATCCCAAAAGTGAATTTGGATGAAAAAAAAAAGAGTGATGATTAATGAGTGACATATGACATGCCACTAACTATATCGTTGAAATTTAACACTACAGGTTTGAGAAGTTTTGTCAAGAAAAAATGTTTTAATTTGAAATGGAGGTTTCATCGAAATGAAATAAACTTAAAATTGACTCTTTGAATTGGAACCAAAGGAAGCCTTAGCTACAAACGTGAAACAAATGTCAAGTATAATAATTTAGTTGAATATACATCATTGAATAATATTCATATTCAATCAAGAGTCTAATTAATTTAATCCGATGATCCTGCAAACGTGCCTAATTTATCTTATCTTATACAATTATTATTTGATCGACTAATCTAACTAGTCAAACTGTGAGAAATTACTCTTATGACGGTAGAGTTTACAAACTATTCTATTTAGTTGACACATAATTCGAGTTCATATTTAATCAAGAATATTATCAATTTGATTTTCAATGATCTTTCTAAGCGTGCCTTGACTTATTTTTATTTTTCTTATACAATAATTACTTGTCCTAATTTTTTGCCTATTATACTTAGGGCTTGTTTGCTAGGTAGGATAATGGTGGGATAAATACCTATGACACCCTAATACTTTGTTTGCTAGCAATATTGAAGCCCATGATTATGCAAGGGCCCGGTATGTGTTAACCATTTATATGGTATAACATATCACACCCTGCTGGTGGGATATTTAATACCATACAGAATTATTAAAAATTGTAGACTAAAATAACCTTGCAGATATTAATTAAAAATGTTATTATAGAATATTCACACAATATATGGTAATTAATTAAAGGATATTTTAGGAATTGAAATTTTATAGAGAATCTAATACATCTAACCAAACAATATATTATTAATACATATATTTTAATACACCAAAACAAACATGATATTGATATCTTATACGGTAAAACACATCCATGTCAAACACATCCAACCTTATACCATACAGCCTAGCAAACGAGCCCTTAGTTTATTACATCTATGGCTCCTGTATTTTCCTTTCTATTTATTGCATCTATGGGCAAGTATTTGGTGATTATATTTGTGAGTGGTGAAGCTATATATAAATTTTATTTAGCTGCTAATATTTAATTTAACTTATAATTGATAAAATAAAAGCTGTCAAAATCGGCCCGGCCAGATGGGCCAGTCCAACCCAACCCGATTTTGGGTCGGGTCGGGCTGTAATTTTATGAGCCCGATTTAATCTCAGCCCTATCCGACCTGAAAAAAATGGCTTAGATGGGCCAAGCTGGCCCGACCCGACCTGAATTTCAGGCCGGACTGGGGCCATAATTTTAGGCCCGATTTTTGTTCGGACTGGGCCAGTCCGGCCCAAAAAAAATTTATGACTCATGGGCTCAGCCGACCCGACCCATTTGACAGCTTTGAAAATATCTATATCTATCTATCTATGTATATTTAATAACAGAGCTGTGAAACAAAACAAAAAATCTCATGCATTTGGCAGAAGTATTTTAGTCAATTAATAACATATAATTGCATAATTTATTTAATGGTTAAAATTATGTCAAGTTTGGTTTTATAAATTCTATGATAATTGATAAATCCTTGTTTATCAATGATTTTCATACATTTTGAGGTCTAGTTGAATAGTAGTTGATGAGCATTATGCATGTGTATATTAACAAGTTGCGCACAGTTTTCCATATTTTGTGCAGCGTCACGTATTTGCTCATTTTGAAGAGATTTGATGCCATTTATTTTATGAGACTCAATTGAGTTTGAAAACTACCTAAGAAGATAGAGGATCTAGTGAGGAGCGTGCTGCAACTTGAATCGAGTCATCGGATGAGAAATGAGCGAGAACGGAGCAAAACGGTGAAGAGTGTCAATGACAGATTTTCGCGCATGGCCCGTGCGGAAAGACGTCCTTCACACACGGCCTGTGCGCATCCAAGCACTCCCAATCCAGCGAGTTACGTGCGGTCTGTGCGCGAGCGAACCCTTAGCGCACGGACCGTGCGCCGTAAGGCGGTTTATGGCGGATTTTTCTCTATTTCCTTGTTCGACTCCAACACCCATCCAAACTCGGCCCAAACTATTTAAGGTTTCTTTGAGCACGAAAATTACACAATTTTTACCCTATAGAGAGAGCAAAGACACCGTGGAGAAGACAGAGAAGAGACCATCGAGAGATTGAAGAAGCGCATCATAGACTACGTTTATTTTATGCTTTATTCAATTAGAACTATCATGTTGAATGCTTTTATTTATTTATTTTCTTTGGATTTTGAATACAACATGATTAGTTAAATTATTTGAGATCCTAGGGTTGTTGAATGTTGATGGATTTATGATTTGACGTAATTTATTGTTCATTTCTATTTCTTGTTTGTGCATCCTTGTTTATTGTTGTCTTGTGTGATTGAATTGATCAGTTTTTGCACATGTGTAATTAATCTGTTATTCACTCGAGAGAGGTTAATAGATTAACGGATTAGGATTGCGTAACACGAGCCTGCTAGATCGAGAGATTGGTAGGTATCGTGAAGAGAATAAATCTGAGGTACTAATCAGAGTTAGATAATAATTCGAGATCAAGAGATAAGAATTAGAATCTAATTTACGTCTAGAAATTACTCGAGAGAGAGGGTCTAGATAATTTAGTGATTCTCCTACAAGATTTATAATTAAATTGGTTTAATAAATTGTCTAAGAATCGAAAAATCCATTTAGCATCAACACCCTAGGATCCGTTTCCTCTTCTGTTTATCCAGTTTTCTGTGCTTGATTTATTTATTTATTTTGCAATATTTAGTTTAATTAAAATCAACTCTTAAATTCGGTTCTCTAGATAAAGTAGGACAATAGAATTGAGTATTTAGTCGGGTTGCATAGCCAGTCTCTGTGGATACGTCCTTACTCACCATAGTTTTGCTACATTTACCTCGTACACTTATGAGTAGTATTTTTAGTGAAATAAAATACTGATCAATAATTACTCCTATAGATGCAAAAATTTATGCAAGCCACTATTTGTGTGGTTAATTTAATGTTGTTATATTATGATCAAAGTGATTTGATTCACCTTACAATTTAATGTTGTTATATTATGATTGAATCCATTTTTAACTAGGTGCAAAAAATAATACTCTTTGCGTCCTAATTATATAGTCCCTATTATTATTTTGAGGTGTTCTAATTACATAGTCGCATAACTAAAAATAGTATTAATTTTCATAATAATGTACAAATATATCCTTGTTAGTTCTTGAAAATTAAAAATCAACTACTTAAATTTTTTAACATCATTAATTTTAAACAAAGGTAATATTGAAATTGTACTATATATAATTGGGAAATGGTGAGATTGTGGTGGTTAATGCTGTTGTTATGATTTTATGTTGCAGTTTTCTTCCCATGCATGACTACGGTGAAAGGTTGGGATGCCATGCAGCCTTGAATTGCTTTGAACAAGGACCAACGACGTGGCGATCCACACATGCACGTCCATACTTGATTAGGATCGTGAACCATAGTCGTTGATAAAGGAGTTCCTGCAGCAAACTATAGTCGTAGATCACTGCTTGTAGTTAGATATTTTGTAGTGTATTTTTTGTACTATAAATAGTTTTGTGTTTCTTATTTTCAGAACTTGAGCAATTATTAAAAGATCATTGATATATTTTCTCCCAAATTTCATGAAAATATTGTGCTTTATCATGGTATCCAGAGCTAGATTTTGAAGATTTCTCTATCATCTGGCAATTCCCATCGATTGATTGATCAAAATTTGATCGATGACGAAAGCAAATAGGAAATTCTCGTGGCGGAATGCCGGAGATGATGAAATTGGTTTCAATCTCGATCATGATGCCAGTAACAGTGCTCAACATGCAGCAGAATATCAGAATGAACAATCAGAGACACATCAATTTAGTGCGCGAGGTATGGCAATTCACAATCCAACTCGAAATGAGATAGCACACACGCGAATTTTAGCCAATGATGAACTTTATCTCGCACCACATGAACACCCTGGAATGCTGCTTACAACTGATGTATTTGATGGAAAAGGTTTTCATTCATGGTGTCGATCGATTCAAAGAGCATTATTTGCTAGAAATAAGTTAGGATTTATTGATAGAACTATACCGCTACCCAGGACTGATTCTATTGACCAAAGACAATGGATAAAAGCATATTATCTTGTTTTTAATTGGTTGTGTAATTCAGTGGTGAAAGAATTATCTAGGGGATTGCAGCACCTTGAGACTTCGAAAGAGTTATGGGATGAACTCCATAGGAGATTTGGCAAGAGAAATGGACCAAGGCTTTATAAGCTATGTAGGGAAATAACATCATTTTCTCAGGGAACTCAGTCTAAACTACTCTATTTTAATAGCTTGAGTTCACTCTGGGATGAGCTTGCTTTGCTCAAAATGTCAAGGACTTACACATGTGCTGCTGCAGATGATGCTAAGGCAGACTTGGAGGAGAAGCACATGATGCAGTTCTTGATGGGATTGAATGATTCATATGAGCAAATCAGGCAACAGATTCTTATTATGAGTCCTTTACCTACCACCAGTCAAGCTTACTCCATGGTGTTACAGGTTGAGGAGCAGATTCAAGTGTTTTCTCATTTTTCTGAGGGCACAGAGCAGAGTGCTCTATTTTCAGGATAGAAACCATATGTTAAAAGGGATGGTTTTAAGAGGAAGTTAACTAAGGAGGAGAAAGCTAAATTGAGGTGTGATCAATGTGGGAAGACAGGTCATTTAAAGAGTGACTATTTTGAGATTCACGGTGTACTAGATTGGTACAAGAAATTCAAGGAGGATAAAGGAAAGCATAAGGCAAACCATGTTGATCACACAGAAGTTAGCAAACCGTCTGGTCATGATATACCTGTGCAGCAAACTTCTACAGAATTTGATAGAGTCATACAGGCTGAAATTGCTAGGCCTTTTGCCTCTTATATGCAACAACAAAAAGTTTCTAGTGAGCACAAGATAAATGTTGGTGTATCTGAGATTGCAAATGTGGATGAGATAGACATTGGAAAGGATCCTATTGACTATCAATGTCATTATGCATTTGGTGTGACCAATGAGATAAATAAGTTGGATTGGATTGTTGACTTGGGTGCTAGCAACCATATGTGTTGCCAAGCAAGTTTGCTGACTAATCTATGGCAACTGAAGAATCCAATCAAGATCTTTCTACCAGATGGCATAAGTATTTCGGTGTTTTTAGCTGGAGATGCCCATATTAATGCCAAAATAACACTCACCAATGTGTTATAGGCCCCAAAGTTTACCCATAATCTTTTGTCAGTAGGACAGCTCACCAAGATTATAAATGGAAGGGTTATTTTCTTGGAGACACATTGCTTAGTTCAGGTCAAAACACTGATGAAGTACTTGGTAATTGAACCATGAGAGGCACTCTGTATATTTTCAAGCAAGCCTCTCAGTCTGCTACTAGTTTTCATGCTGCTGTGGTTCTATCTTTAACATAATTACACTCTTTACTTGGTCATCCATCAATTACTACAATGCAGCATATGGACATATTTAAGAAAAGATATAGATCAGATGATTTTACTGATCTTGAGAGCTGTGATGTTTGTCACAGAGCTAAGCAACAAAGAACACATTTTCCTACTTTGGGCAGGAGAAGTGCAGTGGTTTTCCAACTCATTCATGTTGATGTGTGGGGCCCTTATGCTGGTGATAGCATCACTCATACTCCTTATTTCTTAACTATAGTTGAGGATTATTCAAGAGTCACCTGGATTTCTTGTTTGGAAGCAAAGGACAGGTGTGGAAGATATTGCAGAAATTCATAATAATGGTGCAGACATAGTTCAAGAATAACATTCTTGCTATGCGCTCTGATAATGGGTCTGAATTTGTAAATCAGCATATGCAAGAGCTACTTGGAGTTCATGGTATTCTTCACTAAAGGACTTATGTTTATTCCCCTTAACAAAATGGCATTGTTGAGAAGAAACACAGACACTTATTATAGGTTGCTAGATCTCTCATGTTCCAAAGTAAGCTTCCTTTTATTTTCTGGCCATACTCAGTGCTATATGCCACCTTTCTCATTAATAGATTACCTTCAGTGGTTTTGAAATGGGAGACACCTTTTTCAGTGTTGTTTAACAGACCAACTGATTTCACTACTCGGCAGTCATTTGGATGTTTGGTTTATAAGGTACACTTATTGCCTTCTAAAACCAAATTCAGTGACAGAAGTGTTAAATGTGTCTATCTAGGCCCTGCTGCGCGCACATAATAAGGGTGTTATGCTCTTTGAACTTCATTTACAAAAGGTTACTATAACCAAAGATGTTGACTTCTATTCTTCTGTTTTCCCTCTTCAACATCTTACCTTACCTGATCCTCTCCCTTTTACTTCCTTCTCAGATGATGTTCCTTTTGATACACCCTCACTAGAGATTCCTATACAGCCCCTTGATCCTCCTGACTCATCACCTGTACCTTGTTCACCTTCTTTGCTTCAATCTAATTCTATTCCATCTATTCCTCCTCCAAGGAGAGTCAGTACTAGAATCACCAAACCACCATCTTATCTCAAGGACTGCGTTTATGATTTTGTGTCTCTTCCTCTTCTTAGTTCTTCTCTTAACCATCAGACACCTCCTACTTTTCCTTATTTGATTTCTAACGGCCTGACCCCCTCCTATACATCTTATGTATCCAATATTCAATCTGTGAAGGAACCTACTACTTACAAACAAGCTTGTCAGCAGCAAGAGTGGATAGATGCTATGGATAAAGAGTTGCATGCCTTAAAATAGAACAACACTTGGACAGTGATGCCATTACCAGCAGGCAAGCAAGTTATAGGCTGTAAATGGGTTTACAAAGTAAAATTGAACTCTGATGGAAGCATAGAACACTACAAGGCTCGCTTGGTTGTTAAAGGCTACAACCAAGAGTTTGGAATTAATTATCATGAAGTTTTTGCTCATGTTGCTAAACTTGTTTCTGTCAGACTACTTATAGCTCTTTCTACTCAACACAGCTGGTTTTTGCATCAAATTGATATTAATAATGCGTTTCTTCATGGGTATCTTTCAGATGAGATTTATATGAAGATGCCTAAAGGATACACCAAAGGCAGCCATGAAGATGTTTGTAAGCTTACCAAAAGCCTATATAGTCTTAAACAGGCTTCTAGGGAATGGAACCTTGAGTTCTGTAAGTGTCTTTTCTCCCTACATTTTACACAAAGTGAATCGGATACCTACCTCTTTACTAAGGGAACTGGACTTGATTTTATTGCTCTACTTGTGTACATTGATGACATATTGCTTCTCAGTCCTTCCTTAGATCTCATTCAGTCTGTTAAGACATCATTGCATACAGTCTTCACCATCAAAGATCTTGTTGAGGCTAAATATTCCCTTGGCATGGAAATTGCTTATTCTGAGTTTGGTACATTTCTTTGTCAACGAAAGTACATCCTGGAGCTTGTAGATTCAGTTGGTTTACAAGGTTGTAAACCTGTTAGTACTCATCTTCCTTCTGGAGTTTCTCTTACTCAACATGATGAAGTATTTCCTCAAATTGACTCTTATAGAGGCCTCATTGGCAAGCTCCTCTATCTTAATCTTATTTGACTAGATATAGCTTATGTTATTCAACAACTAAGTCAATTTCTAAATAGTCCTTCTCAAGTGCATTGGAATGCAGCTCTTCACGTTGTCAAATACCTTAAAGGTTGCCCATCTCTTGGCTTATTCTACAAAGTCTCTCCTACTCTAGATCTCAAAGCTTATTGTGACGCTGACTGGGGCGCTTGTCTGGACACGCGTAGATCTTTGTCTGGTTATTGTGTTTTCCTTGGGCATTGCTTGGTCTCTTCGAAATGCAAGAAACAGACCACGGTTTCTCTTTCGAGTGCAGAAGCCGAGTACCGTGCTCTTAGCTATGTTGTTCGTGAGCTCCTATGGATTTCTTCCATGCTTGATGTCTTTTCCGTGTCATATACTACTCCTATTGATGTATTTTGTGACAATCAGGCTGCTATACAGATTACAAAACACCAAGTTTTTCATGAGCGCACAAAACATTTAGACTTGGATTGTCATTTTTCTCGATTGCATTTCCATCGAGGGTTCATTTTACCTCGTTTTGTTCCTACTGCCGTGCAGCTTGTTGATATATTTACCAAAGCGCTTCCTGGCCCTCGATTTCGGGAGTTACTTTCCAAGCTGAACTTTGGTGATCTTCACCAGATTCGGCTTGCGGGGGGTGATGAGATTGTGGTGGTTAATGCTGTTATGATTTTATGTTCCAATTTTCTTCCCATGCATGACTACGGTGAAAGGTTAGGGTGCCATGCAGCCTTGAATTGCTTTGCACAAGGACCAGCTGACGTGGCGATCCACACATGCACGTCCATACTTGATTAGGATCGTGAACCAAAGCCGTTGATAAAGGAGTTCCTGCAGCAAACTATAGCCGTAGATCACTGATTGTAGTTAGATATTTTGTAGTGTATTTTCTGTACTATAAATAATTTTGTGTTTCTTATTTTCAGAACTTGAGCAATTAATAAAAGATCGTTGATATTTTTTCTCCCAAATTTCATGAAAATACTGTGCTTTATCAGGAAGCAGGGAGTAACAATTGATTGTTTCTTGAACCAAGACCTCGACATTTCCAAACTATATTTACTCATGTTCCAATTGTGCTTTTCTTTTGTTTGTTTATATTTTTGTGACTTGGGATTTCTTTTGAGTGTATGCAGGACTGATAGAAAGGATAAAATCAACAAGTTATAAGATAATCTTAATTCGATACAATGTGCTTACATTAATTTCATTTACTAGCTAGTGCAGATAATAATGCAGGTAAGTTTATTAATTTTCTAACTTTATTTATAAAATACTCCTAACAAATCAAGTTTAGTTATAGAAATATCTCTATCATGATTGTTGGTATCCTAGAAAATCATTATTAAAAAATTAGAAATTGACGGGTTTTTTTAATGTTTCATTTTTATGTCCTTCACTGCATATTTTTATACTTCTAATAACCAAATAAAATAATCATACATATTTCATCCTTGCACGCATGAAGATATATTGATATAGGAACTCTTGAGAATAAAATTATTATCTTAAAATAAATATGCTAAAATAAATAACTTAAATAAATAAAAGATGGGAATATATATTTTACAATTTCTTCGCCATTAAATATTCTAGCTACTATAATTCTAAAATATAATAATAAGTGGATTACAATTTTAATAAATCTTTTTTTTTTCCGTTTCAACCTTCACAGACCAATTGAATAACAAAAAGGTGATTCTATTGTCCCCTTGGGGATGGTCTAGTGGTGGAATGGTGTTTCTTGAAGCCAAAAGTCTCAAGTTCGATCCCCCATCAACACCACTAGGTGTCAGGTTACTCTCGACATCTAAAAAAAAAAGTTGGTTCTATTCACAATCCCAAATATCTCTTCATAACACCCATAAATTTTCAATTTATAAATATTAATAATTTAGACTTTTTTACCCTTAAAAAATCCCAATTAAAAAGAAAAATACCCCTCTACAACTACAACACCCCCCCCCCCAACCTATTTTATACTAAAAACAATATCAATTTATCTCTCTACAACTCACGAACAACTTTTTCTGCAAAAAAAATAAAAAATCTTTCTTTTCCCTTTCTTTTTCATTTTGAATTGGTTATTAGTTGAGGATAAATATTTTTTTCCAATGTTATGATACTCGTTGTTCTCTGTATCAATGTGATTGAATTTTAATTAATTTGTCAGACATTTTAGTAACGATTTGTTGGGGATTGTATCAGCCGACAAAATTTATTTTTGCAAGGGAAACATTTAAGAAAAGTAAATTCAAATCAAGAAATCAAAAAATATACATTTGAGGAAAAGGTTACTAGATGTTTGAATATGAGGGCTGGCTTTATGTTGCCCAAAAAGCTAAAATAGGCAGAGGAAATGGAGGATTTGAGAAATTAAATGCGCCACTTCATCATATGTTAATTTTAACATATGAGTACACCATTCTGGAGAAGAGTAAATAAAAATGTGAAAAAGATATTTGAAAAGGTAAGTAAGGTGCTGTACGAAGGGAGTGGGAATTTAAAGGGTTAAAAATTTCATAAAATATATAAGTATATTTTAAGTATATACGGGGGTTGTGAATAGAAGTACTCTAAATTGTCTCATTGCATCATAGTCCCGGTGAGGATGATCTAGTGGTGGAGTGAGATTGTTTGAAGACCAAAAATTACGGGTTCGAATCTCTTCAATATTACAGGTCAGGTATGTGAGTAAATAATAAAAAAAAATCCTATCTCATTGCATCATTATTGACAAATTTACAAATGGTTGTGTGTCCTGCTCTTCAGCTCTTGTAATTAGAGCACACAACTAAACAAATATATACTATACCTAAAATCATAACGTTAGTAGAAATCTCTCTTTTTTTTGCCTAAAAACAATTGTAGTCCGTAATAAAAAAAAAAATCAATATATTACTATATATATTGAATCACTTAATCAATTACTTAATTTTGTTAACTGCAATCTTGGTCCGGCCCATAATTTAATTTGCCATAACTATTTTCGGTCAATTAATATTAAAAAAAAAAATGATACCCTAAAATGTGTATATTACTTTTATGAATCACTTTAAATTGGAGTATGTATTTGCCATATATACTTACTCAATCGCTTAAATTTCGTTAAATGCAACATAGTCCCATAAGAGAAGGACTTCCGTGTAACAGGCCTCACGCGCGCCTATTTGCAGCGTGGCGTCCACGCGCAAGCGGCGCGTGGGGTCCACGCGCCGGTCTTTTTTTTCCTAGCAGTTTTTTATGTTTTTTTGTCTTTTTTTTTCAATTTTCTTTGTTCTCCAAAAATATATACCCTAAAATAACATTAGTGAACCCTAAATTTAAAATAATTGATTTAATTTGTTTGAAATGAGTATGAAATAGAATTAATAAATCCTAAAAAACACAAAATAAACCCCTAAAAACACCCCCAAAAAACCCTAAAAAATATAAAATAAACCCCTAAAAAATCCTAAAAAAATAAAATAAACCCCTAAAAACACCCCCAAAAAAACTCTAAAAAACACCCAATATACCCTAAAAAAACTTGGTCAAAGAGCGAGTTTGACCGTGTTGACCGGGTCAAAGCGCGGGTTAACCCAACCCGTCTCATATAGTCTCATTTAAGGGGTGATGCATGGAAGTTTTTGCCGTCCAATAATTTAATTTGCATCATTTTATCAATCACTTAAATCATATATATGATCTTTCGTATAATTAATAAAATAATTGGTATCCCATTATTTGCACAATTTTTAACGGTCACATAAATTATACCTCTGAATGATTTGTATATATAAAAAGAAAAAGAGAATTCGGACCTAAAAATCTCGAAAATCACAGACTGAAGTTTCAGGGGACCGGAAAACTCAACGTGAGAAAATCATAATGGAAAAAAGAGTACCGCTCTTAACAAAAACGAAAATAGTCCGGACTACAGAAATCATGTCGAACAAAAGGTAAAATACAAGGAATCATAGACAACCAAATACCGGGAGCAACAACCGAGGAAGCTAACATATCAGTCATTGAATCACTTAATTCACTTAATCAATAGGCTTTATAAAAAATGCTTAAATGAGAATATCTTTCACAATTTTTGTGCGTCGGTTGTAATTTTGTTAGTTTAAATTATAATAATTGATCGTTATCAATATAATACAAATTAATGAATCATCATCAATTATAACAATCATATCACAAGAAAAACACATCTGATTTAGAGACGCAATTAACAACGGAGTATAATCCATAGCTAATTGACGACGGAGTAGAGATGAAATATATACAAACATTTAATTTACTGTATTGGAGACGAAATTAGCAACGGATCAGAGACCGAAAGTCCCGCCTAACATTTGCGCCAAATTTAATGACAAATTTTAGACGGAGTAAATTCGTCGTTAAATTAATTATTAATTTTATTTCGAGACAGAGTAATTCCATCATTAAATTAATATAATTTAATTTTTATTAATTAAATTATTTTTAGAGACGAGTAGGGGCTCTGTTGTTAATTTTTTAATTTAGGCTTCATTGCTCTTTCTCCCTTTTCATTTCTTCTCAAAAAAAAAAAACCTTGCTTGAACTGGCTCTGCTCCAGTCTCCCACTCTCTGCTCTGGCGCTGTTCTCCGGTGTCCTCCGGCACTATTCTCCGGAGTCTGTGATTTCCCACTATGGTTTAGTTTCTCCCGTCACAGCTCCGGTGCGATCTTTTCTCCTCCAATCTAACAAGATTCGATTTTCTTCAATTCGTCCGCTTCTCATTCTTTCCTTCGATTTTATTATGCTATTGTGGTTGGATATTGTTTCTCCTTCTTCTCTTCAGTTTTGTTCTGCTATATATCATTTAAGCGATGTGATGCTTCTCATTCTTCTCATTCTACTATCGTTCAATTTTATTATTTAATTTCATGCTTTTTATTTCTGCTTACTCTCTAATTCAGTTCTCTCTCTTTTGTCTTTCTCCTCCCAATTGCTTGAGAAAATCAACTTTATCTTCTCCAATCAGTAACAATAGTTAATCTATGTTATATCTTGAAAATTCTCTGTCCTGATTTTTCTCGGTGTTTCTAAATGCACAACAATTTTTTCTTTACACACCACTCAATAAAATAATTTAAAAATAATTAACTATATAATCACTTAAATACCCTAAATCAAAAATAAAAATAATTGAAAAAACAAATGCAGCATATCTTCTTCTTCCCGACCTTCCACTTGCAGGCCGTCGGCTAGATAGCCACGATCACACCCACTCCCGCCCTCCCATCTTCTCTTCTTATCTTCCTCCTTCTCTCACCCCATAAATGTACAAAAAAAATTATAACCGAGATTAATGTTGTTGACAGTGATGAAGAATTGCTTCGTCGGAAATTAGGTTCAAAATTAAGATTGATTCGAAATATTCAGTTCAAATTAAACCCCTTCGGCCTTCACATAGGTTCGAAAATTATTTTTCGAATACACAAGACATGGTTTGAAATCCAAATTCTGGACACCCAATGATCATGTTCGAAAAATAATTTTTTCCAACAAGATTGTTGCTTTGTCGATTTTTTTTCCGACGACAACAAAGAAGTAGAAGAAGAAGAAGACGAGAGAAGGCAACGGTTTTCTTTTTTGGGTAAAAGGTGAGGAGTTTCTGGAGAAGAAGGGGAAGAAAAGCAGCACTGGCAAAGAAAGGCCGGTGGACTGCGGAAGTTGGAAGAAATTGACTGATCGGTTCTTTGTTCTATTCTTTTTTTTTCTATTTTATTAAAAATTAAATTTTATTTTTTAATGGGGAAGGTTACAATAGACATTTAGTGTGGTGTGTAAAGAAAAAATGAAAAAAAAATTAAAAAAATGTAGTGTGTAAAGTAAAAATGGTGTATAAAAAAATAGTGGTGTATTTAGAAACACCCTTTTTCTTTTTTCTTTTTAATTCAAATTTGAATTTCTGGACAGAGAAGATATAGCAGAAACTCTCACCTAACAAAACAATTGAGCCATGCGATTTTTTACATAAAAATATGATTCATTTTATTCCATTTTTTGAAAATTATTGCTCAATTTTGAGTCGCGCGAGTTTATTTTAAATTTTGAGATTGGTCAATGTTTCTCATTTGTATTGTATGAGATGGTTATTTTGAGTGGAAGCATGGATATTTCCGTCACTATTCCAATTTTTTTTATAATATATTATACGATAATACGATACACAACTTCGCAATATAATATTTGTATTAGAATTAAACACTCACATAATCAATTAATATGTGTATATATATATAGGGGTGGATTCAAATAGGAACCAACCCCCCTGAAGGAACCTAGGAACCAATCAAATTCAAGGATTTTGATGACGTGGCGGATAAAAAAGCGGTGGCATAGTTGTAAATATGTAAAATTCGAATTATAAGGGGTAATTCCAGATTTTTTTAATAAAGTGATGACATCATCTTTTAAAAAAATTCCTAAAAACTTTAAATAATCATAACTTATTCATTTTTTATCCAATTTACGCAAAAAATATATCAAATTAAATATTTTTTCATGCTCTTTCATTTAAGATCCATAATGCATATGTTTATTTGAGCAAAAATTGATGAAAAATACAAAAAACTATTTTTCACGTATATTCAACTCGTAACTGTCAGATATTTGCTAATATGATATCACAATATTGCTCATATCTTGTGTTTGCTAATATGAAATTTTTTATGCACGACTTTGAATTTTAAGTTGCTTTCATGAGAAAATAGTTAAAGTATGAGCTATATATAGTTAAGTTCATAAACAATTATAACTTTATCAATGCTTTATATTATTTTGAAAACTTGTAATATTTGAGAATTTAAGTCATGCTAGCATATCATTATTCACATATTAGCAATGTGTTACTAACATATTAGCAAATTAATAGTCACATATTAGTAGTGTGTATATTCTCTAACATATTAGCAATATGTTGTATGTATGAATGATGTTACACATGTTACACAATATTATTTTAAATGTGGTCCAATGTTATATGTGTGGTGTTTAATACGTGTCAATTTAATATTATGATCTCATCAAGTTAACAATATGAGTCTATCTCATGATAGCAACAAAATCTGTTGATGTTAGCAATATACATCTTTCATGTTAGCATGTTAATACAATGCCAGAAAAGACAACGGTTTTAAAGTGTTGTCTATTTAATTCCGGAAATTAGGCCGAAAATCCGAAAAAACATAACAGAATTTCTAAATTACGAAAATAACTCCGCTTTCATTAAGTTCTCAAATATTACAAGTTTGCCACCTTACTTTGACTAAAACTTTGACTAAATTATGGTCATTAGATCTAATCAAATTTAAGGTTAGGATTGGTTCCTAGGTTCCTTCACGGGGAATTGATTCCTATTTGATCCTTCCCCTATATATATATATATATATTAATTGTTTCTATAGAAATTATTGTATGTATTATATGTATGCTTTCAAATAATTGATAACAGTCCAATCATCTAATTCACGCTTATTACGAAAAATATTTCATTCAAAATCATGTACCCAAATAGCCCCAATTTTTAAGTTTGGTTGAGCATGCCAAACAAATGGGTGATGTACGATCTAATTTTGAAATTAAAAGTTGTTCATACATATGAACATTACTCACCATATGTAAAGTCGGATGAATTACTAACTTTTGAGATGGTTATTAACCATCGTCACGGTGACCGTATACACAACACCATGAGGCAGTCAGACTTTGCAAGGTTGATTTTTTTTTTTTTTTTTTTTTGTAAAATATAAATTATACGTTTTCCAATCTATACTATATATTATAATGAAGTAGTCTCATCAGTTTTTCCGCCCAATTTGTCCGCCAGATCTGCATGTTCTATGCATTGCGTGAACAGTGCTTTGACCCATTCATCTTATATTCTAATATATACCAGTGTTTCAAATTATCAGTCTGCCTGAATGGCCCACGTAGCTATTGCAAAATTGTGGTCCAAACTTGGCCACGATTAATAACTAATAAAAAATATCTATTTAATTATGTCTTCTTAATTCAATTCAGCATCTGACACCTGACAGCCTCCCACTCCCACTGTGCAAATTAGTTTTCCTATAGATTGATTTTCAAGTACGAACTTTTTTTTCAATTTTCAATTATATAATATTCTTTAGGTGACATAAAAAGACTGATAAAAATGATTTCAAATTTGAAAATTCAAAATTCTTCTTTGGAGCCTAAATATTTTAGCTAACACTAAATATGTTTCAGTTCTAACAATGAAACAAGTAGTTTTGGGTGTGTTTTTCTTTCTATTGCTTAATCGTTCTTTTTTTTATATGTACTACTTTGCATTCACGAATATACATATATTACCTACTAAAGATTGTGCACAAATACAATTACAAATTTTCAAATGACCAAACTAAAATTTTCAGTTCGTTGTGCAGATTTTTCAAAGCTCGACAAATGTTCACTACAACTGAAACAGAAAGACAAAAGTAAAAAGAATCACAAATGCATTTCATTCCCATGTTGGTATAGTCATGCAAGCAGTGTAGTCAAGATAATCATTTTGTAAGATCACACAAATTTTTTCAAAAAATTACAAGCCATGTTGCAAGCTTTTGAAAACTAATTATTCCTAGATCTCATATGAGGAAGAATATTATGTTCATCACACTAGGCAACAAACAATCAAAAGACCACAAGCTCTGTCGATACACATTCAAAGATCAAGAAGTATGTATCAAAGTATTTAGTAGCCTCTAACATCCAAACAATAACAAAAAACACATTACAGATCATGTTATTTTTTATTCTATAATATTATAACAATTCTGTTTTTAGTGTTTGATCAATGAAGAAATGAACTCAGTCAACTATTCTTCGCATGCAAAGTACCAATCATTTTAAAATAAATGCAGCTCATCAGACATACATATGGACATTCTAGATAGAATATCCAACATGTAAAATAACATATAGCATAAGTATTATTTTTCATTATCCAATAAATAGATTTGACTTTAAATGCATTTGTCTTTAGATAGTTCAAATCCCAAATGTGTGTAATGGCACAGTTCAACACTTTAAATTAAATAAATTATTATTATATGAACTACTATACTATTAAAATTATTTAATGGAGTGTTATTTTACTATATAAATTTATGTCTAGCTTGCCGATTAGGTCCTCAAAAAGTTGAGCCTTGAATTGAAATGGATGTAAATGGCAAATGGAGGGTTGAGTAGCTGCAAAGATGCAGGAAGTGAGCTATGAAGAGTAGTAGAAAGGTGGAACAATGGTGGTAACTGTTTCTTTTTTTTTTTAAACCAGCTTTAATTGTTTTAGTATCTAAAAAATAGTTGGAATATAAATATTACCTTTTCAAGCAAGGGTACAACTCTTTCAACTGTGGATGCCCTTTCAATTGCTGATGAAGTTTAGCATAGATTTTGTAAAATCATCTGCCATAATCTGATCTTAGACTGAGAAAAGGTTCTGATCCGTAGCGTTTCTAAGACCTAAACCGAAATGCGAAATACGCACTAGAAGATAAGTTTGCTGCAAAATCTAGAAAGAGTTTTACTAAGGGTAGGTTTCTAGGAACTAAAATATGTGAGTGTACATATTAAGAGCTGAGATTAGGTTTGAATTGAGCTAAGAAGTGGTTAAATGAAGAACAATGTCAGTTTAATCAGTGTTGAGAGCCAACCATGAGTGTGCAACTGAGGAGATGAAGCTGAGCGACGAAAATGAGGTTTTGACGATTTTAAGAAAACATGCGAAACCTTAGCAATTTTGTTGGGTTGTTGGGATTTTTTTATTTATTAGCTTGTGTCTATATATGAATAATTAATTACATAAATTTATAAAATTATGAAATATTGCATACGAAATAGGCAATTAAAAATACAAATACAAACATATATGTATATAATAAAATTAATCATTTTTTTTAAAACAAGCAAGTCACATTTTCTACAAAAATTATGTGATCTTTCATCAGTTTTTTTAAAACAACAAAAATTGTAGTTATCTTAAAAGTTAGATATTATTATCGAAAATCATTCTCATTTGTTCTATGGTACAAAAAATTATGAAGAAAAAAAAACTATTAAATGAAAGTGTGTATGTGTTACTATTTGAAAGCAAATTATAATTTCTAAATTTCGAATAAAATAGAAAGCACATACTTTGATTTGTAATTTAAATTTAGTTAAAATGAATTCAAGAAAATATGTTTTATCCTCTAAAAAACTACTATAAAATTGAAAGGAAAAAGCCTATGATCCATTTTCTTATCTCATTATTCGAAAAAATTAAGTAATTGCAAGTCTTTAATCAATATTAATTATTTGTCAATTACCAACTCCTTGATGAAGTTTTTTTTTTTCAATAATTGGTCTCAACCAATTTTTTTTAATAATAGATAACCATGTTTAGGAAATTTAAAAAATTGAAAGATTTGTGAAGATCATAACAAATCTCGAAACCTACCAACTAAATTATTCTCAAACCATATTCTTAAGAAAGTTCAAGAATCATGAATGATTCTCCAAATACATTTTTTAAGATACCCAAGTAGAGATGATTCTACAAAGTTTAACTGATGGAGATATGAAATTATGAAGGCTAAATGTACGATTATTTATTTATTTTTGTGGTGAGGCAAATATGAGGAGTTGAGGCCGTAGATAATGAAATGACTTTTCTTTATTTTATATTGAGCAATGTTAGTATAAAATTTAAGGTGGGCACGAAAGTACCCCAAATTACTCCTGTAAATTATTTGTATTATTTTTTTGCAAAAAAACTAATGATAATGAATGCGTGTATTTTCACACTATATGATCGAGATATCACGTTCTACATTTGGAAGAGGATGTTCATACCCATCATAATTCAAGACACAAAGTATCAATGTATTCTAATAATGTCATTGATATCACCAACTCCAATTGTTTAGTGTCTAAGTGTATTGTTTAATTATATTGATTTTAGTATGTTTAATAAATTATTTTCTAGTATTCTATATCCTTATGTGTGATTTTACATGTTTATTTTTATTTATTTCTCTAATGGTCGATTATGCCAAGTTGTGCAAGAACTTGAGCTTTTGATTGCAAAAGCAGGATATTTAATGGCATTTTGGTGGTAAATGGAAAAAGAGGAAATTGAGCTCGAGTAGACAGAAGGAGGACTTGGAATTGCACTCCATTGCACTCGAAAACAGAACACATAAGGAGGACTTGGAATTGCACTCCATTGCACTCGAAGACGAAACACAGAAGGAGGGCTTGGAATGGCACTCCATTGCACTCGAAGATGGAAAACAGAAGGAAAGACCCGAGGCCTACCACCCCGCCGCCGTGGCGCAAGGAGGCTCTCGGCGGAGAGCCCCGCGCCCGCGGCACATGCCGCCGCGGCGGCCTCTCCCTAGGCGTGCCCGCACGGCGCCCCGCCACGGCGCATAGGTCTCCTTTTTGCCTATCCGGATCAAGTTTTCACCCCTATTCCAAGTGCAATTCCATTCCATCTCACTCCTATTTTCTCAACTGGAAATATTTTAATCCTATATGAAGACTTTTTGAACCATCTAATTAGTAGGGATAATAGTATCATTTTTCCTAAGAATTCTTTTTAGATTTTGGCTCCTTTTTCCCCCACAAATCTCACACATTTAATGCTCCCTTACAATCAACCCATCTCATCACCTTTTCTCTTTCCCCTTACTCACTCTCTCACACTTGACTCTCTCTCTTATATTTCCATCTTTTTGGACTTAAGGGGGGATTCATCTTTTCATTCACCATTCACTTCATCTTCTCCATTCTCCATTTTTTCTTTTCACTCCACACACACACACCACCATCCTCACCATTCTCCACACCATTCTCTACCATCATCACGACCATCCAAGAGAAAAAGAGATGAGATAGGCAAGAGGGAAGCAAGCTAAGGAAGAGGAAGAAGAGCCGAGAAGAAATCGACTTCAAGCTATCCGTGGGAGCTAGGCTTGTTTGGAGGTTTTCTTTTGGTATTTTTTTTCTAGTTCTTGGATGATTTGTGGCGGTTTGTCCCAAACCATTGAAGGATGACAAATATTGTAGGAGTTTATGCTATTTTCATTTGATTATGAGATGACGTACTTTTATTATAGTTGGGTTGTTTTGAGCATGGTTATGGGCTAATCTCTCCATTAGGAGGTGGATGATCGATTTGGTTTTGATTTATGCTTGTGACGGTTGGTTGTTGTTGTTGTTGGAATTGTGCTTGTTTATGTTGAGTGCTTGATCACCACTTAGCATTGTTAGGCTTTAGATGAGACCGGGAGGAGATTCTAAATCCCGATCTAGGTTCCTTCAACGTTAGGTGAATTGGGTTTATAAGCCTAATATATTGATCTTGCTCGTATGATATAGCGGATAGAGGTTTAATGAATAGACGGTGACAGTAATTAAAGTTAAACTAATTGACGGGCCTATTGTATGTGTGAGATCAATATAACCAACTTGAAGCAAGCTTAATGAGAAACCAATGAGAGAATCCACACCCTAATACTCTTATCATAATCTTTTCCTTAATCTTGATACCATTGTTGTCATTACATTTTGTTAATTAAATTGCATGTTTTAATTCTTAGTTTAAATCACCATCAAACCCATGTTTAGAATGTTTAGGTTTTATTTTCATCATTCTAGCATGTAGCATGCATAGCCATTAGATAATTGCCCACACGAAGTCTTCCTTGTGAGATCAACTCGGGTTAGCTTATCGCGTCTACAATTGACCCCGTCCAATTACGGGTTGGGTTTGAAATAGTTACCGTGTTGAGTCTAGACTGAATAATACAAATTTGAACGTAAACAAATTTTGGCGTCGTTGCCGGGGAAGGCTTTAGGCATATTGTCTTTTCGTGCTATATTTGTTTTTGTGCTTGTTTTTGTATTCGTGATTTTGTATTTGTCTAGTGTTTGTGCTTTTTGTGTAGTTGGTATTTGTGTTATTTTCTTGTGTTTGTATGCTTTGACCTCTCGTTCCACAGGTGCGTGCGATCTCTTTTGTGTTTTTGGTTGTGTATGCTATGGAGACAAAGTCTCAATTGTAGATTAGCCCCCGTGTTTGATAATATCCATAGATCAAGGAGATTCAACATATTTACTTGGGAAGAAGAGATGGAAGCTCACCAACTCAACCTCGACAATGCTAATTCGGCTAGGAATATGAGGGATTTCGCTCGACCCATGATTGGGGCGTCGACATTTTGCATAGTTCTTGGAGAAGCCGCAAGGAACTATGAGTTGAAGAACATTCACTTTAGCCAACTTCCCTCCTTCTATGGGATGCCAGCCGAAGATGCTTTGAACTTCATCCGGGAGTTCTATGCCGTTGTTCAAACCTTTCCTCTACAAAGTTTGAACGAAGATCAATTGAAGATGAGGTGTTTCACTTACACCTTAAAGGATCTTGCCAAGACATGGTTCATGTCACTACCGGCCAACTCATTGGCCAATGGGAATGCCGTCTACGAGAAGTTCATGGCCAAGTACTACTCAAATCAAAAGACCTAAGATTTGAGAGCTCAAATTGTTACCTTTACCCAATCTCCGGGTGAAGCATTTCATGAAGCTTGGGATCGATTTAGGGGTCTCCAACAACAATGCCCGCACCACCACCTCGTACCCGAGTTGCTCAACCAATTCTTCTATGACGGGCTTTCTCAAAATTTTCAATACATGGTGGATAATGCCTTGGGAGGAGACATTGGAGGCCGGACCGCCGAAGAATTCTCAAACATCTATGAGACGATGGCCACAACTTCTCAACAAAAGAGTGCTAGAGGGAAGAGAGCTTCCGTCAACGAAGCCAACCCTAGTTATGATGTGACGAGACAACTTGCCGAGTTGACAAGGTAAATAGAGATGCTTCGAACCTCCGAGAGACCACTCCAACAAGCGATGACCATTGAGACTTATGGGATTTGTGGAGGGTATGGCCATGGGACCAACTTGTGTCAAAAGTCAATCGAGCTGGAATTAAATGAAGAAGCTCATTTCCATGCTCTTCAAGAGCAAGTGCATGCCCTTCAAGGATTCCAACCTCACCAACCTTACAACCCATACTCTCAATCATACGATCCGGGGTGGAGAAATCATCCAAATTTCTCTTGGAGACAACCTTAACAACCACCACAACAACCGCCCCCACCTCAACAAGCTGGAGGTGGCCAAGCTCCACCTTATCCAAGGCCGTAACAATATCCGGCCCAACCAAACCAACCTCCTAGGCCGACATTGCAAGACACCTTGCAATCTTTCATTCAAGCCACCCAACAAAGGTTCGAATCCGTAGAAGCATCCGTGAAGAGGATCGAGACCCAAGTGGGACAAATAGCCGGGACCGTTGGAGAATTGGCCAAGCAAGTCAAGCCGGACAAGTTGCCAAGCCAACCGGAACAAGCTCAAGCCATCACCGTTCTTAGAGGAGGGAAGGTGATTGATAACAAGGTTGGAGAATCAAGCCCAAGCGAGGAAGTTGAGAAAGAAGAGGAGGCTCCTCAACAACGACAAAAGGAGCCCGAAAAAGAAAATGAAGAAGTGAAGAAGCCCACACTCCAAAAAGCCACTAATCCCTACAATCCTCCAATTCCATTTCCAAGCCGGTTGAGGCATGAGAAGCAAGACACCCAATTTTAAGAGTTGTACAAGCTCCTATCAAAGGTGAATGTCAACCTTCCACTCCTTGATGTCATTCGCAATGTACCGGCTTATGTCAAGTTCTTCAAAGAACTAGCTTTCAAGAAGAGGAAGTTTACGGAGGACAAAAAGATTGTGGTGTCCGAAGTGGCAACTGCGATTCTATAACAACAACTATCACCAAAGCTCCATGATCCAGGTAGTTTTACTCTAAAAATTACTTTGGGAAATGGTAAAAAAGCATGTGGTATGCTAGATCTAGGAGCCGGAATCAATTTAATGCCTTACTTTATCTAGAAACGATTAGAGTTAGGCAATTTGAAACCTACTAGAATGTGTCTTCAATTGGCGGATAGGTCCATGAGATATCCTAGAGGAATCATAGAGGACATTCTAGTGAAGGTGGGTAGATTAATAATACCGGTTGATTTTGTTATTTTGGATGTGGTTGATGTACAAGAAACGGGTAAAGAACACACACTTATTCTAGGTAGACCTTTCATGGCTACAACAAACACCTGGATTGATGTCAAAAATGGAACTTTAAAAATGTCGGTGTTAGGACAAAACCGTGTCTTTTTCCGTATATGAAAACAAGGCTATTCATGTCTCCTCATTTGAGAAAAATTACTCTTTTATAGATACTATTGATGCCTTAGCCGAGGAGGTTTTCTTGCAGGAAATAGGCTCCCATTGGAGGAGTGAAGCCTTATCCGAGAAACTTGCTATGGAAGAAGCTTACCTCAAGTGTAGGGGAGATGAGTTAGATGCCGAAGAGATGAAGATTTTGTTGGGAGAAGGAGTAAGCTTGATGGAAGTACTTACCTCGACCGAAGAGGAAGTAAAATCCTCTCCCAAACTTGAGCTCAAGGAGCTCCCGTCTCATCTCAAATATGTGTTTTTTGATGAAGAGTAAAAGAAGCTCGTGATCATCTTTTCCGAGCTTGAAAAAGAAGAAGAAGAAGAAGATCTCTTGGTAGCCGTACTCAAGAGAAACAAGCAAGCTATTGGATGGAACCTTTCCGACATCAAAGGCATTAGCCCCTCGACGTGCATGCATCGAATCATTCTTGAGGAATGGGCCAAGCCAGTTAGAGAAGGACAAAGACGGCTTAATCCTGTGTTAATAGAGGTCGTCAAAAAGGAGATTCTCAAGCTTCTTGCGGAGGGGATTATCTATTCTATAGCCGATAGTGAATGGGTGAGCCCGGTCCATGTGGTGCCCAAGAAAGGAGGAATCATGGTGGTGGAGAACGACAAATGAGAGCATATGGCTATTCGAACCACCACCGGATGGAGAATGTGCATTGACTACCGAAAGCTCAATGCCGCCACTTGAAAATACCATTTTCCCCTTCCTTTTATTGATCAAATTCTTGATAAATTGGCCAGACATAGTTTTTATTGTTTCCTTGACGGTTTATCGGGTTATTTTCAGGTGGCTATAGCGCCGGAAGACCAAGCTAAGATCGCATTTACGTGCACATTTGGCACTTTTGCGTGTCGGAGAATATCGTTTGGACTATGCAATGCACTGGGCATATTTCAAAGGTGTATGTTTTCTATCTTTTTCGAGATGATTGGAGATTTAATTAAGGTATTCGTGGATGATTTTTCAGTCTTTGGGTCCTCATTTTCCGATTGTTTAGAGAAGCTTGAACTTGCGTTGAAAAGATGCATTGAAAGTAGCCTTACTCTTAGTTGGGAAAAGAGTCATTTCATGGTTACTAGTGGCATAGTCCTTGGGCATATTGTTTCTAAAGAAGAAATGAGTGTAGACAAGGCTAAGGTAGATGTAATTGAAAAATTGCCTCCACCCGTCAATGTTAAAGGTGTTAGAAACTTTCTAGGCTATGCCGGTTTTTACCATCGGTTTATTAAAGACTTCTAAAAAATTAGCCAACCTCTATGCCATTTACTTGCTCAAGATGTACCCTTTGAGTTTGATGAAAAATGCTTGCATGCTTTTAATACTCTTAAGGAGAAATTGATCACCGCACCCATTGTTGTTCCCCCTGATTGGTCTTTACCTTTTGAAATTATATGTGATGCATCAAACTCCGCTGTGGGTGTTGTTTTGGGTCAACGTATTAATAAAATTCTTCACATAATTTATTATGTCAGCCTCACTTTAAATAGTGCTCAAGTAAATTACACTACAACTGAAAAAGAATTGCTAGCCGTTGTGTTTTCCTTAGACAAATTTAGATCCTACATCTTAGGTTCTAAAGTGATTGTGCATAGTGATCATGCGGCTCTTAGGCATCTGTTGACCAAGCTCCAAGCCAAACCTAGACTCATTAGGTGGATTTTGCTTATGCAAGAATTTGATGTGGAAATCAAAGATAGAAAGGGGTGTGAAAATATGGTTGCGGACCATTTATCTCGCCTCCCTGTTGATGAAAATTTCAATTTATCGCATGAGAAAGGAGTTGATTGTGATTCATTTCTATATGAGCATGCTCTTGAACTTAATTCTTCTCATTGGTATGCCGACATTGTTAATTATCTTGCTTGTGATAAAATGAGGCCTAACCTCACCTTTCAAGAAAGGAAAAGATTTTTGGCAATGTGTAGGTACTACTTTTGGGACGATCCATACCTTTTCCACTTAGGGAAAGATGAAGTGATTCGAAGATGTGTCCCGAAGGAGGAGCAAACCGATATGTTGGCCTTATGCCATGCTTCCCATTGTGGTGGCCATTTTGGAAGGTAAAAGACGGCTCAAAAAATCTTACAATCCGGTTTGTATTGGTCTTCCATTTTTAAAGATGCTAACACCTATTGCCTTTCATGTGATAAATACCAAAGACTTGGCAAGATTGGGAGAAGAAATGAAATGCCTTTAAATGTTAATCTTGTTGTTGAAATTTTTGATGTTTGGGGTATTGATTTTATGTGACCATTTTCTAACTCATTTGGCTTCGAATATATCATGTTAGCGGTCGATTATGTGTCAAAGTGGGTTGAAGCAATCCCCACTAGGTCTTATGAAGCTAATGTAGTTATCAAGTTTGTGCAGGAGCATATTTTGAGTAGGTTTAGATTTCCTGATGCGATTATAAGTGATGGTAGAACACATTTCACCAACAAACTTTTCAAGAAGTTGATGAAAAAGAATGGTGCGACTCACAAAGTGGCGACTCCATATCACTCTCAAACTTCCGGACAAGTGGAGACTAGCAACAAGCAAATTCTAAACATTTTGAAGAAGACCGTGAATGTGATGAGCAAGAATTGGTCTATAAAGCTAACGGATGCTCTTTGGGCATACCGAACGGCTTACAAGACTATCTTGGGAATGAGCCCTTACCGCCTCGTGTATGGAAAAGCGTGCCATCTTCCCGTTGAGATCGAGCACAAAGCCTATTGGGCCCTAAAGGTGGTAAATTTTGATCTAACTTGTATAGAAAAGGAGCGAGCCTTGCAATTGATAGAGCTCGATGAGTTGAGGAATGAAGCATACGATAATGCAAAGATCTACAAGGACAAGGTGAAGAAGCTCCACGATAATCGCATTGTCAAGAAGGAGCTCATTCCGGGTATGAAGGCCCTCATTTTCAACACTCGTTTGAGGCTCTTTCCCGAAAAACTCAAGTCAAGATGGAGTGGCCCATTTGTCATCGAAGAATTGTTTCCATATGGCGTGGTAACATTGAAGAATCCGGTGAAAAACACCACGTTCCAAGTAAATGGTCACCGAGTCAAGCCGTATTTTGAAGGACAACCCCAAGAAGCCGATGTTGAGGTTTTCAAGCTCAAAAATTTCACCTAGTCACCCCGGAGGCCTTGTCTAGCTTGAGACGTTAAAATGACCGCTGCATGGGAGGAAACCCACGGTTTTCTTACTTTTATGTGTTTGTCATTTCATTTTTGCTATTTTGTGTGTTACGTTTCTCTTTTTTAGTGTTGTTTCATAGTGGCAGAGCAAAACAGGGGAAACACGTGAGATTGGGGCGAAATAGGAAGAAAAATTGGCTAAGTATGGAATTGGGCCGCCGCCGCGCATGGACACGCCGCGGCGCGGAGAAGGTCTCAGCCAAACCACCCCGGCGCCCGCGCACACCCCCGCCGCGGTGGGTGTCCCTTCACCACACCACCCCCGCACCCGCGCGCTCACCCGCCACAGCGCACCTTCTCTCTTCTCTACTTGCCCCCGCACCTGCGGCGCGGCCCAGCCCTCCGCCCAAAACACATGCCCCACGGCGGGACCAATCTTCTATTTTCTCTCTCGCTATAAAAGGGCCCACCACTTCTCAATCCCTAATTCCAATTTTATGTGCCGCTGCTCTGCAAATTCTCCCAATTTTTTACTATAGCTCTCCATTCCCCACATTCTTTTAAATTATCACCATATCCATCCAACTAAAGCTGCTCCCTCGCCTCAACACACCGCCGCCACTCCCCCTTGTGCCGCCGCGGCCCTTCCACAGCTGAAAATTCCCTGCTGCCGTGTACAGTACCCCCACGGTACCCCCTTTCTGCGCAAAGCACCGCCGCCGTGTAGTCCGTGCTGCACATCTCTATCTTGCTCCAAGATTCTTCATCCATGGCCCCCAAAATGAAGCTTCCTACTCTTCTCCGAGGCAAAGGCAGGGAAAGGCTAGCTCTAGCTCCCCAAGGGAAGTAATGAACCTTGCCGAACAATTTGGAGCTCCCTTCCTCATCACCTCTCCTGAAGAAGGTAAGCACTACATTAACCTCCAAAAGCATGAAATTTCTTGTCCACGATATATTGATTGGTGGTTAATGCGCTCTTTGGGAATTGACGAGGCACTTACCAAATACCTTAAGAACTTGGGTTTAGAAATATTTGCTAAAATGAAATTTGACGTATGTGATAAATTAGTTCTTGAGTTTTTGGTATCATTTGAGCATGATGAGTCAGAGGGGAAGACATGTCATTTTCGGATGTTTGAGCAAAGATATGAGGTCAAGTTGGCCACAATGAATGATTATTTCGATTTTCCAACCTCGAGGATCAGAGAGAAGCCTTCGGATTTTAATGTTGGGAATGCATGGCTTGAAATTTCGGGTTTTCAGAATTGGGATCCAAAAGGGCCGTTAAGTAAGTACATTGAAGACTTGGCACTGTCCATTCTACACAAGTTTTTGGCTTACAATATCTATGGGAAGGAACAGGCCAACAAGGTGAATTCGACGGAGGTCTTTCTTCTTTGGTGTGCTAAGAAGAAGATGAAAATTTGCCCATCAACCTTCATTTGGTCGGCTATCAACGACTCGATTAATCGGGAACTCCAGCACCCCTCCTTTTGTGCCTTCATTGCAGCCTTGCCTGTGAAGCTAGGGGCGCTTGAAGAAAATGCACCAGCACCCAATGGCTACACCAGGATAGCTCAGTACGGCATCGACAAGGATGAGCTTAAAAGAGCTGAAATCATTTACAATGATCGAGAATTGAGGCCTCATGCCAAGAGGACCTGTGTACGAAATCTGAGGGACATCCAACGAGGCACCATGCAGCTCACTGGAGGAGCCGGTTTCTCGTCTACACCATACAATGATCTATTCAATGAGCCCGATGAAGCGGATAACGAGGAAGCCGACGAAGAGGGAGAACAGGAGGGTGGCGACCACCACGAGCAGCAAGAGGGGGATCAATTCCAGCAACCACACTATTTTGGGCACCAAATGCTGACCAATGACTGGAGCGCCTTCCAAGGCTCCTTTGACAACACCATGAGCCAATTCCATCAATCTCTTTGCGACACAATGAACCGATTCGGCACTCAATTCATAGACTCCATGAGCGCCTATAGGCAAGACCACATCACCCACACTCTACAGCAGCAAGAGCGTATTGATGCCTCATTTCAATCCATACACGAGGAGATCGGTGTCGTACACCAAGATGTTAGGGGCCTCTACTCTCGCGTCGATAGGCACGACGAGCAAATTAGGGCCCTGCAGGTGAGCTGGGATGCATGGACTCTCGCCTCATCGTTCACACCACCGAATCAACCACCTTATGACCACCGCAGCAGTGAAGTTGTTTTGTGTTTTTTTTTGTGTATTTTTGTGTTAGTGTGAGTGTTGTATTGTTTTCAGTTCACTCTTTTTGCTGTTCGTTGGTTGTGTTTATCGTGTCGTTTTGTAGGAACCAGCGCCTATTGTCGGTCTTCTACACATTCTGATATTTTCTCTCCCCTTTACTTTTATTGCATATTATTTTCCATACATTGAGAACAATGCATGCTTTAAATTTGGGGGGGGTGAGCTCATTATGTTTATGTCTTAGTTGTGGATTATGTCGTTTATGTGAAGTTTTTGTTAGAATTCATTGTGTTGAATTATGTTGATTATGGTGTTGTTGTTAGTTGTTTTAGTTATGTAAGGTATGTTGTGATTCTCCCACTTAGTATCTTGTTTTGCCCAATTGTCAAATTTGAACAATTTTGGATATGAATCTTCAAGGAATTATTTTCAAATCAATCATAAAAAAGAAATTGCTATCGTGGTTTCACTCTTAAGCATGAATTGTCTTTGAATGTGATCATAAATTGATGATTAGTGTTGAGGAATCTTGTCCTTAAAGGATTAGGAAACATGTTTAGTCTATTTTCATGAAGAATTATCCCCTTAATCATTTTCCCTTTTTTTATCATAAAAAAAGAGAGAAATAAAGAAAAAGAAAAGAATAGGGGCAATAAGGATCTCTACTCCTCTAGTTGATTTATTCAACTATGAGTATGAGAAACCACACAAGGACACTGGGGATTTCCTCCCTATGGTTTTACCTTGTGAATTTTGATCCATACCCCAATTATTTGTTTAAATAAATGGGATTGCATTCCGGATTCTACTCATCTCATGTGTGTGAATCCGTTCACGTGTTACATGATGAGTATGAAAAATCACATTAGGAAGCTCGGTTTAGCTCGATGATTAGACCTAATGACCTTTGTCCTATGTTTGCAATCCCTTATGTTGTTCTAAGTTTCGTTTCTTAATAAATGTGGATGTGATTCGTGGGGAATGATTTGAAATGATTCGAGTCTAATGTGTTTTTCTTAGTCTTGAGAGGGCAAACAACTCACTTGATTGGATAATTATGCTCATTTTCTTCGACGATAAATTTTTTGTGGGAACCATGAGATTTGACCATTTTGCATGATTGTTTTGCAAATATTTCCTTCTTACTTCATGTTTTTAATTTCTCGTTTGCTTGAGGACAAGAAAAAGGCTAAGTGTGGGGGAGTTGTTTAGTGTCTAAGTGTATTGTTTTATTATATTGATTTTAGTATGTTTAATAAATTATTTTCTAGTATTCTATATCGTTATGTGTGATTTTACGTGTTTATTTTCATTTATTGCTCTAATGGTGGATTATGCCAAGTTGTGCAAGAACTTGAGCTTTTGATTGCAAAAGCAGGATATTTAATGGCATTTTGGTGGTAAATGGAAAAAGAGGAAATTGAGCTCGAGTAGACAGAAGGAGGACTTGGAAATGCATTCCATTGCACTCGAAGACGGAACACAGAATGAGGACTTGAAATTGCACTCCATTGCACTCGAAGACAGAACACAGAAGGAGGAATTGAAATTGCACTCCATTGCACTTGAAGAAGGAACACAGAAGGAGGACTTGGAATTGCACTCGAAGACGGAACACAGAAGGAAAGACCTGAGGCCCACCACCCCGCCGCCGGGTGCCATGCTGCCGCGGCACATTCCGCTGCGGCGGCCTCTCCAAAGGCGCGCTCGCGCGGCGCCTTACCGCGGCGCATGGGTCCCCTTTTTACCTCTCCGGATCATATTTTCACCCCTATTCCAAGTGCAATTCCATTCCATCTCACTCCTATTTTCTCAACTGGAAATATTTTAATCCTATATGAAGACTTTTTGAACCATCTAATTAGTAGGGATAATAGGATATCATTTCTCCTAATAATTCTTTTTAGATTTTGGCTCCTTTTTCCCCCACAAATCTCACACATTTAATGCTCCCTTACAATCAACCCATCTCATCAACTTTTCTCTCTCCCCTCACCTCACTCTCTCACACTCGACTCTCCCTCTTATATTCCCATCTTTTTGGACTTAAGGGGGGGGATTCATCTTTTCATTCACAATTCACTTCATCTTCTCCATTCTCCATTTTTTCTTTTCTCTCCACATAGACACACCACCATCCTCACCATTCTCTACCATCATCACCACCATTCAAGAGGAAAGGAAAAGAGATAGGCAAGAGAGAAGCAAGCTAAGGAAGAGGAAGAAGAGCCGAGAAGAAATCGACTTCGAGCTATCCACGGAAGCTAGCTCATTTGGAGGTTTTCTTTTGGTATTTTCTTTCTAGTTCTTGGATGATTTGTGGGGGTTTATCCCAAACTTGTGAAGGATAACAAATATTGTAGGAGTTTATGCTATTTTCATTTGATTATGAGATGGCGTATTTTTATGATATTTGTGTTGTTTTGAGCATGGTTATGGGCTAATCTCTCCATTACGGGGGTGGAGGATCGATTTGGTTTTGATTTATGCTTATGATGGTTGGTTGTTGTTGTTGGAATTCTGCTTATTTATGTTGAGTGCTTGATCACCACTTAGCATTGTTAGGCTTTAGATGAGACCGGAAGGAGATTCTAATTCCCGATCTAGGTTCCTTCAACATTAGGTGAATTGGGTTCATAAGCCTAATATATTGATCTTGCTCGTATGATATAGCGGATAGAGGTTTAATGGATAGACGGTGACAGTAATTGAAGTTGAACCAATTGACGGGCCTATTGTATGTGTGAGATCAATATAACCAACTTGAAGCAAGCTTAATGAGAAACCAATGAGAGAATCCACACCCTAATGCTCTTATCATAATCTTTTCCTTAATCTTGATACCATTGTTGTCATTACATTTTGTTAATTAAATTGCACGTTTTAATTCTTAGTTTAAATCACCATTAAACCCATGTTTAGAATGTTTAAGTTTTATTTTCGTCGTTCTAGCACGTAGCATGCATAGTCCTTAGATAATTGCCCACACGAAGTCTTCCTTGTGAGATTGACTCAGGTTAACTCATCGCGTCTACAATTGATCCCGTCCAATTGCGGGTTGGGTTCGAAATAGTTACCGTGTTGAGTCTAGACGGGATAATACAAATTTGAGCGTAAACACCAATTTTTTAACGAATATAGAATTTCTTTATCATCAAATTAATGGCCAACAATATTCAAACTTTAACATTTATGTATTTATCAAATTTTTCAAATATGTAGATGGACAACTTTTGAATATAGAATGAGATATGAGATGGAATACCAATCATAAACTAAATGTCATCACCTTAAATTATACTTCGCAATGGCGCGGATGTAAGACTAGTTTATTATGATAGAAAATAATACAATGTGCTATATATAAAACAACCCAACATATATTGTTTTCTACGTGGACTAAAGTTGTCACAATGGTCGATGAAGGTTTTCTATCTTCCAATTTCGACATTTCACATTTTAAAAGATATCAGTTCGTTTGATAATTTTATTTTTGGTATTCATATTTATTTGAAAGTGATTTAATTTTATATAATTAATTATTATTTTTCTATAATATATTTTTAATTCTTGCTATTCTTTATCATGATAAGATACATTATTGACAATACTGAAAGGCATTTCCAACCTTGATAGATGAAATTGAATGGAATCCTATGAAGCTTCTGGAATTATAATTAATACTTGCACTTGCACGCCTATATTATGACAAGATTATTTGCACAAGATGAAATAGGAGTTAGCACATAGAGTCCATTTTATCACTTATTTAAATTTTGTGCGTGACTATCTAAGTAAGAAATTTAAATTTAAATAAGTTGTAAAGTGGACTTAGAGTGTTATCTTACGTTTGATCTTGCGCAAATATTCTTGTCACTGTACTATGTGTTTTAGAATTTCACAAATTTTGAGGGAAATCTATCCAATTTCTGTAAAGAAATTTTAGATTTCCCAAATAATCTAAATATGAGTAACATATTTTTATGCGATTATATTTGCTATTTAAATATTTATGGATTTAATTAAATGGTTTTAATAAGATAATAGTTCATGAGCTGCATAATTGATATTGAATTAATGAGTAGATATCAAATATTGTTCTAATTAGAGTTTTATGAGTGCCCTAATTAAATGATTTATATAACCTCATTGGTTATGGTCCCCCAATATACTAAATCGAGCGCAGTTTTTAATTCTCTCCATCGGGAAGAAAAACGAAGGTCTCATAGAAGGGATACAGAAATTTAGTTGAGGAAGATCATAATACCAATCCCTTGTTCGTGTTCAGATCTAGAGATTGTCCATAAAGGTTTCCACATTGAGATTTACAATCTCAATGGATCCAGATATTCCTATAATCTTTGACAATCTAGTATGATGTTATTATCCTAGAATATTGTATGATCTAGGATAGATGAATTTATATTATGTGAGTTATAAATTCCTATAAGTGGTATCATAGCAGTCATCGATTGCTAGATTATTGGGATATATGGAATTCAATTTTGGTATTATGTCCATCATCACGTTCGGAATCATATTTGATTAATAATGTTAATTGTGATCAGAATATATTCTTGACTTGAATTATGATCATGTGAATAACATATAATGGAATTGTTTTTCGTGTTATATTGATAATTGTATGTGAATAACATATAATGGAATGGCTAATTGTGATTAAAATGATTTTTTTAATTATGTGAATATGTTTCTCAATATGGTTCACGTAAAGAACAAGTTCTGGAATTAGTTTAATGCCATGGTTAAGGAAAAATCAAGCCTTTTTTTATTTATGTGGATATGATATAACCATTGGATTAATTTTGTCTAATTTATAGTAATCCAATTCAAACTTTCGATATGTTAATATGTTGGCTTTGATATTACAATATTCTATACTTAGTAATTATGAAAAACAATTGGGGTGCAGATTATTAATTATGCAGTTGCGTGCTTTTATAATTAAATTTGCCGACCTTGTTATTTGGTTGTTGATAGTTCTTCTATTAACATAAAGTTTAAATTGGTGGTGTGAACTACGTGATCAAGTTTTCTGTTCGCATGTAGCAGCACAGTGTCAACTTGCAGATACGATTTCAGACACACCGGGAAAAGATTGGGACCTGCTTCTGGAAAGTTCTTTAAGTGTGGAATATATTAGACTTTGATTTCTAGGCATTTTATGGCTTTTTGAGGCCTATTTTTGGCAAGAAAGAAGACTTCCATGTGCATCCATTCAACGAGCTTGCATATTATGTCGACGTTTTAAGGGGCCATTGCAGTTTTTTTAGCACATATGGTTTAGTGTAAATTCAACTCTAAATTTGGAAATTTAAGAATTTTTCATAAATTGTTATTTTCAGAAATTGCTATTAGGTTTCTCAGTTTTTCTGAAAATAATTTGGACCTTCATAATTAAGGAACGCATGTATTATTTTCAAATACATGTTTCAGTAATTATTTCTGAATTTGTTTTGTGCATCTCGCGAAAATTGTTTGATATTTGTGTGAGTGTATATTCATGTGGGTATTTAGCCGGCCTATAGAAATGTAAATACTAGGCTGAAATACACAAACGCCTGTGGTGATAAATGTGTGACAGTTATATGGTTGTCCATGTGAATAATATGTCGACCCATAGGAAGGGTATTGTTTGACAGGATTTATTATCAGTATTTGATCACTACATAGATGTGGCCATTTACAAGTTAATATTATTGTCCATAGACTTTATATTAATGTTGTATTAAGTGCCTCAAGATGCTACCGAATTATTTGAATTTGATGTTTGATTATTCAGTTTAATGCGAGTATGAGTTTGAATTGAGGAGGCATGTTAAATATAAATATATTTATTCAGTTTAATACCATACAATTGAACTAAAATTAAATATATTTTATTAGCTATGTTTTGCTTAATTGGTCTAGTAATATTTAATTTAGTTAGTCAAAGCATTATGTTGCCAAAGCAACTCTATGTGTGGGGATTGACTTTATTGAAATTAAATAGATGTTATGTGGAGTTATTTATGCGTTCTGTGCTCAGCCCTGGGAAGACACAGTTTGGTCAAATAACAACACACATGTGATGATAAGTATGTGATAATATTTAGAATTTTTTATGTGAACATTAGTCCATCCATAGATAGACTTTTGTTTGACAGAACTTATTATTATCAGTACTTGATCATTACAACAAGATTACGAATGCAATTAATTGTTAGTCTATAGATGAAGATTAATGTTGTACTTGGTGTCTTGAGATGGGTCCCCAATTTAGATTGCATGCTCACTAATTGGAGATCAGAGAATGTGGAGATCATTGAGTTCTCTGCTTCCAATTTTATGGGATGTCAAGATAATATTCACTTTGGGATATTTGTTTACATAGGCTGGAGGAGCTATTTCAAGAATGTCTATAAAATAGACTCTTGTAACTTCTTCCACCATGATTGTGGAGTTCATCGTTTGTTTGAGACATCCAATTAGTTATACTTTACTCCAAGAACAACATAAATGCTACAGAGTTGAAGTTTATCGACATTAAGTTTTTGTTGTTAAGGAGAGAGTTCAAAATGAACAGTTTTTGTAGTATACATAGAAACAGAAAATATACTAGCATGTCCACTAACTAAGACATTAACACATAAGGTCTTTCATGAGTATACTACTCATATTGGTGTTATTTCTAATGTTACCTTAGTTCAGTGGGAGTTTATGTTCTATGGGATACTTCAGTTTTAGATCATTCAGATATCTGCAGAATAAAGTTGATGGTTTTGATTTCATTCTAGATTCACTTATGTTTTCCATATGTGATGTTTTGCATTGTATTTATAGATTGATCTCATTAAGGACTAAAGTCGGACCAGTTGGAAATAGACATGATAAGATCATTGCATGTAATTTTCATGCTACTCACCATATTTGATTTATATCATTGAGTATATTAGCATGGTACGTGATTATTGGGGTTTAATCATGAGTTATAATGTGGTGAATGTCATAGTAGTTCCATTGCTAGTATATGAGATGGACCAGATTGTTAAGGTGTAGTCTGAAAATAAATGGCACGTTGCACAAATATAGAACTATTTGATATAATTACTTTCAGTATAATATGCAACCCGAGTGGGAGATTGTAAGGAAATTATAGATTTCCCAAATAATATAAATATGAGTAACATATTTTTATGCAATTATATTTACTATTTAAATATTTGTGGACTTAATTAAATGGACTTAATAAGGTAATAGTCCATGAGCTGCGTAATTGATATGGAATTAATGAGTAGATACTAAATATTGTTTTAATTAGGGTTTTATGGGTGCCCTAATTAAATAGTATATATATAGCCCCCTTGGTTATGGTCCCCAATATACTAAATTGAATGCAATTTTTACTTCTCCCCATCTAGAAGAAAAACAAAGGTCCCATAGAAGGGATAAAGAGATTTAGTTGAGGAAGACCAGAATACCAATCTCCTGTTCGTGTTCAGATCTAGAGATTGTTCGTAAAGGTATTCCGCATCGAGATTTACAATCTCAATGGATCCAGGTATTCCTATAATCTTTGACAATCTAGTGTGATGTTATTCAACTAGAATATTGTATGATCTGGGATGGATGAATTTATATTATGTGAATTATAAATTCCTACAATTTTATCTCTCCATATCGTAATCTCTTTCAACTTTGACAATAATATTTGTTATCAAAATAAAGACTAACTAAAAACATAAATATATTAGACATAAATAATAATTTAATTATATCAATTTAAATTACTATTAAATATATTTGAATACCACAAGTGAAACTTTTGTCAAACGAGTCGACATCTTTTAAAGATGTGAACTGTCGAAACTGAAAGATATAGATGGAAAATCTTTAGCAAGTTGAAGAGGTGAATTTAAATATATTTTGGGTTCTGTAATGCATTGAGTTATTTTCTACCATGATAATTGAAAACATACAATTAATTCACCTTCTACATAATTTAACTTCAACATTGCAAGGTTTGACCGTCTCATTGTGTCATGCGATCACCAACACAATATAATGGAAAACCATCTCCAAGAGTTGGTAATCTATTAGACCTTTCGTGTGATGGTATTCATATGTATGAACAACTCTTAATTAAAAAAAAAACAACGATAGATCGATTTGTTTGACATTCTCAATCAAATAGAAAATAATTTCAAAATGAAAGGATTTTCTACCTATGAAGCTTCTCAAACTCTAACTAATACTTGCACTTGCACACTTACACTATGACAAGATTATTTGCACAAGATATATGAAATTGGAGTTAGCACATCGATTCCATTTTATCACTTATTTAAATTTTGTGCGTGACTATCTAAGCATGAAATTTAAATTTAAATAAATGGTAAAGTGGACTTAGGGTGTTATCGTGAATGAAAGAATCTTTGTGCAATTTATTTGTATCGTTGTTTGATCTTAATTGTGAGATAACATACATTCTAAAAGCTGGATGGTATTTCGAATCTTGAGAATTGAATTTGAATGGACGTCTTACGAAGTTTGTGGAAGTCTCACTTCAAGATCTTAAATATATTAATTGATTTATTTTTCCTATTGTCTAAGTAATTTTTTTAATTAGTTATTTATATATCATCATTTTAAGGGGGACTCAACCCCCTATCAATTAAACTTTACTCTTTGGGGGCCGTAGCTTTGTTTTATACTCATTGTTTCATTTAATTATTTAAATATAAATTATTTATATAATTTGTACATATATTCATCATAAATTATTTATATATTACTCATCGTGTTTCCATGTAATAATACTAGTTTAATCCAAAAATAAACCCCGTAAGTTGTAGATGTGAATATGTAATTTTACTTGATTCTTGATAAAAATACAAACAAATAATGAGAATGAATAAGATACTAGCACTAATAATAAATAAATGATTATGAAATTAAATGTAAAATTTATAATTTTTATAATCATAAATATTCAAAAGGACTAAATATCCTTACAGTTTTAAAAAGAGTTAATTACAATTTAATTCCCAATATTTGAAGGTTTTACAAAAATAACTCAATGTTTTAATAATTATAATTTAATCCACAACATTTTGATATTTTAACAAAAATAACCCAACGTTTAATAATTATAATTTAATTGGCAATATTTAGACATCATAACATTAAATGATCCAATGTTTTCGATGAAAATACTATTTCGGTCAATTTTGGTCACATTTACTCTCAAGTGAGCTAGAAGCCTATATAAAGCACTGTCATTTTTGTTGAAAAATTGACCAAAATGGTTTTATCATTGAAATTGTTGGGTCATATATGTTAAAATGATCAACATTGAGAATTAAATTATAATTATTAAATGTTGAGTTATTTTTGTTAAAATATCCAAATATTGATAATTAAATTGTAATTATTAAAATGTTGAACTATTTTTGATAAAACCTTCAAACATTGGAAATTAAATTATAATTATTCATTTTAATAATTTGAGAGGGCCCACTGCACACACACCGGATTCCCTATGCTATTGTCTATGCCATTGTTGTGCCAAACCACTATTTTTCTTAATTCTTTAATTTTTTATGATTTAATTTATTTTTTTCAGGATTCATCCTTCCCCGACTAAAATATATTTAAAAAAATTAAAAAAACTAGTTATGATATCCGGAATATAACATGGGAGGGCATGGAGGATCTGAATCCAACACTTGTCCACCCCATAGGCCCGCCTCTATATGTGTGTATGTATTACCCCCTCTGTCCTATTTTAATAGGCTGATGATTGGAGTTTTTCACGGGGATTAAGAAAAGCATTGTGAAAGATAATTAATCAAGAAACTTCCTAATATGCCCATATTTAGTTATTTGATATTGAATTAACCTAATGTGAACATGTAACGCCCCAAACCACTCTGTTTGGCCACGTCACTTAATATACAATATACTTACTTATTTTTGTGTGTTTATTTTAATATGAGCGGAAGCTAAGGTCAAAAACATGATAATAGCATGATGAGGTAAGGCGTCATAATTCTCAATATAAATTTTTCGCAATTAAGCATGCAATCTATCATATCTATTTTGTCACACAACATGGTTTTAAGTAAAAGCATCGTGTAAGCCCATCTACAAAATCATACAATCATCTAACCTATCGGACTCATAGGTCTTACTCAACCCGCCCGTCTAACACCCTAAATTAACATACATAGCATAGGGGTTCATTGACATATAATTTACATCGTAGGCTCCTGGGTCAAACGACCCACCTTTAAAACACATACATAACATGTTAAGTTATCATAGCGTACCTACAAAAGATCGGGCTATTCCCATCCCCAATAATCATTGATTATAAAGCAAAAAGAATAATCAATGTAATAATAATATCATGAGTATTTCAAAAGCATAAAAAGTGAACACAAGCTTGTGGGGGTTCTTTTGTGTTCACAACGCTCCTACTCGGGCCTCGACTCCTCAACCTGAAATTCATTGAATGAATGGGATGAGTATTTAACAACATACTCAGTGGAGAACACTGTAAACAGTTATAGCCAATTGCACACGTGAAAATATAACTTATGGATACTTCTTTACTTTTGTGGAGACTAGCTTCAACCCCGTAGGGTCCAAACATCATGATGCCCCTGTTAATGAATGTCTTTGGCCCTGTAGGGATGCCCGCAGGCTTATTATCCCCAGGGAGGACATTAACAAGTCTATATCGATCCCGAAGGACCTATTTGTCGACCCTGAAGGATCACTTTGTCGACCCCGAAGGATCTCTTTCATTTCACCGGTCCGAAGACCCTTCATACTTATACAATCAAAGCACAACAATAACTATAACTTTACACGTGTTCACAGTTTAGGGTTACCCCACCTTATGAGACGCTTTCAAATCCTTTCAACCTTTGAAATACTTCCTTGACGTGCACAAGTCGTCCACCTCGAACCCCAATACGTCACCAAGCACCTTTAAATTCCCTTTCTCATTTTAGATGTCGAGTTATACAATTTATTTTATAATTTTGATCAAACACAATCAATACATTGCTTTAAGGTCTTCATACATATCCATATACACAATCATGGATGTACAAACACACAATATGATTTTGGACTCATAATACGAATTAAAACTCTTTGAAGCATTTAATCGAGCACGTTACGTGCACCCATTTAAACCACAAGAACAAGACTCAATTTAAATCCTTTAAACCCAATATTTCAAATACAAATACCTTGATCCTAGGGCACCAATATACATGAAAATCAACTCCAAACAATTATCACAACACCTCCAATCAATTATCAACAAATTAAGGGGAAATTAGGGCAAAAATCCAATCTTTAGCAACAATGAACCCTAAGGATTTTAATTTAACAACACATATAGCTTCAATGGAGTAAATAAACCATATGTTTGAGATATCAAGGCATGAGGATCAATAGAATCGAAAAAACCCTAATTTTGGGATTTAAACCCTAGGTTCAAAACAACAAGAAATGGCACATAATCACTAGGAGTGAAGTGGTATGAGATTACCTTAGATGATGGATGATGATGATAGAATCCACTTCCAAAAGTTGAAGAATGTCTTGAGAGAATTGGGGCAAAAATCACCCAAGAGTGAAGAAAATGGAAGAAATGGGTGAAGTGTTGCATTTAAAGGATGAAATTTCCGAAACAGGGCGCGGCCTAGAGGGGTCGCGCTCGGAGGTCACGCTCGAGACAGAAAAACAGCTCTCTTAAGTGGTGCCACGCGACCCAACTGGTCGCGCCTCGAGGTCGTGTTGCAGACCTCTTGGCACACGGCCTGGAGGAGGTCGCGCCCGACGATCGCGTTTCAGGGCCCCTGCCACGCGGCTTGGAGCAGGTCGCGCCCGACGGTCGCGCTTCAGACTTGTATATTTTTGAAAGATCTTCGATTTGAGTACTCATGGGCCTCGTGGTTCCAACCGAGTCAAAAGTTATGACCTCCGGACGAAACCCTGCCGAAACTCAGCAAAACCCCCGATCAACTCAGCGTTAGGGTGCTCAAGGTATGGCAAACTAAAATTAAATACAATCACATTCATTCACTATCATATAACTCGACAATTTTAATATTAAAATGTTAACACGTATTATACACTTAGTATAATACCACTGTGCTATGACGTATCGGCTCGAGTGAGACAACCTGCACTAAAACAACAGCATAATATACGAACATACCATCATAATTAATATTCAAACAATATTAATTCAACTTCCTTTTCCAAAATTATAATTTATAATTTAGCAAAAAGGGTCGGGGTATCACAGAACATATTAGATATGGGTATATATTAGTAAATTAGCTAAATATATATAGAAACATGCCTATATATCGGGACATACCAAAAAAGAAAACAAACCTAGCTATCAAAATGGGACAGAGAGAGTATAATGCTATATAAATTATCATGTGATTAAAATTCGTTCTCCCATTTAATTTTTATAAGTGGATATTATGTATGTAGCGATCGTTAGGACACCACCGTTAGTGATATTACATTTATATTAATATTAATATATGTATATGTATTACATAGGAATATTATTGTTCTAAGTTCCCTCATATTTTTTATTCGATGAAAAAGGCTGCGAAAAATTGACTAGTTTAAGATTAAGTCAAACTCAAAACACAATTTCAACATTAATGGAAAGCATTCATATATTGTCGGATTTAATTTGTTTACATCCCTAATTGACTTCTATATTGGCACCAAGAAAAATAACATTTTTGGAGAAAAGAATAAGAGACTATGAATCATCCGAAATATTGTTACTCAATTATTATTCTATCCATCCCAATGATATAATCCATTTTATTCTTGCACCTGTATTAAAAATTGTGATGAAAATCATGAAAGATTCCTTTGTTGTTTTTAAAGCTGAAAAAATGAACAATTTGTATGTTTGTCATGCTAAATTTGATTATTTTTCCTCTTGCTCTATCAATGTTGTTCGTAAGGACAAGACCCTGTTATGGCATAATAGGTTATTGTAATATTTATTGGTCTAAAGTTGTGGCCCATAGTATTATTTCTCCCAAGCCCATTTTGTTGGTAGCCCTATCTCTTCCCCTACTTATTCAATCGAGCTGCTCTTCTTTGTTCAACTCTCTCATTCTTAGAATAGCAAGAGCGGCGCTGTGTATCTAAGTGTGTGAGGGCAGTGAGCTTGCTTTCTCTCTAAATCTCTTCTCTCAGTGGGTAGTTTTAGAGGGCTAGGAGCAGGCTGCCGGAGTAGGTCTCCAGCGATGAGGTAGAGGGTTGTCGTGGTCTTCAGAGGGTTGCCGTAGTGGTGTGGAAGAAGACCGACCAACGGGAGATCTGAGCCGTCGCAATTGCCACGAGTCGGGCTCCGGCGAAAGCGAAGAAAGGTGAACGGAGGTGGGATCGAGACCCTACAGTCGTATCAGAGCCACGGGGGATCTCGCCTCTGCACCCTCCACCGCTGGCGACTCCCGTCGTCGCGTTCGAACACGCGTTGGTAAGTCGGAGTACTATCTCCTAGGGCTCTGCTCTGGTATTTTCTTCTTCTCCTTGTATTTTACTTTCCTAGAATCTGCCATCTGCTGCAGACAGGTTTGGGATTTTGTTGCTGGTATAACTAGGGTTATGTGATTCTATGGCTTCTCGTTTTTTCCGCTGCTGCTTCCTGATTCGTATTTTTTACAGCTTGTTATCTCCCTTTTTTTCTTCTACTTTATAGTTGGTATATTGTTGTTCTTGTTCTACCTATGCCTTATGCTATTTTTAAATCTTTGGATTTGTTGAGATCCTTCCTTATGCTTGAAAAAGCTTAAAGGGACCTGAGTGAGTGTCCCTGAGCCTCTCGTGCTCCTGTAATCCAAAAGGATTGGAGTTGAAACCTGGTGCGATCGATAAATCGATCTGCAAACTGAGAAATCCTCCTTTTCCACTATTTTGGACCTATTTGGTGTCTTTCCTTTTATTCTAGTTGCTTTTCTCTTCTCTTTGTGAAGTTCTTGAATCTGTATTTTTTCTGCTTAGTTTTTTGCTTGTGTTTCTCTGTGTTAATATGGCTGCTAATGCATATGGTATGGTGCCATTTAATGGCAAAAATGATTTCAATATATGGAAATAGAAAATCAAATGTGTTTTGATTCAACGTGTTTACAGAGCTATTGATCATTTGTATGCTGAAAATGAAACTGATTCAAAAAAGGCTGAAATGAATGAACTCACATGCTCTACTTTAATGTTGAATTTGTCTGACTCCGTGTTAAGAAAAGTTGGCATGATTGATTCTGCAAAAGAACTTTGGGAAAAAATGAATGAGTTGTACACCGAAACATCGTTCACCATTCACATGTATTTGCTTGAAAAAACTATTTAAGTTCAAATTGGGCATGTCGAAAGATATAGATGAAAATCTTAATGGTTTTACAAAACTTGTTCAGGATGTAAAACTTTTTGGTGACACTACAACTGATAATTACACTAATATTACCTTGATGAATGTTATACCTAATTCTTATACTGATGTGAAATCTGCTATTAAGTATGGTAGAGATTCGGCGTCTATTGATGTTATTATTAGTGCCTTAAAAAGAAAAGAACTTAAACTTCTTGAATCTTATGGTAGTAGTAATTCTCATGACAATAAATCAATGCATGTTAGATGTAGGAGTAAATTTAAGACCTTTGGATCTGGTGAGAAAAAAGAAAAAGGGGAAGAGTAGATCAAAATCGAGAACTAAAGGTAGTATAAAGTGTTATAACTATGGTGAACCTGGTCACTATGTTAAAGAATGCACTAAGCCGAAAAAAAGGGTAAAAACAAAGTTGATGAGTATGCTAATGTGGCAATAAGTGATGCTATGGGTGATTGTTATATGGTTATAAGCACTTATCTTGCCTCTGTTAATTATGTTTCTATTGCATCATGTGAAACTAAATGGTTATTTGATTTTGGTTGTTCCTTCCACATATCCCTTTTCAGGGGCTTGTTCTCTTCTTTTAAAAAAAGTTGAAAATGAATATGTATCTTTGGTTGATGGTACAAAACATAGAGTTTTGAGAATTGGTGATGTTTGCTTGAAAATGGATTCTGGTTTCGTTATTACTTTAAAAAATGTGAGGATTGTGTCTGATTTAAGCTATAACTTGTTATCTCGTATTGCATTGGAAAATGTTGGGTTTGAGGGAAAATGGGGAAAATATGTGATGAAAATCATGAAAGGTTCCCTTGTTGTTTTTAAAGCTGAAAATGAATAATTTGTATATTTGTCATGCTAAATCGGATAATTTTTCCCCTTGCTCTATTATTGTTGTTCGTAATGACAATACCCTGTTATGACATAATAGGTTAGGCCACATGAGTAATAAGGGATTGGAAATCTTGAAAAAGATGGGATGTTTGCTTCTGATATTCTGTCTAGCATGTGGTTTTGTGATGCTTGTGTTCTTGGCAAACAACATTGTGTTCAATTTCCTGTTTCTGCATCTCCAAATTTGTCTAAATGTACTGATATACTAAAATATTTGCATGCTGATGTTTAGAGTCCAGCCAAAGTGTCCACTCATGGCGGAAATATGTTTTTCTTATCTATTATTGATGATTTCTCGAGAAAAGTTTGAGTTTTCTTAATGAAAAATAAATCTGATGTGTTTGATAAGTTCAAAGCATGGAAATCTTTAATTGAGAACCAAACAGGTAAGAAAATTAAAGTGTTAAGAACTGACAATGGTCTTGAGTTTCGCAATGCTTTACTTAATGATTTATGTGTTAAATCTGGTATAAAAAAAAACACAAATCAATTCCTTACACACCCCAATAGAATGGGGTTGTTGAGTGCATGAACAAAACTTTGTTAGATAGAGTGAGGTGTATGCTTGCTTTATTTGGTCTTGATAAAAAGTTTTGGGGTGAGGCAGTTTGTACTGCTGCTTATTTGATTAACAGGTCACCTTCTGTGTCTTTGAAGGGTAAGTGTCCCAAATATGTGTTTAATGGTAATGCTGTTGAATATTGATCAGACACTCAACATAAATAAGTTCAATTCAATCAACGGAAATCAACAAATTACAAGCATGGATCGAAACCAAATCGATTATCTACCCCTAATGTAAGGAACTAGCCCCTCATCATACAAGATACCAAACAAAAATCATACAAGTTATTCATTTCATAAACCAATGATAAACGAAATACAAACTTACACAATATGTTTATCTCGATAATGTTTGGGACAAATTCCCATAAATGAACTGAAACTGAAAGTGAATACCAAAGAAATGGAGATCTTTGAGTAAACCTAGCTAACCAGTCCCAGCTTGAGCTTGGATCTCTTTTTCTCCATCTTCCTTCTCCGCTTTGGCTTCTCCTCACTTACCTTCTTCTTCAAACTCCAGTTGATCGGTTTGAGGATATCACGTTCCTCAAACTGATCGTCTCTTCCTTCCTTCCCAACTAGTGGTGAATAGAGAGTCTCACTCTCTCCTCCCTGAACTGGTGGTAGTGAAGGGCGAAAGATGATGGTGAATGGAATGATAGATGATGAGTCGTTGATAAGAATGGTAATGAGAAGTATCCTCCTAACTCTCCAGCTCCCAACTGATAAAAGCCTCTCTCTCTCTCTCTCTTCGCGTGGAATTCAATTATCCCCTGGTGAAGTAGTTAGAGGCCTTTAAGAACCAAATACTCAAAAGTAGTCCGCCAAACGCCCGAAAAATGGCTTGGAAACAGAACACCCTACGCCGGATGGGTATGAGAGCCCAGCGTCGACGGGACACTCCGCGCTCACGAGGTGTCTTTAGCTAAAGGCACCCCCAGTACCGGCTGGGGTCTCCTGCGGCGCCTGGGCTCTGTCTAGTTACGGCTTCGATTTTATCTTCAGTTCATGCGCTATGCGGGCTCAACTAATAAGTTCATTGCTCAGTTCGGGAGCCTCAATTTGAGCTCTAGTTGGACGGTTCAGTTGAGCCTTCAGTTCGGGTCTCCAGTTGGTGAATTCAGTTGGGACTCTCAGTTGACTTTTCAGTTTGGACTCTCCAGTTCAGTTGGAGTCTACCATCAGTTGGGAGTTCAACTTGGTTCATCAGTTGGGGCTCCAGTTGGGCATCAGCTTGCATGTGTCTCCAGTTCAGTTTCAGCTGGGCTTCCGATTTTCCACCCATCATGCCATAAAATCACTATTTTTGGGACAAAAATGTGGAGTTTGAGTAAATCTGATATAACTCACCAAAAGAGCAAAAGTGAAGATAACAACATAAAAACAACACAAAAATAACAAAAACACACGCACTAAAGACATAAAATTCCTATAATAAAACAACACAAATAAACACTAACAACTCCCCCACACTTAGCCTTTTGTTTGTCCTCAAGCAAACACAGTCATTCAAGACATGAAGCAAGAAGGAGTTGCTCCCAAATAGATCATGCACAATCAACCATTTCACATGGTTGCAAACTAGAATGCTTATTATCGAAGAGAATAAATACATTTATTAAATAAGACATGCGGCTCATCCAATGACATTAAGGAAGACAGGTTGTTCTCAAAGCAATATACAATAATTATCCCATTTAACATTCTTTTCACTAACTTCCTAATCAATTATTTAGGATCAATTCGGGAATGCACTCAAAGGACATAATTCATCAGGCTAAGCCGAGCTTCTTAACGTGGTTTCTGATACTCATCATGGAGAATTTCAAAGGAAATGACACACATGATAGAAGCAGAATCCAAAATGCAATCCCGTTTATTAAGGAAATTAATTTATGAGGGCGTGGATCGAAATTCACAAGGTTTAGTCCTCAAGGATAAAATCCCCAATGTCCTTGCGTGGTTTCCCATGCTCCTAGTCGACTTAGTCGACTAAAGGAGCATAAATCCTTATTATCCTCTTTTTATTTAATCGTTTCATCTCTTTTTTTATATCAAATGATAGGAAGTTAAAGGAAAGAATGATATTTCGAGCATAATTGACACATATATTAAGAGAACCAAGCATGCATTCTAATTCTTAGATGATGAGACCCCACAACACCAGTCATCTAAACATAATCATTTCAAGACAATTCATATTCTTAGAATGAAACAATGTGAACAATCTCATGTAGCATGATCAACTCAACAACAATCCCTTGAAGATTCATATCCTAAAACACGTAGTTTGACAAGTAGACAAGATAAGGGATGCTAAGTGCAAAACAAAAACACAAGATACACAACATAATCGAAACATCGATCAACTGACAAGACTATAGTGCTCATAACAAAATCCAAAATAACACATAAATCATAAACATAAGTTCACCCCCCACTTAAATGATGCATTGTCCTCAATGTATGAAAAAGAAATACAAGAGATAAAAGGAAGAGAGAACATCATAGATTGTAGAAGACCGTCAAAAGGGGCAAGTTCCTACAGAATATGAAACAAGAAACGACAAACGAACAAAATACTGCTTGCTTTCTCTCCAAATCTCTTCTCTCAGTGGGTAGTGTTAGAGAGCTAGGAGCAGGCTGCCGGAGTGGGTCTCCGGCGACGAGGTGGAGGGTTGCCGTGGTCTTCAGAGGGCTGTTGCAGTGGTGTGGAAGAAGACCGACCAATAGGAGATCTGAGTCATCATAGTTGCCACGAGTCGGGCTCCGGCGAAACCGGAGAAAAGTGAACGGAGGTGGAATCAAGACCCTACAAAAATATTTCTGAAAATAAGATATTAAAGTTAAACTTTCAATATTTCCCTTATTTAAGATTTATGAGTTTTAAAATTTTAAGTGGTTTGTTTTCTTAATTTTCAATACATTGCAAAAGTTTATTTGTACATTACTATGAAAATAAAAACTATTTATAATAATGAGACTATATAATTGGGACATATTAAAATAATAATAAAACAACTTTACTGCTCTGATTATTGTCTTTACTTTAAAGATACTGCTTCTGTGCCTATATTCTTGTTGATTTATGTTGATGATATGTTGTTGGTGAGTCCTTATTCTAAGCCTGAGAAGCATGTTCAGTCTTTTCTTCGTGATAATTTTGAAATGAAGGATGTAGGTAATGCTAGAAGGATACTTGGCATAGAAATTGTTAGAGATAGAAAGAATTTTACTCTTTTGTTGAAGCAAACATCTTATGTGAAAAAGTACGTTTTGAGCAAATTTTCTATGTATGATGCTAAACCTATCAAGGTGCCTCTTGCATCCCATTTTGTGCTAAGTAAGTAGCAGTCCCCAAAGACTACGCCTGTAATGAATTCTATGAAGAAAACGTCATATTCAAATACAATAGGATATGTTATGTATCTAATGGTAAGTACCATACTTGATATAGCTTACTCTATGAGTTGCTTAAGCCGTTATATGTCTAATCCCGGTATGCCCCATTGGGAAGCCTTGAAATGGTTGTTGAGATACTTGAAATCCTCTTTGCATGTCGGGTTATGTTTTTCTAAGTGCCCAGATGGTGTTGTTTTGACTGGATATATAGATTCCAACTATGCTATGAAAGAGATAATAGGAAATCTACTACTTCCTATGTGTTTACTCTTTGTGGATCATGCATTAGTTGAAAATCACAACTTCAACACATTGTTGCACTTTCTACCATCGAGTCTGAATATGTTGCTATCACTGAAGCTATGAAATAAGTTATTTGGTTAAAGGGATTGTTGTCTGAAATAGGCTACCTTGAGAAAAATGTTACTTTATTTTCAGATAGTCAATCCACTATCCAATTGTGCAAATATCCCGTGTTTCATGATATGACCAAACATATTGATGTGAGATTTCATTTTATCCGTGATGTGGTTGAGAAAGGAATTGTGCAACTTGAGAAAATTCTATATGAGTTTAACCCTGCAGATATGGGAACTAAATGTCTCCCTGTGGAGAAACTTACTTCTTGTATGAGGGTGCTAAACTTTGACCCTGCTTGAACTTGGTTACTACTCATGTCAAAATGGTTTACTTTGTGTTTGTTGTTTCTCGTATATGGTCTTTGTGATCTGATCTTAGTTTTTACTCGATCTTTGTGATCTAATCCGACTTTGTGTTGGAACCCCTGTTTTACTTGTGTCTTTCTTTGTGATCGTCACAGGTGAAACAAAAATGGCGATAATGAAATCTTGCGGTATTCCTACAACTGTGATGAACCTCTGTTGGTCCACAAGGTGGCTAAAGGTGGAGATTGTAATATTTATTGGCCAAAATTGTGGCCCATAGTATTATTTCTCCCAAGCTCATTTTGTTGGTAGCCCTATCTCTTGCCCTACTTATTTAATCGATCTGCTCTTCTTTGTTCAACTCTCTCATTCTTAGAATAGCAAGAGCGGCGCTGTGTATCTAAGTGTGTGAGGGCAGTGAGCTTGCTTTCTCTCCAAATCTCTTCTCTCAGTGGGTAGTGTTAGAGGGCTAGGAGCAGGCTGCCGGAGTGGGTCTCCGGCGACGAGGTGGAGGGTTGCCGTGGTCTTCAGAGGGCTGTTGCAGTGGTGTGGAAGAAGACCGACCAACAGGAGATCTGAGTCATCATAGTTGCCACGAGTCGGGCTCCGGCGAAACCGGAGAAAAGTGAACGGAGGTGGAATCAAGACCCTACAAAAATATTTCTGAAAATAAGATATTAAAGTTAAACTTTCAATATTTCCCTTATTTAAGATTTATGAGTTTTAAAATTTTAAGTGGTTTGTTTTCTTAATTTTCAATACATTGCAAAAGTTTATTTGTACATTACTATGAAAATAAAAACTACTTATAATAATGAGACTATATAATTGGGACATATTAAAATAATAATAAAGACTGTGAAATTGAGTCCCCTTAGGGATGGCCTAGTGGTGGAGTGGTGATATCTTGAGGCCAAAGGTCTCAAGTTCGAATCCCACCAACACCACTAGGTGTGAGCCTGTCATACCTAGCTCTCTAGCTTGCCAAGTGTGGTTTACCTCCAGCTTGCCAAGTGTGGTTTACCTCCTCTGTGTGGTTTGCAGGCTATTAGCCAAGTGTGGTTTACCTCCTCTGTGTGGTTTGCAGGCTATTACACAGGGGTGGGGTTTACCCAGTGCGCACCTCGGTAGCGGCTGCGGGTATAGGGCTTGCCAAGTGTGGTTTGCCTCCTCTGTGGTTTACCTCCTCTGCGGGTATAGGGCTTGCCAAGTGTGGTTTACCTCCTCTGTGTTGTTTGCAACCTATTACAGGTTTGCAGGCTATTAGCCAAGTGTGGTTTACCTCCTCTGTGTGGTTTGCAGGCTATTACACAGGGAAGAAATTTACTCAGTGCGCACCTCGATAGCGGCTGCGGGTATAGACTGCGGGTTACCTTCGACAATAAAAAAGACTGTGAAATTGAGACAGATGAAATATTGTTTTATCATTCGCAATCCCAACTCTAAAGTTATATCCTCACAACTTTTGATCTCGATTGAAAATTTATTGGCCGTTCAATAATTGAATATTGCATATTTAATCGTACTGAAAAAATTGCATTTTAAATTAATCGACAGCTGTACTAAATTCGTTCAGCAAGGGAGAATAATAATAAGTCTAAAACATCAATTTTAGAACTTAAGTACATACACTTTTGTTATGCTAAAATTCAAAAAGGGCAACTTTGCTTAATTACTTTTCAGTTTTCAAGGGTCAAAGCTTTAACGATGATTGCATTTAATATATGGAATTTCTTGATCCCATTTAAACCATCCTATATCAAATATTAATTCTTATAGTGACTACTCGAGCTCTAATTTACGCACTTTTTGAGGGAGCATAAACTTATTGAAAGAAGAAAAAAAGAAAATTCGAGAGGAAAAGAATAAAACTTTATTCTTTATTCATGAAGGCATAAACACTAGTGTGTGTGGAGTGGATCAAATCATCAGAACACTTCACCCATTTATTTCTTCCATTACTTTGATCTATATGACAACAATTAGTTAAATTTTAATTAAATGGTGGGTGATAATTTTATAATATATTACAAGTTTAATCAAGACATGAAGACATGAGCATTACATAGACGGGTGTGCAAAATCGAACCAAAACTATAAAATCGAATCAAATCGATCTATTTGATTCGGTTAGTTTGGTCATTTTTTCTTTAATTTTGGTTTGGTTATGAATATTTAAGTAAAAAATATCTTGGTTAAAACCGAATCAACAAAAAATATAATATATACTATATTTATAATTTATAATTCTAATATTAATGTAAATTTAAAAGGTATTATATACCTAGATAATATTAGTAATTCTAATATTTAGTTTCAATTTTTTAGTTTTAGAATTTTTAAAACATTTACTTATTTAATATATGGCTATATCTATTGAGTGTGTTTTTTTAGATAGAATTGTTTTAGAAAAATAAAAATAATCATTGAAAAATCGATTAAACCGAGAACCAAATCAAACTAACTAAAGAATTATGGTTTGATTTGATTCGGTTATATATATTATTTTGGTTGGTTCGGTTTGAATTTTTTTAAGAAAATTTTTATTTGATTTTGTTAGTTTGGCTCGGTTTTATACCGAACCAACCATTTGCACACCCCTAATTACATATCGCAATTCAATAATTATCGTATTTTCTTATTTTCATGCAATTCCGTCATATGCTTAAATGAAAATAATATAATGATAATATAAACATATATACATGTTATTATATGAACATATAATCATATTGAAATGAACGAACAACACAATTGTTATTACGAGTAATTTACATGATCCTTTTTCTTATTCTTGTTTAATTTTGCAATGTTACTATGAAAGTAATATAATGATATTATGAACATATATACATGCTATTATGAACGAACAACACAACTACTATTTTAAGGTAAATTGACACGTTTTATGAGTATTTTGTCATGCTATTATGAGTATTATTTCTTTTCATTATGGATAAAAAAATTTGGATAAAAATATGCAATATGAATTATTAGTGAAAATATGAAAAAAAATTAATTTGATATATAATTTACATAGATCGAATTAAAATTGAATAAATTATGATTGTTTAAAATTTTTACAAATATTGAATAGATATGCCCACGTCATTTTTAAGGGACATTTTGACAAAAAGAAAACCGTTACTTTTGACTTTAAAAATTAAATAATTTTAATTTATAAAACCAAAAAATAAAATAATATTTTTTAAGTAACGTTTTACATATATTATCACTTAATTGATAGAAAATAAAGGAAAAATGGTGAAGTAGTTGCCACATGGACGATGCTTATAAGGGGTGCTATATATATAACAATTCGGAATTGTAACTAAAAAATAGAATATGTATTTTGATGAGACAGTAAAATTGAAGAAAAAAAATACATTAATTTCATAATCGTCCTTGAACCATAAACGAGTTTGAAAAATCAATCATTTTAAGACAGCAATAATGAATGTTTCAAATCATACATATGCAATCCGACTAGGACCACAAATTGTAACTATTATCTAACCTCATCATCATACTAATTTCAGAAATTCAACACATCTTTTGATTTAAATCGACATATCATCAATCTCTAAAGCCACTTTTTACCCTGTCGGGTTTCTCTCTCTCTTTTCCCCATTTACAAAATGAGAAATTCAATAAATCAGACATAATCGGTCACCTATATATGTATATATCACAGTTAAATTATATAAAAAAAATTAACACACTTATAGATGAGACAACTTTTTTTTTTTAATGATAATAGTCTACAAACCACACAGAAAAAGAAATCACACTTTGGATAAATCATGACACGTGCAATAGTCTGTAAAAAAGAAAAAAAAAGAACTACATTTGGAAATGATAATAACATGCTGCAAACCACACAAAACTACATTTGGAAATCAGGTGTGAACGGTATTGTTAAAATTTGAACTCGAGAACTTCGATTTTAAGCTTACACAACTCCATCTTTAGACCATCCTTGACTCCCTTATTTTATGTTGGGATTTTCTTTTCATCACAACACTGTATGTTGATTATTTATACTTATTGATTAATTTATTTAAACTCCCTTATGGAAACTTAGTTAGGAACCAATCCAACACTACAAGAAAATCGGCTATAGACAACAGGTATTACCCGTTGTTTGTTAAAAAATCGGGCGTTGTTAATAGGAGTGTTGTCTATTAGCGGATGCTAATAGACAACGTCCAAAACCCGTTGTCTGTTTACTTATAGACAACGGGTGTTCGCTAATAGACAATGTCCAAAACCCGTTGTCTATTTACTTATAGACAACGGTTATTTTACCCGTTGTGGTAGTGAGAAGATATTGACAACAGTTATTGTTAAAGACGTTGTCTATTCATGTGAAAACCGTTGTCTATACTCTAAAAGACAACGGTTTTTGTTTGCAGCCGTTGTCTATTACATTATAGACAATGTGTATATTGACCGTTGTATTTTTTAAAAAAATCAACAACATTTTTTCTGACCGTTGTCCTTTTTTTTTAGGTTTTTTTTAAATCTAATTCTAGACCTGCTTGCTTACAAATTTTCCCAAAATGCCAAATAATTAAAAGTAAACAATAATGAACTTCATATAACATAATAAATACAATGTACAATTACATTCATCAATATTCAGAATCCCAAATACTTATCGAAATATCCAAAATACTCAAGTAAAAGATCCAAATACATTAGTTCATATCCAAATACTCAACCAAATAACTAATATCCAAATACTCAAAAGTAAAAAGTTCATGAAAACCTCCCGAATGGTCTATTCTTTCCATCCATTTGCTCATTCACTTCTCTTTTACTTGAATCCACTAAATACAACAAATTACCTGCCAAGATTCGTCATCTTTGAATGAATAAAATAACATATGGTAATACTATCTCAAAAAATCAAGAAAATCCCCTTCATTTTTCTTCTTATCTATTTCCAGGAACTCAGCTTCTACGTGATTTCAAACCTCTGGCTTCAGTCAATATTCTTCATCTTTATTGAAGTTCTGACTGAACTTCAAAAAGTTTCCATTACACGGCCTCATTTTGCAATTCAAACTTCAATTTATTCTTTATTGGAGTTAAATAATAAAAAAAAATCACTATCATCATCATATAAAATCAGCAACTAGAAAAGGTCAGATAAAAGGCTCTCTAAACGACCTAATACATTGGCTCGCGAAGCCCAAAGGAGAGAGAATTAATGGCGGTCTGGATCCTCTGCGAAACAGCAGCACCGTTGGGGAAATCCTGGCCAATCACCTCCTCATCAAAGGCTTTATCATCACCATCCTTATCCAAGACACTTTCAACCGCGCTCCGAAGTGTTGCAGACGGGGGCGGAAATTAGGGCTCTCCGGTTTGCAGACAGCGGCGCACCGGATATGTGTGTTGTAGATGCCGGAGGAAATTAGGGCTCTCCGGTTTGCAGACAGCGGCGCGCCGGATACGTGCGTTGTAGACACCGGAGGAGCAGACGCCGAATGAGCTGTGCATTTTGGAAGATGGCGAAGAATCTGTGTTACTTTTGGGTGAGCGGCGGTGAGTAGGGCTTAATTGGGCGTGTCGTTGATTTTGGTGGGAAATTGAGTTAATTCTCCCTTAAAAAAATTGAATCTCAGTTAACACGACGTCGTTTCAACCAGATAACACGACAACGGTTACAATTCGCGTTGTCCTTATTCTGTTGTCTAAAGAAAAGACGGAGATAGACAACTGTTAAGGAATAACCGTTGTCTGTTAATATAAAGACAACGGTTAAGTTGACCGTTGCATGTATAAAAAATAATAAAAAAATAAAAAAACACGGAGATAGACAACGGCCAAGTGCATAGCCGTTGTCTATATATAAAGACAACGGTTTTTCAAAAACCCGTTGTCTATATAGTGTTGTCTATTGCCGATTTTCTTGTAGTGCAAATTCTAAATTTGATATGATCTAACACCAATAATTTCGTAATATTTGAAAACTTAATGAAGGTGGGGTTATTTTCATTATGTAGAAATTATGTTCTGTTTTTCAAATTTGAGCTCTATTCAAAACCACATAGTCAACACTATAAAAATGTTGTCTTTCCAAGTGTTGTATTCAAAGGTGTATATATATATGTTCCTAACATGTTGACTGCAGTTTGCTAATATGATAATAACATAACATTAACATGTGAACAATGATTTGCTAACATGACTCATAAATTAATATGTTAATATTAGCAACATAAATATAAGATGTTGGCAATATTGTGGTGCCATGTTAATACTTCATATGTTGAATTTGGATAACTAACAATTATAGTTTGTATGTGTATGAAAAATAGAGTTTCAATTTGATATATTGTTTGTGTAAATCAAATAAAAAAATGAGTAAGTTATCATCATTTAAAATTTATAAGAATTTTTATAAATACGATGAACTTTTGTAGTAGAAGTAAAAGTATGACAATTTTAATTTTTTTTTTTCCCTTTCCTTCTGTTTTTACCCATTCAATTAGGTGGATGAATGGTCGGCCATGTAATCAAGATTTATGGATCACATTGGTTCAAAGGTTTCAATATTTACGTAGTTTTTCATTCGTCAAAAAAATTTGGGAGTCTATTTTACAATAAATTGTAAAAAATGTTGCAACTTTAAAGTTCAAAGTTTGTATTTAAATTGTAAATTATGTCAAAAAAATTTTTCGTAATTATTCATTATTAATTATGCATATAAATAATAGAACTATAACCGTGGATGGGACAATCACACACTAAAATTTGAATGGTACCATATAACATGAATACTGCGGATGAGATCCCCCATAACAAAATATATTACATTTTATGTTTTGCTATTAATTTTTTTATTTTTTTCTCTATTTTTTTTTTCAATTTCAAATTCTCATGATTTAGTTTCATTTTACATTTGCTATGCTATTTGTTTTAACCAATTAGGTTTACTATAATTTTTTACTATTTATTTTTTCATTTTTAGTTTTAATTGATTAATGGAAAAATTAAGCATTAAAATGTTTATCTCTCTATTTAATAACAAAATCATTGATAAAAATGGGTTTCCGCCTAAATGTTATTGGTAATTTTGGAATTTTTTATTATTATTAATGCTAATCTAGTAAATAATATTTTATCATTAAATCTTAATCACTTTAGCAAAAGTCGCACATGTATGCTTTGTAAATAAAAAATAATGTTACATAGTGTAGCAATTCAACTATTTTCTTCATAATTCAGGTATAATTTGAATTTCAAAAATTAAGTTTAAATAATCAATTTTTCTTTTTTTACTTGGATTTAATCTCAATGATCATAATAATAAATGTAAAAATTTCTATTATTTACAAGAGTTGTAAATTAATTTTGTTTTTTATGATAATTTTTTATTAGATCAAATTTATGATTTGGAACCAATCCAAATCCTAAATTTGATTTGATCAAATCCATATAAATCATAATTGAGAAAAATGAACCCCACGTCATAAATATACAATTAAACTAAGTGACAATATGGAAAAATAGTAAGTCAAAAAAATCAAAAACTTTTTTAGCCACTTTTCTTAAAATATTATTGTTTTGTCTAACTTTATGTGCACGCACCTGAGTCCAGCGCACGGGTGTGCGCGTGCGTCGATGCGGGGTTTTCGATGCGCGCACGCACATGCGCATTGAGTTCAGAGCGCAGGTACCCGCGCGCATCGGAACTAGCACGCATGTCTTTTTTTTATTAATCATTTAAAAAATGGAGGAAGAGTAATTTTGTGAAGAGTGACTAAAATTTATATATTTAAAAATAGATGGTAAAATAATTTTTTAAAAATTCTAAGTGGCTAAATTTTTTTTTGCCCTTAAGCTAAAGCACAAGACATTAAATTTTGAGATAAAATGTTGGTAAAAACTAAAAAAATTAAAAGTGGAAAAGGAAATGTAGCATGGTTTGTGACAAGAAATGAAGAAATCCCATCCGTGATTATTGATGAATTAAATAACTTTTTTTTAATAGATGGATTAATTAACTTTAATTGTATATTAAACTTAATGTTATTCGAAGTCAATGCATTAATTTGGTCTATAAAATAATAATTTTCTGCGTCAAGTCTGAAGCCCACAAAAAATCTTATGTCTAGTCTCCCAGTTGACCAGATAATCAAAAACATAATTGAATAAACACAAATTAATTTAAAACAAATAATTGCCCAAATAAATCTCATATTTTGTAGTAATAGTAATTTAAAAAAGAATCTTCATAGTTGAAGAACGGCAGAGACCCAAAAAGCGAAGAGCTTCTTCTCTCTCCAAAACCCAAAAAACCCGCACACACCCATGCGTGTGTGTGTGTAAGAAAAAAAGAAAGAGGGGGCAGTAGTGGGCGGCAGCGGGGGGGCTAATGGACCCTGCAGTTTTGGACAGGATCATTGAGAAACTGATTGAAGTCCGATCCTCGAAGCCGGGCAAACTGGTGCAGCTCACGGAATCTGAGATTAAGCAGCTTTGTGTTGCTTCTCGTGAAATCTTCATTAACCAGCCCAATCTTCTTGAACTTGAAGCACCCATCAAGATTTGTGGTATTTTTTTCCAGACTTTGTTGTGGGTTTCTGCTTACTTGTGTCAAGTTGTTCGCTTTTTGTTGTGAAGGGTTCAAAAAAAGAGCTTGGAATTTTATGTGGGTTTTCTGGTACTGAAAAAGGTTTTATGCTGGCTTTGGGGTTTTCTAGTACTTTGTGTTCTAGGTTATGAGTGTCTGTGTTTTTAATTTTTTTTTTCTCTTATGAAGATAGTGCAAATTTCATTTTTGGGGGGTTTTAATAGATTTTCAATTCTATGATTGCTGTTATATATATATATATATTATGCGATTTTGATTTTTCAGTGGAATATTTAAGGATTTTCTCTATGATTTACCAGATTGGAACTTCCAAACAAATATTGTATTCGTTTCAACAACTTCAGCTATATACTTAACCTTCATTGTTTTAGAGTTACTGGATGGTTGGAGATGTTGGCTTTGATGACTGTTTTTTTGGTGAATGAAAGGTTAATGAATGACACTGCTCGATAATTAGCTTCCACGTAGCTTAAATGAAACTTTTTGTGATTAGTAACAAATATAACTACTTGTCTGTTAATTGTGTTGTACTGGAACTCATCATAACATTGATGTACTTGCTGTTTTGGATTTTTTTTTTATTCTTTTATAAAGAATGTAAAACTTTCCCTGTTTTGACAGGCTGTGTTGTGGGTGTTTTTGGTTCGTCGTCCATGTCTATGTTTTCTATATAGTTAAGAGATACACATTTTATGTTTACTTCGTGTTGGGACTTGGGACTTTATATGCCCAGAGCTCTAGGAAAATGACACAGCACCATTTCGGATAAAGTAAAATAATGGTTCTGAAGTCTTGTGCCTAATATTAAGATAGTTGGCAATGATTGATTGTCATAGAGAATAATTTTAGGCAGAATAAAGTCTGAAGTCTTAAACGAGCTGCTTTACAGTGTCATGTTGAAAACTAAAATTCATTAGGGATCTTGTTGAAGGACGGACTGCACCACCGAGTAAAAAAGTAATCTTCAATAAGATCTGGGACAAATTAATGTTCTCCATAGAAATCTTCAATATTACACACCTATTCACATACCAAGATATCTCCTCTTGCTAGAGAACATGAGGCTATTTCTATGATGACATAGCTGAGAAATTCTATCATGACTCATGAGCACAGAATTATTCTATCATGATCACATAATTGAACACTTCAAGAATTTGGCAATATGACTTATCAATATATTAAAACATTTTTAATAAAAAATAAATAAAAAATTTGAGACACTGATGCATGTTGTTAATGGAGCAAATGTAGCTTTGGGGTCCCAAGTTGAACCGTTATATGACTTTTCACCGTGGTCCCATTTGTTCGTTGTCTTGAAGTGAGAAAAAGAAGGGCTTGATGACCCAAAGCAGTGTCTCGTATGGAAATAGAGAAGAGGAGTGGATGGCTTAACTATGTGATAACTTTATGTTTTGGTATTTAGCTTACTTTGCCAACTTTATACTGCTAAAGTTGTCTGCTCATAAACTTTACCATCTTTTTGCTGATCAAAGTTTCCCTCTAATGTCTGTTTGTCTCAAATTTTAAAATATATGTGAAGTAAGTATGCTGCGTATTGAACTGGTTTAATAATTTTCCAAACCTTCACACCCTCTTTCTGGTCATTGATGATTAGGTATGCCTTACCTGACTTCGTAGTTAGGTATGCTACGTGTAGGAGAATGCAAGTGTGAATGCAATCTTTTGTTAGTTCAATCTCCAGATAATTGCTTCATTTCTTTTCCTCTTGTAATCTAATAACTAGTTTTCAGTTGAAATTATAGGTAAATCAGTTTCATTTATGTTAACTTGGGAGGTTGCATTATAAATCATTATGTTGAATCATTGCGGTCAATCATCCATGACACCATGTCTTCTAGTGGTGCCATGTGGTGATTGGTGAGTTTTGTTGAACTAACCAAATCTAAATTCATTTTTGTTTCAGGTGACATTCATGGGCAATATAGTGATCTTTTAAGGCTCTTTGAGTATGGGGGTTTCCCTCCGAAATCCAATTACCTATTTTTGGGTGATTACGTAGATCGTGGAAAACAGAGTTTAGAGACAATATGCTTATTGTTTGCATACAAAATCAAGTACCCAGAAAACTTTTTCCTTCTTCGTGGAAATCATGAATGTGCTTCTATTAATAGGATATATGGATTTTACGATGAATGCAAGCGCAGATTCAATGTGAAATTGTGGAAAGCCTTCACTGACTGCTTTAATTGGCTTCCTGTTGCTGCACTAATCGATGACAAGATATTATGCATGCATGGGGGCCTTTCTCCAGAACTGAACAACCTGGATCAGATTAGGAATTTGCCCCGCCCAACTGCTATTCCGGATACTGGCTTGCTTTGTGATTTATTATGGTCAGATCCTGGTAAAGATGTTAAAGGATGGGGGATGAATGATAGAGGAGTTTCATTTACATTTGGGCCCGATAAAGTCTCAGAGTTCTTAGCAAAACATGATTTGGACCTTGTCTGCCGTGCTCATCAGGTAAAGCAATCTTTTGTTCTGTTCTTGGGTTAAGATGGTTTGCCTAACCTCTGTTTCTTCAGGTTGTGGAAGACGGTTATGAGTTTTTTGCAGATAGGCAACTTGTAACAGTTTTTTCAGCACCAAACTACTGTGGTGAATTTGATAATGCTGGTGCAATGATGAGTGTTGACGAAAACTTAATGTGCTCTTTTCAAATTCTGAAGCCAGCTGAACGGAAAAACAAGTTCATGATGTCCACTAAAATGTGATGCTTCACTGCATCCTAATTTTCAAGGTCAGCTAGAATTATTGCTCGTCTTCCTTTCCTTTTTAACTGGAGGGTTCACTTCATAATTTCAGTGATCATTCCTCTTGCTTTTTCTTGAATTGGGACTTGTACAACTAGCTTGGTGTATAGAGGTCCTTAAAGCCAGTTAAAACTAGATAAATAAAAGAAACCGCGTATAAAGCAAAAATCCAAAAGGAAAGAAGTCATTCCTGATAATTAAAGTAATCACAGTTCTTGTACATGCTTCCATAGTTTATTGTAGACCATTTATCCAAAGCAAGGGATCTAATATTTATCTATTGTCTTTCTCTACTTTCAACTATTCTGCGATATGCTTCCCTCCCGACATAACAAGAAATCCTGTTGTCCAACATCAGTGCATGATGTTTGTTTCCTGGCTCCAAAATAAATTCCGTTTCTAGTTATTCTAGAACCCAGTTACTTGCGCATTTTTAAAATAGTAAACCACATTCTACGATACATTCCTTTTGAATTTCTTATCCCTATAACACCTAAAAGCCATCCAACATTGCCTAAGCTTTTTGGCAGAAAGCATCTCCTAAAATTTAGTTGCAGAGGAAGTGGTTCAATTTTGGATAGTTAATCAGTTTAAATTGAGAAGCTGATCTAACCATGGGAGGATTGTTTCTTGTGGAATAGTTTGTAGTTTCAATTTCATTGTTTAGGTTATGTCAAGCATGTCTGATTAGGCATAACTAGGACTGTAGATCTGTTGAGGCAACTGCATTTTCAATTCATTGTCTTGCCTTACTTCCCCTTTCTCAAACATAGACATTTTCTTCCTTTTAAATTTATTTTACTATGTATTTTCTAGATCATTTACCATAAGTTCTTCTCAAGTTATCTCGTCCGCCTTTATTTTGTTCATTTTTTTTGGACGAGGATCAATTATCTTTAAAAAAAAATTAAAAAATCAGTTATGTTTGATGCAACCATTCAGCTTTTTTTTTTTTTTTTTTTCCCTCTTTTTCATAATACATGTAGTGTGAGGAGATTTTATTTCCGTATGGGTTTGAGTTTCAGCTGCTTTATTATATAAATGTTGCGGGTGTAATGCTATGCCAGTATGCTTATTGTCAAATCATATGGTTACTTTTTGTTAGGTCTTAGATCCGGGGATTAGATGCTTGGGGGAAAAATCAATGAAATATCGTCAGCTAATTTGTTATACAAATCCACGAAAAGTTGGTTTTACCTTTTATAGTTCACTTGATCCCCTAGACTTAGTCCGTTTTCGAGCCATGTTGTCAATTAGGGGCAGTGGTGGCTTAAATGCTTCTCTGCGACTTTTGAATTTGTCGTATGATAAATAGTGGCAGATCAAGATACACTTAGAGGCAAGCCACTTAAGTCTTGACTCAGAAGGCAAATGCCTCAGGCACATGCTTCCTGGTGAGTTGATTGTATGTACTAAGTCAACTGGCCTGCTTTGGTTTCTAGGCTTTTACTATGTCTTGTCTCCAAATTATTTCCTTAACTTTGATGTTTTCCTTTATGGATGCCCATTTTGAGAGAGGTTCGTATATTTGCTTCTAAATTCTTAAGTAATTTTATTTGGATCATAGTTACTTGGTAACTCTCTAATGATAATATCGGTGAACATATGCTCCATCATTGATGCTACTATACCTATTGATATTTGATAGAAGAGGCTCTTTGCATCATCACTAGACTTTATAATCTATCTGGTTTTTTAAAAGTGGCATCAGTCCCGATGACTTCTAATATGTGCATTTCTATCAATCCTGTTTTGGTGATCCGAGCAGCTAGGTTTTCTGCACCACTGAATGAAGATATTTGATGGGGATCCTTTTGTCAAGAGACATGCACTTAACATCAAGATTGATTTTTTTATCACTTATGACCTTCCATTCATTGGTCTGATTTTTAAAATGAATGATTGATTTCTAATCATGTGCTGTATTCCTTATCTTCTTGCTGCAGGCATTCCTCTTTGATTAGTAGAAGTCGCAGCTGCACCTGTCTGGAAATCCCCCCATAGAGCGTGGAATAAGAACCCTCCTTGGGCTTTTTTATCTCAAAATTTAGAATGCTTAAGAACGAGTTTTTATTAGGCGCGGATTCAGGGGTGGATAAGCTGCAAGTTGTTCTCCTCCTTTGCCCCCTGCAGAAAGGGTGTTTCTGTGTAGATAAAATTGTTTGGAACTCATGTTAACGAATCACGGGCACCATAACGGGCCGATTTAGCTTGTAAAATTGGCGTATTTGTCCAGATTTCTACTGTATTTGGAGAGGCTCCAGGAACTGAGCTGTGTGTTTTACTAGCTGAAAGGGAATTTCTGGTAGAGATAATTATGTGAACTGGAGTCCCCTTGTTTGTTGAGAGATTTGGTTGATGTTAGTTGCTTTAACGTATCCCTAGAATGTTGAATTGAGTTCCACGTCAATGAAATTTATAGACTGATGATTCTATGTGACAGAGTTGTGCGTCGAACCTTTGACGTGTCAAGGTTCGTCAGATGGTACCCATATCTAGGCAAATTATACGCTACCCTCCGGGTACTACTCGAAGTGTCACAATAGATCTATTGTGACACTTTCATTTCAAAGTGTCACAATAGACCTATTGTGACACTACAAAACACCTATTGTGACATTTAGGTAATACTCTGAGGCTAGCATATAATTTTCCTCCATATCTAGAATCACACACCAACAGAATTACAAATATGTCGTTCGGATATGGATACAGTATGACTAATTTTGACTCGTCAGATGGTTTTGACACAAGTTTCCGTCTCTGTTTTATGGATGGCTTGAGTAATTTGACTAATTTCTCTTTGTGGTCTGATTAGGTTGTTTATTCCAAAATTGTGTTTCATCTCTTATTCTTATGTCTACAATTCATACATGATGTCTATTTGACAACATGCCAAATTGAATCTTGGTATTATTCATAAAGTGAATGAAGACATAATTATGTTTTTATAAATCTTATAATTTTTAATGGAGAGAATAAACACCTTTTACAACCATTATGGTACTTTTGTCCATATTTTTTTTGAATATAAACACTTACAATTTGTAACGAAGAAAAAAAAAACAAAAGACTTGAGCAATCGTATATCTTTTATACAATAATATTATTTTATTTATATTTAAAATCACTCCGGTATTTCTCTTGTACAACTGTACAAGAGTATATTATTCTCTATATTTAAAAATTAGTTGGGTATTTTGTCTACGAAGGTTGTTCGTAAAATGCATATTTAAGTCCGTAATTTTCTTAGTTTGATTTTTACGAATTGGATCCTTATATTTTTATTTGGTAAGATAAAGTCCGTATGCTTTCATTTATGTTAAAAACTCAGTTCTTACATAAATAAAAGTACGCTTTTTATACCCATTGATAGATTCGATGCTACTTTTGAGGACATTATTTCCAAAGTAAATTGTAGACAAATTGGAGGTAAAATAAATCTCAGACTAACACTTTTGTTAGTCAAATACTTAAACTATTAAAAAAATAATTAAATTTAACATCGAATGCATTTTCCGGCCAAGTCTGAAAATGTGGCAAAAAAAAGAGAGTAAATATGTTATGATATAGATATGATGTGGTTGATTTGAACACAACTCGATAATCTGTAAGAAAAAGATCCAAATATTCAACTGAAACATTAGATAATTTTTGTCTTGGAAATGCATCCGTTGTTAGATTTGATTAATTTTTAAATAGTTAACGTATTTTATTGACAAATGTGTTTGAGATATATTTGAAAAAATGAAAAATAATTTAGAATATAAACAATAGTTTGCCAAAATGTAATATTTGAATATATAATTAAACATAAAAATAATCTTGCTTACATGTTTTCTAGCATGCCTGCATAAAAACAAAAATGTAGACAAATGTAGCTAGTTGTGTAGGCAACACTCTTTTTTGTGTTTTGCATACAAATACCATTTTTTCTACCCACATTGTCTTAAATGATAGCAATATTGAATCAACCAATTTCTCTGAGTTAAACTCATAGGCGTTGTTTTTTTTTTTTTTCAATCATACATTATCTATTCAAATATACAACAAAGATCCCTCTATCCATCCTAACCATACAAATATTTATCTTTTAATTTCATATCAACCACAAAATTAAATTAAAAAATTAATCAAACAAACATATTTATATTTTTCAAATCTATAACTCCAGTGATGAATCCAGAAATAAATAAGGGGGGAGGGGGTGATATTGTAGTCTACAATAAAAATAAATAAATTCCACGCAATCAAATAAACATACATTAATAACATAATATAAAAAAAATCACAAATTTAAGTAAGATCGAATTATATACCAATCATCTCCAAAAAATATGTTATATGCATCTGATTTAGTTTTTTGATACTTATGACTGACTGATTGGCAAGGACCCCTAGCCAAATACTCCATTTGTACGTACTTAATCTCAAATAGAAACATCAAATTCCCCAATTGATTTTCTCAACTCCGGATCACTAATTATATCAATTAGATTTAATTCTATTTATACCCGATGTTATTTTTCCACCGATTCATTAACATTTTGTGACTTAGGTCTAGGTACATGAGAAACGAAGGATGAAGCACCTCCCCACTAATTTTTGAAAAAAAAAATCTTTCCATATTCTATCACAATTCACAATATCAATTTCATACTATAAAGATTGTCATAACCTCTTAACTCATATAATCACATCCAAATTCCTAATTCTTAAAGATTCTATTTCAAAATTTTAATCCAATTATCCAACATTCCAACTCTAAGTTAAACAATCTCAATTCTCAAAGATAAAATAATAGTCTAAACTATAATACAATACAATTATATACTAATACAAATATAAAATAAAAGTTGTATAATTATATAAGTAATTGAAAAAAAAAAGAAATAAATACTTACCTATTTCAATGCTAATTGTTATTGAAAGCCCATTTTGAAAAAACCTAATGAATAACAATTCCATTCAAATTTTAATCCAACTTCCAAGCCCACTAATAAATAAAAAAATAAATATAGGGGCGGGGGGGGGGGGCAACATAATTTTAATTTTAATATTAAAATATAAAAATATATTGTTGGGGGAGCTACCCCTACCCCGACGTGCATCCGTCACTGTATAACTCTAAATATTAAATCACCCATCATAACAAACTCATTACATTTATTTTATAAATCAATTATCCTGATCGTAAATTAAACTAAAAATATTAAAGCTGAAAAATTGAGATTAGAAATAAAACCAAACATCCATACATCTTCAAAGTAGAGTTCATGCCATACAATTTCCCTCGTTAAGTTTGAATAACTAACTAATAAATTAGAATAAAAATACATGATACTTGATCAATCTAATATTACACGAAAATCCACATATACTATTGTGTATATACAAATGAAATGAACTTTTTATTTTATTTTATTTTTATTCATATAGTGATAGAATTTAAATTCTAACTGTTACAATAACTTGCAAAAATAATCCACGTGCGCATGCATTCATTGAAATTCAAGGACAATCGTTTCCAATCTCGAACTTCCTTTAAAGTTTTAATTTTTTTTCTCATAATTTTTGAACAGCAACACAATGCATGGATCATAATTTCTGGAATCGCCGATCGCTCACATTAATTGTGTTACTAACAAAAATATGAATTCATCGGAATCGTCGAAGCTGCTGGCGGCGAGCGGCGGCGACACCGTAAAACTTTTGGACATTTCATCGAAAGCTGAAAAACATGAGTGCGTCCTCGCCTATTCTCCATCACCCAAGTTTAGCGTCAATTCCGTCAAGTGGAATCACAACAGTCAGTGCTAATTAAGTGCTAACTCAATTTTTGTATTTTCCCTAACTTGAATGTTTATTTAATTTTGGATTTTTTATTAATGTTAATATTATTATTTCTTCTTCTTGGTAGATATGGTGTTGGCGACTGCAGGAGATGATGGTAATGTATCGTTTTGGAGGAAAAATGGGACGAGATTGTGGGCGGTGCCATGCAGAAATGATGGTGGTGGAACCTCTGAGGTACATGACTTTTTTTTTTGGAAGAAATCTATGAAGAGTTTCGAATGTGTGTTGTAATATATATGTTATTGTCTTGATTTACATCAATATATTAAGTTCGATTTATAATTATGTGTATGATGATGTTACTGTTGAGGATGTGAAATTGAATATCAAGATAGTTTGGAAGCCAATCAAATCTCTCTACTTCACTCAAAACATGTGTGTGTTTATGAGTTTGGCTCTTTTTGTTTATGAGTTTGGCTCTTTTTGTGGATGTTTAAATGATTGTTTTAGATGATATCTCTTAATTAAGATTGAATGCAGCATGAATGTTTGTGATATTGAAGCAATCATCAAACATTTCAGTCTTGGAGTCATAGTATTTTCTGAAGGGGAAGGTTGAACAGAAGAAACGTGCAACGAGGAAGAACTAGAGCACTGTCTTGTTCAACAAAATAAAGACGAACTTGTTAGATACGCGAGTTTTATATGTTTTGATAGGAAGTCGAGTAGTTAGTCTAATAAGATTGAAAAGAACAAAACTAGTTATAGAAGTTACTAGCAAAAATCTTATTTTTTTTAATAGCTCTCTTCTTTTTGTACCATATTCTTCCTATTTGCTCTCTTGATTCTCTACAAAAGGATTATGAAATTGTAATTATTATGTATATTGTGTCTGACTTGAATTCAAGCTTCACATACTTAGACTTTTTAGAATGTCTACTTGATATATATATATTTTTTTTCAAATTTTGTTTTCTTGCTCGTGTTAGCCTCCAGAGTCTATATCAACAATCAACTTTTGCAACAAAGGGTCTCGATATCTGTGCTCTGGTGGAACTGGTCAAGTGGTAAGAATATGGGATTTGCAGAGCAAACGATGTATCAAATGGTTGAAAGGGCATAGTGATACTATAACAGGTGTGATGTGCAACTGCAAAGACGAGCACATAGCTTCTGTGAGCCGTAAAGGAGAACTTATTGTTCACAATCTTGTTTCTGGTGCTAGGGCTGCTGAACTGAAGGACCCTAATGGACAGGTTGCTCATACTATTCTCAGCTATGTCTTGATATTAGGCCACTTGATATGCATTATTTTGATTGATATGATTTCTCCTTTTCTTATAATAAGGTCTTAGAGGCACTTGATTATTCTCGGATTAGCAGGCACCTTTTAGTTACGGCTGGTGATGAAGGATCCGTTCACCTGTGGGATGTTACTGGCCGCAGCCCAAAGGTTTGCATTGTAACAAATAGTTATATCTTCATCTTGTTGCAATAACAAGATTTCTTCCTACTAATTATTTTAGGAAGTTGGATTCTGTTCTGGTCTTTATTTCAAAAGGTTTCCTTCACTTTCTGGTTATCTCATCCACCATTTGTATGGGAATTGGAAAGAAAGCATTGTGAATAGTTATATTTGCACAGGTTTCTTGGTCGAAGCAGCATTCTGCACCGACCACCGGGGTTACTTTTTCACCTTCCAACGACAAGGTATTCTGGCTTGAATTTTCATAAGTGAGACTATTTGCTCTAAGTGAGTCCATTTAGTTCAAGTAATAATTACTCTATGGATTTGGACAGATTATTGCTAGCGTTGGTCTAGATATGAAGTTATACACTTTTGACACAGGGTCAAAGAAGCCATCTTTTTGCATACATCATGAGGCCCCTTTCTCTTCGTTAGCATACTCAGATGATGGATTAACCCTAGCAGCTGGTACAACCACTGGTCAGGTTGTGCTCTATGATATTCGAGGGAAGCCTCAACCAGTAACTGTCATACGAGCATATGGAAAGTCGGAGGTGATTCAAACTATTCTAAATTGCTGCATAACTAAAATGTTGCTTGTTTTCTTGACATGATTTATCTTGCATTAGGCCATCTCAAACCTTTGCTGGCAGAGGTCAAAGCCTGTAACTTTCAATGAAAACAGTTGCACGGATGAGATGGTTCTTCTGGCCAGTGATGTAGGGGAGACGATCATCATGCCTGATCCAGTTCCATCTAGGTCATCAGCAACCATAGCAATGCCGGTAGCAGTGTCCGCATCTCGAAATCCTAGCCATGCATCGAGTGTTTTCACTTCATCCGCTTCTAAGGAACTACCTAAGTCGGGCAACTTGTTAACCAATCGAATTCTGGCAAGACTGCATGCACCTCAAAATAATGCTAAGGATGATATGGAGGTGTTCTCTCCCATTGTTGAAGTTCAACCACTTACACCCTCTTTTGATAAATTATGGGATAATCATGATGGTTCAGAGAAAGATCAAGACAGAAAACCGGCATTTCTTTTTCCTTCTCGGAGGTTTAGTCTTTCAGAGGAAGGAGCCAGTGATACGAACCCAATTCCAGAATGGAGATCAAACTCAGCATCCCAACAGGTAGTTCTTTCCCAATCTGAGTCATTTTCTTGTATGTTTAGTATGTAAAATAGGGATTAAATGAGTTCATAAATTAGGCACATTGACATGCTAAATTCTTGCATACTGCTTTTGATGGTGTGATGACACCGGTTGCAGCTTAGAACATCTCTCCATCTTTGCAATTTATTTTCATGCAGGTTGACAGCTCTTCTACCTTACCACATTCCACATCCAACCTTGCACCGGTACGTAGCAACGACTCTTTCTTTGCCACTCAACGCAAGGCCAGGGGAGGTGAGAGAGCATTAGAAAAATTTGTTCACAGACGTCAATCCATCAAAATGCCTTCTCGTTTTGCAAAGTCAACACCGACTGGCTCATCATTGGGACTCATGTCGTGTGGATCACAAGATCCCGTAGACCAGACTACGAGCAGCGTGACATCACCTCCGAACATGACTAGCATTCATGGAAGGGAAAACGCCCATCAAGAAACTTCATTAGGATCATCAGAAGGTGCTTTGTCTGCTGTTCGTACCAAAAGCATCAATGGTGATGCACTCGAACCTGCAGCTATGTCTCCCCGAAGATTCTCAAGTTATGCAGAGAGACTAGGCGCTGCACCATTTATTTCAGTGGGCTCACCTAAATCCAAGAAAACAGGATCAGAAACTAGGGAAGAAATTCTCAATAACTTGTTGTCAAACACTCAATCTGCAACACCAACCAGTTCCACCCCCTCAAATGTATGGTAAAATTTAGAGGGTTGATCATATCCAGAAGGAAGTTCTGCATTTCATCAAAAATTCTTTTTTAAGTGTTAACTCCTACTTTCATTCGATTTCTCATAATTTGGTGGCTCATCAGTTGCAGAGAACTTCATTGCAGTCTGATTCGGAGCAGGGCAAATCTTCGACTCTTCAGCTCTCCCAACATAATCTTGAAGAATCTCTAGCTTCATTTCAGGGATCTATTCATGGAGAAGTGCAAAATCTTCACTTAGAAATACTAAGGCAATTCCACATGCAGGAGGTAACATTAACATATACGCGATAGCATGCTCGTCTTGTCCTTCTACGAGTGGCTTTCAATGTTTGAAACTGTATGCAGATGGGCATGTCGAGTGTCATGAGATTGATCCTCGAAAATCAGGGAGAGATCATGAAAGAAATCCAGTCGCTTCGAG